>CM023451.1:47435783-48085219 GCA_013339765.2 Haemaphysalis longicornis | reverse complement strand
TCCTTTTTTGAGCTCAAAAAACCCAACCTCCGATTACAGCCGGTATTTATGGCGCTTTCTAGAGCGGAACTCTCGAAGCGTTCCGTGCGCCCGCACACATTCCTCTCCTCCTCCCTAAAAATCTGGCCACTGCCATCCCCTCCGCATCCACTCTCCAGTCTGCCAGGCGTCCGGACACCAGTCACTCCTCGGGTTCGCGTTCATGTGAACTCCTCACCGCCTTGCTGCCACTGCCTTGCTCCAATTATCCTCCAGCGTCGCTCGCTGCGTTCAGTCATTTGGACGACGACGCGGAGTGCCTTTGGATCCATGCTGCAGTGCATGTGGTTGCGTGATGTTTTTACTGATTCCTGAGGCGTGAATCGCGTGTGCCTTTCTGGTCTGCAGTAATAAGTGGCTCCGCCAGGCTCAGGCCAAAAGTGTCTGAATTTGGAGCAGTACGTTCTGCTGATCAAAGAAGTAAAAAAAAGCAGAGGGGCCTGAAGAAAAATGACATTGAGGAGGAGGCCTACCGCTGTGTACCTTGTAAACTGTATCTAAAAACAAGAGACCTGTGGTGGATGCATTGAAAATGGCTTTTCGGTTAAGAGAAAGAGGAATCGCTATTAGAAATACCGCGCAGTAGAAGGTGAACCTGAACGCAAACCTTCCGTGGTAACACTGGAGTAAGTGTTGCTCGCGTCCGTCAAGAACGTGGAACAGCAAGATCGCTGCCCTTTTAAAGACAATAGTGTTTCTTGGGCTACTTAAACGCAGAAACTTTGATCTATCTCGCTGTCTGTCTGTACCTCGATTCAGCCACCCGGCTAAAGTGAAATCAATGCTGCGCAATAGTCTTATATACTCAAGGCCAAATCTCACCGGACGTAGACGTTTGTCTACGTCCGGTGTCAGTGTTTATACTTGTCAACATTGTTTAACAAGAAAAAGATATTACACGAATATAAGGCAACAAATAAATACATAAGTGATTTTTCAGTGATCCTTTTGTTATTAAATTCAATAATGCTTAGTTTTTGCGATGGGAAATGAAGTGCTCCATCAAGGGGCAACGATTAACCAGACTTCGAGCAGTGGAATGCGGTAAATTTAAATTGACTTGCGCAAACACGTTGCGTTTTATCTTGGGATAAACGAGACCGGAGAAGAACAGCATCAGAGGGGAGGGTGGCAGAGGCGCCTGGGCACTATCAGCCTTCGGCGACATTTCCAACGAAAGGATCAGATACGCGGCCATTTTGTGCAATTGAATAGAGTTTTGCTTCACTGAATACATTGCGTTTTGATTCCTAGCAGTTGTGGCGCAATTAGAGCTAAAGTGCTTTAGCTTTTCTCGAGTGGTTGCTTATACCCATATACCCGTTATAACATCGCTCTCCCGCTGACTTCGGTATAACGAGGGATTACCGTACCCTCCCGTCTGGCTTCCTTCCTTCCCCGCTTGAATTCAAATCTGGACTCTCGCAATTCAAGTTAGACTGGTCATAGAATATTTCACGCTTAACTATTAGCGCCTTATGTACTTTACGGTTCCCCTGCCGCAGGTGACTGCGATGTTTACATTTCCGGCACTGCTGCAAGCAATGGTGGGCGAGATGCGTCGAACAGACCGACGCCTGCCAGCCATGAGGCACATTGTCACCAGCGGAGCCATGCTCACAGAGTGGCTATATGACGTGGCCCGTTCTACGTTTGGAGGTCTCCAAAGTCTCCGGAATGTCTACGCCATGACAGAAGCTTGTATACTCATCACTGCTCAGCCGCACAATCTCGACGTTGGGAATCTCGGAAAAGACGTTGGCCTGCCAGTTGCAACGTCCAGTGTAAAGGTAACAGTTTGTCTGCCTTTTGACCGCTTCTTACTGATGTGTTCGTAGAGATCCTAAAATTGATCTATCCGTTGTCAAGTTATATTATTTAAGCAAATTTAAAAATTGTGAGCCATTTTACAGAGCTCTGCTGAGCGATACTGGTGCCATTTTATAAGTTATTTAAAGTATCTCAGCTATCAATTTGCGGAAACACGCACTTGAAGTGTAAACCTAGAGGGATTTGTTCTGTGATTTTGCGAATTTAGTATAACTGTTTCGCTATTCCTGAGAATTGACCAATTTTTAGGGGTCTAAGGAATATTTATTGGGATGAAATGTGCCCATATTGTAGTGACAGAATGCAGATGATTCAATGCCTTTTTCAACAACAAGTATTTCGAAGCTGTTCAAAACTACATAGTTCAAAATTGCAGTCTGACGTCGAACAAAATGAAAAAGAAATGTATAACAAACCTCCAGTTGTAAAAAACTCAGAATATACATTATGTATATAAACTATTCGAAAACCCGTCCTAGAAAAACATTAAGTGGCCCGAAACAATTTCAAACATACAAAAAATTTTAGCATGCGTAGGGCCCGCGCCTCGTGGTGAAACCCAACCTCTATTTCACAATACAGAATTCTCGATGTCTCCGTGTATGAAATCTGGTGTTCTGACATTATTGAAGTAGAATGCACAAATTATTCCTCAAAGGAAGTAAACCAGCTTGTCAATTACGACGATAGCACAAGATTCACAAAAAGTAAGCGGGGCGTTGAAATCCGCTTCGAGTTGAAAACCAAAGTCGGCGTTGGATGCCTGTTGACGTTCTGATCATCCGGCAAGCTTTCACAGAAAAGCTGCCGCGCGACGAAGAGAGTTGAGCAGTACGAGCCTCGAAAACTCCAGTGCCACCTAACATTTTCGGAAATAAAATGTTCAAAATATCAAGCGTGATGGAGACTTTGTGTGAAAAGACAGTACTACTAACAAGCTACACTAGACCTCAGAAATACCCTCGTACTGAAACGAAACTGGCCGGTGAACAGCTGGCGGTGGTGCACGGCTGATTGGAGCCGCTTTCCTTGTATGCACGGATATTTGACGGCTTGCTGTCATCTTTTGATTTTCAGCTGAAGTTGATATCGCAAAACTAAGGCGTGGGTGAAGTGAAATCACGAGAAGAATGATTTTGTTCAGAAACAGTACTGGTGAGGGAGGTGCCATGGCAATATGAATTGAAGTTGGGTAACGGCTCAGCTTTGCAAAAATGAATTTTGCGAGTTAGAAACACACCGGAACTGCTGAACACTAGCTGAAAAGGACAGGTGCACATGGTAAACATCCTCGGGGCTTTCATAAATACGTTTTGACAGTATAACGCTACCATTTGTCCAAACCAAATCCCACTAGTGAATAGCTGGCGTGATTTTTATGAAGTGACACTTCTCAACGCTCTTGGTTTACATTGTGAAGACATAATTTCATATTGAGCTTTCTGGAATTTTCCGCGTCCAGATATTTTGATGGTAATGCGGCTTAACCACGAGTGGCATGCTTTTTTGTCAATCGCAGCAGCTCCGTACCCTTTCGCAAAAAACACATGCACCTAAGCTCGCAATAAAACACCGTCAAAAATCGCCGTATCCCAGAAACAGGATAATGTAAACTAATTTCAAAAGGACCGGAGCGCGCTAGGTGCACGAGAAATAAAGACGCCTAAATCGGCAAAAAACATCTATCACCTGTCGTCCATTTGAATACATGTCGCAATGACACTAAATGCAAAGGATACTTCGCAGAAAAACGTTTGGCATCTAGCAGGTTTGGAAATATGGCGTTATAAGCTGCTGTGGAATTGCCATTGTATTTTGGTGGGCCTCGTAATTGCGCGCCCTTCGCGACGTAGCGGCAGCCGCTGTCGCTGCTCCTCCTGCTGCCCGGGACCACTTCAAACGCGATATAAAACAAAGCCAGACTTTAAAAATAAATGGACATTCCGCTAGCCTGCTCACCCTCATGGCTTGTGTTCTTCAGCTTGTCTCAAGGTGGGCCATGACGAGGCCACGCAGTTCATTCAATTTTTAAATTTGAATTCAAATTTGAAGCTATTTCAGGTATCCGTCTCAGTCACGTTTTCTGTCCAAAACACGCGCTACTTCTCTTTCCCACAGGACGAGGTATAAGCGAATACAGTTTCGAAAACACAAGATTTTCAAAATACACACGGCATGTACAACTTTCTAATAAAAGCGTTGCTGGTCTCTTTAGACGCGATGCCTATAAATGTGCCTAAAACACTCATGTGATTCCTATTTTTTGCAATGCCTATGTATCAATAACTGTTGCTGTATAAAACTGCTACACTTTAAAACAACACTACAACAAGGAGACGTCTCGTGCTTGAGATTTCCGCAACTCACCTAAAGTGAACGTAACTGACAAAACACTATTCTTTTGTCAGTTCCATTTACTTTACGTGAACGTAACAAGGTACAACTCGTAATAAAGTAACTCTTCCTAGTGCGCCTGCAACCACTCATGTTCAGGCGAGTGATTAGAGATATATAAAGCTTGGACCCTTTGCTAAATTTTCAGGTTGTCGACATGAAGACACGAGAAAAACTTGGCCCGTGCCAGATGGGAGAGATCTGCTTCCGCGCCGCTGCAATGATGAGGGGATACTACAAGAGGCCCAAGGAGTCTTCCGAGCTCTTTGACGAAGATGGCTGGTTGCAGACAGGTACCTAAGCGAATGGAAACATACGGTGTGGCGGGGAGTACAGTCGGTACAGGTTTTCGCCAACAGAAATTAATGATTCGCAATTTTGTCGGAAACCTTAAGCCCCGATAGTACTAAGTCCTATCGACGACCGAACTACGGGTGAATTGCGGATGGTAGCATGGGCTTCTATTAAACTGGCATGCGTAAGTGATCAATAACCACAGCTGACTGACAATATCACCTCTGACTTTAAATAGTGTGTGGCCGAATGCCCAGTAGAGCCGTGGCGGACGACAATTTCTATGCACCTGCGCTGTTTGCTTTAGTGCGTTCAGCGTTCTTCATAATTATGAAGGCTAGACAGATGGATCTTATATTATGGGCCAACTTTCTATCACAGCCAGATGAATTCGATTTTACATGATTATATCGGAATTGATGCAAGCATTTACGGTAGCAGTCAACCACTTTTTTATTTGGTCGCCACAAAGTGGAACTAGCAGGCACAACCAGTTCTGCTGTACAACCTATCCATAACTTCACCGCGTGCCATACGTGCTCCTGCGTAAACCTCAACTGCAAGACGATTGTTTTTATATTGCTTCACTCTACATAACACTTCGGACACAGCCTCAGAATGTGAACTAACCTTTAGGATTTCCGTCTTTGGGACAGGATGTTCGCTCTCACTGTTTTTCTATGAGACGGCCGCGCATGATTTCCGAATTCTTCCTCCGTAACATTCCCAGCAGTTCTTGTTGCATACTCCAAAATGTACAAAAGAAATGATGCTCACATTAGTGTGATCCTGAACTTCACCCTTCTGGACCAACTTGAATGACACACCCTCAGCTGGATGGCCAATAATCAACATAAAAAAATGAGTCAAATCGTCGGTGCTCGCAACTTTTGATTACAGCTAAAAGGATATGACATATAATGGCGGACCTGTGTTCACTATTACGTTGCAGCAATTTTCGAGGGTATATGTTTACAAGAGAAGTATATTAATATCGGTCTGACAATAAACAGGTTAACAGTTGTGCTTCCGGGCCTTAAGTATGCATGACTATAAGTGAGTCGTTACATACACTTCAAAATCAAAGTACAACAAACATTTCCCTATGTATTGATTAATAAATAACAGAGGTGTATGAGGAAGCTGAGCATAACAGCTTGAAAATTTCACGTGATTCACAACAAAACTCCGAAGCGGCACAGAAGTTAAGTGCGCATGTACACGCGCAGCCCAAAACATAAACGTTTCAGCGATACTTGGTTTTGTCGTTGCGTATCTTTGATTTACAATATTCAAATACACCCCCCCCCTCTTCGTACGAGCGAAACCTCCACCGCTGCTATTAAATGGCTTGAATTCAGGAATTGACGTGCGCCATTTTACAAGAAAACAGCTAACAGGCAACACACAACGGTTGCTTTGTGGGCTGTGCAGGCTGTGCAGACGAAGCGTGACTTTTAGCCAATTGAAACAAGCCACTACCTGTCAAGACGTAACTCAAACGGGGGGACATGCGGCAGCAGTTGCGGAAAGTTGCGCAACACAGACAGCTGTGCGGCCCTTGAGGACACAATTACTCTATGGAAAAACAAGTTATGTTCTAATTTTTGCGCAAAATAACAAGTGTCGACCTATTGTTTACTTTTAAAATACCGCACGTCTCTGCCCCCTAAAGGTTTCCATCTCATTACTGGCGTTTATCGTAAAATTTCACTAATACGTATTTATAGAGAACCTTTGACGAAGCTTTGCAACTTGCATTAACGAAGCTTTGCATGGCGTATAAATTGCACCATATTCCACGACATGTAAAAGGCGTCTTGTAAGCGTTCTTTGATCTTAACCATTTCAGCCCTGAATTTTTTCTTTCAACTGAAAAGATTTTTTCTATGTGTTTTCTTTAATATTTGTACCCTATTAGTTCACAAACAGAAAATTGAGCTTGTGGTGCATGTAATTAGCGATCTACAGGCATGACAACTAATTAGGTCATTAGGCAATTAAAATTTTAAATTCGAGTAGAAAAAATATTTTTGCTTGTTTTCCTAAATTTTGGAAAGAACTGAACCCACATACAATAATTGAAGCTGGTAGTGCAAATATTTTTCGATTGACAGCCATGTAATCTAACTATGACTTCAGTCCTTGGAGTCACCCTGACGTCAATTTGGTCTTCACTGCAATGCTTTCCTCTTTCATGTGTTCAGCTCTAGTAAAAAACGAACAATAGTTATATCAATCGGAAGGGGCATCCTTAAGGAACTATTTCCCAGAAAACTATATGTTTTCGTTTTGTTCTCAAATTGCTAGAAGACTTTTGGTTAATGTCCTAAATACAGGACACCAGGGCCGAAAGGGTTAACTTCTAGCATAAAAATACCAAAAACGTCCTATTCAGCTGGGGAAACAAAAACTTAGAAGTAAACAAATATAACTACTTCGGACAGATGATTAGGTCTGTTTCAAACTCTACCAGCTGTTCCGCTCTCGAGAGAGCAATCTCTTCGTTTTCGCATTGGTGCTCATGCAGCAAACTTCTTATTAACACATCTAAAACTAAGGTTAAGAGCTACACAAGAAAAAACTGACAACATCTTGTTCCCCTTTAACACTAATGGTGAAGTCACAGCTCAAAAGAACAATTTATTATGACAGGTTACATAAACTTCGATACTTTATCGTCCACAAACAAAACAATGTCAGAATATTTATCTGTCCTTTCATGTTATGGCCTCGATTGCGCCATAAACGCCTCTACACGTGAAAGCACACTAAACGGCAGGCTTGTCAGCTCCTGCCTAGGTCACATAAATATTCGGGCCCCAAACCACAACATAGATTATTGTGTAATGACCCAGCAGTTAGAAGACCATTATTTCACCCCCTGTCGATTAACTGATGCTTCGGCTTCCTGCCTTTCTTCCACTCGGGGCCCGGCTGATGACAGAAAACTTGTAGTCAAAGTAACCGACGAAGCAAAACTGGACAAGATGGTCAGACATGATGATTGGTCACTGCATATCAACTCTAATCCACCACACGTAATCTATGAGGATTTTATAAACGGGATACTTTCAAAAACAATGTCTGCGCCTTGTGATCTCTAAGCGGAGAAAAGAGCACGATTGACTGACTGCTGATGTATGCAGCCGATATCACATGGGCACTGGCTATAGCATCGTTCAAAACGCTTTCCAAAAAATTCTGCACTTATACTTGAATACAGTTCGGCCAGAAATCAAACTGTAGCTCTTATGCGTGCTGCTAAACGTAGATGCTTCCAGCGACAATTCAAAAATTCTTAAAGAAACCGTAGAAAAACTTGGACCCTAATTCACACCCTCCGCAGCAAAGATAATGAACGTTCTTCCCTGTCGTACATATTCTCTGGTGATCCGGTAGAAACCACCAATGTATTCAATGAGCATTTTGCGCGTGCTTCAGCGCCCCCTTCTCCGAAAATGCCATGAATTGTACACTAACTAATAGAGCGCCTGCCTCGGCTTTTCTTCCATCGTTACATTAGGTGAACTCGCAAGGATCAGTTTTAGCTTTCGAAAAAAAAAAAGCCTCCGCGTGTAGATGGTGTCTAGATCGCCTTGCTTCAACGTGACTTTCATGCCCTTTCAGGGATTCTGGTTCATATGTTGAATGGATTCATAGAAACAGCCATAATAAGTGAAACTCTGAGAACGGCTGTTGTAAAAATGTTGTTAAAAAAAGGAAAGAAACACATGATTGAGAACTACAGGCCGATATCTATATTGCATTGCATTGCTTGAAGACTTTGCCGATGATATCTAGTCTGAATTTGAAAAAAACCTAATTAGCTGCGCACTATTTTTTGACCTTTCAAAGGCATTTGACACGTTGGACCACAAAATGTCGCTGCAGAAATTGTATCTTCAGGGTTTTCGTGGACCTTTCAACCCCATACTTACAACATTTTTAAGTGAGCGTAAGGTTGTCGCGATTGATAGTTCAACTACATTGAACAGCAATCCACTCATCAAGGCTGGTGTTCCAGAAGGGTCAGTATTGTCCCCCCTATTATTTAATATTTATATGAACGAAGTCCAAGCAGTAATCTCAAAAACTTTCATTTTAGAGTACGCAGACTACACGGTGTTACACACTACTCACTTGTCATTCACGAAAGCGGTATGTTTATTGCAAAAAAAAAAAATGTGTGCAGCGCAATTGAATGGTTCCCGGGAAATTCTCTGATTTTTGTCACGAAAAAAAGAACTATTATGCTTCCGCAACCCTTTGAAAAACGTAACGTTAAACGTGCGATTTTCTTGATATGCAAAATTTCTTCGAGTGTCAATGTGCGCCTCTAGATTACGCAAACTCGATAAAATACTTAGGCGTATATTTTGATAGCGACTAATCATGAAATAGCCACTTAGCTTTTATTTGTGGTAGGCTGCGTGTGGCTGCGTGCGCATTATTCAATATGAAATCCCTTGTGCCGTTTCCAGTGAAGAAAATGGTTATGCATGTCGTGGCGTATAGCGTTCTCAGATACGGCATCACAGTGTACGCACATTGTTCATCTAACTGGAAAGCCCGAATTGATAGTTTGTCAAAACATATGTTAAAAAGTATTGCCTGCAACTCTTCCGTACCCATTGGTGATAACATGTTAACAGCAGTTAAGCGTGCTTCATATCATTCTCTGTTTTTCGAAACTGTCATTCTGCAGTATTTCTTGAGCTCCGATTTCAAAGATGAAGCCGTGGTTTCAAGAGTGTTAAGAAAGGAACTTCATTTCTTGGTACCCTATTGATTGATTGATTGTAGGGTTTAACGCGCCGACGCAGCGCAGGCGATGAGGCGCGCCGTAGTGGAGGGCTCCGGATTAATTTTGACCACCTGGGGATCTTTAACGTGCGCCGAAATCTCGTACACACGGACGTTTTTTGCTTTTCGCCTCCATCAGAAAAGCGGCCGCCGCGGCCGGGAATCGAACCCGCGACCTCGTGCTCAGCAGCGCAACGCCTTAGCCACTGAGCCACCGCGGCGGGTCTTGGTACCCTATTGCTCCACAAGATACGGTAAAGGAACAAATAATATTTATATGCCTGTTTCTTTTATTTTTGCCTTAAGATTTCTTTGTTGTAACCTTAAAGTGAAAACTTCCAAAGTTTAAAAATCTCTTCGTTATTCTTTTTTTTTCGTTGTTTTAAAGCATGAGAAATAGTGCTGAGATCCATTACATGTGACGATGTTGTTGGAGTGTCTTGTGATGTGTGTTTTTATTGCGTTTACATTCTTTGGCCATTGGTTCATTCACCCATTGCCGGGCGCAGTGTCTCCGCCTCTTGTTGGCTTTCACGGGCCCGAACAAGATGTATTTTTCCCAGGAGAATGGCAATAAAGATCATTAGTATTAAATTATTAGATTAATATTATCAATGTTATTATTATGTTTCTGTTTAATACACGTAAACGAATTCGTTCTGTTGGTGAAAACTTTCTGGTATGGTGCGCGTAATTGAGAATGTCGGGCTGATCGTCTGTCGCACACTCAAATACATTTTCCGGGTCACCACTGGGAGCCTCCCATTGTAATGTGATTTCATTCGGGCAGCTGCGGTCGTCTTGCGATGTTACTTTTATTGCTGTGCGAGCTGATTTGCAACGCCCACAACTGCTTCGACGTAAGTTAAGGCTTTCAAAAATAAAACTCTGCGATTCAGCTCAAGAAGTCCTGTTTTATGAGACGACACTAAGAATTGTGCTGCGTGGACTAGCTTACACGGTAGTTCGTTTAGTTCGCTTGTTTCCACGGCCTGTAGTTCGCAATTCCCGGTTTCGTACGAGTAACCTACCCCCACTAAAAGGGTTTCTGTAGCGACTAACATGCTTTATTGCTTTATTCTCAATATGCACGTCAATTGTGCAGGCGATGCAGGCTACTACGATGAAAACGGCCGGCTTTATTTCGCGGAGCGGCTGAAGCAGATGATCAAGTGCATGGGCAACCAGGTGGTGCCGGGGGAGCTCGAAGAACTGCTCCTCAGTCGACATGCCGAAGAAATCGCTCAAGTGTCAGTGATAGGGTTGCCACACGCGGAGTACGGTGAAGCCGCTGCAGCCGCAGTCGTTCTCACTGAGAAAGGGAGGCAACAGCAGCTGTCTGATCTGGAACAGAGAATCAAGGCCACCGTAGCAGGTGAGAAGTCAAATTGATTACTTTTTGTCTATTTCATTTTTCGCAAGTTAAGAAAGGTTTTGTCCCGGTCATTACACTTGTTCTAAAAAGTTCGGGTCAACTTTCGTACTTGTGAGGTAATCTTCTTCCTGCAAAAGTAGCAGCAATAGGCACAGCCTTAGTAAATTGAATAAAGCTACGGTAACTCCGCCAAACGTAGAAAGTAAGAGGTCTGCACAATCCAAAATATTTCGAATAATAAAAATGTATCAAAAGGCCTACCGCAAGATCCTAAATTTAAAATGAATACGTTCAAAATAGGTCAAAAGCACCTGACATTGCTTAAGGCTTTTTCTCCTGTTTGAAACACAAAAAAAGACGCAAAAGGGGCCATTTATTTGAGATAGAAACGAACGAAAATCTAAAGGGGTTATAACGTGAACTGTACCTGGACTGACATCAACCCACGCCGTTGAATGGCTGTGCAACCACCACTGTTTGCCCCAATAAACGCCTTATCTCCTCTCTCTCTCTCTCTCTCTCTCTCTCTCTCTCTCTCTCTCTCTCTCTCTCTCTCTCTCTCTCTCTGTCTCTCCTGTCTCTCTCTCTCTCTCCTGTCTCTCTCTCTCTCCCTCTCCCGGCCCTGGGGTCTCAGTGCTTATTTTGAAACCGAAAGTTTTCTCTGGTGACACCTTTGTTTTACTGTTAGATTCCGTGTTCGTCACACTGCTTCCTTAGTACAGAACCGTTGTTTCTCACTACTTAGCTTCAAATGGCCAGCGGCCTGGTAAAAAAAAATGAAGAAATATTGAAGGCGACGATAAGAAGGTAAACATAAAGTAACAGCTTTCTAAATATTGTGGTTCCATCACCACTAAGAGCCCACGCTTTTTTTATGTTTCTACCAGGGTTTTTTGTACGAACGTTTTATCTTTCAGTAAACCCAGCGTTGCCCACATGTATCCAACGCCGGGTTATTTAGCTCATAGGACCTCTAAGGCTTTCGGCTTCATTAAAGGGGAATGATTGAATGATAGATGCACGTAAGGGTTATTTAAGGAATAGACAGCCTTTTTCATGAACATGAACCTTCTAACGAAGACATACCTGTTTGTCTAATGACCAAAGAAACAGTGCCAAAGAACTCTCATTTTGAGAACCGATATTGAAGCTGTCTGATAGTCTTCCTACGCCTAGTAAGAGTGATCCCGATTTGACGGACAGAGCAATGTTCTATGGATTACAAATGCACTTGAAGCAGATTTAGGACACGATCTTTACCCGCTATTTTTCTCGATGGCACGATGTGGCTTGTAACGCTCTGACCACTTCTTTATTGCCGCGATCCAAGCAAAAATCGCTGGCATTTGCGAGGTTCCGCTTCAATGTATAGGTACACTTGCTGAGGGGATTTTTGAAGCGGGGCGTGTTTTCTCTAAAGCAAGAGCTTGTGTCGTATGCAGAAGCGAAAAACTAGGGATGGCGAGAAACCCCCCGGCCGTGTCATAAAGGTGAATAAGAAATTTTATGCCGAGAGACTGAGTTGCTTTAATTACTATTTTCCGTTGCCTAAGGGGAAAGCGCGTTTTACTGGCTCCTCTTCTGTTAGGAGCGAGTCAAAAATCGGAAATAGTTCGGCATTTATGACAATGAAATATTTAGTCTGAAGTGTTATTTATTGACTCCTCAAGAGAAGATCTGTAGAAATTGAGTGAATTGTGTAATATTGAGTAGTACGCTTACGTGGCTCGTCTAGAGAATGATTTTTATAGCCAAATATGGCCATGAGAAACCACAGACGTTGGATTATTAGATGCGACGCTGAGAGGAGCATCTCTTGCCGGGTGCCCTGTCCTGCGTCCGTCGTCGTCGTTGTCCGCGTCCGCACAGCTGCGTCTCTCCTCCGGTCACGCCCTCTCCTCTCTCCGATAGCAAACGCTCTCGCCCAACTTCTGCGGGCGCGTGGTGCAGCGCACTCTCACTCCGCCGGTGGGCGGCGCTGCGCGCGGTGCTGCGCGCTGTGCGCATGTGCAGTACTCTCTCTCTTCGCGGTCTCCTCTCCTTCGGGTGCACTACGCCCGCATCCCCTCGCGTAGAACCCAACGATGTGATTGAAACGCAATTCACGTTCACTACGCGTTTCACGCAATTCGACTAATCGACCCAACGGAAACACCCAACGAAACCCCCTTCAGCGTCGCATCACACCAGGGTTTCCGCGAGGGGAGGTGGGCGTAAATTTTTATTCGTTCTAAGTTTCTTTGTTTCTTTGTTCAATGCTCTAAATAACCATTATAGCGATTGGGTGCGTTTACTTCGCTAAGTATGTTTTTTTTTTGATGATGCCAGGCGTACTGAAGAGTTAGTACGCTTACGCTATTTACGTATTTCCACCGTTCCTTTGCAGACTCTTCTGTTTCGTCTTTGGTATATCAGGGGGATATGTAGAGGATCCACATTTTGTATTTTGTCAGATCTTTTATGTGAAAACTTTATTTTTCTATTTTTCTTAGTAAAGATGGTGTTGAGTGGGCTAGTTGGTTATTCATAGTGGTCATATGTAGCGCAGAAAAATACACATGGGGACGAAAAATATACGAATTATGCCTGTCGGTGAGTATGTGTCTCGTCACCGTGTGTTTTTCCTGTGCACAAATCAGCGCCCCTATTTTTCTTATTTTTTGGTTTTTCAGAAGTCTCTCCTAGCAATTGTCTCCGTTTCCCCTATAAAATAACGCTTGAAGGTGTTACTTTCCCCAAACATGCATATTTGTGGTAATGAACAGCGTGATGTGGTTCGTCACTTTCGCGACCTAATTTATTCTGATTTTGAACAATGTTTTGCGGTCTCTGTTTTTATTCTCCAGTTTTGGGTGAATCTGTATAAGATGCATCTTGTTGAATTTTTTATATCTTGTTTGTGGAAACTTTACTTTTAAATATACGTTTTCATTTCCTTTTTTCAATATTATCTGCGACAAATTATTTGTATTTACGTCATAAGCATTATTGGTGTTGCTTCCGCCAAATCTGTATTTTTGGGGAAAATTGATGGCGTTACGCTGTCATGGCTGGGGTGGTAAACGACAAACAATGCTAAGCATAAAAAAACTCTTCAGAAAACGCTTCCCGTAGTCAAAATTGAACTTGGGTCCCTCGTCATTAATACGACATGCATGCTGACACGATAATTTATAGTCGTTTGGTGCCTCATAGCTCCCTCCAGAGTACAAGTCTCAAAAACTGGCCCTAATCATTTTTTTTGTTTGATGATGTAACCACTAGGATAGCAACGTGCCCCTGTTGCATGGAACTGATGAAATGCGCGACGTTTTTAGCCCTGCTTTCTTCTTCTATTGCACTTCGATTATCATAGCAAAGAGCTCCTTAGTGACTTAAAGTGTGGTGATGTCTAAAATAACTTAAAACTGCCTGTATGACCGTTAGACATACATTTTTTGTGTGACAGGGGCAACTACAGGTATTGGGTGTATGCGTCCTGTAAGGTGAGTCATACACGCCCTACGACGCGGGAAGAAGTTACACTTGCGGCCTTATAAACTGTGCGAAAACTTGCTTTATTCGGCAATGTGCCCCATGTTCCAGGTTTCATGCCCTATAGCGTGACATATGGGAGACATATTTTGGTGAGATTCTAACTAGAGAATGAGACGAAGAGCAATGTTCTGTTTTTTTTTTTTCTGATTTAGGGCTCCTGGCATCGTACAAGCACCTCTATGGTGGCGTCTTCTTTTTGGACTCCTTTCCTACAACAGAAACTGCGAAAGTGAACCGGGCTGCTTTGGCTCGCTTACTTGTATAGCGGAAATAAAGGGAAGGGATGCAAGAAACTGACAAGGTTTAATAGGAATTATTGGCCAGTGCAATATGATAATTCCAGTATTTCTAAATAGTTCAGGAGGCAGTGAAAAAAGGAACATCGAGGCGAAAACTTGTCAACTCTTGAACCGGTGATAGGGAACGGATTAGAACGGTGCTGGAAGAGACTAAATAGTTCGGATATATTAGGGGGACATCAACTCAGCGGGTAACGTACATTTGTTGCACTTCATATGTAAAACTATGGCCTGCATGTGCCACTCCTCTACACCGCAACGTCTCTTACAGGTAGCACCCTGCAATGCATTGCTGCACCGATGTCGGCGCTCCTCTCTTCTATGTCTACCCGGTGACCACTTTCTGTGCTGGCCCGGAGCTCGGAATAGAAATTTCTCGTGACAAACAGAATGAAAACGCATACTTTAGCTAATAATTCGTATCTGTCATTCAAAAGGAGAGGACGTATAAGCCCGGAGTGTTTCGGTGCATGAAATGGACATGCGACTGCACGCATAACGTTAGAATGTCTGTCTTTCTTTTTTGCTGGTATATTGCCGTTTGTGCGCGTTCCTGAAATTTTAAAACAATTGTTGTGCTGCAAGAAATTTGAGCTTGTTCGCCGACGCTTTTGTTGTGAGGCTCGCTTTGATCTAATCTCACCTATCAAATATGCTGTAGGAACTACACCAGGAGGACGCAATACATATGCTTGTTTTGCCCTCGCTTTCATCTAATCTCACCGCTCAAATATGGTGTAGGAACTACACCAGGAGGACACAGTACATATTTGTTTAACCAAACGTTTCACACCCGTCTCTCTAGAAGCCCGATTTTCGTTACAATGCTCACCACCCGGCATGTCATAACGAGACGCTAACACAGCCGAGTCCTGACAATGCTAAGTGTAGCGCCCCCAGGCTTCTCCATAGCTTTATTCTGTGAGGACAACTCAGGCACACACTGCCGTACAAGAACAAGCGGAGAACACTATGCGCGCAAACTGTGTAAGTGCAAAGACGGAAAGGAATTGTGAAACAGAGTCTCGTGGCGAATGTCCCAATGCCGCAGTTAACCGTAGCTTGGGCAGGCATTTCTACTAAATCCTCTCGGAACCTAATGTAGACCCCGTCGCAGGCTCTGGTTCCCTGTGTGTATCTACGCAATTAACAATTGTTAGTGCGACTTTGGTACCAAACCAAGATTAAATAGTGTTAAATTGCACTTAACGCTGCTGAAGATTTATTATTGATGTATTGTTTTATTGTTATTCCTAATAACAATTCTAGAATATGCACTGCCAAAGAGCTGCAAAGAACTGCACTGGCTTGGACAAACAGTGCAGTTCTTCGCGGGCCATATATCCTCAAATCCAGAGGAATGATTTTCCATTCAGAAATACCTTCGATTTAATGGTTTGTTGACTGCCGAGCTTCGGTTCCCTGAGCATTTACTCCCGTAAGAACCCCACCCTTTTCTCTACCAAGCGATGTCAGATAGTGGTGTAAGCCCCCCACCCACCTCCCCCCCTTTGGAGGATCGTGTACACCTCCTTAAAAAGTACCACATGGCGAAAGTGGCATATACAATTCCGCTGTAGAAGGAGTGAATCTAATCCAGCACGTTTCTCGATGAGAATCCCCATAATACTTTTTTTACTAATCTTACTCCGCGAAAATGTCGATTAAATCGCTGTTTAAAGACATGCACCTTTGCTTGGTATAAACTTTGCAGCGGTGCTTAAACCTTATATTAAGGATGTATTAGCCATTTTGAAAACAAATTCACGGAGCCCATTGTTAGAAATACATGTCTTTTCCCTTCTGTACACTGCGCGCCCGATGAACTTTCTGTGTGGAGAACACTTACTTAAATGTTTGTTATTATATTACCTCACACGGATAGACACAACCCTGAAACACTTCATCGATGAATTCGGATACGTTGTAGTTGTGTGTTGCTTCTTTTTTTATTGCATGAGCCTGTGTTATATGTTGTACTCTCTTGTCACGTTGGATTTCTGTTGTTATGTTACACATCCTATGTCGTTTTGCTGAGATGTGGCTGTTTGAGCCCATATCCTCTGTGTGGAACTGTGAAACCTGTAAGGGGGCCGGGGCGCCGTCAGGCGATTACCGCCTATAGTCCCGGCTTTATCTTAAAGCTGTCTAAGAAAAATAAAGGGAAAAAGACCTCGTTACATACTATGCCCTTGATTTTTTTTGTGAAATGTGGTGCTCGGTAATTAGCCGTTCCGCATAAATCTCGTTGTAAATTCGATCACTCAACATGATGAATACGATAAGCAGTCCGTGGTGTAGAGCACTGGCACAGTACCAAACGCCTTACATTGGTGTTTTTCATTCCCGCCGAAAAGCGCCGTTCAATAAAGTTGCCCACAGACGGTATGTTTGACAAACAGAAGGCTAACCGCTCTGGGGCAGCCAAATGACAATTAATCCACTTGATAAATTATCGGCGCTGCCTCAGAAGAGTGAATTGGGAAAGCGGAAGGAAAATGAACGTCCGTCCAAATCGGAAAAAATGTGGGGTTCCTTGCACCTGCATAACCGAGCTGACGGCCACCAACAGTGGTCGGGCCGCGCCGGGCACATATAAGACCCCGTTCTTTCACTAACGACTCCTGCTCTAATTAGTATGCGTGCACGACCGGATCTTTGTATTTTTGGGGACATGGCCTGCTCAAGAACTGTAATGTTAGGAATGCACTAGCCGAAAATTGATTCTCATTGCGTTGTTCAAACGTGCTGACGCTGACTTCACTTTTCATGCATCAGGCCCATGTAATATTTAAAAAAAGGACGAAAGTGTGGGACATTCGCCAACAGTGTAAATTAGCAGCCTCGAAATAAGCAAAAGAAGGGTTGAGCACTTGGTTTCAATGAGAATTTATGAACCTGTCCGGCTTTCACGACATTGTGAATAATTCCGTCCAATACCAAAATTCAGCCAGACATGGCAACGGAACGGCATTTACTGCTTTCTGTCCTCTATTTCGGCAATGAGTAATAGGATGCCGTGGACCGGAAGTGTTTTTCTTTGCCACATGACTAGGTTTTTATGTTACCAAAATACCCACGGTACGTCGAAACGTTAAATCGACGCTCGGTGGCCTTCTGAACAGTTGGGGCCCAAAAATATGTCACCAGTTTTACAATGTTCGAACGTAATAGTGAAAGCAGGCAGCCTTAGGGGGAATATATTGTAGGGTACAGTGGTCATTAGCAGAACTTTAGCAATGCGTGAAAACTTTGACAATGCGTTATTTCCCTCCCTATAGAACGTCAGCTTTCACCTGTGTTCGGTGCCTCGCTTTCACTTGAGCATCCCACAGCAACGCGTTTCTTGCACGCACCTCACACACCGCTCCAAAGATTCTCATCGTTTTGGCCGTCTCAGTAGCCACGTTTTACAGCTTTAGCACCCGCATCGGCTGACGGCGTTCGGATGGTGGTCTACAAGCGTCGGGAATCCATTGCCGGCATTTGCATTCTATACTCCTTAGCCGTTTATTCCGCCTGCAACCGGCTGCACACTGCTATTTCCGACCCGCCAAAGACAGGTGCATCGTGTGCGTTCTGCGGTGGAGGGGGGAAAGACCAGCTTCCATATGGCGCCTTCATAGTAACATCTATGTCGGCCCAGGTGTGACGGTTGCGGATTCCTCTGCCAGCTGCTAATACCACCGCTCTTCGTATGTGCGTAATCGCACTGTGCTGTTTTGCCGCTCCGTGTCGAATGATCGATGCGAAAAAGTTTCACTAAAGTTTAGGCTTGTATTATGCTCCAATAATTACGTGAAAAAAAAAAAAAAACGCTGTAGCATGCAGCTGAGTAAATATTTGCGACACTTAAGCCTGCTAGGCGGGGAAGTTTTGAGCCCTCAATTTTGTTTTAATCTGTGCGATCCTCTAATTGCATTGGTAGATAAGCCGTGATGAGGTCGTCATCAGGGGTCGAAATATTTTTGTCATCAGAGAGGCACATGTGTGACGTGTAATTGTAACGGTGGCATCTGTGTCGGCTCGGGATGGCCTTTCAAGCAGCGAATGCTGTCCTCTTTCCGCGAAGTGCGGCATTTCTTGGCTCCTTTGCATGTTATTCTGAAGCGCAGTTTTCTGTCCGGCCACGTGCCTCAGCGACGTCTGAGCTGGGCGTTTTAGGATTTAACACTGTAGAGACAGCGGTGACAGCACGAAATCTGCCGTAATACAGCAATAGTGTCGCAATATTATTGTCCTGATCTTTTTTTACGTTGTCTGGGTTCCTTCTTTTCTGTTACTCGAACGCAGCGGCCTTGGACATCGACCTCATTAGCTCTACGTATGTGCCGTTAGTTTTAATTGATTTGAAATTCAATTTTCTTGAACTCTACTGCAGCCATTGCGAACTCCGATTACATTTGTGTTGATTTCAACTTCGCGTACTTTCCTTCTCTACTATTCTCCGCCCCTCTGCACGCTAACTATACACAGTAACCATAAATCTGCGTTCTTAGTTCTTTAACAAGCATGCTGAAATTTTTTTACGCCTTAGTATATGTGCTCAACAAACGTGTCTCAATCAAAGGCGAGAACACATTCAGTAAGTCCACCTTCAGTATGTACACCCAAGATTCGGGCGCCCGTTAAAAGATGTGTGTTCGCACCCGTCCGCGAATTCCCGGAATTAGCTTCGCTTATTGTTTAATCTGTCTCGCCTGCCGGTCGTTTTTGGAAGCACCACTGCGCCACAGCAAAGCAGAACTACAGTAATTGTGGAATTTAGACTTTTCAGTTTAGCATCACCCGGAATAAAAAAACATCTCAAATAATAAAACTTTTTGCCTAAAACATCTGTCGTGTAGATTACAACATGTGAACTGCAAGCAGCGCAAGCACCCCATTATTTAGGACTAAGCTTGGTTTCTAGTGCACTTTACTGCGATGTACACTTTCGAAGCATGATGACTTCGCGGCAAGGTTTGAAGGTTGGACAAACGTACGGCTGACATCTGTGTTTTGCCACAATGCTATGCGTGAGCTTCACGTATTAGGTGGAAGTTAAGAACCCTAAGAACTGGAAAGAGACATATCGGTAGAAGTTCGAAGTGTGCAAAGCCAACCCTTGTTTACTTATAAATATTTTGCTGAAGAATATCAGCAACGGTAGTATTCCTGTCTATGCCCACGCGTTACAATCTCGAAGCTCCACAAATATAGGTGCCTCAAAAAAAAAAAAACGTAAATTGGAGCACTAAATCCTTTTGAACGCCTAGACACAATGGTGCAGAACTGCACACAGCACGGAAAAGACGCTATTGTAAGGTTTTTGGGAGTCTCGTACTGTGGGCAAAGGGACGAAGGATAATGAATAAACCAAACCCCTGCTGTGAACGAAAACTGCTGCCGCCAATTCTTTATGGGATATCGGCTGTTTAACGACAAATATTTTATTTAGGGCCACGTTCGCGGCAGCTTCTGGTTCGAGTTAATACAGTTCCGTCCAATATGAATTTAATTTGCCCTCTAACGCAGTTGCTATTTTTGGTGCGAAAAATGGTGGTCTGTAAGAGAGGAGGCGCCATAGTTCTAAATACGGTTGCTTTCGGTGTCCTGCTCTGCTTCAGTCTCTGTTTCCGGCCGCCTCCTTGCGGTTGTGCCTCTTAAAGTTATACGCGTTTTTCTAAATTTGTATTAGCGGCACCCTGCCAAAATATTCTACTGAAATTCAGAAAATTGTAGACCAGTCCGTAGCATTCTTATGCTGCTTGTTCAAAATGTTAGTTCGTTAGAGCCAATTTTTTGGTTGTTATAAGCTCTGTCTGACTGATTGCCCTCGTTTACGCCATTATAACTATTACATAAGTACCTTCCCAAGAATGAGCTTTTTCGTGTAATTGAAGAGTCTTACACCCTTAGCTATTTTTCTATTTTTATGTATTTTATCACTTACTGGGTTTTGAAATCATTCTTGACAAATTATTACCCTTTCTGCTATTAAGCCAAACACACCTTGAACTTCCCTAATTCTGCATTTTTGTTAAAAAGCAGGGCGTTGCGCATTTCGTGAATTTTGTTTCACTATTCTTTATTTACTTGATTTTCAAAATTTTGTTCTACGAAAGATCTCCATTTTTGTTGACATAACGAATAAAGGCGAAACTTCCGCGAAGGATGCATTCTTGGGGAAACGCGGTACAAGGCTCGCCATTTGCACTAATTTTATTTTGATTAATTTTTTGTTGTTCAATATTCTGTTTGACCAATTACCCCCATTTATGCTACTATAACAATTATAGGTAGAATTTCTGCGAAATCTCAATTTTAGGGAAAATGCAGGGCAATAACGCTTTGCTGTTTAGCTATTTTTTACATTTTTGGTTCTTTCCAATTCTGTACTACCATCCTCTGAGTATTGCAAACTCGTTCTCCGAACTCCCCCTTCTTCGTGCCATCCACAACACGCCATCCCGGGCCGCCTGCAGTTTGTGTCCCTCACCCGGCACCCTATAACATGAAGTTTTATACCACGAGTCCATCACACTTGTACGAACTCTGTTTGGCCTGCCTGAAATATTCTGACTCTCTGAATAAGCGAATACTTGTAAAAGTCCCTGACTTTCAGCGTAGGCAAAAGCATCCTGCTCTAGGGATGCCGTTCAACGGGAAAGTGCATTAACAACAGCACCAACACTCGTGAAACTAACCTTTATTGCTCGCCCTCCTTCCTGTGTACTTTAAAATAACGTAAAAGTAAACCGCAGCAGCTCGGAAGAGAATTCACCCTCTTGTTATCGGATGTGTCCAGGACGTTGCTGCTCATGACGACGTGTGTGGTAATAAGGCTATAATCGTTGTCCTTTTCAACGTTAATTTTCTTGGTTTATTGACAGCAAACCTTGAACAAAGTATAAACATTTGCGGAAACCTTGCTATTCTAATAGGTTGCGTACCCCAAAAAAGGGACAAACTGTAGGAAATAAAGTAAAGCAAAAAAAGGAAACTAATCACTGGTCACAGTAGGGCTTCACAAAATGCCACAACCCGGATCTGGCATTATCAAACTTCTGCGAGAAAAACCAGCGCCGGTATCTTCCGCTCAGTGAGCGAAGCACGCTAATCAAGGCTTTGCTCGCATTTTTCGGTTTCCAACGGTAGTAAAAGACTTTATTCCCTCATATTTGTAGCCAATACACTAAAAAAAGTATAATTTCACTCATTTGGTGTTTCTTAGTAACGAATTCGTGGAATCGCGCGCCTAAAATTCAGATTGACAATGCATATCTGTATGCCTACTTTCAAACATGGTTCTTTCGAACAAAAAAGGATACCTTCAAGAGTCAAAGGATATAAAACACTAAATTATTTCTTAGTTGCAGCTATGCTCAACGACCCCTCTAAAAATGGTTGCGACATCAATTAGTTACCGCATTCAAAATGTTCCAACGTACCAGCATTGACTCTAGTATTTTGATTTATTGTTGTGCGCTAAACGGCCCACCCTATTTTGTTTTTGTCTAAATCCTCTCCAACATGCATCAGCGGTAGGCCAATGGCCACAGCTCACAAATGTATCTGCAACATCTACTCACAAAAAACTGCACCAGTTCCAGAAAGGTAAGAAACAACCTAACGGCTATGCGCAAGTGTAATGACAATATTACCACATAAAGGCTCCTGGGCAATAGTATCGTAACCGACCCCATATATAGTCGCCTAACGTTAAAACAATAGTTAGTTTTAACAACCTAACGTTAAAACAATAGTCGCCTAACGTTAAAACAACAAAACACCTAACGTTAAAACAATAGAAATAAAGGAAGGCTAATAACCTTTTTAGAGAAAAGATATACTTGACTTTTCAGATATACACGGGGTACCAGGAAAACCAAATCGGTCAAATAATGAGAAAACAGGAAGTGGCTGGCCATGACGTTTTTTTCCCGATGAATATGGAGGCTCGTCTGAAAGGAAAACTTTTAGGCGCAACCATTTTTATAGTATGTATTATTTTTTCAAGAACTGTTGGTCACTAGAAGCCTACTTGACGTTTTTACGTTGAAGTCATCGGAAGCTATTACTTTGTGTGAATTAAATATTCTCGCAATTTCTTTTTGCGGTTACTGGCGAGACTGAAAACAAATACATACATCAGTTCCTTTTGGGAATACGAACAAAGTAGTATCAGAATTACCACCATTAATGGCTCTGGAGACTTGCATACACTTCTCTTTTTCTCCCTCTCGGCAATAAGTCAAACCATCGGAATGTTGAATTCTTCGTTTATTCTTCGAATTTTGTCAGCTAAGCACTTGAAACAAATGTATGAGATAGGTCTGGCTGAAATAGATTCTTTGTGGCAAATTTGTTGCGTTTTTCGTAATAATGATTGGTTTGTGTTTAGTGTTGTATATCGAGGGGCGGTAGGCGTGTGCTCACCTAAGACCACAAGTCCCATACGGTGCCGTAGAAAAGACCTCCCGCGTTTTGACGTTGACAGTGCATCTGATGTTCACGGAAGGGACGTGCATCTGGTGTTCATGATTTGCAGACCATTGTGTGTTGCACGAGCGTAGACGACGTCACTTGGTATAGGTTAAAGGGGATGGTTTAGAAACGTTCTATAAAAAAGAAATCGCTGACCATTACGGCACTCCCTAATTGGAAGTTTGAGAGAAGCGCCAGCTGTAGTCCTCACAAAGCACAGCTGTGTGACGTAGGAGCACAGCTCCTGCGTCACAGAAATTGATCCTGTCATCACCGAACCCAAGACGAATGGCGCTATTCTGCGCTGATCATTTATTGATCACATTTATTGATTTATTGAAGGGCTTAACGCGCCGACGCACGCAGGCGATGAGGCGCTCCGTGGTAGGGGGTTACAGATTACGTTTGTCCATGTTGGGGTTTTTAACGTCCGCCGAAATCTACTGCACACGGACGTTTTTGCTCATCGCCTCCATCAGAAAAGCGTCCGTTGCGGCTCTGAATCACACCCGAGTCCTCGTGTTCAGCAGCGCAACGCCTTAGCCGTTGAGCCACACCGGCGTGTAGGGGCATCTTTATTGGTTTCACGGCACTGCTGCTTAGAAGACAAAAGGAAAGCGACTTCGTTTTACTCCGCAAATATGTGCTACACACAGCACTCGCGTGGCAAGTATTTGCGGAACACATCATCGACATACATTTTTGACGCTCTTTACGCCAATGTGCACCTAAAGGAATTCCTATACGCAGTACATTCGGTTTTGTACTCGCCACTGCATATTTTTCAGTTGGAAACCATGAAATTGTGAGTAGAGAGGCTGAGCTTTCGTTGTTCAAACTTTTCCTTCATCTCGAATGTAAAGGAGCGTGAGAAAGTTGTGAGTAAATTAAACGCAATAGAGATAAGCATAATAGACGCCATTGTACTAGCAATATAATATGGCGTTTTTAAAGAATACATACCAGCGAAACCAACAACTAATATTCTCACTCAAGATTCACCTTCAAGTTCTACTGCTGTAACCCATACTTTGTGGAAGATCTATTGTCCAACTTATTCATTGTGTGCTGCTTCGACCTATTGTTAACCCTGTAAAGTTATGTTACACTTGTTTTGCGATGTTTCTACCTTAGTCAATGTTTTAAACTCTGGTGCTTAGTGATTTTGCGTTTTTGCATATTTTGTGTGTTTTCAACAATATCTAGGTTCATTTGTATTTCTGTAAACACTGTTTCATGACCCCCTCTCATGTAATGCCTTCGGGTCTTAGGGTATAATAAATGAAATGACATGAAATATTGCTCTCTCTACCAATTTCAGGATGGCATTTTGTACTATTGCGAACAACAGAAACCACTGCGCGAAAATTCTGCGCTGGGTCTCCGGTATTTTGTTACATAAGGAACATCATGGATCCCGGCTCATTCCATTTCTTGAGAAACCACAATGGAGTCTGAATTATAAATACTTGTCAATGGTATTAGTTTTGTTTTAGTAATGCAGAACTTGTGTATGGCACCTCAGAGGATCGCCTTAAAATTGTGGCATGAAGCCTATTGGCGGTGAGCGCGACCACGGGCGGCGCAGCAGAGGGCGTATTCGTGACGTCAGCTTAGGGATTCTCGCATTTGTCTTCTGCTTCACTCGGGCTCGTCTACCTGCGGTTTCTTTGCGCTCGGTCGACTTTTCATGTTTGTCCGCACCAGATTTTTCGTATGCACAACTTTTTATTACAATAAAAGACTTACAATTGCATACACTAGCTGAAGGCGTGATTTGCAGTATAGTTTTCGACACGGCTTGGGAAGAAACATTGACGGAGTGGCCACATTCCTGCGAAGCCGGTCTTGTGCGGAGAGTCGGAGCTATAGCCGTCAGCTTCTGTATTCACAAATCTTTCGAACAAAGGCAACATCCAGAGTATAAAACCGACAACAGCGAAATGCAAGACCAAAACAAACTTCAGGCCTTCGGGGCTCTCGGCTTTGGCAGAAGGCACTACGATTCCTGATAATCGATCGTATCTAAGGTAAAACTGTTTTTGGCAACCTTGCCGAACGCTCGAAAATATTGTATCACATCACTTTACGTTGTCTTAGCATGAAAGTGCCGACATGCACTATGGGGCGCAAAAATGTAGGTTAAGTTCCAATAACCTACGGTGTGTGTAGGCGCGTGCTGGTGCAGGCTTCTAACCAGTATGGATGCTTTTTGATCAGAACGGGCAACAATTACGGTAAAAATACAGCAACAATATGTTTCTTCAGACCTTGACGGACATTTCGGTACGTATTTCCAGCAGCTATGCCTTCCCAATATTCAGATATGCGTTATAGTGACACTGCACTCAAGAGTTGGAGGAGGAGGGAAAAGAGGAGAAAACTTTTGCAGTAAAATCGAGCTGGTTAGTAGGCGGGATCCTCAGTCCAGGAAAGATAGTAAGAGTAATTTTCTTCAGTTCGTGGAACATCACCCCGAGTAGGCCAGGATTGGTTCTTTACGCCTGAAGGGGTTGGAAAACAATAAATAGCTGCTTGGAGATATTCATCGGTTATGATTCTTCATAATACTGGAAACCGGCACGTACACTATTTCTTGCGCTTCTGAGGGAGTATATCAAGCATTCAACGCTGTAGTCATGTCGTAACTGTTCGGGTTGAGATTCAGTTCATTAGTTACGATAGAAATTCGGAGCGAAAAAGTCGCCTTCGAGTACTCTGCACAACGTCGTCTCCGCCGTTTCGCGGTGACGTAGCACAAACCTTCTCATTGCATTTGCATGTGAATAAACGCGCGCTGAGAATATGCACGTTGTACGCAGCCATACCGAAAGCCAATTTCTGAAGAAGGTAGTGTATGCCTTACAGCCTGAAGAAAATATCCACACAAACTACGTGTGCCTCTCAAATCTCCACAAACCT
This sequence comes from Haemaphysalis longicornis, assembly GCA_013339765.2. Lineage (NCBI taxonomy): Eukaryota > Metazoa > Arthropoda > Arachnida > Ixodida > Ixodidae > Haemaphysalis > Haemaphysalis longicornis. The sequence goes on along the minus strand of CM023451.1, from coordinate 48,059,254 downwards.
CCTAATAAGATATGTGTGACGGTGCAGGAAAATTATTTCGTTGGGCATAGAAAAAAACATTCGCCTGATACAAGTTAATAACAACGAAAGAAATAGAAGACAACCGCTTTGTTTCCTGCTTTGCGATGCGCATGTATGGACGCGCGGCGTGGTGCGTAGCATTACACTGTTGAGTCTTCATAAGAACATCTCGAAAATACTTTAGGGGAGCCTACACATTTTACATACCTATCGAGGAGCACTGAGCCCTGAACATCGCAAATAAGCTAGAAAAGACGAGTAACACACGATTATCTGACCGATGCTCTGAAGAAGATTGGTGTCTCTCTTTTCGTTCGTTGCAATCTTCTGCGGTATACAGCTTGCAGTTATTAGGAGTTCTCAGAAGCTGGAAAAATAACTGAATTACTGGAAATACGCTTTCTCATACCCTAAAGGATCCAAGCGGGCGATATTTAGCTTAGGCTTTGCTGCCCCTTACAAGCGCACCACAGCGGCGGCAGTGTAGCAGCGGCGCAAGTGTAGCAGACGACAGAGGTGCGAGTCCCTAAGCTGACGTTAGAGCCAGGGGGCGCCATTCAAACATCTCACCGCCAATAACTGAAAAACGTAATAACGAAGCTCGGTATTAAAAAGACATGAAACTGCATTCTGCAGGCGTGAAGCCCAACTAGGAGTGGTAAAGTCGATTATGAGCCGAAAGGGCACAAATATTAATTAACAGCTCACAGAAAAAAGGTTAAAACGGGATAAAAGAAATAGGTTTCGGTATTTCAGTAAAATAAAATCCACAAAAAATGGTGAAAAAAAGAGCACTCAAATGAAACAATGCAACCCCACAAGTGCAGTGGACCGCTGAAAACCATTATTACTTCGCTAGATAAACATACTCAACAAAAGAATTTGTCGACAACGGTGCGAAGAAGTATATTGTTGCACACAGAGATGATGCCCACCAAATGGGAAAATTTGGAAAGAGTAGTTTTGGCGAAATGTGGAGTTAACGCAAGGGCATGGGAATGACTACCGTCCGTGTTTACAGGTGAGCGCTGCGTATGTCCCTTACTAGTACTTGTGTGTGTCTTGATTGCGCTGCAAAGTTAACAGGAGACTAATGTAGTGGATGAAATCTAGTGAGCGTTTTGTGTTCGCTGAGTGATAAAGAAATGTCAGGCGGAATGATGTACGTCTGGATTCAAATGTCGCAACACCATTTCTCTCAATCATGGCAGATACTGAGTATGTTCGGCTCTACATACCTTAAATAAAGCGGTCGGCTATTCTTTGATTTCCTCAAGGCTATCGATGTATATTTTTGAGTGGGAAGCCAAAATAAAACAAGCGTATTGAGGATTGGGTCTATGAACTGATGTGTAGGCGAGGTACGTAACTCTGGTGGGCGCATCCGTAAGATTCTGTTGGAATAAGCAATGTTTATGCAATGTGACAGCGGCTATGTTCGTAACATGAGATTTTACGTTACTGGTAAACCTTACGGCAAGATACATGTGTTCATTTCTTTGCTTTGCAAGGTAGCCGCAAGTATAACAAAAATGTTAAACAAGTATTCGCTGTAGCCATTGGGAGGAATACTATTTTGTCATGGTTGAGTGGCATGGCAGACGTTTCACTCCAACGAATAACGTTTGCTACATCCGAGTTTAACCAACGTTGATCATTGATGCAAATATATCCAAAGAGCGAATGCACCTGTCTGCAAAAAAAGGCGGATTTAAACCAGAGTATTAATAACATTCCCAGTTTAGTTGCAATAAAGTAGAAAAAGTCAAGCTTTAGGCACACTTTCCTGCGGTACGCCAGATTTCATGGGGAGAGCATTAGAATTTTTTCCATTATTCCGGCATAGTGTCTCCGATTTCTTAAATATATATTCACCCGAGCAACCTTGAACGGTGGAAGCTTGATGAGATGTAATTTTCCACTTAATAGGTCTGGTGGAACGCGATCAAACGCCTTACTGAAATTTCAATTAATGAGCTCAATCTGTCCTTCCTCATCGAGGCTTGAAGAAAAGTGAATAACTGTACCAATTGACATATGGTCAACCTACCAAATTTAGGGGAAATCCCCAACTGCGAAGTTTCTGAGAAAGCTGTACGGCTTTCCTTTGTTGCCGTACGGCTGCATTCAGATGTATTTCAAACTCTCCTTCAGAGAAACTTACTCTACCCACGGCCGCTCGATGGAAACTAGGTCGTGCTCTACCTTTAAGATTTCCCCTAAATCTGTCCCATTATTATCTGTCCTTAACTTCGAGCTGCTGATCTATTCGCCATCGAGTTACAAACAGCTAGCCTCTTGGTTAGCTAAGCTGGCAGAGCGACTGCTCCGGGGGAGCGTGGTCCCCGGTTCGAATACGGGATCAGGGCGAATTTTTCTTTAACTGCGAAGTTTCTGAGAAAGCTGTACAGCTTTCCGTTGTAGCCATACGGCTGCATTGAGACGGATTTCAAAGCATCCTATGCCGAAAGATGGCCAAGTTTGGGCAGAAAGATGGGCAAGCAATGAAGAAAGGATACGATAGGAATCTACAAATACCGTGATTAGCGTAGCATCGACATCCTCAAGTAAAGTACAGTTAGAAGATAATATGGATATAGCTCTGTAGCTGGAAATTATGCGTGGGTTTTTTTGTTCGAATAGGTTCGCTGCGGGCTATCTTAAAATGAGGGTGGAATGCGTCCAATTGAATGAAAAATTCAAAAATAGGGACGAGGAACTTCGCCACAGTTTCTGCCTAATTGATTGATTGATTGTAGGGTTTTACGCTCCGAACAACGCAGGCTATGAGGCGGGTTGTAGTGGAGGGCTCCAGAATCATTTTGACCACCTGGGGATCTTTCACATGCGCCGAAATCACGTCCACACGGGCGTATTTACTTTTTTCTTCCATCAGAAAAGCGGTCGCCGTGGCTGGGAATGGAACCCGCCAACTTGTTCTCACCAGCACAACGCTTTAACCACTAAGCCACTGCGGCGGGTCTTCAGCTTAATTTTGAAGAAATGCTCTCGAAAAGCAGTCGGACAAAGGTGTGGTCTTTTTTTTAATCGCAGCAAAATATTTAGATCTGCAGCATGCGAGATTCTAAGGACATCAGAGTAAGAAGATACTCCGTGACTTCTTGGCAACTGGTACTCTGACAATACACTTTGAAAATACGAGTTATAGCGATTCGCCATGACTCGAGGATAGCTCAATTTAAAACCATTTTACAATATTTCTGCACCGTTTTTCTTCCCCTGTCTCATAAAGCTAAAGAAATATTGCCGCTCCTCCTGTGAAAATATTTAACGTAGTGTTAACGTATAAATCCTTGATGCGAGTAATATGATTAAGAAAGGAAATACAAATTTCCGTAAGCTGTTGAGAGGTGCACGTTTTTTCGCAAGTGCTTGGATTTACGTTTAAGTTGAACGATGGATATAGTTACCCATGGCGTAAATTTGGCACTCCCCTTAACTTCACCGGGTACAAAATTTAGCTGACAGAATGCTCGCGGACTGAACATCATTTCCGAAAAAAAGTAATAAGTGAAACTTTGGAGACATTGTGAATTTCGGCGCATAATAATGTTTCATTATGTTTCAACATATTTTGCCATTAAAAATATCGACCGTCTTTGATGCAAATATCTCGCACATGAAACGTAGGTCAGTATGTAAAACTCGCTGAATAGACGAAGCAGTTATTAAAGCCAGCTCTTGTAGAGTAATGATTACCTGCCGTTTAGAGCCAATAGAACCCATATAAGTTCTGTGTTTCTTACGGATTTATCCTCTTTACATTGACCGCAGTGCAAGATGCCCTGCCAGGCGATGTTTTTCTGAGATATATTTTCAGCGTTTTTTATCGCTCTGAGTTTGGTCAGTTGGTGTTTATTAAAAAAAATTCTACGACATATAGGCAACCCTACAAAGTGATAGTCAAACTATTTAAATTGTAAATAGATGGGTGAGCACATCGTTAGGATATACTCAAAATGTCCCAACGTCACAAACACAAACATGACCTCTTATGAAAATTGATATACGTGGTTTTACAAATACCAGCAAGCGGGAGATTCGAAGAAAGGGGTGTCTTTAGCATAAATATCAAGGCAATTACGATTTTATATGCAAGATTGTCGACGTTATGTTCCATGAAGTGCGACTTAACATAAATATCACTATTATAAAAATACTCAAGTTTAAATGTCTACAATATTGAAAAAAGAAACAAGGAGTATAAAATATATCATAGGTTATACACAGAAAGAGTAGAAACACTTTCATAAATAGGTGTAATAAGAATAATTTCGAAGGGCAAATCAGCAGTGTAGAGTGCATATTTTGTGTAACCTTTTACGTTCAGTTCAATTCATATCCCTGTCAATACACAGATATTACAAAAAGTTATGAACTCTACTTGTGGAGATGGGATTTCAAAGCACTTTTGAAAGAATGCAGTGTTTTCAGTTCCATAATTTTATTGGGAAGTGCATTCCAAATGGCAAATGCAAAGAAATGGGCCGTTTGATTACCGTAATTAGTTCGAAATTTAAGCGGGATTAAATTACCAATGTCCGAAAATCTTGTGAGGTTGCTGTCGGAAAGGGATGAGGTGGTAAAATGAAAGGGGGAAGAACGTTATTAACAGCACGATAGTGGAAGATACAAAGACTATACCTGAGGAGATTCGCGACTGTCAAAATGCAGTAATTTTCAAGTAGAGGCCTGGCCTGAGCAAAGTACAGACTGGATGTTATTATTCTAAGCCATTGATTCTGGATTCGTTGGAGCGACGTGATATGACTTTTGCATGTGTTGCCTTATGAACTGATGCAATAATTAATATCTGCAACGTTGACCTGTTTGTTGCTGTTATAATGTGGAATGTAAAGTGGCGGAAATGAAGTTTTTGGTTGATATGTGTTAAACACTACAAATTTAGGTTTCGATGGAATAATTTGTAGCACGTCGTAGTGACACCAAATAACTCAATTATTCAGCTCAATGTTTTTGTCAGCAAATTCATCATACTTTTGTCCGAAGTGAAAACAGTCGTGTCGTCAGCGTTCAAAAGACATTTTAAAGAATAGAGACAAGTACGTATGACATTTATGTAAATTAAAAATGATAGCATTTCTAGTATAGAGCCTTGAGGAAGACCTCTGTTTGCAGTAGCAGCGTTAGTGAAAACTGTAGAAATGGAAGTAACCTGTGTCCCATCACACAAGTAGCTGTTCATTCAGTGCAAAGGTGGTCCCATTATACGAATCACTTCTAATGTTTTTGGAAAGAACGATATGGTTGATGGTGTAAACGTCTTCGTTAGATCGATAGAAATAAAATCAGCGTACATCCACTGTCAATTACGGGTTTTAGTTGATCAGAAAGCGAAACTAGTGAAAGGGCAGTTTATTAGCTTTTTCTTAAGCCGTACTGGCACTTAATGAGAGGACCCAGTCGACTCGCTGCTTCACGTCTACCCGTATACCTCCACGTTCCCCAGACCTAGCTTGGTGGCTTGGTCCATCGCTCTTTACTTGGCCGCGGGAGCCAGACTGCTGGGGTAGCGACCACCTTCCCATTCACCTAGGCCTTTCATATTCACCCTTTCGTCGCCCTACGTCGTAAGTGGCATATTACCAAGTGGGAGACCTTCGGAAGTCGATTGGTCAGATATCAACGTTCAAAGAGGACCCTTTATCATCCATACAAAGGGCACTTCAAGTTTCTGGAACTGTAAACTGGGTTCACGAAAGCCACCCTAACCCTGATCTGCGCCTTCTTCAGTTGTAACAGCTGCGCATTGCAGGCGGAAGTATTTTCTCGTCTCCATTCTGGCTCTCCGAAGTGCCACCTCCGCTTTAAAAAGCTCACTGCCGCGGCTCGTCGCCATGTAACTCAGCTGTCATGCCAGCGCTGGCTTGACATGTGCGCTTCGTTTATTTCCTCAGTCTGGACGACGCTCTGTGGTGCGCCTTTATATACTTTGGAACGAACCCCTCGATTCCCAGATCCTGCTGTGTCAGTGTTCCTCTCCAACCAGACTTCGTTACAATTTGCAGATACGCCGGCCCATACTTTATACCCCGCTTTTGACTTGGACACAGCCGTCATGTCCCCTCCGTTAACTCTTTGGCCTGGTGCTGGTACGCCGCCATCGAAAGAAGCAACCGAGGGTATATACAGTCTTTATTTACAATTGTGGAACTACTCGTGGGCATTAACATGGCTATGCTGCACAGAGCTCCCTGCCCTGACGGGGTGACATTTGAATCTTTCAATAACCTCGACGATTCTTCTCTGGAGGGACTTCTAGAGGCGTAAAACCGGGTATGGCTCACGTATACGATCCCGCCGGCCTGGTTTGAAGCGGATTTTATCACTATTCCGAAACCCGGTAAAGCGAATACAGATATACAACCTCCACCCAATAGCACCCACGATGACCGCTCAGAAGCTGTTGAAATGAATGATTGCGACACTCCTTCACTGGTGGCTCGACGTGCACCATCTATACCACCCATGCCAAATTGGGTTTCGTCTTCACCTTGGTGCCGAGGATGGTTTCGGCCACCGTTCCGAGGTGATCCTTATTGGCGGCCGATCCCACCGTGTTCGTTGTGTGCTGGGCATGGACGTTCCCAAAGCCTACAATCACCTTGGCCACGCTGCCGTTATTGCGGTACTTCGACTCCTTCACCTGCCCTCCCACCTATGCGATCACTTCTTTTCATACCCACGAAACCGCCCATTCTGCATCCGTCTTAACTGATCTTCCATCGATTCCTTCCAGCCCCGCCATAGTGGGCCTCAGGGATCTGTCCTACCCCCCGTGCTTTTTAACATGGCCATAATACCTTTTGCCTGGCGATTTTGTGCTATTCCACACATCTATAGTATGATGTTGCAGACAAAATCACGGTATGGTCTGTTCACCAAGACATTCACGTTCAAAGTGCTCGCCTACAACAAGATTGAGGCGAAACCAATTCTTGGTGCAGGTATTTTGGCCTCACCTTCTCTTCTAGCAAAACGGCACTTCTCACCGTGAACAACGCATGGGGCCGTCGGTGGTTGGCAACCTCCCCTAACCGTCTTTCTGTTGAAGGCACGACTATACCAACAGCGTCTACCCTACTGCTGTTCGCATTATATATTAGGGCCACCGGTTGTGCAAAACCTTGATTAGATCTGCACAGCATCAAGCTTCACAATCGCTGCAACTGTTCCGTTGCATATATTAGAAAGCCAGCGCTGCGGCCACCAAGCTGACCCGCATGCTGGTCCGAGCCATTCTTCAGACTCGCAATGTTTATCAAGCTCAATTCCACTTTGTCACAATGTCAGACTGGGCACTACTCGAATCAATAAACCATTCGGCTGTGCGAGCTATAACTGGTCGTCCAGCCCTCACCGCCATCCCTCTTCTCTAACAGGCAGCACAGTTGAACACATTTAATGAGCCAGTACATCAGCGTCGACAAGCCCGCCTCCAAAAACAAGCCCTTGACTTGGATGCCGACACTCTTGCAGCGTAAATGACCGGATCACCAGACCCACAGCTATCAAACGCCACTATACAGCCCCATGAAAGTTCCACCAATAATGATGCACGACCTGTTGCACGTGTTCATCCCCGAATGGTTGGTTCTCCGATTTCACGCCCTATTGACATTGGTAGGCTTTAGTCCACGCTGGTGTTTGTCTACACCAATGCATCAGACACTTTTCTTCATACCGTCGTACTTTGTCTGGTTGTGGCTCCCGAACCAGGGACCTGCACTTACATTACAACGCAGAAGTGGCCATCAACGCAGGTAGAACCCCTTGCAGTGCGGGATGCTCTGCTAACACACCATTGATAATCAACCAGGTTTCACCAGAGTGTACAATTTACACTGATTCGTCGGCAGCTGCACAAGAGCTTCTTAAACGCTTACGTCCAATGAACGTCTGCTAGAAATTCCAGACATAGTGGACACTTACTCATGTCGTGATAGCGTGTCATGGCGCCAGCGGAACAGCCAACTCGCAATGCAGGCTGCAGATGCTGGTACACACCCATGCGTGTGCAATATGCACCTCCTCTTGCACCTTCGTCGAACGCTCTTCGCCTTGCCAGAGAAAAAACGTCTACGGCGCAACATGCACTTTCATACTTTCTGCGCTGTACAGGTCTCCCTGGTGGGTTTTCTCCCCAAGATGAAGTCCTGCTCCGACGTCTTCACCTGGGAGTCACCCTCACGCGGCTGTGACGCGGTCCTTGCCGCTTCAGTACCATGCCCCATTTAACTCAACATGCCCATTTTGCCCTGCTTCGGTTGACCAGGCTACGGCACAGCAATTGTTGTGGAGCTGCCCTGCCCTGCGAACTCTATGCCTTGTGCACATCGGCTCCGGCCACCCACGCCCCGAACGTCCGCCCGATTTCTTGTTGGGAATACAAGGTCCACATAATTGTCACTTGCTGCGATTCCTTTGGGAATCCAGAGTGTACTTGTACATTATGGTTTTCCTTATACTGAATGACGTACTTCCGCAATAAAAAAGTAGTGATATCAAATTTATTGAGGTAACTGGTCAGCCACATAAGAAATCGTTCTCAACGACTTTACTAAAGAAGGGCAAAATACATATCGGCGTGTGGTTAAACATCAAGTTTCGGTTACCTTTTTTATGACTGGTTTTATTTTCACCTGCTTGAGTTCTATCGGAAATACTCTGTGTTTGAACACCAGGTTGACACTGGGGCGAACACCACAAAGATAAGGTGGGCAATTCTCTGGATACGATTGGGGTGAATTCTCTCAAGTCCAGCGCTCGTTACATTTACTTTTTGTATGGCGCTTAGAATTTCTGCAGGGATTGTTGCGAATAAGGAGACATGAGGCAATTGATGGAATGCGGATTTTACTCAATTTCTTTACGCTAGATTCTTGTAACATCATCGGCAATATTTGTTCTGGTTGAGAATGAATTACAATGCCGCATTTTTTCACGCGTTACAGCCAGTTTCATTATTTTTTTGTAATAATTACCCTTTGCTACTTTTGACTGACAAGCAAGTTGGTGGGACATTAGTTTGTACGGGGCAAGAAATTTAAGAATAAAAGGTTATTTTTTTAGTTTTCTTATTAAGATTTTCTTTTTTTCTCGTTGCTGCTAATAGCATCTCCGTTAAACAGAAATTATGAGAAAATGCAACCTTCTTCTTACACTTCTGTTTCAAGTTATGTGACTGAACACAACAGCTCGATTCAGATATGAATGAAGAAAGGGCTTCCAGAGACTTATTATTAGTTTTGATCCTTGACCAGTTTACGTTATAAACACCATTTAAAAATGAAACTTTATTCTATCTGTGTTTGAAGTATCCTGCGAGCTTTTTGTGGGATAAAATTCGGACATAGGTATACCGGGCAATGCCGAGGGTATACCGGGGCAAACAGGGTATCTTCTCTTAATTCGATGAGAGCGGAAGCCGATTTACGGCCAATCCGCTCATGGAGGATGCATTTGAAATTAATTAAAAGATGTAAAAAAACACATGCAAAATTCCAGACTTAGAATGAGGATACGAAATATTACGAGGCTAGCGGAGGACCATGCGAACAAATTACAACTTGCCCGATTGCGCAATATTTGCGAGCAAATGAAAGGAATCCTCGGTCTCCGCAAAACATGGAGCCTCCTGAACTACCTCATCTCATCGGTCCCAACTCAAGTAAAACGGTCACAAATCGCAACATGTCCAGAATTTTAACATGTATACTTGCCGCCTGCAAGATCGCTTCGCTGAGCCAACTTCACTCTATCTAAAAACGGCCAGAGGAACACTGCACCATCCTTATACCAGCCATCCGAACACCAAATTAGACGCCGTTATAGAAATGCAGGAGTTGAGGGCCGCACTGAATGATAGTCGGAAAGGAGGTGCTCCCGCCCGGGATCAAATTACATATATATGCTATTTAATTTGAATGAAATGCACCCTAACAAGCCAGCAGTAGCAACAGCATCCCTTTTACATCCCGTCATGCTCCTGGGCCTTGGAGGCTTATCCTGCACAGTCCCTCCCTCAAGGACCAGCTCCTATTGGTCAGCAGAGCAGAGGCCGTGTCCAGGGCACTCGGATTCACCTGAGCCGGAGACTGGGAGGCCTTTCCAAACCTCTTCCCCTTCTAAAAGCCAATAAATTTCGTTCCACCACCACCACCGGGCAATGATTGGTTATGTCACAATACCTCAGCGTCAGCTCAATGCAAAATAGTGGGTAGAACGTTGCCAATGAGTGAGCCGCTACCTATGTTGTTACGAAGAGTAGGAGTGTTAGCTAGATTCAAAACCGAAGCTATTAAATTTGCTTGACTAGTGCAATCTGCTCAGACAAGTTTTATAAATAGGTTGACGTTACTATCACCCATTATTATTGCGTTCTTATTTTCTCGTGACATGACGTTTAAAATGTAACTAAAACGATTGCAAAACGGTTGGATGGGTGAGGACGGTGAAGGATAAATGTATCCAACAATCAAATTTCTATATTCTCGTTTAAGAAAGCAATAGTTAGGTTCCATTCAAACTGATTCGCTGCTCAATGTAGTAAAGTTAAGATAAAGTGTGTGATGATAAGGAAACTGAGTGGTTATGTATATCGCAGCGCCACGGTGAGTCTTCGTTTGTCTATTGCTGTACACAGCTTTATATGTAGGGAAACAATACAATTTTTTTATGGTCGGGTAAACAAGTTTTGGCAACGCAAAATATTGAGAAAGAACTAATACGTGAGGAAAGAAAGTAGATAATGTGATCATAATGTATATGTAAGCTTCTTGTGCTAACATTATTCATGGAGCGACAATCACTAGAAAGGATGTCATCCCATTCAGCTTTTGTAGGGAGTGGGGATGGATGATGCATGATGCATTCTGGTACCTTTTATTTCTGCTGTTCTGGCACCTGTTAATTCTTGTAAAGTCAAAATCGCCACGAATTCGGATGACCTTACTGTCGGGTGTTATCCGAGCTTTAATGCGAAAGTTGCCCATCCACGGGAATTTCCAGCTATTCTCTACTTTGGAATATAAGGCCTTGATAAACGAAGTCAGGTGATAGTTTAAATAAAGAGGGACGTCAAAAGCGGTGGAGTTTGTGATGCCGTTAAGGTTGAGATTTCCTTTGCCTTGCGGACTCTGCCCAAGGAACCGCATTTCTGGGACCTACATTAGAAGAGAGCAATGGTGTTTTTTTTCTTCAGTCATTTTATTGTTGGAACGAGATGGACAACGTCCAGATGAGTGGGTGAAATCAGGGATACGATCTTTTGGCCAGTTTTTTGTAAGATAGCTACACAATCCTCACCTTGAGTGCAAGGGATACCCTTGATCTCTATGTTTTTCACCCTTGAGTATTGTTCCAGCTGAGATACTCTGTGGGAAAGGGCTCGGTATTCAGTGTTTAGATACTTAGTGTCAGATTTAGGTGCTGCGTTTTCATTGCACCGCTCCTCCATAACTCTGTTCAGTAACTCCGCGCTTGCGTCTAACTCTAACTAATGAATGTTTGTCTTCATTATCACCACATCGGCAACGGCGTTTTCAAAATGCAGCAACAGCATACCCAGAATGGCCTTCGACGAATGCCTAGGTTTAGCATCAACCCTTGCTTCTTGTTCATGAATTTTTCAGCGAGCTCTGCGGGGTTCGGCGTAATTCATGACCATACAATGGTATCGCGTCATTGAAGGCGCAGGAACCCCAGCAAAAGCAACAACAAAGTGTTATGGTCAACCGCAGAAACAACCGCAAAAAGCAATAACATAGTGCTATGGCCAATCGGGGGGGGGGGGGGGGGGCAACCTACATTCAAAAGGAGGAATAGGGTCACTAAAGGGTTGCGTTGGTGCCGCTGCTGCCAGTGGAGTCTCGCCTCTATGGTCGTGTCAATATTCCGGCCCGCACCCAAAGCACCATCGATCAGAGCCTCTTTTATACAGCTACAGAGCCTCTTTTATACATACAGAGCCTCTTTTATACGCTGGAACATTATTCAATCCTGCCAAATTCATCCAACTACACTGGCTTCCTATTTTTGCGCCCCCTTCAGCTCGTGATATTTATTTATTTATTTATTTATTTATTTATTTAGGTACCCTCAGGGCCAGAGGCATTAGAGAGGGGAGTGGGTTACAATAGTTTTATAGTTTATAAGGTTATCCGGGAGAGCCCCATCTGATAATAACCCCGTATGAGCTGTTGGGAGAGGCGTTGCGCTGCCAAGACCACTAGGCTAAAATTTAAGATACCGCCGGGCGGCCGCCGTCGCCTCGAAAACGGCGGCTACATTCGCTAACCATCGGGGATCATGAATAAATTTTTCTTCGATTTCATTCCTCCCGGTATACAAAATTTTCACAACGTTATTTTCAGTCTAACAATATTTTGTCACAAGCTACAATCCTACATGATAATACTTACAACCCATACTGCCGAATCATTATAGCATCCCATCTTCATATTCAAATTAGCCACTGTTCTATGAACTGGAAACAACACAAAGGAACACCTTGGGTTCACCAAGAAGTTCTAACCTCTTACTAGAAAGGCATAAAGGTCGAATAAAACGCCGCTGAGACGTATGTACAGTTTTTGCTGTAGCATTAATGAGGTTTCTTCTGTGATATTTTACAGCTTTGTGAATAAGTTAGTGAGGATATTTTTAGGCTAGAATATTGGAGAAAATCGGAGTGATTTGCGTGGTTTTGCGTATTGTTCAAATGGTTTACTCTGGTATAGTGCGCGGGAACGTCCCTTCATATGTGGACTGGGAAGTGCACTTCATCATTACAACCCGCTTCTTCGGTGTTTTATTTTGTAGGCATGCTATGTTTAGCCTCCAAAAGGTAGACGTTTACACATCATACGTTTACGACAGTCAATGCCGCGCAGATGGGCCTGACTCGCTGGTGGCTCATGAACTCTGACTGCCCAGCACGCGCTTTGACAACTGCAGATTGCTGGAAATGGTTGAACATTTGTTGTCGAAGTGCTACTCCTATGAGCAAGCAAGGTGCAGTCGTGCGCAAAAATAGGAGCGATTCAGCACCAGAACAACTGACCTTGAAAGTATTTCTTCATCCATAGCCTCTCCACGAACTCAACACAAAGGACTGCCAACGTTGTTCGATTACCTGGACGAGATTTCCGTGATTGAAGTGATTTAAAGTTTTAAAAATTAGAATATTAAGACTAGCTTCTTCCACTACTGACACAAACACAACGATCAGTTTTTGTTAGTTTGTTTTGTGTTGTTGTTTTCTTCGTCATTCTTGTGCCTTGTACTCTATCGGGCCTTCTCCCACTCCTCCGAGGACTGCTATTTTGGTGTCCAAATTCCGGCAGAAGTCTCGGCTTTCTTTTCTGGTAAAGGCCATCTGTCTGTATCTCACTGTCTCGTACTCTATCATATCGCACCCAACGGTCACGGCATATTGTCCAGCAGTGCGCAGCCCTTTTAGGTGTGTGTTGAAGTTCGGCGTTGGGCAATACACCCCGACTTGCCTGTTGTGCCCGGCTTTCTTTGTCTCAATTTCTGTGCCATTTTCTTCACCCCTGCAACATGCACCGGCAGGCCGATCTGACAACCGTACCCAGTTCGAATAACACATGCATCGCAACAGTCTGTCTACATCTTGATTAGCACGAAAAATTACCTAGCACAAAACCAGTAGGAAACCCAGGCCGAGTTTGATAGTGCAAAAGTAACGGTTCCCAGGTTCCGTGGAGTGACTGTTTCAGCAACCGTGGGATTTTCCAGCTGCCATACGACAATAAACGCGAGAAAGCGTGCCAAGCGGAAGAACGTCCCAAACACCGGTAAAACGAGATGCTCTTCTCGAGAAGGGTCGTAGGGACCGCGACCCACAAGAAACAGTCATGGCGACCCTTTAACCCTATGTCTCGGAGGACTGTCCCTTGTAAGTTGTTCCTTTATGTTACTAATGCCTACGGCAAAATTGCGGTATAAAACAGGACTGGCACTTCGAGAAGCACCTAATCAACACCCGATGACACCTTGTGAATTGTTTACGTCAGGTTCTGGTTCAGGGTCCTAAACTCACGTAACGAGTAATAATAAATTGTAGTTAGGAAAAACTGCTTTGGATTAGGTTGCGCACAGTTATGTCTTGCTATATCAAAGAACTTTTCTTAGAATACGTTTACGAGCAAATGTATTATCGAACGGCATGTTGAGCCACCCAATTTTCATGTTTTGTCCCATTCCCAAGGCTTCATGCGAAACCGAAGACGGGACAGCGCAGGTACGCGCCAGCCATGAGTAGTTTTCACACCACTTTTTAAGTTCTAACTTCGTCAACTTTGAACGATCCCCCTTCCAGCGTAAAACGTTTGCAAACCCGAACCCGCCCGACGATGTAACGCCGATCCGCATGAGCTCAAATCCCAGAAAGAAGGCAAATTGGGACGCACTATTATAAGAGTACAGCAAGCGTGCCCGCAAAGTGCGCAAAGAAAACATTGCGGTAGTTGAAGCACTGCTTGTCCATAAAGTTACGGCATGGTGCTGCGCACTCACGACGACGTTTTCAATCCCTTGTGCCAACGTCGGCTGCAGAGTGTCCGTCGCAGACGCTGGTTGCTGCTCTTTGTCCAGGCGTCATGGCTGTAGTTGTGGCTCGCCGGCCCCCGCCGATCCCTTCCGCCACGCGCAGCCACAGCTGCTCTCGCGTGTCTCCCGGTGGGAACTCCCACCCCGCTGCTTTTGTGACCGCCGCTTTTAGCCCCTCCGTTGGTTAGGTGCATGTTCCGGATTTTATGCGCCCTACACGTGTTCTTTGCGGCCCACTGTTCATAGCACACGCGCGCATGGGCACATGACACAACTGACGCCACTATCGGTGTTCGACGGGAACTCACTGCACTGCAATCACCCTCCCCGGGCGCACGTAGTGACTCACAAGCAGTCGGCAGCCCCGTTTTCTGTAAAATAACAACGTGCTTGGTTTGATGAAGCCGGGTCATCCAGAACATTGACGAGAGCCGGAAAAGTGGCAGCGAGGACCATTTACTACATTGGAACGAGTGTAGTGATGTCCCTTAAGGCAGTGAACATTGTGAAAAAGACGTCGACAAGAATGAAGAAAAATAATGCCGGTAAAAAAGTAAAGAAAAAAACGGAAGCCAAAGATACTGGTCTGTTGCAGATCTAGCTCGAGCCTAGACATGCCGATGCGAGTGGAAACGTTCGTGGGAATGTTCAGGATATTCGTATGTTGTGGCCTCAGTGATAGTTAAGAGTCACATCGCATTGCGTGTTGCCAGAAGTATACGTTGTGGTAAATCACTTTTTACCCTTCTGCAATTATGAAATTTTTAAATATAAACATTTGGGAATAGAGGTGACATGCACTAGGGAAGACCAAGTCCCGAAATGGCCATTGTTGGCAGTAAACTTGCGCATATCAATGTCGGAATACCCCGCAAAGAAATAGTGTTTAAGGTGCATGGTAACACCTTTGTGGCGATGTACCAAAAGAACAAGGGTTCATGCTTGAAGTCTTGGGGCAGAAAACACGGATATCTAAGTTCTTGCATTGTTGTGCACCGGAATCCGCCGAAGACCCAGAAGTGACGCGAAAGTTGTTTTTGATTTAATGGATTTATAAGTTCAACACTTTCCACGTGAACCGTTGCTTCACCTCCCAGCTCACCCGCCAGCTTCACCCGCCACTGCAGCTCCCCATGGTAATTACCCTCGTGCCTTCTTATGTCACACCTTTAATTCAAAGCAGGCTTCACCCCAGAGTCTCTCCCCTTTTACTCCCCTTCTACGTAGCGGAGCTGCCTTCAATCATGCAAGCATTGATTAGAGCGATGAGCAGGCCCTATCTTCTCGTTTGCATACTCGAGATAAGTAAATTAAAAGGAAGAGAAAAATGATTCATGTTGATCATTTCATTGAATTGGAGATATCCTCACCGTCTGTTATCATCACTCGCTCGCCCAAAACCCTGTAGATGCTGCATTTTAATTTTGCAGTTTGCCAGTTGTGACAGCTGCATGGCTCGCTAGGAACAATAGCATTCACCTTCACCTCACCGGGGCGAGTGATATACAGAGCGCAGTTGTATAGAGGATGGGTACATAGCTTGAAGCCAATTATACGTGCCAGAACTTGCTGATAAGCCAGGTCGCCCCATTACTTTGGAGGCTGTGTGTTTAGTTTGTCGCAAACACGGCCGTATATTTGTAAATGTCAATCCGTAAGTTCTCAGGGCTCCCGCTGTTTAGTTACTCTAGTGTGTACCGTCAGGCCTCGCATTCTTTTTTTCTATATCACACCAAACCCGTCCAACCTGTACCTGACTTCTACGAGGACGTCCTCTAATGCCTATCTAAAAACACGGTTCCGCGAATTCGCCGCTGAGGCCTAAGGGTTCTACGACTATGGGAAACATCCTAAGACCATATTAAGGCGAGCTGCGAGCCCTTATAAAGAGTATTTAGAAAGTTTCCAATAATCAGCCACGAAATTGTAGTTCGCAGCATTAGCCACTTCAACGACACCCCGCAATCAATATCATTCACTCACTCTTTACTTGAACATTGTAGTTTTCTGCTTTAGTTTAAAGCAGGATCTCTGCCCCTTGCGCACAAAACAATAAGGAACAAATCGCGTGCAATACCGTGCTATGTGCATGCTTCAATTATGCACACACGAGGAAGTCGGCGGAGTACCTTTGGCAACAGTTTTTCTGCTAACCTCAGGCAATATTGTCAACGGATATTTGCAAAAATTTCAATTCACATCGGATGACAAAAGCTGCTGACGCAGAGCTGTGCCTTTTTCCTACCCTGCAGATACTGCCAATGGACACTTTGGGGGGGAGACGTCAACGGCGATGCTCACTCTTCGATGCTCCGTATTTTGCGAGCCTAGTAACCCCAACCGTGGACGCACGCCGGGGAGGCGGCACCGTAATGGCGCAAAATTTGAGCGATAAATGGCACAAAATATGCATGATGACAGAAGAGCACACAGACAGGCAGTATCTCTTGGTTATGTAGTAATTCCACCCCACCAATTTTTTTCAATAATGCAAAAGCAAAACGCACAATTTTGTTGGTTCAAAAAATTTTAGGGTATGTGGTATCATTAAGCCAACTAGGTTCCCCAAATGGTGGCTAAAACGGGTGCAACACGCAAAGCATCATTTGTTTTCTCTCATAGGCCTACAGCGAGCGGCCGCCTGTGTCATTGCGCATAGGAGCGGGTATGAGCAGTGAGCTCATACCCGCTCACACTGCTTATGTAAGGTATGAACTGTGAGCATTTACTCACTGCTTGCAAATAGCTTGTTCCTTGGGGGGGCTTAGTGGACAACGATTTTAAGCCACCACACCCTGCTGCCTATCTCATACCGAAGGAAATGGTGACTTCCGATGTAACTAGCAGAAGTACGGAAGACATCAAGCACGTCTAGAAATAGCGTAATGGTGGAACAGCTGCGCCATAAACACAATAGGTAAGAAGTCCTGAATCCTGCCGTGATGCTGTGCACTGGGGTGGCTTATGTATCTACTTATTTTTTTTTTCCAAACCCACGTGGTATATCTAGGTATCAATGTCAGTGACTCATGCGGCGTTATGCAAAAACATCCGAACATCTCCCGGGGCACTAACTTAAGCGCATTTATTTCTCCGACATTCCACGGGATTAATACATTCAGCTTTGTGTGTACCCTCACGCAAATGATAACGGAACTGCTAATCTGTCTTCTTTCTCATAGTAATATTCAGAACCGCGATTCTTGGAGTACCAAGCAGTCAGGGGCACAAAGGTTTTCCAGGTGTGTGTGGGGATAGGGCAAACATGATGGAGCTTGGATCAATTCGAACACGCGCATGAACTGCCAATTGTTTAGAATAATGCACAGAAGTTACAAAAATGCAACATCATAGACTGATACATGTAATTAAAAGAATACTGGGACTCTTGTTGCCTTGTAAAAATGAAATCTGGGGAAATACACGAACCACCAGAATAAAAATAATTATAGAGAAGCTTCAGTTGTCTTGTATATCAAAAGACGTTTGTTAAAATTTACGACTCGATATTTAAAAATACCTATAAATACAGGCGGGAACCAAATTATTTGGACTAGCGCGATTGTAAATTCTATGTGCAGACAAGTCCGCAATATTGCCGCTGACGGTAAATACATATTTTGAACATTTATTCATTGATGCTTTGAGGCCGAAAGGTTTGTTGCAGGGTGGGTTTTACAAAACCATTTCAATGTCGAAACTGAATAACTAACAGTAGTCGGTACTCTCAAGGAACTAATTTACGACCCATACAGCGTAACGTAAGAGATCACAAGAAATTTAGTTATTTGAAGAGGTTCCACAATGCGAAGTTTTTAGAGATAGAACTTCATTTTCTCAAGTGCGGCATCATGTTTTCTAAAACTACCCAGCGTCAAAAAATCTTTCGGGAAATCACAAATGCAACTCAAGCGATTTTGCAAAAGGAGTAAGAACACATTCAAAGTATAACACTTACCACTGTAGCTGCTTAATGTCCAAAAACGCCGGCCATAGCAATCGTATATGCCATGGAAGGACGGGGCACGATTAAATTTGAAAATTTGAATATTCTTGTTTCAGCACTTTCGGTGGGCGTTGATGAGCGTTTCCGTCAGTGCGTCAGTCGGTCTATCGGATTGTCGGTAGGCCGGTCCTTCCGGCACATCTGTTTACAAGTATGAATTACCGTCATTGTTTTGCTATTGCGGTACAATTCGGGGACCGTTTGTTTGCAATTGGATTCCACTTTCCAGTTTCCATTTTCGTCTTAGCCTAACAGTCGTTAATAGCTTTTATGTTCAATTCAAGTTGGTCTGGTCCGCGATTTGAACTTTTTGTCTAAATTATAACCCATCTGTGAATAAGCAGATGGTAGGATTGGTTTAGTGCACTGAGAAGCACCAACATTAGAGTTGAACCTTATGAAAAACAACTGTACCTTAACCAGGCCTGATAATCCGTTATGATCACAGCTCTAGGTTTAAGAGTTGTGAGTGTTATTTATTATAGTTTACAAAGCTCTACCTATTTGCAAAAAATGAACGGGTTCATTCAACTACTGCCCTAATAAATACATTGCCAACGCGTTTGCTGTGCCTTTTGCATGCGGTAGCACGCGCAATTTTTAAAAAGACATCAACATGCTAAGTTAATTTGCCACCTTCTCCGAAATTGTGGAAATCTTTATCGGCCTACATGAAATAATGAGACTGGTGATATCCTGTGTTTAGTGCTGCCAAAGTAGAAAAGCATGTTTGAATTTTGATAGTAAGTGAACAAAATCTGTTGAATTTACTTGAGGATGTTTTGGTGAATTTTCGGCAGATGTATATACCAAAAAATGGGTTCAAGCGAGGTACAAAGCTTAGAACGATGAACGATGTTAGCCTAAGCCTGCCATGGGAAGTTTATTCCGCTCCAGGAATGGCATGTCCATGGAAAGGCGCCTAAAATTGTGCATTGCGTGTGTAAAATTGGCCATTGCGCGCGTAAAATTGTGCAGAAGTTCGTCAAAAAATATTCAAATATTACGAAACATTTGTGTCATTGCTGACCACGAGGTATCTCTTGGAGATGCTGGGTATATGCACACGAAGATCCCGCAACTTCATAAGCAAGCCGACGTTGTGCCAGGTGCTTGCAGGAACGCAGTGAGCCTTAATGTAAACCACTGCCATAAATATTGAGGAAACCTGTGGTCACGACAGAAACTTAAATTTTTAGATGGTGCGAGTAATGTTGTCAAACTGCTACACTTTTTCAGCAGACCTTAAAGCCACCTTACCTTTAGGGTCACCCCTAGACAACCCCGAAAAAATTGTTTGAAGCGAGTTGGACCACGAAGCTGTAAATGACACCTAGAACGATTACCTATACACGTCACTTGAATTAACGCAAGTGGCTCTACAAAGAGTTAAACCTGAGATTTTACCAGCCTTTACCTGGGATTCGCGGGGGAGAGGAGAAGGGCGTCTCGAACCCAGTTGCGTCAGCAGAAACAAAACGGAGAGGAGCGTTTTCGAGGGGGCACTGGAGGGCGGCGCGCGCGGCTATGGCCTGTTTTCTGTGACTGCCTCCCCTCACACTTGTTTCACGTGTCGCCTACAGAAAGCGTCCTCACCCTCCCCAGACTCTGAATACAAACCACCGCCTGTCTACCCGTTGCCATATATGGGCGTACCTTAGTCGGCCAGATGACCGGCTCTCGCTACGCTTCTTCATTCGGGTCCAGGTTCGGTCCCTGGCAATGCCAATACTTTGTTTGTATACCCTGGGTGTAGCCAGTAGTCAGCACTAGCCCGGGATGTTTTTTTGGATAGCCAGTAGGAGCCTGGGAGTTCTCTGCGGACGCGGGCATGAAATATGTCTTGGATCGTTAGAGGTGTACTGTGTCACAGTAAAATGGCCAGAGCAACGAGAGCAGGTAAGGACATAAAAGCCTGCGTGATACTGGAACCCAAGTGTTTTTTCATAAACTTGGAGGCTCGGTACCCATTTGGTTCAAGAACCATGATTGCTCTCTCACTAAGTGGAATGGGTTCAGCAGTGAGTTCCCGAAGACAGACCTGGGAAATGAGCGTACAGAGCTATTGGTTCTGGCTACCACGCACATAAAAATGAAAGACTCATCTTTGTAAAAAAATGTGGAGGTTGTTTCGGAGGGCTGCCCCAGTATAATAAGAAAATACTACTGTTTTGGGTGCGAGTACGTAGACAAGACGTTTCTCGCGGCGACGCTATCAGCAGCCTAAAGGTTTAAAGAGGCTACTGCTATATACAACCCCTACTAACCGCACTCAAGGTATGCAACACGAAACTCAGTAAAGCGCGTCAAGACCTTCGATGCTGTACCAATTAGGATACACACCGTAGGTAAAATAGTTTGGTCGTTCGCAAAGCACTGACAAAAGGGTACCTGATCACACAGCTAGCTCAAGTCAACGCCCTCAGTCACGTGATCCAAGAGAATACGAAAGAATCACTGCGCACTTTCTGTTACTCCGTGTGACACACTATACATGCCGCATGCTCTACGGCCGTTCCGTTGTTCATAATCCGTATCACGGTAGCACCGCTCATTGTCACTCGCCCCACTATCATCAGTCAAAGACATCACGGAGTCCGCCAACACGGCGCTCGTTTCTCTACTACGAGCCCGTTTTTTTTCAGTCGCGCCTGCACTATAACAGTCCCATAATGTCGTCCCTTCATTGCAGAACGTGCTGCCTGACCACAGTTTGTTGACATCGGCAAGCATTTTTCATAATCTCGTTCTCCCCCTTTTCGAAGAGCATGAGTCGAAGGAGCTATTCCGGGTTCCTGGTGGGCTGTTAAAAAAAGTCGTTTTTTTTATATTTTTACTTCTTTGTACATCTCCCGAGTTACGGCACTGAGGTCTGGCACCGCGAACATACTTTGACACACTTCCCTCAGGATCTCTAACTTGTTCATCTGATCATTTTTCGTTCGTGCGAAGGCAGTAATAGGCCTTGTGAGGTTACTTTTAATTTCTCCTTACATTGTTTCGTCAAGCAGAAATCTGAGTTCGGGCTCGCAGATAGGGGGAGGGGAGCATTGTATCATATTAAACAACGCATTACTGTCAACGTTATTATGACGAACGTTATTATGGTTCACTGGCATAACTATGAGCAATCATTGGCCTTGAGCCAGAGTCGAGCTACAATGCCTAAAACCAGATAAAGCGTTGACAATTTGAGCTTTCCGCCACTCCCCTGTTTGTCCGGTTTTTGTCCCGTCCAGTCAATTTGAGAAACGCGGCTACAGCCAGTGTCTGTGTCACAGTCGTCATGCCCCCACAATCATACACCGTAAAGCTTCCTGGGAGAAGAAAAGGTTCCAGCCTTTGGCTCAAACATTTTATGTTTTATTCGGTTTGTTTCTCTAGTAAAACTAGTTCTAGTAAAGCGCCAGAAAAAAGATACCATCAAAAGGCAACAGGCAACTGCAACATTTACTGGTACATGGGGCAGGCGATTAAAAAAGCTAAAGCATGATGTCTGACCTGGTAAAATACGGAGACGCTTTTTTTTTCAGAAAGACAACAATCTGTTTATCATGCAGCAGATAACTAGACATTTTCTAGTTACTTTATAATTGCTTTTCATTGGAATATCCACTTTTACTCTAAAGTAGCCTGTTTATCCTGCAGAACATATTATTACATCTTCCAGATTTTTTTAATTACTTGCGCTTTCGAACACCCAGTTCCACTCGAAAAATAGACACGTATAATAGTTATAATTTATTGTTACTAGGTTGAAATATTCCCAGTGGCATCATAAAAACTCTTTTTCAAGTACTTGTGTTATCTCGCCTGGAAATGAATATATGGCTTCTAACTGGAGTAGTTATAACCATTAGAAAAGCATTGCCATTACACTTTTCTGCGAACAGACCTTTCCAGCCCGAGAATTTTAATTTATAAGCATTTTTTGGTTCCTACGAAGACAGTTAAACACAAGCGTATTTCAATGTTCACACAGAAAACTTCTGAAGGCCACATTCCTAGGTTTCAGCGAGTAACTTACAAAATTTTACACCCGCTAAGTCTTCTTGATTTCGCTGCCTTCGGCGAATTCCTATAACAGGTAAAAATGTGCTTTCTTTGAAGCCGAGCTTCGAAAAAAAGCAGGCGTCACCGCCGTTATTCTCCCCAGCCGAGACTTCTACGGGGGCAGTTGCCTGAACGTATGACAGAGGTCATTGGTGCGATGACCGGCGCTACTTTCCTTATTTACTGGCGGACGATGAAAACAAAACTTTATAGATTTCACGAAAAGTCAACAAAGCAGTTGCAGGAAACTTTCTGATTGGTGTCAGGAGCTGGTCAGTGAATGTACACGATAGTGTGCTGTGTCAGAAATGCGGAGGAGCATGATTTGCGTGCATGCATTGCACCGGTTCTGACCACAGCTGCAAGGATCAGGGAATGAAAACATTCACCTTGATTCTACCGTGGAATCAGCGGGGACAGACAGCTGTAGCATTGAGAGTGGTCACACTGCGAGTCTTCAACGGAGAGTGTTTGAACCTGCTGATCTGACACTTCGCAAAACAAGTTGTAAAACACTAATTTAGACTCGTCACAAAGGCCATAAATGTCGAAGAGTGAGGTCAAAGAAAATACGCAGTCAATTTATTCTACGCTCTGCTGGCTGGCCTCGCATTCTTTATCTACGCACAAAAACATACTCGTCAAGCGGGTTCCTGACCTTTGCGAGAGTGCTCTGTCCTCCGGGCCTAAATAAGCGCTCCCCAAAGCGGCTGGCGAGCTCTAAGTGCCCTGCGTGCGGAGAGACTATCAAAGGCAGTTTATCTAAGGTAAGCAATCATCCGATTTCTCAAGGCTGTTAAATTGTATGGGTAAGTTTATTTTGTGCTATTTCTGCATTTTTGGAAGGGGGGGGGGACTACTTTCAAGATCCTTTTCTCCTATTTTGGACCAGGAAGCCTATTCCCTGCATAATTTTCCGCTGTAGAAGCTGAATACTAATATTCCGAAATATTTCTTAATAATCCCTTTTGAAGACCCAATGGCCGGGATGTTCCTGCTTTTGATTTGGCAGAGAGGCCAATTTTGAAGGCCACCTTCTAAATAAATTTTTCAATTTTACAATGTTTGTTTTAAGGGAAACGTACTGCCCCACCTGGGAGTTAACAAACTGAAAGATTGGGCAGTGAAGTTCTGAGCTTCACATATGCGACCAGGCAATTGCCTCCCATTTATCGCAATATATAAACTTCATGCTCCCTCAAAATAGAAAAGTCGTAGTTCCTGAATTTAGCTTCTCAAAGCCGAACTAGATGCCCCAGGCAGACGAAGTCAAGAAAGCTCTTCAGGGGCTGACGTTCGCACGAACGTCCTGAAGTACCTTGCCTCACAAAAACATGAGTCGCAGGTGCAGCAGCCATTGCGTCTAGTGTACGAAATGACCCGCACGTATACGTAACTCCCGTAACTGCTTTGGTGGCAGTGTTATTAGGGTTGCCTTCGAAGACGAAACTAACAGCGCGTGGTAGAGGGAGCGGTGCCGTAATACTCTGCTTCGATGACTGGACTGCACTGTACTCGAAAGTACTTTATTCACATCGATCCTGCAGTGGGCCGGGGTTTGTTATGACCCTTGTCCCGACGCGGCCGGTCGTCGCATCTTCTTCGCTACCCTAATAGGCGCAGGATTTTTTACGGAGTCCGTGCTTTTCGAGTGCAGTAAAGACCTGCTGGATGGTCCACTCTTTGCTTCGATGACTCCATCTCGCGTTTCAGAAGCCGATACATTCAAGGGTAACCCCAGCAAGGGTACCCCCCCCCCTTTGTAATACCTTCGGGCCCTTAAGGAATTAATAAATGAAATAAATGAAATCGCGTTGGCGTGGTATCTGCATTTTGCTGACGGTGGAAAAGATACAAAATTAGAAACAAAACAACACCAGAGTAATTCTTTCTTCCGGCACAAAATGCCTCAAGAAGGGCTCAGATTTAGCTCTTTGGGCTTAGCGTCGTTTCTTTGGTATACACTGGGCAGTATATACGTGCACGATTTCTTGAACGTGTTTGCCCCTCTGTAGGCTAGTCTTCTTACTAATTTGGCGTTTTCAGTAGCTTCTGGCATGCTTATGGAGAGATCGTTGTTAAATTTGAATTAGCTGTGATGGTAGGCTCCTTCCCACGCATAGGCTCTGATTAGCGGCGGAATGTTGTTGCTTCTTTCTTACCAACGCACGAAGCACTTGATGTTGAGCCCAGGAAGCAAATGAAATGCTAACATAATGAATGGAAATCGTTGCTCCGTAACACCGTACATCCACATTCGAGGAGCCTGTCCCACTTGTTATTTCTTTTAAGCTTAGGCGAATTTCTGAGTTGACCGCAAAACCTTTACTTTTAGCGATCAGGGACATTTCCAATCACATTGAGATCACTCTTTATGCACATTCAGCATGCTGTTCGATTTTACCATTCTATAAAATATCAAATACACGGCACATCCAAGAAAACGCATTCCACTTGAAAAGTCTGCTCCTCGTAAGAGACGAAAAGCTGCATATTTGATGACATAAACTCAAAAGAAAGGTTTCTTAGCGTAGGCGGTACACAATGATGTGGCTGGGGTCTTTTATAACACTGTAGAGCGCTGTAAAACAAGCGGCATCAGTACTTTTGAATACAGCGACATGAGTGCACGACCACTTTAAACCACTAGTTCAGCGTCTAAATTTCTGTCTTCGGAGGATATGCAGCCGTAAATCACCATAAAATTTCCTTGTGGCTGTACAACCAGGCCTAAAAGGCGCCATATGAAAGCGTGTTATTACACTTGTGATTTCGTACTCTGTGCCGTCATTTTGTTTTAAATAACCATTTATTAGAGACATAGGGATCGGTCGTGTTAAAAATTCGTTCGCTTTACTTCTTGCAAAGAAAGGACGCTTTCGCTCGGACTTGTGGATGGTAATTCTATTGAAGTTATTCACCGGAAAACACCCATTACCACATAACGAATGCCACCAGCTCAGACTTGGCCACCACTTCTGTGACCGTAGCAGTCACTTTTGTTTCATCAAATTAGTGCACTGGTAGTTGTGCGGAGTGAGAATTCACCCTCACGAAATAACAATAAAAATGCGCTCAAGAAAATATGTACATTGTTTGTATCCCGTAATGTTCACCACCATCAATGCAAATGACATACCCATACTGACAATAATTGGATAATATTTCTTTCGCATTCGGAACGCATAAAAAGTAGTTAGGAGTTCTTGGAAGCGTGTATTTTGTTTATAAAAAATTACCCCGATGGTCTGGTGTTCTTCGAGTCCTACAGGAAAAATAGAGCCCAGTAACCGAACCCATACAAGTTTTTTTTGTTATGTAACACGTATATAGGTGATGTTAAGCCAGGCTTTTGTCTCTAATGCGGCGCTATATCACTGACGCGTTACTCTGCAAACTTCACCTAACGTTCACAGTGATCAGATACACATGGACGGAACCTCTTAGCAATCCTCTGAATGACTCCGAAACCTCTCACCGAAACGTTCATCGGCGACATGTAGCCCGAAACAGCAGGTCAAAATAGCCTTTCGTAGTGACCGCCTAACATAAAACCTAGTGAAATGGATAAGGCGGCAACAATGACCGCAGTCGTCAGAAGGTCACGGTCTCTTGAATAATCCGAATGTGACTGCAAACATAGCTCCATGAAGGCTCAGCCGCTGTAGCAGCAGACTAACATGAGGTTTGTGTTGGTATAGGTGCCATAATTATAGGTCCTACCCACTCAGACGGATTGGTTAGGAAGCGGACACCACCACAGGAGGAGCCGTACCCGGCATTCAAAATAAATCTTTAAAATTAGACCACGTGAACAAAAACTAAAATTACAAAAAACAGACTTCATAGAAATGGTATCTGCTATGAGAGATAGACAACCAGCAAAATAAAAAAGGTAGACAGGACGGAAAGCGGGAAATAAAATCTTTTAAGATTGCCGGCGGGCTGCATGGAAGATAGCCTAGCTGGCGGCTACATTCTAAAAACAGGAGTATACTCCTTCCGCAACAATCCCCGTGTCATCAAGTCGACACTTTTATATCGAGGGATAAAGCTAAGGGACGGCCAATATGTGCATCGAATATTTTGACGGGTGTTGCCACCATTACCCGTCTTAAGAAGAACTATCGCCAGAAAACCAGAAGTGTTTAATTCATTCGTTCGCCTCGCAAATAGGCAGAGAGTCGCAAAAACGGCGTCCCACAATTCTCTTAGTGATAATTTAGACTCACGACAAAACAGAAATTAAAGCAGGCCTAGGTTGAATAATTTTGCGCCTCCATGGGTACTGGAGAGCTAAAACTGTTAGCCTAGGTGAGAGTTTAGAACCATGCACTAAAGATGGCAAAATAAAAAAAAAATGTGCCGCAGTCATGAAGTTTATAGGCGAAATAAACTTTAATAGTACAAATTTTAATGCCGTACCCGCATAGCCTCTACCGTTTTATGAAGAATTGATTGATTGTGGTGTTTAACGCGGCGACGCAACGCAGGCGATGAGGCGCGCCGTAGTGGAGGGCTCCGGATTAATTTTGACCACCTGGGATCTTTAACGTGCGCCGAAATCTCGTACACACGGACGTTTTTTTTGCTTTTCGCCTCCATCAGAAAAAGCGGCCGCCGCGGCCAGGAATCGAACCCGCGACCTCGTGCTGATAGCGCAACCGCCTTAGCCACTGAGCCGTTTTATGAAGGAATACGCATGCATGACTCGAACCCCAATGCAAAATTATGCTTGCGACAGAAGAGAGTAATTTCGTTCTAAAAGTGCGAAGGACAACAGAAGTTGGGCTTTACAGGACGTACCTACAGAAAGAGAAAATGTGAAAATTATTGTACGTTGTTATATTTTTCTATGCATCCTTCAGTACAACCTTCTGTGGGATAACGTGCTTAACGTGTCTGCATTTTAGAGAAATATGGCATTGGTGGTTCATTAGCTTCTGTTTATAGATGCACGTTCTTGCGCATTTACCGCGGTGAAAATAATCTTCAAGCTCCCCTCTGGCATTACTGCTGCACAGGAGCCTGCCACGTCTAGGTAGGTATATGTCCGAAGGATCTTGCTTATAAATTCTTAAGAAAATCGTTAAAGCATTTTATTGTTTACAGCAAATAAAGTCAAGCAACTATATCTGGAGCAGAAAGATGTACCCTCACCTCCTTTCTTATTATGGACGAAAAGAAGCGTTGCATTGCTAAAGTAGGAGAGAAAATTAGTAAAAAGTAGGAAAATTGCCTCATTGTAGATTCGCCTAGGCTAGTTACGGTCTCAGGCAAAAATTACGTCAAAGATGTCAAACATCAGTCCGAATGATTAGATGCGGAAATAGACAGGAAAGTCGCAAGCAGTGTCGAGAAAAACGTCACAAAAATAACTTGTGGCTGCTTGAAGAGGGGCCATGAACTGATGAAAAAAATGAAAGGTCATGTCAAGAAAAAAGACAAGTGCATGACGCGAAGTTCACATCATGTTAAGGTCACCTCATCTGAGCTGTATATCAACGTCTACATACATTTTAGAAGTGTGTCAATGTCAGTAGGGCAGGCATACCTGGAGGGGGGTGGGGAGAAGAGTGAGTCTCGCTCTCAAATAAAAATATCTCTTTCAGACAAGTTTCAGACAACGTTTCAAAAAAGTTTCAGACAACGTTCACCGCTCTATCAATAATTTGATAAAACCACTTTCGTAGATGCAAATAAATCCGAATTTTTCGACTGGCGGAGAAATTTTGATAACTCCTAATAAGCTACAGTGCCACACACCTTCTTTTGTGACTTATTGTCAGGAAGTGCAAACCTTGTCTCAGAATATAGTCTCTATTTACAGGCAAATGATAAGTTTAAGTGGATAACATGGCGAGGAATGTTAAAGAGGTAACATCCAAGCCATTCGGCTGGTGTTAAATACGAGAGGTTTCGACTGAATTGTGGGGCCACAAAGCTGCGATAATGCTCAAACATAGGACTGCAGACGTTGGGTAGAACGCTTCAATGACTCGGGCTGAGGGAAAAAAGCAATGGTCATCAGCGAAAATACCAAGCGCAACGCATGATCCTACGGATATGGAACCTCGATAGGCATTCAATAGTGTTGCAGACCGAAGTCACAGGTTTGACTGCACACCAAAAAATCCAGAAGCCTTGCTGAGAACAAAAAAAATATCGATCATAAAGAGTATTCACTAATCCACCAAGAATTGCTTCCATGGGAAGAATGATGCTCGGGTATCTCAAAAGAATGTAGTACATAACCATATAGTCAGCTCTGCAAATATTCACAGTGGCAAAGTCTAGAGCTTCTTAACGAAGACGCGCGAAATGATTGCGGATCTTGGAGTGAATGTCAGCAGATCGCGCATCACTACATTCAAGATTTGAATAAGGAAACTTCTTTCTTCGGCTCTACAAGGTTCCCGAGAATTTCGGGTCCTATCTATATTTCTAAAAAAAAATTAACATATTACGTAAGTTCAACATCTCACTCGTTACCGCTTACAATACCAAATTCTGTAATAGAGCTGAAATTTACGTTCGAGAAACCAGTTGGAACCTCCCTACAGTTTTTGGATTAAGAGCTTGACCTCTCGAAGCCCCACCCATGTTGGTGTCATCACCCCCATTCCCAGAAGCCTCTACGTAACAATTCTTCCGACAATATGATAATTGTGAAAACAGGAATAGCTATGAAATGTTGCAGATCGGCTGTGAAGAAGACATATGAGCGTTTGGCGGGAGACAGTTTTTTTAGGAGTATAACCGCCATAAAACAGCCGGGTTCCCCAGCATGTGTGGCCGG
Source organism: Haemaphysalis longicornis (assembly GCA_013339765.2). Lineage (NCBI taxonomy): Eukaryota > Metazoa > Arthropoda > Arachnida > Ixodida > Ixodidae > Haemaphysalis > Haemaphysalis longicornis. The sequence goes on along the minus strand of CM023451.1, from coordinate 48,029,759 downwards.
AAGTGCGGGCAAGCCTGGTGTGCCAGAATAATGTCACCAAAACAGGGGTAGAGAGCGACAGGCGGAAAAAAAGCGGTTGTAAGGCCATGCCTTCATAAAATGGTGCAGTGATTGACGAGGGCGGATTGACGGTCCCGGTAGAATGTAAAGGTGTTCTTTTCGGCCAATACAAAAGTGGACATTTGCCCCGTGGTCGGCAACAAATACGGTTCAAGGAAAAGAAGTCACAAATGCGGTGTGAACGATGGGTGTTGTCTTAAAATCCCCTTTTCATGCAGGGTTCTGTAGGTGCGCCATAAGGGACGGTGTCTTTGTGAGCAAGTTTCTATGATAACGAGTTTCACAAACGCCAACCTTCCTGCGCATGTCAAAAAGTGTGCCTGTCATTCTGTGCTCAAACAAATAGCAGTTCCGGCGTTTTGCGCAAGCTGTTACGGATCTGGTGTAGGCCTTCCATACCAGTTTACCTGATACCGAGAGTGTCAGCAAAGCATCACTCACTCTGCTCTAGAAAGAGAGAGCGCTAATGAGCACTACGTTTCCCTAATCTGTGGAATTTTTAAAGCAAAGCTTGCTACCTTACCAGCCAACGGTTCTTTCGCGCCAGACGAGACAACATAGTAGCATCTCCACTATGTGGATGATGGCGAGGGTGAGGAGCCTGGGGACTCGAAATGACATCCAAGTTGCGCCTCGATGGACATCAGATTTCCGCCCCGACCGTCATACCATTTCAGCCATGAATTGCACCTTCATTATTCCTTAAATGAGACTGCAACTCATGGCTCAAACCGAATTTGGCTTGATTTTCGCTTGATGGTGGTGTGCGCACGGATGGACGCGGACGGACATTGGGAGGTGCTAAGGTACTCCGCACCGCTACAGGCGAGGGAGTAAGTCGCTTGACTATCGGGTACTAACTCACGGTCGTATCCCCAGGGGGTAAGACGACCGACACTATCTCTATCGGGTCTACCAGACACAGGCTTCAATGCTTCCGGTGCCTGTTTGATTTTTTGCTATTGTAAATGCCATGCGCACGAACGCAAACGGACTTTGTAAGGTCTTAAGGTGCTCCGCACCTCATAAACTCCCAACGCGGCGGTGGCTGTGGGGAAGGTTAAGGGGAGGGGGGGGGGGGAGCGGGTTCACTCATGGGGCACACTGTACATGGCGCGACAAATTTACCCACCGTTCCCCGCGCGGAGGTGCCGCTCGCCAGCGAGCGCCTCGGCGATATGGCTTTGTCGTCTGCTTTAGCGACGGTTGTTTTGGGCCTGTTTTGGCGCAGCTTCGCGTCCATTGCGCGTTTCCTTCGTACGGTAGGATTCACTTCTTCGACAGCACCTCCTGTGTACCCCGGACCCGACTGAATTAAGTTGTCTCACAGGCAAAGATAATTTAAGGATTGGTTAGCAGGGAGGGAAACCAAAATGTAGAGACCACATAAGGACATCTGGCTGCTAGACAAACGTTACCATTTGCGCACTGCTTGCAACGAATGTGACTCCGTTTTCTGAATTGGTGAATACTAATTTGTTTGTGTTTAAACAGCAATTGATAAATGCGAAAATAGCAACTAGTTATGATGAATAGCAATTATAAGACTTCCCTCAGCTTTCTCCCAATTCTCAAACTTGTTGAACTAATTAGTTTAAATCGGTATGAAATGAAGTAACTAAGCTCACATGCCGAATTCCTTCGGTGTCTGCGCTTGTATGGTTGGTTAGGTTCCACTGTCTAAAAATTCAAAAGACGCTCCTCTCCGTTTTTTCTCCGCCGACGCATGGCCGAGCTACAGCGGCGGCATCCGCCGCTCTAGCCCGGCCGCGGCAGACGAAGCTGGTTTCGGGGCGGCGCCACCGCGAATTACAGGTAACGGCTGGCAGAATCTCTGGTTCAGCTATTTGTAGAGCCAACTGTGTGAATTCGAGTGACGTCGCATGTGCAATTGTTGTAGGTGTCATTTAAAGCTTTGCTTTCCCATAACCTTCCAAGCGTGGATTGGAGCCAAATTTTTTTGTGCACAACTTTTGTGCATTTAAATAAATCAACAGTTGCTAGTAGGAGCTTGCGTCCTTCCCGTCGGTTTCTCGTTGCTTGTGTGGTTTTAAAATTCCAAGGCTTACCACCTAGCACAGCTTGTAGTGTTGCTTCAACTGGGAGTAGCCATCGTTTAACTGAGTAAAATTTACAAGCCATACAGTTTTCTGTTGGTCTAGTACGCAGGAACATCCAAAATAATTAGTTCTTTCATATTGAACTTGGTCTGCGTTCGCCTAAAAAATGCCCACCACACGTCAGCGTGCGCCTCGAGAGGGGAGCCCGGCATCGTCCAGGCTTGCGTGTGCGTTTCGCCATGTGAAGAGCTCGCAATAAAATCAAGAAAAAATAACGAGAGCACGTGAGCGGGAGCCTGGTGACGAGCGCCCGGCATCGTCCAATCTGACCTTCGAGAAAACTCTTTCCAGCGTTCGTGGCGTGATCTCGAGTGCTTTCTTATCGCCATTTCACGTGCGTTTGCACCGGAAGTGGGGAGCACAGTCCAGCTCGCGCTACAGACCCCGACTTCAGGAAGCCAGGGGCCGCCAGTTCTAACGCGTCCACTTTGTTAGAGACATGAAAGCCTGCGGACAAAACGATCCGGGCTTGCCAGTTGTGGAGGCGTTTCAGCGGCAAGCTCGGAAATCCTTGTGAGGGGCGGCAGCCGGGTCTCACACGATGGGAGAGGGGCTGCCAGCTCTTCTGTTTCTCCAGCTTTGCACCACATGTGAACGCTCCGACGATTTTGTATACCTGAGCGAGTGTTTATCTAAATGCCCTACGAATTAATTTAAACTACTCAAATTTCTCAGGCACTCGTACAAAGCACCTTCTTATATGCGGCATATTTATGCCCGAATTCAGCAGGACGACTTGGTTGGTCTCACTGATGACGGTGTCGTATTAAAAAGGCACTGCAGGAAAGGCAAATTTACACAAATGGAGAGATTAAGTTGATGCTGATGGTGATTTTGGTGTAAAAATATGCGCCCGGGGGTCAAAATTGAACCTGGGTCCCTCGCGCTGTGACGCCGACGCCTATCCGATTGCAGATTGCACTATACGGACACAGTCGACGATGGGTGGAAGGGTGGGAACTCAGCTTTATCGTGAGGGAGCGGTTTGCGGTCATCTGGATTTCGATAGACAGTGCTCCTTGAAAGCACTCTCCTAAGCTCCTTCTCCTCCTCCTGCAATCCCTATGAGTCTCCTGTTAACTTCCGCCGGTATCTTCACCTGCCATGTCGGGTCCTATTGCTCCAGCAGCAGCTGCCAGCTGCCTATCTTCCCCTGGCGCTGCAGCCTGTTGCCTTTTCACACAACCCTCTTTAGATTCTCCTCGGTCGCTTCAGCTTATCTTTCCTAGCCCGGTATACGCGGCAGCAGGCATATTTCGTCCCTGGCAGTTTTTTTACCTTTAAAACACGCGTGCTTGAAACGCTAGGATCTAAGTATCACGCCCTACAATGAATTATGTAGGCTGCAGCAGCGTTTGCCGTTTGTTTGAAGTTTGAGGGTTATTTATTTAAACGAAAAACGATACACATACCATGCTCACGGGGACCCAGCAATGTTGTCAAAGGGTCCTAACCAAAAAATACTACACTTTTATAAGACATTCGTACTGACAATTGCAGCAAGAAAGAAGGATAAAAACGAAGAACAAAAATCACGCTATCACATGCAATTTTCAGACATAAGATGTTGCTCGACACGTTTTTTAAGCAATAGAAAAAAAGTAAGGTTCTGAATTTCCACATTCCAACTATTCCAGCAAGCTGATTCTATAAATTCTAGCGTGTTTGTTCTATTATTGGTACAAAGTTAGGCAACCGAAGACGTTGTGGGATGGTATCAGTGGCTCGATGAGAAGGTTTCAGACAAACTGTCTTTGTATTTATGTTGCGATAAACAATTTGGAACATGAGTAGCTCTATGTTATACGTTACTAAATTATAGACATCAGGTACATTAAAAAATTCATACATATTCAGTTTCGTTACTTGTACAACGTAAAACAAATCAAAGTGCTCGTTTTTGTTACCGGAGAATACGCAACGGATGTATTTTATATGTGTAGCGCCAGACTACGATACAGTAATTTATGTGACAGTTTACGAATGCATAGTATAAGTTGACAAGTATGTCTGAACTCAAGAAATGTCGACACCGCCCAAGTACATGCAATCCATAAGACGCCTTTTTTAAGATTAAGCGTATATGATCGGTGAATTTGAAATGATTATCAATAACAATACCTAAAACTTTCAGTTGTTAATGCCTGGAATCAATGACGAATTATAAATAAGAGCAGATAGCTCTTCCACGCATTTAGCCTCTGAGTGGAATATTATCTAAACTGCCGCTTGAGGGTTAAGGTGAATAGCATTAGCTGAACACCATGAATACACGTTCTTCATTAACTTTTGTTATTAAGGCTCTCTCATTGCGGTCCGCAATTAAAAGATTCGCATCATCGGCGTAAAGCACCGGGCTGGCATGGACTAGCTGGAAAGGCAGGACATTATTATACAATAAAAATGATATAGTTCCAAGGATGGATCCCTGAGGAACTCCAAGGTTTTTCGATTTAATTTCTGACTGGAATTTACCGATATGGACTATTTGTTGCCTACCTTTCAAATAATTTCCTATGAGACTCAAAGGAGTGCCATTATTGCCGTAACGCTCTAATTTTGCTTAAAAAATAACATGGTTTAAGGGATCAAATGCTTTAGCGAAAGCAATAAAGATTCCAACCACTAAAAGCCATTGTCTATATATTTCCGCACTCCATCTGCAAAATTCAAAATAGCTGTGCTAGTCGAATAGCCTTTCCTAAAGTGGAACTGAGCATTTGTGAGAATTTTCTTTTTCTGAAGGTACCGATTTAAACGAATAACGATAAGTTTTGCACTACTTTAATTGAAAGAGGGAGTATGAATATGCTTCGAAAATTCACCATTTTTTGCCTATCTATCAATTTGTATATTGGAACAACATGGGCAATTTTCAGTCGGTCATCAAAAAAGGTGCGAAGGCTGTGATGCTTTTTTTGTAGGTGGTGCAGGTTGTTTTCACTATGGCAAGAACTAGACTTGGACGTCTCGAAATGGTGACAGGTGCTAACTGCTCGTCGCAACTGAATTACTGTGAATTTTTTGGCACTTCTAAACACAGGCAATGTGAAATTCCCCCCGTTCATATCTGTGTGGGGGTGCTTTGCTAAGAACAAATTTCATGGGAATTATCTGTTTTAAAACATATTCCGGGACGCTTAGAACTTCCCATGAATGTGACGTCCAAGGCCTAGTTTGACATTCTGGTCACCTGCAGTACATCTTCCGGGGCAAGTTTCATGTCGCTGTCGTCGGGCCACTGCCGTATCTTTGATCGTAGGTGCTTGCTAGCGACGGCGGCTACAAGGAGCGGCATTTCAAGCTGGCCAGCCTCTCCGTTGTGACGTATTTTATCAGTCTTTCCCATCGGCTACTGAGGTCTGTGGAGTCATAGCCCATTGCAATGTGGAAAGACGCTCTGAGATCGAGGGTCGATGTGGACAATACGCGTTCTAAAACGTTCGACGGTCTCTGACCCTTTCTTACATTCCTGCTATGGCGCTGCTATTTTTCCTTTCCAGCGCGCACTTCCCGGAACGTGTTCCGACTTGTTTTACAATTGATTTTACAGGCTCTGTTTGATATCTCAAGCGTTCCAAAACACAGGAAGATATTTTGCCTTTAAAGCGTGAACAAAGTAAGGAAACGAAAATAAAAAATGGCCGCGTATGTTCGCCTCTTGTTGGAAATGTCGCCGAAACACGGTAGTCAACCGGCGCCCCTGCTAAGAAAATGCCTCCCTCCACTTTCCGGCTCACCTCTCATGCTCTTCCTTTGCCGTCTCATTTCTCCTAAAATGCCATGCTAGAGGTTTGCTCATGTCATTTTAAATATACCGCGTTCCACTCCTCCAAGTCGGGTGCGTCGATGCCAGCGCTGGCGTACGGCAGAGAGTCGCGCGAATTGAGGCACCCTACTACAACGTTTCAGAATAACGTTGCCCTACTTCACGGCCGTTCCAAGCGGAACGTGGATCCTATCTGGTGGAACCTTTGGTTCTTATTGCACTTAGACTTCTTGAATGCCGCCAGGAGGTAGCACTGGAAACATCACGCAACCGTTTCAGCCGTAATGTAGTATTTCATTTGCTATCGCAAAGACCAAGCCTACATGAATTTTGTAATAAAAAAAGCTGCAAATATGACTAATGTATTGATTTTCTGCCTTATATTTGCGTGATGTTTTGTTCCTGTTCAACAATGTTGAGGAGTATGAACGCTGACACCGGACTACGATGTTTAAATTTGGCTGTAGGTATATAAGACAATTGCACAGCCTTCGTTCACTTCGGCCGGGTGGCTAAATCGAGTCACAGACTGACAGACAGACGGACCGACTGACCAAAACTTCGGCGTTTAAGAAGCCTAAGAAAGTATATCGTCTTTAAAACAAAATTCTGATACAGCAACTGAGTCAGTGTTCCTGGGGGGTTGAATATCTCGTGCTGTTTTGTGAGTTTGTATAGTACGCAAAAACGTCTTCCATTAATGTGGCGGTGAAAGAAGTATCGAAGAAGCTGTGGTATTGCTTTGGCCGCTAATAAAGCGAAGTTTCAGTGTTGCCACTGATTCTTTGTACAGCAATACGCCGTGCTATAAAGCCAACTTTCCCTCACGGTAAAGACGAATGATTGGGGATGAAATGAAAGAAAGAAAGAAGCGCTTTCCACGTCCGGACTCGAACCTGGCTCCATCGCCTTATGATGCCGGCGTTATCCGATTGCTTCATTTGAACATGCTCGAAGAGAGCGCGAAGAAGCAGATACCGATTCGCGCCGTACACCCCAAACCCAAATGTTGGTCTATACGGAGGGCACACCCCAGATTGTCTGTGGATATTCCGGAAAATCGGTGCGTACCTTCAGAAAACCACATACTCGAATCGTGGGATTGGTTAACCAAGCAATTCATCACGATAAAGCTTCGCGTTCAGCCATCGTCGTCATTACACGAAGGGTCCATAATTTTTTCCCTTTGGCATCTGCGGGTTTAGGACTTTGTTCTTCGGTAATTCCGGGTTTGGCACTTTTTAAAAACAGGGTTCCCGCCTCTGTAATGAGCACGACCGACGCTGTGCAGGTTTTCCTGCGTTCCTTGATAAAGGTTCCTTACCTTGCTGAAGATGTGGAAGAACGCACGTCTTCGAATGGTCCAGACAATAAAAACACCACCTGACTCATCATCATAATAAAAGTTAAATTTTAGGCACCTTCCGGTCTTTGCGCTGCTGAAAACAAATTTTTGGCTAAGCTTGCTTTATTTCCAGCCTTGTTTATATCTACATTTTGACGACACAGATCATACTGAAACAATGAACACCTGCTGCTTTTGGTGTCCTCGTCGCACGAAGTGTGTACACACCGACCGCATAGGTGTTAAGAGCCTTTTTGTTCGAAAAAAATCGGAGGTGTGTTAGTGGTTTTTAGGCATTTTTGGCATTACTTTTGCGCTAATATTCTCCGTGCAAACTTTCAACCCCTCCCCTTGAACACAATTCTGCTTATTTGTTGTAATACGTTCCCTGAGAAGTACGTCAGTCGCAATGGTTAAAGAGTTTCAGGTAATTGCTTACGAACATATTTTCCAGTAGACAACCATCCACATCCCAACACTGTGCCAAATATATTTCAGTGAGTGCCTGTTCCTGCTTTTCTGGCGGGAGGCACTACTCATCGCTATTCCATTCTATTAGGTCCGCATAGTGACTGCGGTCACGCAAAAAATTCACTAGTAAACTTTCGCTCCACGCCTCTCGAAACAATAATTTTGAATGTAACCAAATTGTTTCACATAACCTTCCAGTCCAAATGACATTGATAGAGTATCTCTGCGTTTTGTCTTGTCTACACAAGACAATCCAGACAATAAATTATTGAGCTTGAAGCATACAAAAGTCATGCCGCAGAAATTTTTTTCCTGGTGTATAGGACAGTCCTGTTATTTTATATCGCTGTAGTGCCATGCAAGTTTCTTGTCTGCGAGAGCCCGTTTAATTGAGTTGGGGGTCACAACGCGTGGCTTCGCGCTGGCACAATTTTGTTCATTTTAGCACTATGAATTTTTTGCAGTGAAATAGAAGCAACCGGGCTACCAACATGAAGGCCCGCATTGTGGACAAGGTTGTGTACTCGCCATACCCAAATATCGACATTCCCGTCTGCTCATTCTACACACTGGCCGAGGAGAAGTTACGTATGCAACCCGACAGCCTTGCTCTGGTGAGCCCAATATCAACGTAGTTTTCCTGTGATACAAAGGTAACCTGAATGGGTGAGATGCCTTGATAACTTACTCCCGTTAACTACCCAACCGAGGGGCCACTAAAAGAGGCTGCAAGGTATTTTCCCACAAAAGCGCCTGGCATTGTCTTAATGAAATATGCACTCAATTTGTAAGACTCCGTGGCAGTTCTTAGGTTGTCTCAAGAGCAACTGCTGAGAGCAATTCTTAGTATGCGAGTATTTGCGAAATAGGGTAATTTTTTTATTTGCACATTTTTGGGAGGAATGAATTGAATGTATTGACCTCTCAGGGATAGGGCGTGCCTACGAACCCCACAAACGGGGTCCCAGATCTTTTGATAATCAATTTTGCGGATTTTTTTTGCAACAAACGGGTTCTAAAACATATTGTGACGTCGCGGCTGGTGAAAGATGAGACGAACGATTGGATGGGGTGAAGCCGTCTTTGGACATTTTACATAGCGGCCATTGCAGTGCTCGCGCCGCCTGCTCCCACCCACATTTTTCTCGTCGCCAGCGTCGTTAATGGTGGTTCATGGCGCCATGAGGATTGACCGCGACGTCCCGTGACATCACCCCCCACTCCGGGTGGAGGACAACCATCCCGGTCGAGGCAGTGTGAACTGAAAAGTGGATGCGGATGCGCTATGCTATCAAAACCTAGTCACGAATTACTTGCCGCCATGGATGACGATGATAACTTTGATGATGCCTCCACCCCCAACGATGGCTCTAGTCGCGACACAGCGTCGGAGGTCCTGGAGCCACTTCGAATGGAAGGGCGGAGGAACACATCTTCGGCTTGTCCTGCCACGGCTAGTCTCGTCTGGTCTTTGTATGCATCTGGTCGGGCTGGCTCACGGGGTGGAGGACATTCTCGAGTTCTGGTCACGGCTAAGCTGTGGCTGCCTGGTGCGGCTTCCTTATGCTTGACGGCTGTGTCCAAGCCTACGCGATGCGAAGCTGGGACCCAGGATGGTGGTGAGCGCGCAAACTCCACCAAATGTTACGTAGCGGTAGGACAAAAATCTGACGAATGATGAGATGGGGTCATCCGTCATGGCGCAGACTCCGGCAAGACCGAAGACGAGAATGTTTGGCATCGCAAGCGCGGTCCTAAGCAACACATCTTCGCTGAGCTGATGCAGAGTCGACGAAAAAACGGTTGCCGAATTTGTCCACGATCGTTCAACTATTGAAAGGGCGCTTCACCAAAGAGCTCGGCGTTACTATCGTAACGAACCCGTCTAGTCCAGCATATCCCAGATGGAGAGCATTGGTCTCCTGAAGCCCGTGAGAGAGATTCACTTCGATGGGGCTTCAAGGCTCCAGCAAGGACAGGGGCCAACGGTATCGGTGTGCTTATTGGAAATGTTTAGGAAGGAAGCAAGGCAGGCTGTGCGAGTTCCAAAACGCGTTAAAGTGTTCCGGCAGGGTTAACAACGCGCCTCTTATGCAGCAGCTTTACGCCACAAGTATATGGCGCGCCTCCTACTGTTTAAGTGGTCGCAACGCAATCTCCCCTGGGGCTGACGCCACGTGCACCCTACTCGATGGAAACAGGCCGCCGGAAGAGCGACCTGTGGCGGACTCCTGTCAACAAACATTTCTGCTTTCTCTGTGGGGAAGCGGGGAAAAAGGAAAAAAAAATAATGTCCCCCAGCCTAATAAAAACGAGAACAACCTTACACCATCCATCTACCGAACCTTCTCCTATTGCGAAGCTGGTCAGCATAGATTCTCACGTAATGTACCACGGACGCAAAGCAGACAGCGACCGCCAGAGATCGCGATACATCGCCGGGCGACCTAACGTTTTTTTGACGCAATGCACTCATTCCAAGTGACCGTCTTCCATGCGACGCAAGCCCTCCAGCCCATGGTTCACCACAGGCCCTACCAATCGTCTGCCAGGTAGCCCTGGAAGCCGGAAAAACAGAGACGAGTGACCTCCGGAGGTGAGGCCGCTAATGTCACAAATTGCCATTATTCTCCACTGCATTGACGACTGCCAAGAGACGACGAACAGCCAGCACCTGAAACTTGCCTCACCCAACCGATTGCCTGCGAAGTACTGCTAGATATCGACTGTTGTACGATGGTTGCATTGACCCATACTGGTGCTGACGATCCAGTCAACAGCAAAACTCTGGCTTCTACTCCAAAGAAAGTGTTTACACACTGAGGGGGTGTGAGAAGGGGGTTTGCGGGAGAGGAAAAGGAAAGGAAATGCATTTGAGATATTTTGAGCTCGGCAGGGAGCTCACCTGCATAAAACCCGTGCAAGGGAAGGGAAGTAGAGGAAAGGTGACAGAATAGATTGGTGAGAGACAGAGAGAGAGAGAGAGAGAGAGAGAGAGTGAGAAAGGTATAAAGACAGCTGTAAGTCCGAGAAAGTTGTCAGTCCCGGCACATCAGTCAGTTGCTGCACTCCTGGCTACAGTCGCTGCGTGAGGCCGCTCGTCTCCAGATAATAAAGTAGCTGGGCGAACAATTCCCGTCAGATTGCCGCAGGCCCCTTCGGAAAGAGAAGGTACTCCATGCCGACGCTGGGAAGGCCTCAACGCTGGAGCGCTCGGTACAGCTATGCTCTCGGCTCCACGTGGTGGGGCAGAAGCAGAGTAGGCACTCCAGCGTCTCTGGTTCCGGACAGTCCCCACATGTAGGGGAGTCATGCTGCCATGTCGGTGCAGGCACTCCGCCACATTTCAGCAGTCGAGCCGGATGCAGAGAAGCTGGCAGTGGGCTGGTGGGTGCAGGCAACGGTCGCGGCGCCAGTCCACGTACAAGCTAAGGATAGGGTTGCATGGTCAGCACCATGTGGGCCAGGGCGCTGCGGACCGCGTCGAAGCCGGTGACGTATTGTGGAACAGGGATCCCACCTTGGTGGGACTCCCTGACTCGGACGTTGGCGTCCTCGTTGCCCCGGATGCCACTGTGGCCAGAGAGCCAGTGGAACCGCGGGTCGCAACCTCGGGAGGACACAGTGTGCAACTTGGCTGCAAGGGTGGGCTTCGGGTAGCCGCTGGTGTTAGTGGGCTCGTCGGCCGCGTGCAGTCGCATCTGGGCAGTCCTGGAGTCCGTATGGATGACCGCACCGCGGTGGTCCTGGGGCCCCCTCTCGAGGAGGAGGTTGGCGGCAAGGTGCAGCGCTACCAGCTCCACCCGGGTGAAGGAAGGAGGAAAGGCCAGGCGGCAGCTCCGGCTGGCTCCAATCTCAGGCACCACGCACGCAGCCGCCCCCTCCCGCGTGCTGTGCTTGACGGAGCCATCCGTGGAGAGATGGCGGTAGCTGCTCAGCTCGTCCTGCAGCAGGGCGGTCACCTCGTGGCGCGATGGCCTGGGGTGGTGTGGTCCGCTTGTTGCGGACCCCGCGGACGCTCATGGTGATCTTCAGGGCATCCCCGGTGTCTGGTTTATTTGGCAAGGACATTTGGCAGGGGCATAAATACCAAGTTTAATAATTGTTGTTTTATAGTTTTCTCTTACAATGAAAAAAGCCACTTGTATTTTTATGGCCGTTAAATGCGGGCCCAGAGGGGCGATAGAGAGGGAGAGTGCTACTAAAGAATGCGCACCACAATCTATTTTTCCGGGTGTTTGGAATCAAGGGTGCTAAAACTCAATACTTTATACGGCCAATCACTAGCACACCGGAAAGTAGCCTGTGGTGATTTGTTATTCAGCCGCAAAGCTCGGGCAATATCGCAACAAAAACTGTATTACGTGTTCGTATTAAGGTCAGTGAACTAAAAATACCGGATATGCATTGCAAGAGAACAGTCTAGGATAATTTTTGAATATGGGCCGGAATCGCTTGGGTGGTCGTTGAGCAGTTCTTTTCTTTCATTGCAAGTAGTTTGACCATGGCTCTAGTTGTTCTGCAACAAAATATTTTTCTCGGACGCCTTGCGCGCTCTTAAAAATTCTCGAATAACTACCAAGTATTATATTATTCGAAGGATACATACTGTTGTGGTGCGTCCAAGAAAAACACACTTTCAAAATAAAGAGCTTTTTTGCTTTAGAAACTGTAAGAAAGGTATCACCAGCTCTGATGTTAAAATTTGCAGACATACTTAGACTGTTCATCAGTCAGCTTTGTACGTCAAACTAAGAGTTGTTCATAGCTTTGCCTGTGCATAAGGTTAAGGCTTACTAATGTTTCGTCCTGCAACCGTTCTTCCACAGATTTGTTGCCGCCCACGCTGTGAAGCCTCTAACTTGTTTAAGCAAAAACACTGCATCTGCTGTCCGCTCACCACATTGGATTCGAGACTACTCTGCATCCAGCAAAATAATGTATTTTAGCATTATATGAGCTGCAAAATATATAGGCGTAGCAACTCATCAGAAACTCGACATCAAAAACAACGATGTATTAAAACCTAAAACATCAGCAGTAGCAACATTAACGGCAAGCTCATTAAAGTAAACAATGGTAAAGAATAAGATGAGTTTTGTAGTGCAGGAATTGAAGGGGTGACCGCATGGCGGATTTCTTTAAGGATAGGTGTTACTTGAAGTTCGCGTGGCTTACGGTGATCAGGTTCTCCACAGTTCATGGTTGCGAGAATGGAAGCAAACGTGGTAGCGTCTCAATTATGGGCACAATAAAATAAAATGGGTAGTCTGGATCACAGCTTATTGCCACAAATGTAGTGTACAGAAATAGCATAGTAAAGATACGTTATAAACAAATTTTCTGATATGCAACTAAATATTTTTATTTGGTTAAAGTTTTCATTTGGGTCAAGATAAAAATGTCTTTGTTGTAGTTAGTTATAAGTAGCATCAGGGAGTAAGACCAGCAATGTGGAGCCCGCTTTTTTTTCTGGGCCTGGAAGAGATGTTGGCATGCTTCCTTAAACGCGGGGTTTTAAATTTCCCGTGTGTGAGCAGTGGGCGGGAGTCGAGATGAAGTGTTCATTCCTGTGAGGTTGTTTTTTTGAGAGCAACTGGAAAGTGGAAGCTGCCACTCATCGCGCCAGGTGGTTCTAGCAGGCAGCTTGGAAGTCACTGACGGTGGTCGTGCTCGAGGTGTGTTTAAGTGTAACTACAGTCATTATCTCTTCGGAAATTTATTGGTCGCGGATGGCGTGCAAAGGCCTTTCATGGATATTTTAAAGCAAAGCTTTACTACTGTTGTCCAGCAGTCTCGTGGCGGATCCGCAATTTCAAAAACTTTTGACCGGAGATACACCCGCGGCGACACATCCTTCGGGGCTCATCACGTGATTCGCAGGGCCCCCTTTCGGCGCTCCGCATACGGCCACATTTTCAGACATTCTGCTCAACATCAGCGGCGGCCGCCGCCTAGGTTACGGTTGATCATCTGATCAGCAGCCGACCGCCCCCGCAGCTTCCCATGCATGTGCCGCTGGGTCGTCTCGTACTACGTGACTCGTCTCGCGCCCTGGGAAGTGGAACGGCGCGTTAGCCGTGAATGAACGCCGCGTTCGCCGGGCCTCCGTCTATGAGCGTCGCATGCGACCGAACGGCTATGAGCCGGGGACAGAAATACAGCTACATCAAAGGTTAACCAAGCGAAACCAAGACTCAACAAGATTTTTCCAAGCTTTTGCTTTGCATATCCAAGGTTAGCTGGGCTATGCCGGCGGCATGTTTTTGTTCTTGAAATATCTATTAACATAAAAATGCATATTGTTTCGTATTAACGACGTGTGTTCAGCGCACATTATTTATTGAGTCTAAAAACAGTGCACTGCGTCTGATAAGGGCGTTTCGGCACAGGTTGACGACTCGATAAGCCTCACTCGTGGTGAGCTGCTGCTGCAACTGAAGAGGTACGGCGTGGGCTTCCAGCGTCATGGAGTACGGCCGGGTGACCGAGTCATGATTCACCTGGCAAACTCTGTGGAAAACCTGGTGGCCATATACGGCTGTGTCATGGCTGGTGCGACCGCTGTAATGGCGAAGACGTCGCTCACCGAATGTGAGAGTGGGAAAAAATACGTGTGCCGCTTTTGTGATTTTTCTTACGCTTATCAGCAGGGTAAAGTTTGTACGCTGGTTACGGAGCTTTAGAATCTACAGGTATGGCTTTCGCTTAGGTTTAAGATGGGTTTAGTACCAGTTTGTCGCCGTTCCGAGACCTGAAGTAGAGATGTTTGCCTGAAGGATTTGGAGGTGAATCAGAACTTGAGCAAATCTTTTTCGCAGCGTTTATTACGCTTTGTTTCTGCGGCATTTTTTTATTACTTCTTTACTGTGCCCGTACAGTATAGATTTGGCAATTAGCATTAGCAATCATTTGCTTGAGCGGGCGTCACAAACCTTTTCACGACCTTTATATATTGCGTTATTAGCCGGAGGCACATGATAAACAGTGTTTGCTATTTTACAACGGTTTAAATTTCAGCCAATAAAATCTAGTTTTTGGCAGGCCCACGCAGCGTTTGCTCTGCTGCCTATTTATGGGACTGCTAAAGAATCCAACTACGCTGTAGCATTTTCATAAGCAGATCATCCTTGACATCCTATACAAAATATATTAACTGATACCTCAACATACGGACATAAACTGAACCATTTTCAAACAATTCCTCGATATGGAGAGTCCACGTGTTCACGCCCCTTTATGTATGCAGTGGTTTACCCACAGAATACCCACCTCATCTCCTAAGAATCTAAGAGGCGGAGCAACTGTGATCGAACTTTGAACTCCATTGTGTGTTGTTATTTACGTGCCGCTATACTTCAACTGGGTCTAGCTGTGTTTATTCCTGAATGTAAAGCAAAAATATTAGTACGACTGAGTCCAAGCCGTATTGTAGTACGTCAGTGTTTATGATGCGCCCCATCAGAACGGCTGCAACACAATTCCCTCGTTGTTCCTCCCCAGCCCGATAACCAACAGCCCACTATATTGGCGCCGGTTTCGCAACTGAACATCCGAGTGAATTGCAAAACGCTTTTTTTTTTCAATTTTATTCTTAGGTACACTTCGCCGTACGGAGAAGGGACTGTCAAAATAAACACAACGCAGCAATAAATGGCAGTAATATTTTGGACGCACTGTGTCATAAAATTAATATTCCATAATAATTGCCACAATAGATTATTTTCAAAATTTCGGGATAGTTTTGTGCAATTTTCGTTCTGCTACCTTCAAAGGTGTAGTGGTGGGTGCAGTGCAAATATATACGCTTGATGTAGGCATGCCATGAACGAGGACCGCTCAGTAGAAGAGGATTTTCAGTGGTGAGCATTGTACCTTACTGTGTGCGTGGGGAGGGGGGGAGAGTTAGCTGACCGCAGCCCTTCTTTCGTTACGGAGGTGACGGGTGATACGAATGCCCTTTCATAGAGAATCAAAATATGGTTTCAAAAAAGGTAAGCAGGGTAATGGTAGCCATGCTCGGTTGATGTCAAGTATTCGTCGCAAGACGAGATAAGAGAGCGAAAAGAAAGCAAAGAAAAGCGTCAGGGGCAAATAATATAGGCTGCTGTGCTGCGAACCACGCAAGTGCTGAAGAAAACTGCGGAAGAAACTGGAAGAGAACCTTGAACCCAACAATCACGCTAACCGGGCAGTAAAATCTGAACCTAGCTCTGCACCAGAACGTCCAATGAAAAAAAAAATTCTGGTTCGTACAAATTGCTTTTTGGGATTTAATGTTACACCGCCGGCTATTATTGGTGACGCCGGCCAAATATTTCACAAAATCGCCGAATATTCCAGCACGAACGTCATGACTGCCACTTGTGGGTATATCTCATGGTATGTTGTCAAAGACGCTCGGCACTGTTCCCACACGTCTCAGATTGGTTCACTTGAACCGCAAGAAAGGAGTATACAGACATTATAGTGAAATTCTACGAATTCTTGCGTTGAGCATCCGAAACATAATGATAAACTTTGTCTATCAGCGCTTTATGCTAAATAAAAAACGTACTTGTGGTGTTTTGTCACGACGATTATGTCCACGCCAAATCAATGTGGGTGCGGATGTGCTCCTACAAGGGATTCGAGTCGTTTTAAAGCGCAACGCTCAGATCAAAAAATGTACAGAAATCCAGACAATTGTTTACTAATGCGTACCAATCGTATGACGCGTATCTTGAGCACGAATGCTTTACTATCAAATGTCTTAGTTCGTCTAAGTTCTGTCTGATACGTTATATCCATTTACGATATTATAACGAGAACAGAGGTTATTCCGCCAAATCAGTATTTTTGTGTAAATGGAGGGCCTTACGCGGTTCAAAATTTTCGGTATTTTTGTATTTTTTTTTGTTTCTTGGCGCTTAAACATTCCGTTCGATCAAGTACTGCCATTGCCGCTACTCTAAGGATTAAAGGTGGACCTTTCGCGAAATCTGCCTTTTTTTGTTGGAGTGTCGGGCGTTACACGTTTCCCCATTCTCGGTATTTTTAAATGTTTCTCTTATTTTTGACTTCTTCAGAATTGTCTTTACCAAATTATCTCCATTTGCGCTAATATAACAATCAAAGCTGGACCTTCACAAAAATTGCAATTTTGTGGGAATGCAGGGCGTTGCATGGTTCGCCATTTCTGCGAATTTGAACTATTGCTCTTAATTTTTGCTTCTTCAAAATTAATTTCAACCAAATATCTCCTTTAGCGCTTTTATAACGAATAAAGTTTGAACTTTCGCGAAATAAACATCCTTGCGGAAATGGAAAGCATTCCATGGTCCTGGCTGGGGCAAAGAATTCTCCGCAGAAATAATTTTTGCTACAGAGGTGGCTGGCAGTGGTAGCCAATGCGGGCTTCATGTTGATTGGTCTACAGCTATATTCGAGGCACTGGAATGGGCAAGATTTGCTTCGCATTGTCTTTTTTAGTTGTAAAGCACCGTGATCGCAGTGTCCACGAACTAGTTCTGTAGCGATTGTCCGGGTGATCCTTTTATGCACCATTCATGAATTTACGCGCGAGAACATGCTAGCCTCCATGCCGATGACTTAGACACGGTCACATATTCATTGGCATCGCGTACGTGTAACATGTCAGCCAACGAAAAGCCAAGGCATGGGATTAAACGTTTTTCGCTCAGCAAATATATCTGTCTTTTATTTTAAAATGGCCGGTATTTTTCAATTACTGGGAGTTCCGGAGTACTGTAAAAAAAAGGAGTCCGTTTCGATAATTCTGGCTTTGAAAAATATTTGCAGGCATTTTGTTGAATGCCGCCCTCAGCTTCGATGTTTATCTTTACCTTCAGCAAAGCATCGCCTCTGGTTTTCCGGTGTAGTAAACGAGGATTTCCTAAAATTGAGACCACGTTTTCATGGGGGTTGAGCCAGTAATACAAATACACTGTTGTACTGACCCGTAGCTTACTGTAATTGCGCGATAAACAGGGCAAACATATAAAACATCAGAACAGCACGCGCACACACACACACACACACACACACACACACACACACACACCACCACACACACACACACACACACACACACACACACACGCACACAAACACACACGCACGCACACGCACACACACGCACACACACACACACACACACACACACACACACACACACACACACCACACACAACACACACACACACACACACACACACACACACACACACACACACACACACACACACAGCACTCAGATATATATGCACTGGCGTGCGTAAAATCAATGTTGGCATACAATAGGCTTATTTTTTAGACTTAAGCATGCCTGTTTCAAACAGAAAACAAGATAGAAGTTCGTTTGTCGAATTTGCTTCTAACATAAACGAATCACTTTTTTTTTTACCTCAAAGCGGCAGACGTTATGTGCTAAACAACTTTGTTGCTTCACATTTTGCTGTGCTGGAGTGCAATCTTCTCAAAAACACTCTACCAGGTACCTTTTGATCATTGTATTTCATTGACAGGCCAGAAATATTGCCGCGACACATAGCGTCTCTAGTTTTACTATTGATGTGTCCTCCCTAAGCTCCATTGCAACGTACTTGGTGGTTGCTTTCCTCTCCTGATGTGGTGATGTTTTAGGCCTTATTAAAACCTTATTGTAATGTCGACGAAAAATGCCGTTTACAGAAAAACACTCGTACGTAGGGCGCAGCGACGACTCGGTGAATTTCCCTCAAAAATTCATTTTCTCTAGCATCGGTAGACTATGGGACAACATGGGCCGACCTTTCAGACAATTGCGTCATGTCGGCAGCTGCGATAACGTTTGTCATCATGTCACAACTATAAAGCAGCAAGTGGGGAATAATTCTTGTGTACAATTTTTCTTTTCACAGATGAACTCCGCTACCAGGCTGAAGACAGTGATATTGCGCACATTCTCACTGAGGTCCAATTTACGAAAAAGGTCGCGAAAGCAACCTCCTCACTGGAAATTAAGGTAACCTGGATAGGAACACTGCATTTTTGCCTTGTTTCCTGCAAAGAAACTCGTCTTCTAGTAACTCGGATTATTTAAAGCAAGGACACATCCCATTTCAAGCCCTTTAAAAGGCGGGTGGGCAATACAGCGTCCAGAATGAAGGCTATTGACGGGACCAGCATCAGCAAACCTGCAGCGGAATGTATGTTGGCAGCTCAAGTCAAGTCCACAAGTCACACAGCTCTGTTGCTGGGTAGAGATGGAAGAAAAAGCGCCACGGTAGTCACTAAGAGTGCTGTATCCGCCTACACTTAGTCGTGAATACAAGAACCTAGTACCGCCTTAACCCCCATTCCGTGCTTGATCTAGCAGCAAGTTGCCTATGCGGCGGATTCACAATGTAGCGCCAATGAGCCATCGACCGCCACGTCCTTTTTATAACTTTTCATGTAACCTTGCCAACCTGCACGTGTACGTGTACATGCAAACAGTAATAGAAACTATGTTACAAAAAAAGTATCGTTCTCTCAGGCGTTGCGACTTAATATTTACCAAGTACCCACCTTGCTGGCGCGGTCTGCAAAAGCGATTCGTTATGTGCCAAATTATTTATCCCGCAGAAATAACGTAGCCATCAACTTTAGTTGCCAAGTTTAGACGATGTGACGGTGTGGCGGCAAGCCACGGAGTCAGCTTGGTGCCCACCCTTGTGCCAAAATGGCTATGGCCTAAAATATTTCATCGTGAATAGGATGCTCGAAAGTTTTCTGTCATTACAGTATTATACTCCGGGTTGCTGCAAAACCTGTTGGGAACTTTCTAGCATTACTGACAAACAAGTCGCGGAGCCTGTTTAAAAGATGGCGTTCAATCTTAGGCTGAGTCTTCATGCACACGCGAAAGTGCAGGAACCGACCATCTAATTTCGCCGCCTGTGTCGAGGGCTCCCGTATATCAGGAATCATGTAATCAGACACCATTTAGCACTCCTTGCAGGGTTTTTCTGCATTTTCGCAACTGTGCATTATGATTATATTTACAAATTGCGCGGTTATAAACCTTGTGACCTGAGTGTATGGCTCCCTCAACTGCTTTTCACCGCCATCAATATCATTCATGAGTTTTGACGTAAAACTATCTCCTAATGATTTTTAGAAATAGGAAATGTCTTCTTAATTATGTAAGCAAGTGAGGCAGGCCTTGTGAATGACACGAGCATGTAATATACTTTTTGATCACGTATTTTATGGTCGTAAAAAGGAGGTTTACAAGTTAAGAGGAACACGGAACACTTCGCAGTTCTGGAGGACTCCTTTTCTCATGAATGACCGTACTGCTAGGAAGGGAGCTGATCTTCTCACTGTACCTGGTAGAAACGATTTGTCATACGTTTTGGTGACAGAACGCAGGCGCCAGTTTTGTGGCGATGTTTTAAATGTCGTTACTTTCGCGTGGTGTTTTTGTAAAAGTACGTCATATTACAAAGATCGCCCTGTACCAAACATTATTCAAGAAATGATTACCAAATTCCCCTAAAAGTGTGGAAACATTACGCAAGTTAATATGTATTTGAGATGAAGATACAGGCCGTTGGTCGTACTTATGGTGGAACAGGCCGAAGGGTGATAAATGGGTTCTAGTGTGGTAAAAAGTGATTTTATTTAAGGCGTCCCGGACACAGGTCACCTACTTATTTGTGACACAAAATTGACTTAGAACATGGTTGTTCAAATTTAAAGAAACGTAACAGAAATCACGGTTTAATCATTAAAGCATGTTTTTAAACTTTCCCTGTGGTTTAGGTGGCATTGTATAGAGAGTATCAAATGAATACACCAGCAAGTACCTGTAAGCGGTTGCCGCCTTCACCGCATTCAATTGCTTGGCATTAGCAAAACATGGAGTATGGGTAGTGGATTTCCGCTTGAGTTCTTCTTTCTAATTAATGGCAGTTATTACAACAGGCCGGGTGTTATGCATTAAAAAAGCGTGTCGTAGGCGCCAAAACTAAGCAGGCAAAGCAATGTTTTAGGCCTCCAATGCCGTACTTAGAGGCACAATAAATTTTTACATGAAATCAAATAATTTGAAACGTGCGCCACGTGCGCCGCCATGTGCGGGACCTCTATCCACTACAGGACCAAAAAATGTTATTGTCCATGATGGCACAAAGGCAGTGGCTGCTGAATTCAGACATGAGATGGTCTCAGAAATTGCGGGGCTAAGGGAATACACTGGAATGGTTCAACAAGCCCATGATAATATTCTCGTTCAATGGCCACAGTCACTCAAGCGTCGCTTATTTTGAAACGGGCATGAAAAAGAAAACTTTAAAGCTAGGTAGAATGTATTAAAATAGTCCGAATTTATTTCTATCTGGTGTAATTAAATTACTTCACAGCAAAAACAGAGAACAAATAAATGCAAGGTCAGACATTTTTTAGTAAATTAAACATGTTCTTACATGAGGGCTTGCGTAAAACTCGAGCAGTTTTCTTATGTACAATATTGCCTGGTTGTGCAAGAAAGACCTTCTAACACTGCAAAATACACTTCCTCTGACTTTAAGTCCCCATGATGAAGGAGATTCCTTTGGACATAGCGCGGAACGTAGTTTAAGAATCACTGTGTATATTTTGAAAACAATAGCCATCTACCACAATCTCTACGATTTCTGGGTTCAAAATTGTTCCGGTTGTCGCTGAGAATGAGCTTGTAAGATGAGAATGTATGCTCGACGTCTACAGATGTTACTGGAGCGTAGCTACATTTGGGAACATTTAATGCATAGCCTACACTAGGATCAATACTGTCCTCATCAGCGAGGACTACTGAAAATTGTTTAAGTGTGATTTTTGGCGTTTTCTTTTCGGCTGCTGGACCTTTGAGAACAGCGGAAATTCGTTTCTATGCATGGCGAATTAGTGCAATGCTTCAAGGCGTCTCAAGGTTCTTGACAGTATTTGCGAGAAAACTGAGGTAGGCGAACAATTAAGCGCGGTCTCCTGGGAGGCTGTCGACGGAGAGGACAGGTTGAACCTTCCTGAACGCAGCCCTCTCGTCGCTTGAAAAGCCGTTGATTACGGCCTTGATGTCCAAAAACTAGCATTTTATTACTGAACGTCTTCTAGACATGCTCCTTCACGAGTGAAGAAGGTCTCTGGCGGACAAGGTACGCCCGGCCACTTCGCCTTGAAGGAGCGCGCGAGAAAAAGTGCCTTCAGGAAAACAGGCTTGGCTGAACCAGCAAGCTCGTTTACGTCAGTCAAGTGCTTCCTGAGTAACAAATGCGGTGAAGCCTATGGGCTAGGCATGATACATGCACCATTTGCGGGTGGAAGGTATTAAGAAGATGAGCTGCCTTGTGCATGTACCTTACGGCGCCTACGTACAGCAACCAAACCTCCGTATCCTACACTCCTGCAGGGTACAGAATCTTCGGGAATTCGTTTAAGAAGTAGGCTATAGACTCCCCACTGGTTCTCCCTAAGAACTTAGAGCACACAAGGGAAGCCCTTGCCTCCTTGTTCGCTGCAACCAGCAAGAAATGAAGCGACAAATTACCCTTTGACGACTGTTGCTTCACCAACTAGAACCCAAATTCTGGAGTCGCCAATGTCTTTTCTGGTTCTTATTGATGTTTCTTCATACAAACGCCGCAGGTAGATCTTCCGCAGCGTATCACGCGGTGATAGCCATAATTCTTAGGATGTTAATCAGGGTATTTTTATTTTTGCAAGAAATATTTGCAGCCGCTTTGGCATTGCACTAATCGACATTGAAAGCATTCGTCTTGGCGTCCTAAAGGTTGTTTTCAACAGGAGCTGTTTGAATATTGAGAGTTTTGCGTGCTGAAGCTTTCGCATGTACCCTTCCGTTTTTCTCCTGCTGAGCCAGGTAGTACTTTCTTTTTCTCGTAAGGAATCCGCGGGAAGGAGCGAGGGTTCGTAAATACACAGCCTTATTAATATCACAGCATAATAAACATGCTAACATAATAATTGTCTTGCAAGATTATACCAGGCAAATTATCTTGGTAAACACCAATAAACATTCAAATTCCCACAGCGAAGTGCTCTTATGTCCCTGCCGCGTTGTATTTGATGGCTTGACTGCAAGTGGGCCCAGCACAGGTCTGCCACACGCTTCATACGAACAAAACACACTTGAAGCGCAACAAGAAGCTCAGCTTCGGCTGACCTAATATTGATTTGACTTTGCACGAGCCATCAATCCGCTGAATGTCACGATGTAAGGGTTAAAACAACACAGCCACGGGTAAGGTACCAGAATTAAATCGCCTGTTGTGGCGATTGTGTGGCGTATCTTAGTCTGGCGTACGTCGGAAATTCTGTCCAGCATCTACATGTATATCACACTGCGGCTACTAGGCAGACTTCGTTTTAACGAATCTCTAGTGTCCAGAATAAAATCACGCTCCACGCATCAGCTCAATATTTTCGAAACACCGACCTTCAGCTACCAAGCCTATCACTGCTTGTTCGATCAACGAATGTCTCAGTGCTCTTTGAACGCAGCACAAAAGGAGGGCACGTATAATTGTCACTCGCTTTCAAAATGTATCTAACAAATTTCGTCCCAATACCATGAATGATATAAAAAGTGACCACAAAAAAGGAAAGCTTAGCCATGCAAAAACGTTTCAACAAAAGCAGGCTCCCTAGGAGCGGCTGTCTGCTTTTCTGACACCAATACAGGTGCCGCCTTGCCTTTTCTCAGGGACCATATAAATAAAAGGAAAGAACTGCGAATACCGCCATCACGACCCGGAAGCCAAAACAACGCGGTGCAGAGGACTACTTCGTAAAGGTTCGGATAACACATGAATCGCTCAGGCACGCAAAAAACTTCGGCTCACCTTTTTCCCGCACGGTTCGCAGAACGCGGTCTTTCATCTATTCCGCAGCATGGGGAGTTAAGTGTCCACTGCCGAGTCAACACACTCCTCAGTGTCATTCTTTTCTGGCATGGCTGAGAAGGGTACCGCAGAGAGAGGTAACCCGCCACCACCGCACACACTAAATGCAATAAAAGTCCAGACCCACAACGAAAAGATGCCTCCTATGGTCGGTAGAAATCATGTAGATCCAATTTCTCCCGTGGTGCTAAACACATAAAAAAGAAATGTAAAAACGAACTAAAGATGCGTAAACGTCTATATTTTACGGTTTCTCATTCCCTGGAGTTCCCATATATAGCTCTCCTTGGAGAGCACGATGGCGCGTCCATCTGCAACCAGATTACAAAAGTATGCGGGAAAGCGCCAATGAAGCATCTAAGGGCCGCCCGCGCAGGTTTTCAGCGGCCAGTGGAAACTAGGCGCGCGCATTTTCTGCCGTCTGCGAGGTACAGCAGCCACAGCTGACATGCGCAAAAGTCGAAAGGGAGGTGGTGGGGGTGGTGAAAGTATCTTTTGAGTTCGCAGGGCCGAACCCGGCTTTCCTTCCACAGTGGAACCGGCGGCGCGGTAGCTAGTAGAAAGTAGACGCGCAGGTCTGGGGACATTACTCGGGAATTCTAGCATGTGCCAATCACTCCCCACAACGTCAGCGCGGATTGGTCTGCTAGCCGGCGCGTCCCATTTCGCTGCTGCTAGCGATTGGTTTGCGGGGGTACGTTGAACAGAAGGACTAGATTCAAGCCCATAGATTTCAGAACAGTCATCCTGCCCGCCTCACATGAATCAGGGTAGCAATCTGCTACTGAAACCTAAACCTAATGCCTAAAAAGTGCTCATCAGGCGCGCGATTTATCAAATATGATTTCATTGACACTTTATAAGCATTTAAGTACGAACGCCCAAAATTAGCATTCATTAGAAACTTATAAAACGCTATGAATGTCCTTCTCAAGCTCCTATTTGTGCTCCTCTATGGAAGTGCTGCTGATAGGAGAGCAAGCAACCCGATTGGCATTTGCCTGAAATCCGGTCTCCAGTCAAAACGCATTCACAACGCCTTTCAGCGGCAGTGTTTTAAAGTTGGCAAGGAGAAAAAAAATCATTAAATTTACTCAATTTTTTCGTTATACTGCACATCCATCCGACTAAAAGGTAAGGAAGACTAAACATGGAGTAGGAGGCCATTTAAATAAACCTGAAGACAGACAGCTGAAGACATGTGTTGAGAGAAACAAACGCAAAAAAAATGCGAGGTGTGTTAACAGCAAATACAGTCATATTTTGAGAGGTCGCAGGAAAAATTGCGCAAATGAAGACATGTGTTCTATTCGAGATTATTATTATTTATTATTTACAAGATACCTGCATCACCACGAGGGTATTTTTGTAGGGGGGATATACGAAATGTACAGAACAGAGTGGACAAATACATTTTTACATTCATACCATTTTCCAAAATCATTTATACATATTGGTTTAAAAAACGAACACCACATTGGCCATAAACGGGAAAAAAAGTTGTTTAAGTTCATTTACTTAGTAAAGCGAAATGTTTTGCAGGATATTATTGGACACATTGGCGATTACGGAAACACATCAGCCCACTGCAAAGCCATTGCGAAGAAACTTCTATGCACACTTGAGTAAACCGCACACGTTGATTTGAAAAAGAGGTAGTTGGAGAAGCCTGTGAGTCACAAACAGTAGGACCAAAAGGCACTCATAAATGCAAGCTCATAAATGTGGGGAAGGAAATTATTTAATGAATTATCAACGACCGGATAGGTGTGCCGCGGATTTTACTGTCAGGTGAAGCTCTCATTGGTTACAATGTCTGCTGAAGTAAGAGTGGTTGATGATCTCGTCATTGCAACCATTGTTTGATTACTCTCTTTAAAGAGAGCTTACGTTGTGGCTTAGCAATTTCATCAAATATTTTCAATTTGTTCTGCCACAGCATGTGCACTGTTGCGGGTATTTTTGAGAGACAATTTGCACAAGAGTGCTTATAGTTTTAGCGACCAAGGATGTTTGAGAATAGGTCAGGTATCAGAACCATGGAAAGCAGACGTAAGGATCCCAGAAGGAAAAAAGAAATCTGTTTCATTTAGGTTGAAATGTCAAAAGGCAATAATATCCTTTTTCATTCCCTAATGGTATTGTAAAAATCTGATTCATACTGTATAATGGAATGTGTGAGATTTACGCCGGCACCCTCACACGCTGTTTTGGCGCGATGTTTCTATAGGAATAAAGGACATGTTGTAGTGTGCAGGAACAGCATATTTTACTTATAGTTTTATTTTTTCGTCAACTTGACAGTGTTGTGGGTAACCCTATAAGTATCTCCTAGTATCTATCTGCTAATGCAGGCCGATAATGTAAAAAACACCCACTGAAAAGCACGAACCTTGACTGAAAATTGATTTCTACTATGCTGCCCCAACGGAAAGTGCAGTTTTTTTGGAAAAACCCTAGCAAACATGTGATGCCTTTCCAGGCCTCTTTTTCAATGGCGGACCGCGACCTCCTTCGTCTCTGCCAAAGGAGTTCTCACTGGCTGGATGAACAAGATTTCAGGGATGTGTCCCTGTTGAGGATCCGAATGAACACAGTCATGGCCATTACTACACCTCGGAAGTACGGCGTCTACCTAAGGGTGCCGAAATCACACACTACAGCTTTGTGGCATGCTTCTACACCTGCTGGTAATTTTTTTTACTAAATTTAAGCAATGATGGTGTTACAGAATACCACCCTAAACTTTTTGGTGTGATTGCTTTACCCCCACGTTGTTTTTCAACAAAATGTGGCTGCTGAAAGCTTTCCATTTGCAATGTCGGCATTGTTGTGTCAACATTTCCAAAGACGGTGTCCCTCTTTGGTCGCACTAGCGCATAGAATGCCTCCTTGTTTTCCTCAAAACCATACATCAGCCGATTTTGTGCCAAAACGTAATGACGTGATACCCATTTCCTCAGTCTCCTCTATGCGAACGAACATTAATTGGTCATGCTGGAAATGTGCTAAATTTATGAATTATGATTTCTCGCTAGTCACAAACACTTATTTCAGGTACCTGTGAAATGACAACTTCTTCGGTCGTCCTTGCCATTGCACGTCAGTGTGAAATACTATTATGACTATCCAATGGACCCCTCTCCATTGATATGCAATATCCTCAAGCGTAAATCATGACGGCAATAACGAAAGTGACTTTCTTATTGCTATTTTTTACAGTGAGCACATGCCTTGGCAGGAGACAGAAGTTTCGCTCAGTGCAAACCCAATTACCCACATCTCTGGGTTGGTGTTCCAAATAATGCCCGTTCTGAACGGCGCATGCTGCGCAATAGCGCCGGCCGCTTCTACTACACTACAAATTATGGACGCCATCGAAAAACACCAGGTATGAAGCAGCACTATAAGAAGCGCCCAGAAAGGTTAGGCACTCCATAAATACAAACATAACAAAGCTAAACAAAACACAGTTGAGTTTCTGCAGGCAACTTGTTTAAACTCTTTATTTATAATCCCAAAAGCATTGTTAAGAACGAGTTATGCTTCGCCAGTTAACTAATCTGTTAGGACTAGCTGTTTTGAAAACTCCGCCCAGTGGAGGATATAAAACACGACCACTGCACAGTCCGCTGCAATATGAATTGCTGAAGCAACACAAAAAAGGACGATAAGTTTGTTTGGGCGCGCATATCAGGCACCCTAGAATATCAAAATTTCGAATACGCACTCCAGAGTGCAAGAACGGGACATTCGTCATGCGTACTGGAAGCAGTTCAGACTCCGTCGCCTGTTCATAAGCAGACCATTGTAACGATAGAAATATACCCGGGTAAAAAGCTCCTACAACTGCTATGCAATAATGAGTAGTAAATGCGAAATCAATCATGGCCAAGTGAAAGCCGCACAGAGCACCGTCCACGTTAACGCTGCCTGTAATGGTAGCTGTAAAGCCGCAGTATGAGTTCAGCGTCCTGTGTGGTGGGCATGACGTGTCGTTTCCCCGAACGTCGAACTCTCTGCCACGGCTGCACATTCCCGCCTCCCTCGTTGTTCTTGGCCGGCAAAGGCGTTGACGTGCAGTGCCGTTCTTCACCTATTTTTTTCATGAACGCACTCCTAGCTTTCGCGCTTTTCTCAACCTTCTTTAGAAAGGGATCGTAAACTTTGTATGAGCCGGTCAACCTGTCTCCTCGGGCGCCCGCAGACGTTATTCAAGTAACCTCCGCACAAAGAAGAAATTACACAGCCGGTGTTCTAGAAACGTTTGAGGACAAACACCTCTCCAACGTTCAATGTCAATTGAGAGAAAAAGCCAGGCCAACTTCCTCAAAATATTTTCATTGTTTAATGCCTGGTCATTATACTCACGGTATCGTCTTTGACTGTTGTAGGCTTCTAGATTCTCTAGATCAGATCATATTTTCTATTAAAGTTGAAAGAGTTGTTGTACTGCAGGGAATAAGCGCAAAAAAACATTAAAAAGGAACGCTAGGACGGCGCGCTACTAGCAAGTGGTATTTTGAAAACAAACATTTGATAGTGTAAAAAACGCCAACAATCGATATTGGGCGCTTCGATACGAGCGTAAACGTCGTGTTTTCCGCCGAAAGAAAGGTGAAATTGGCCAGATTGGGCCTCAGCGTGCGTGTGGAATAAACCCAACAATCCGGAACGGAACAAAACACAGGCTGAAGATGAAATGGGAAGCAGTATTGCGATTGCGCACACTCAGTTGCGTAACGTCTTCCGCTTTCCTGCCGGGAAGTTGCCTTGAGCTCAGGGCTAGACTAGACACGGGACCTAAACACGGACTAAGGGAGCGAAGCAGATTTCCTTCGAAGGGTAGGCCTTGCACAGCGCTTACTGGGCAGTGCATGTAACGAGTTCGAAAAAGATTGGTGCAGGCCTCTCCTGGGGAAACGACAAAAGCAGTCTACCACCTGAGGTAAGAACACAAAGAGGTTATTCAAGCGTGCCTATCAGCCGAAAGAGGTTGATGTGTGTTAGCCAACCATCCGCTGAAGGCTGAGAATGCCGAATTGTATTTCTGAACCACAGCGTGTAGTGACCGTGCTTGTACCTGATTTTGTTTTTATTTTATTTGGTTTTTCTGTATAATTTGTTTGTTTGTTTGTACGCGTGCAATAATAACGATGAGTTGGCGTTTTTTCAATACAAATGTCTGTTTTTTATAATAAAATACAGTTGTTAGTAGCGCACCGTCCTGTGTGTTCATTTCTACGTTCATCTTTTTCGCGCTTATTCCGAGAATCTTCTCATCCCTTGCACATGTAGCTTTGTACGTCTGCTATCGCATCGTAACGACTGCATACAACAAAACAACGTGCAGTAATCCCGCGTTACAACGAAATGGCTTGACTGGAAATATGGCTTTACTCAAAGTATATAGCGGCCTCAACCACAACGCCTGCATTTTAGGCCGCATTCGAAGCGCAAGGTTGACCTGTTTGCGATTAAACTTCCAGGGAACAAACGGTCCAAATGCCGGTGTTTCCGATTTTTACCGATCGATTTTATTGTTTCAATCGTAGAGTATTGGTCAATGGCCTGGACGCTATCGTGCGCGAACACCAAAACTCGAACAGTAGAATTAGCACTGTCGTCGACAACGGGGCACGAAAAACCTTGTTCTGCAAACTTCACGGCTCCACACGTTCGGGAAAAATTACCCAATGATCATGCAAAGCTCCTGGTGCAAGCCTGGTCAGTTTTAAAGATTCGCTTTGTACCAACAATGAGCGGTTATAGCTTTTTGAGCTCAAAAAACACAACCTCAGACTTATCCCTGGCATCTCCGGGGCTTTCCAGCGCAAAACTCTCATAGAGTTCCGTGACGACCGCAGCCACCACTGCCTACAAAAGTGGCCAATGCCTTCCCCTCCTCGTTCAATCTCCAGTTGCAAGTTGTTCGTATGCCAGCCATTGCTCGAAGCTCGCCTTGATGTCATCTTTTTCCCGCCTTGCTGCCGGTTTCGACGTCGATGCTCCTCCAAAGCTGATCCTAACTCGCCCGCCGTGTTCAGTTACTTGCTTTTGATCCGACGGCGATTGCTTTTGGATCCGTGCTGCAGCCCATGCAATTGCGTGTTATTCGGAGGCTTTCGTTGGACGCACCTCGCGTATCTCTTGTGGTATACAGTGCTAAATGTTTCCGCCAGGCTCCGGGCGAAAGTTTCTGACTGTGGAGCACAAAGTTATGCTGGCAAAAGAAGTGTAAAAAAAGAGGCTGGCAGAAAGCTGACCTTGCGAAGGAAGTCGGCCCACCATTGTGCCTTGTAAATTGTATTGAAAAACAAGGAAACTGTGCCGAATGCGTTGAAAAGAGCTTTTTGGAGAATAGAAGAGGAATCGCGATTAGAACTACCCCGAAGTGGAAAGTGAACTTCTAGAGTGGCTGAAGAACACTAGGAGGGCAAATCTCCCTCGGTAAAATTGAAGCAGGGATTGCTCAAGCCCGGCAAGAACTTGAAACAGCAAGAACACAGCCTCTTTTCGACAAGAATAAAGATTTACTTCACTGAATACATTGTGCTTTGATTCCTCGTAATTCTGGTGCATTTAAATCTCAAATGCTTTACGTTTTGGCGAATGGTCGCCTATATACCAAAACTCGTTATAACAAAATTTTGCGCACTCACGCAGATTTTCGTATGACTAGGGATTACTGTATTTCCCTCCTTGCTTAATACTTGGTTACTGACTTGATTACTGACTTGATTACGGAGTCGACTCTTTGCCCGATTCAATTCAAGGCTGGGCCATGGCACAAAGTTAGACAGGTTTCTAGCTGAACTCGTAGCTCCCTATGCACATTACGTTTACTGTGCCGCAGGTGACTACGATGTTCACCTTTCCTGCACTGCTTCAAGCAATGGTGGGCGAGATGCGAAGAACAGATCGGCGCCTGCCTACCATGAGGCACATTGTTACCAGTGGTGCCGTGCTCACTGAGTGGCTGACAGAAGTCGCCCGTTCTACGTTTGGAGATCTCCACAGCCTCCGGAATGTCTACGCAATGACAGAAGCTTGTTTACTCATCACTGCTCAGCCGCACAATCTCGACATCGCAAAGCTCGGAAAAGACGTGGGCCTGCCAGCAGCAACGGCTAGTATAAAGGTAATGGTTGGTCCGGTTGTTAAAATAAAGTTCATACGTTTCAGCCGCTTTTCACTGAGGTGCCCGCAGTGATCTGATAAATAATTTGCCCGTGGTCAAATATTATTATTTAGGTTGGCAATTTCAGCAAGCCGGGACGACCGATACGGGTGAAATTTTGCATGTCGTGCAAAGTATCTCAGCCCTAAATTTCTGGAAACACGCGCTTGAAGTGGATACCTTGAGGGATTTGTTTTTTGATGCTGAAATTGGCTTTAACTCTTCGGTTTCTGCGGGAATTGACCAATTTTTGGGGGCCTGACAAAACTTTCTTATGTTATGATAAATACTTTAATACCGTTTCCAACAACAAATGATTTCAAGCTTTTTAAAGCTTCTACGTTAAAAATGACGTAGACGAACATAAAAAAGGGGAAGTTCTGTATGACAAACCGCCAGTTGTAAAAAAAAACCTAGAACAAACATTTTGCAGGTAACTATTTGAAGCAATGTGAACCATACAAAAAATGTTAGTACGCGTTGGGCCCGCGCCTTGTGGTGAAACCCAACCTCCATTCCAAAGCCGAAGACACTGGATGAAATCTGCCGTTTTGACATTATCCGATGCCCCAGCCAGTCCGCACGTGATAAAAACACCTCGTCAATGACGACGATCGCACAAGGTTCACGATCACAGAGAAGTGCGAAGAAATCCGCTTTGAGTTGATAACAAAAATCGGCAGCGGATGCCTCCGGATGTTCTGATCACACCGCAAAGTTTCTCCGAGAAGCTGGCGAGGCGACGAAAGTTCAGCACCACAAGCCTCCTACCTTGATCTGCAACGTTACATTTCGGAAATCGAAGTCTATCAAGCCTGTTGGTGACTTCGTCAGTGTAGACAATACTACTAACAAAGCTAGACACGACCTCCGGAAAAACCCTTCGTAAACGAAACGGGCCGGAGAACAGCTGGCTGGGTGCAACGCTGATTGGAATCGCTTTCTTTGTCGGAACTTATACCTTACGACTTGGTGTCATCTTTAGACTTTCAGCGGGGGCTGGTATCGCCGAAAGAAGGCGTGGATTGAATGAAATCACGAGCGTCCTACTCTTTATGAGGAACAGAAGCGGGTGAGGAAGGCGCCATGGCAAGCTTGAAATTGGGTTACGGTGTAGCTGCGCAAATATCAATTTTGTGACTCAAAAAACAAACCGAAACTGCTCAAACTAGCTGAAAAGGCCAGGTGCACTTATTAAACATGCGGAGGCCTTCAAAAACAAGCTCGGGCACAACAAAGCTACTTTTAATTCGAAGCAAAGCTCACTAGTGAATAGCTGGTGCCCTTTTCAAGTAGTACACCCCTCAACGCTGCCGGCTTAAAACCTGCACATCATAACATGGTATGTGGCTTGCTGGAAGCTTTCTGACCAAGTCATTTTGATGGTAATGTAGCATAGCGACGGGCGGCATGCATTTGTGTCAAGCGCAGCAGCCTTGCCCCTGTCACAAAACATACGCACTTAGCAAAAACGAAAACACCGTCAAAAAACCGCAGTGTCACCGCAACCAGAAAATGTAAACTGATTATAAAAGTTCCGTACCTACACCAACCACTCGGAAGCATTAGGTGCATAATAAATGAAAAGAACATGCCGAATTCTGCCATATAAAGAATCTATCACCTGCGGTCGATTAGAATAGGCGAGGAAACGAAAGTAAAAGTAAATTATACTCTTTCGCAGAAAAAAGTTTATCTACGCAGATTTCAAAATTATGGCAATAGTTTCTGTTTATAGTTGCCATTGGGTTTTGGGGGGTCTGGTAAGCACGCGCCCTTGGCGACGTCATGGCAGCCCGTGTCGCCGTTTCTCCTCCACGTGCCCCGTGCTCGCTAACAAAACCACAGCATCGCTTTGAAAATAGATTCATGTTCCGCTCGCCCGCTAACCGCCATGGCTTGTGTTTTTCAGTGTGTCTCGTTCCGAGACGTGGCGCTGCTACGCCCGTTGCGGTAATTTTTAAATTTTAATTTGAATTTTAAAATATACAAAGTATTCTTTACATTCAGCTTTTCTGTTCAAAACATATGCTTATTTTTCACAACAGATGAGGTATAACAAATGTGCAATTTTGGAGAATACGAATGGCGTCTTCAGCTATCAGAAAAAAGTGTTGCTGCTCTCCTAGTTAGGGGTTATTCCTATAAATACGCCTAGAACACTCATTTGGTTCCTATTTCTGCAATGCCGAAGTGTCAATAATTGTTGCTTTCTTAAAATGCTAGACCTTAGAAGCACGTTACAACTCGAAGACGTCTCCAGATAGATATTAAAGAAACACATTAAATAAAGTGAATGTAACTGACAAAAGAATTGTGAAAAAGTATGAGTCTCATAAACAAACTTGCAAATCGGCCTAGAACCACTGATATTACGGCCAGCGCCTAGAGATACATAAAGCTTGAACGGTCTCCTAAATTTTCTAGGTTGTCGACATGAAGACACGAGAAAAACTTGGCCCGTACCAGATGGGAGAGATCTGCTTCCGCGCCGCTTCAATGGTGAGGGGATACCACAAGAGGCCCAAGGAGTCGGCCGAGCTCTTTGACGAAGATGGCTGGTTGCAGACAGGTACCTAAGCGAATTGAAACATACGGCGGGGAAGGGCACACAATCGACAAAGACTTTCTGAAACATAAATTATTGTTTCGCAATTTTGTCGAAGACGTTACGCCCCAAGGTACGAAGTCCTATCGACGACGGGACATAGGGGTGAATTGTGAATGGCCGCATGAATACTTCTTAAAGTAGCACGTATCAGGCAATCAATAACCACAGCTGACCTGAAAACATAACCTCTGACTTTAAATAGGGCGGCACCGAATTCACTGTAAAGCCATAGAGGTCGACAATTTGTATTCACCAGCGTCTTTCAAGTATTGAGTTGAGCATTATTCCATCATTATGATGTGTATACAGACGCTTCTGATATTTTTTGGCAAGCTGTTATCGTAGCCGGAGTATTTCAATTGTACACAATGATATGGGTATTCCACGATTTACGGTAGGAGTCAAGCATTTTCTGGATTTTCTGGACTGGTACGCACAACAAGCCCAACGGCAGAACCTATTCAACACTGTACCGCGTGCCCTACTTCTTCCGGCGTCTTCCCCAACTACAAGACGATTGCTTTCATATTTCTACACTCAACAAAACATTTCAGACACAGGGTCTGAATCTAAACTAACCTTCATTACTTCCCCCTTTGGGCCGGGATGTTCGCCCTCGCCGCTTTTGTCCGAAGTGGGCGCGCATGATTTCCTAAACACTGGGCTGTTGTTCTTGCGTGCTTCAAATTATACTGGAAGAATGAAGCTTTACAAATGTGTGGTCGCAAAAGTCACCCTTCAGGACCAACTTGCAGGACGCACCGTTGACCGGACGGCCGTTAAACAACCTCAGAAAATGACCCAAATAGTTCGTCCTCAAAACACGATTACAGCTACAGGGGTGCAACATATTTTGGAGAACCTGTGTTCAATATTACTTTACAACAATGTTCAATGGTTTGTGTTTACAAGAGAAGTTTATTTGTGTGCCTCTGACAATAAACAGCTCAACATTGGTGCTTCAGCTACTTGGGTTTAAGTAATCATCGCTATCACCGAGTCGCTAACACATGGCAAAAACAAATTACAATGTATATTATCACGTATATGCATTAATAAAGAGTGGAGGTGTCCGAGGAAGCTGAGCGTAACAGCATGAAAATCCCACGTAATTCACCCCAGACTTTGAACAGAGTCACAGAAGTGCAACGCGCATGTGCACGTGCAGCCCGAAACATAAATGTACATAAATCCTTTCATTTACTATATTTTGCTCCACCCCAGTGCGTACGAGTAAAACCTCAGCGTTACTATCAGCTGTCATGATTTAAAAGGTGGCATTGCCGCTCACTTTAAAACAAAACAGCTAATAGACAACCTATAATTGTTGCTGTAGGTGTTGTGCAGGCTTGCGTGGTATGCCGACGAAAACTCCTGCAGTCGGCGACGCCTGATTTTTAGGCGTTTGTTACTAGGCACTTCAAGTCCAGACGTAACTGAAGCCGGGGGCACATGCGGAAGCAGTTGCAGTACCTTGCGCCACACAGAGAGCTTGGCATGCTCTGAGGAAAGTATTTCTCTATGCAATAATCAGTACGTTTCTCATTTTGTGCTAGAAATAACAAGTGCCTCTCTATTGTTTACTATTGAAATGCCGCACGTCATTTCCCTTTAAATGTTTTAGCCTCATTATCGGCTTATATTATAAAATTTCACGAGTACGTATTAATAGAGAACCTTTCTGCGAAACTTCCCGCACATTTAACGATTTCGTATTCGTTGCACCATATTACACGACAAGTAAAAAGGTTTTGTAAGGTTTCGTAACTTGTCGAAAAAAGTTTCCGAAGGTGGTAACAAAGGCGGCGACAATTGCTAAAATTTGTTATGAACATTAGGTAGAAATTCTACTTTGCTTGGCATTTCTTTATACAGAAACATAGGCAGTACTCTTTCCTACTACTAACAGAAAACGAGCTACTTGGATCAGAAAACCAACTAGAGTAGGAGATATAATGGTTCAATAAAGAGAGCGAAACGTACATTAAGTCGCCTTGTGATGATACAAACCAAAAACCTGTGGAAAATGACGGTCTCCGAGTGGGTACCAAAAGATGAATCTAGAAGAGGCGGCAGGTAATTAACCCGATGGAGGGCTGAAATGATGAAATTCTGGGGTAAACTGTCGACTTGAGTAGCGCAGGACAAGAGCGGTGGGTAGTCAATGGGAGAGGACTTCGGCTTTCAGTGGACCTAAGCCGGATGACTACGGCGACGCCTACGACGATGCCGATGACGACGATGATGATGATGATGAATATTTCACGACTTGGGTTTGTTACAAATCTTCTGAACCTATCATGAAGATAGAAAAATTGTAAGCTCTCTGGCGAGGAATGACAAAATGTTATAAGAAACAACCTAGGTTTTCTTTTTAAACAAACGAACGAGGAAACACGCCAAATGTCCGTTACATTGTCCAGTATTCTGTATACTACAAGACAATGCTCCTTTACAAGTGTTATATTTGTATACACGGCATCTCAATTTACTAGTTCAGTGATTCATAAAAGTCCTTGGGCCACTGAAGTGTGTTTACATGCTTTGAAGGCGAGAGCATTTTGGCTTCCTTAGAAGAAACCCATCGAAGACTTATGTACCGCTAGATGGTGCTTCCGTCTCTTTTATCCCTGTCTTTTCCCGCAATCTTATCCCCTGCATCTGGAGCTCACATGTTCTACAATCGTGCCGTCACATTCACCTCCTCGGAAAATGACGTGCACGCACAAAGCTAATTCTTCTCGCCGCTGGCAAGCGGCTGAGGTAGCGTCGTGGTAACGGAATCGGTTACTATTCTGGAGAGTCGATTGCAGTTCCTAAAGCAATTGCAAATGTGTTTCTTATATTTTGTAGAGAGGGCCACCTTCCGTAGTAGATACTAAAAACGTCGGCTTATGGCACAGTGAAACAGTTCATTCGTTCATGAATATTTGGTGAGCATAAAATAAGTGGCTTTATTATTTAACAAATACACCATCCAGCGGGCTGTCCTGGCGTGAGCTAGGCGGCGTTCCTGATCTAGTCCCAGTGAGCTGACGAGCTGGCGTTTCAACTGCTCAGCGGATCGCGAAACGTGCTCTCTGACTTTTGTGACACAATAGCTCTTGCATGAACATACCGACCTGAGTAGCACAATAGACAATATTTTCACCCCGAAAGCATTCTCTTTTGATACGAGCAGAAAAGACACTTCGAATGTCGTGATAAAGAAATTACAAAGAGAAAAGCAATGCAGTAAAGAAGCTGCGCTGATATTTTTGGAATTGGTAAATCATTATTTGAATGTCATGTTCATGGTAAATATCTAGTGTGGCTGTACTATAAAGTCTTCTTCAGAACCTTTGATAGTAACCTGTTTACGCAGATCACTGCCAGCTTGATATTTCCGAGACACACCTAAGCACATGGATTTTCGTGTTTGGGCTAAGTGCTTACTAGCGAGTACTAGACTTTCTCTATCAATACTACGGTCAGTGCTTCCAACTTAGTAATCTCGGCTTTCGCATTTATTAATATCATATTTTTCGTATTATAGGTCTAAATGGATACGTTTGTGCCCGTTTCGGTGTGAATAATAAATTATTTTGGTAAATAATTAATATTCTTGTTAATCAAGTCGACTCACATCTGTCCGACCCCCACCACATCACTCGAGCCACTCCTCAGGGTGCTGTTCTTTCCCCCACCCTTTTCAATATTGCTATGATTCCTCTGGCTTCCCAACTATCTCATATCCCTGATCTTCATCACATTTTTTACGCCGACGACATCACCCTTTGGTGTTCATCTGGCTCTCCGGGCCATGTACAGAGCACCCTGCAACGTGGCTTGGATCTCATCGACTCTTTTCTCAACGCTGTTGGTCTTTCCCCTGCTCCGGAAAAGTCCGAGCTTCTCCTCCTCAACCGTTCCTCTTACCAGCGCGCCCACAATTCCCTCATCTCTCTACATATTTCTGGTTCTCCCATTCCTGTCGTCACCAAATGCAAGGTTCTTGGTTTTCCTTTGCATGCAGCCAAGAATATACATGCCCTACACAGCGCCGTCGCGACCTACCACTCGGTAACCCACCTTCTACGTCGTGTGGTCACTCGACGGGCGGGTCTTCACGAAGCTAAAGCCTGCAGGGTTGCTCACGCCCTCGCACTCAACAAGTTCTTATACTTTATCGCTTACATCTCCTTCACCAACACTCAATACCCTTGAGATTGCCTTGGTGGGACTCTACAAAGCAGCACTGAACCTCCCTATCACCACTTCTACAGATGAGCTTTTTGCCACGGGCCTCTTTCATTCCCTTCGCTCTCTCCTCAATCTCCATCGAGATTCCCAGATTTCTCGGCTCTCCCTTACCCGTCAAGGTCAATGGTTACTGGTTCAGGCGGGTATATCTCCGATTCCCGTCTGCCCCATTACCCCTACCGACGCAATTTAATCGCCCAACCTTCGTATTCTCCCTCTCCCGTCAAACATGTGTCCTGTCCTTCATGGAGGTCGTCGTCATGCGGCCGCGCAGCATCATTCTCCTCTTTTCGCGACCCAGGGAATTGCTTACACAGATGCCTCCTTTGTGGCGCCTCGAGGCTCGTGCGGTTACATTCTGTACCACCCTCACCTTGCTGAAGCAGAAACCCACACTAGCGGCCCGTACCTTCACCCTCCGGAAGCAATATCTCTTGAGGTTCTCGCCATTGCCCATGCCCTTCAGTCTTTTGATTCTCTCTCCCCCGTCCCCGAATACACAGTCTTTTCTACTCTCACGCCGCTATTATACAGATACAAAATCGCTCACTACCTTCTATCCTTCAACAGGAGGTCCAACGAGCGGTCTCCGCTCTACAGCCATCCATCGTTTTCCTCCGTTGGGTCCCTGGACATTCCGGGATTGACGGCAATGAGTTGGCGCATCAACTCGCCCGCGAAACTCTTCACCGGGCACCGTTGATCACCTGGCCTGGGCCCTCGGAGGACGGTGCGAGGCTCTCCCTTCGCCGTACCATCAAGGAGGTCTACCTTCAGCTCCGTCTTGACAAACGCCTCTACCCGCCTCTCACCCATCACTCACCGTAACGGAGGCTCGACTCCTCCGGCACATCCAAATGAATGCCCTGATCACTCCCTCCCGCCTTTTCCTCTATCGCTATAGTTCTGACCCCTCTTGTCCCAACTTCCCCACTGCCTACGCTGATTTACCTCATTGCTTATTCTACTGCCCGGTGGCTCAGCTATCCGACTCCTATCCCTCCCCATCCCTTTCCATCACCACCTGGACCGACTGGCTTGGCTCTGAAGTAGAAGAAGAACAGCGCAGACTGGTCGCCCAGGCGGTGGACATGCTCGGCCTGTAACTTCGGCCGAATAAAGGTCTTTTCGCTCTCTCTCTCTCTCTCTATATATATATATATATGTTTACATATTCAGAAAGATAGGTCGGCAGTCTACAACGCCAAAGGAGGCATAGGGATGTGGTTAGGCTTTTTTCTTACTACGGTAATGAAGACGACTTTTTTTTAATATACGGAAGAAAGAAAGAAAAACACGCGCCCAGAGTGGAGACCGAACCCACGCCTTTCGATTACATCTCGAATGCCTTACCAATTCGGCTATCTGGGCGACTGTGTTCTCCTTCACTTTCTGGGCTATTTGTATTTACTAGAAGTGTATCTGACGCTTGTTGGGAGTCAGCGCCACTCTGACTGCACGGGGAGAAGGGGACCTTCTTTTCAACCCCAGGGGCGTGACTCGAACGTCTACAGCCTGTCATGAGCGGGGTAACTGGCGGGAAGCCCTCTTATGCTACCTAGGCATCAAGGCTGCCAGAGCCGAGACCCTCGCTATGCTTTCGCAGAATAATAATAATATTATAGTCATGTATATATATATATATATATATATATATATATATATATATATATATATATATATATATATATATATATATATATATATATATATATATTTGTTATACGTGCAGACGAATTCGTTCTGTTGGTGAGAACTTTCTGGTATGGTGCGCCTAATGAATAATGCCGGGCTGATCGCGTTTCAGACATTCACATACATTTTTTCCGGCGGTCACCACTGGGAACCTCCCATTGTAATGTGATTTCGTTTGGGTAGTTACAGTCGTCTTGCGGTGTTACGTCTAATAATGTGCGAGCTCATTTGCAGCGCCCACAACTTCTGCGTAAGTTAATGCTTGCGAAAATAAACCTCTGTCATTCAGCTCAAGAAGTCCTGTTTTACGCCATGAGAACAACAATTTTTCTACACGGGCTTGTTTACACGGTAGGCGAGCCTCTAGTTCGCCATTCCCAGTTGCGTACGTGTCACCAAGTCGAACTAAGACGGGTTTTGTAGCGAATGATATGCTTAATTGCCTTAATCTCATAATGCACGTCAATAATGCAGGCGATGCAGGCTACTACGATGAAAACGGCAGGCTTTACTTCGCGGAGCGGCTGAAGCAGATGATCAAGTGCATGGGCAACCAGGTGGTACCGGTCGAGCTTGAAGAACTGCTCCTCAGTCGACATGCCGACGAAATCGCTCAAGTGTCAGTGCTGGGGTTGCCACACGCAGAGTACGGGGAAGCCGCTGCAGCCGCAGTCGTTCTCACTGAGAAAGGGCGGCAACAGCAGCTGTCTGATCTCGAGCAGAGAATCAAGGCCACCGTAGCAGGTGAACGTCAAATTGATTGTTTTTTTGTGTATTTTATTATTCGGGCGTTGAGAGATGTTTGTCGGGGCCTTTACACTTGTTCTAAGGAGTACGTGTCAACTTTCCTTCTTGAGAAGCAAGCAGAAAAGTACCAGTAATAAGCACTCCTTTCGTAATTTGTATACAAACACGGTAGGTCCGTCTAACGTAGAAATTACTATGTCCGCGCATGTCGAAATATTTACCATAACAAAAATGTATCAAAAGTGTTCCTGCAACCTAGTTTTACAAAGTATTCTTCCAAGACAGGCCAAAAGCACCTTTCCTCGGTTTACTATTTAACTGATGGTTAGAAGTCTGAAAAACAAAGCACGAAAATGT
Source organism: Haemaphysalis longicornis (assembly GCA_013339765.2). Classification (NCBI taxonomy): domain Eukaryota; kingdom Metazoa; phylum Arthropoda; class Arachnida; order Ixodida; family Ixodidae; genus Haemaphysalis; species Haemaphysalis longicornis. The sequence continues at coordinate 47,989,236 of CM023451.1, read as the reverse complement.
CATTTATTTGAGACATGAAGGAACGAAGAGCTAAATGGGTTTAAAGTAAATTCTACATGGACTGACGTCAACCCACGCCGTTGAATGGCCTGCCAACCACCACTGTTTGCTCCAATAAACGTTTATTCTCTCTCTTTCTCTCTCTCTCTTCCTCTCTCTCAAGGCCCTTGGGTCTAAGTACTTGTTTCTATAGGAAGAAGGTTTTCTCTGGGGACACTTATCAAACTTAGTTTTAATTTTACATCCCGTGTGTGTCACACTGGTTGAATAGTACCGACTCCTTGTTTCTCAGTACGCACCTTTGAATTGCCTGAGGCCTGGTAAGCAATGAACAAATAATGAAAGCCCCGATAAAAAGGAAACATAAAGTAAACGCTTACTTAAGGTTGTGGTTCCATCACCTCGAGGAGCCCAGGCTTGTTCTAAGTTTTTACTAGGGTTTCTTGTCCCGATGTTTTATCTTTCCAGGCAACCAGGGGTTGCTTGCATGTGGTCTACGCCTGGTTATTCAGCTGAAGCAACCTCTAAGGCTTTCGGATTCATAAAAAACAATGAAATTATTGAATGATAGATTCGCGTGAGTGAGATTTCAGGAGTTGACCAAGCCCTTTTTAATTAAAATCAACCTTCCAACTAAGATATACTAGCTAGTCTAACGACCAAGGAAAGAGGGCCACCGAGAGCTCATCTTGTGAACCGACGTGGAAGCGGTGTTATAGTAATAGTACGCATAGTTACAGCGCTCCCCCGATTGTTGATGGCCAGAGCAAGGGTTTTGAGATTACAAGTGTACTTAAGGAAGATTTAGGACACGGTCTTCTTTACCCGCTATTTTTCGCGGCGGTTCGATTTGGCTGGCACGCTAAGACCGCATCTTTATTGCCGCGATCGAGGAATATCTTCAACTGGTTTTCGAGGTTCCGCTTATTTGGAGTTCACATGCTGAGAGCACTTTGGAATATTGCAAACGTAGCGTGCTCCCCCTTAAACCCTACAGCAGGTATCTTATGTCAAAGCGAAAAGCTAGGGACTGGAAGAAACCGCCGCTCCTTGTCATAGGCGTTAAATTCTTTAATTGCATGCCGAACTACGCAGTGGCTTTATTTGCTCCATTTCGGCTGCCTAAGGGGAATGGGCGTTTTGCTAGCCGCTCTTCTGTTACGAGTGAGTCAAAATCGAAATGGTTTGGCATTAGGTGCGATCGTGCGAAACATTATTCCTCAACTCCTTAAGAAAAGATCTGGAGAAATTCAGAAAATTCTCTACTAATGCGCAGCGCTCTTAAGCCGCTCGTCTAGAAGTTCGGTTTTTACAGCCAAGTATGGCTATGAGAAGCGAAATGCCTTGGAATATTTCGCTCCTTTTAAGTATTCTTTTGTTTCTTTTTGGAAATGCTATAAAGTAATGCCATTATAGCGATTAAGTACTTTACTTTGATAAGTATGTTTTTTTTGGAGAGGCAGGGTATCTGCAGAGTTGGTCCGCTGACGCTAGTTTTTATACGGATTTCCAACGTTCTTCAGCAGACAATTGTGGTTCTTCTTTGGTTTTTTGGGGAAATGTATACGATGCACCTTTGTTATTTTGTGAGATCATTTACGTTAAATTTTTTTTTTGTTTTTCTTATTAACCTGTTGTCAAATGGCTAGTTGGTTATTCATAGGGGTGATGCGGAGTGCAGACAAAACCCACGGGGGCGAGAACTATATGAAATGTGCGTGTCGGTACGTGTATTTCCGTCCCCGTATGCGTTTTGAGAGCCACGTATCACCGCTTCTATTTTTCTCATTTTTTTGGTTTTTCAAAAGTCTGTCCGGCCACTAATCTCCGTTTACCCTATAATAACGCTTAAAGGTGTTACTATCGCTAAACCTGCAATTTTTGGAAATGCGGGAGTTACGCGGTTCGCTATATTCGCTATTTTTTTACTCTCATGTTGAACGTTCTCTTGTGGACTGTTTTTTTTATTCTCATGTTTTATGGCGATATTTATAAGATCCATAATTCTGGATTAGTCAGATCGTTTTTGTCAAAATGATCTTTTTATATACACTTTTTTTCTGATTTCTAAATATTATGTGCGACAACTTCTCTAGATTTAGGCTTTTATAAAAATTAAAGGTGTTACCTCCGCCAAATTTGTATTTGTTGAGGAAATTCATAGCGTTAGTCGGTCATGGCAGGGGTGGCAAACGGCAAAGAATGCTAAGCATCAAAGAAACTCCCAACAAACGCTTCCCGTAGTCGGCAATGAACTTGGATCCCTCGTCCTTTCACGAATTAGCATGCTGACGCCACAGTTTCTCGTGATTTGGCGCTACATAACTCCCTTCGGGGCGCAGGTCCGGCAAATGCGACCTTAATATTCTATTGTATGATGAAATAACTACTGGGACAGCCGACGCGCCTCTTAGGCATCAAAATAATGACACCCGCGACGTTTTCAGTCGTACTTTCGTCTCCTGTTGCTTTCGATGATCATCGCAAACAGGTCGTTAGTGACTAACGGTCTGGTGATGTGTAAAATAACTTTAAACTGTCTATCGGACCGTAAGAGCCACATTTGTTTAGTCTGACAGATGCAACAATAGGTACTTAGCGTAGGCGGGTGGTAAGGAGCGTAATATACGCCCTACGAGGCGGGAAGGAGTTGCACTTCCGACCTAATGACCTGAGCGAAAAGTTGCTTTTAGTAGGAAAAGTAGCCATATTCAAGGTTTGGTGCCCTATAGACTCGCATATGGAAAATACATTTCGTTGAACGTGCAAGTAGAGAACAAAGAAGTGATGAGTATTGTTTCTTGTTTTCTGTTTAGAGCTCCTGGCTGCATACAAGCACCTCTACGGTGGCGTCTTCTTTTTGGACTCCTTCCCTACAACAGAAAGTTCGAAAGTGAACCGGCCTGCGTTGGCTCGTTTACTTGCATAAAAAATAAAGGGAGGGATGGGCTGCAAGAAAGGGACAAGGTTTAATGGAAATATTTTGAAGTGCACTATGGAAACCTCAGTATATGTCAACATTTCAGGAGGCAGTGAATAAAGGAGCATCGAGGCTAAAACTTTTCAACTTTCGAACCGGTGGCGGTGAATGAAGTTGATGGGTGCCGGAACAGACGGAATAGTTCTGATATGTAAGGGGACAGTGAGGTAAAGTACACTCAGCAGGGTAACGTACGTATAAGGCACTTCATATGTAAAACGATTGCTGCGTTCAGCACAACTTCATACGGTCAGGTCTCTCCATGGGTAGCGCCCTGTAATGCATTGCTGCTCCGACGTCTGCACTCCACTCTTTCATGACTGACTGCCCGGTCACGACTTTCTGTATTGGGTTGGTGCGGGGAATAGGAATTTCATATGGCGAACAATAAAAACATATACGCTATCGAATAGTTCTTATCGGTTATTGAGAAGGAGACGACGGACAAGTCCGGAGTGTTTCGGTGCATCAAAAGGACATGCGACGGCAGGCATAACGTTGGAAACTGCTTCTTTTTTTGTTTTGCTGGTATGTTGCCGTCTGTGCGCTTTCCTCACATTTTAAAACAATTTTTTTGTGCTGCATTAAAGTTGTCCTTCTTCGCCGACGCTTCTATTGTGCGGTTCGCTTTCTTCTGTCCTAGCTTTGGTCAAGTCTCGCCGGTCAAATATGGAGTAAGAACTACATGACCACAATACAAAACATATTTGTTAAAACAAACTTGTGAAACCCACCTCTCTGGGAGCCTGATTCTCGTTACAATGCCCACCCGGTACACACAGCCGAGTTCGAACAATGCTAAGTGTAGCGCCCCAGGCTCCCCGATGACGTTGTTCTGTGAGTACAACTGAGGCACACGCTGCCATACAGGAGCAAGCGCAAAATAATACGAGCGCAAGGACAGTGCAAATGCAAATAGGACGGGAAGGGGTTATGGGGCAGATTAACACGTGACGGCCCCTATGGGGCAATTAACCGCCACTTCGACAGGCATTCTGAACACATCCCGTGTGAAAGTAATGTAGACCCCGACGCAGGCTCTGGTTCCTTTCAGATATCTACTCAATTCACAATTGCTAGTGCCTCTCAGGTACCATACCAAGATACATTCGTGTTAGATTGCACTCAACACTGCTTAAGTTGTATTATTAATTTTGTTTATTTGTTATTCCTACAAACAATGCTATAGGAGGAACTGCCAATGAGGCTGGCTGTGACAAGCACTGCAGTTCTTCGGCGGTCATACATTCTTAAATCCAATGGTGAGATGTTCCGCGCGGAAGTAGCTGTGATGTAAAGGTTCGCTGACTATTTAGCTTTGGTTCCCTGACCATTTCCTTCCCTAAGAACACCACCTTTTCCCCTCAGAGCGATGGTAAATCTTGCTGTAAGCTTTCCCCCTCCCCGCCATTGGAGAATCTCGTACGGCTGGATAAAGAGCGCCCCATGGCGGAGTAAGCCTACAGAATTCTTTTGACGAAGGAGCTAGACTTATTCAGCGCGTTTCTCGCTGAGAAGCTCCGGAATAAATTTTTTGCTCCTCGTACCCCTCTAAACTGTCTATTAAATCACAATCCCCGTTGTTGCAAATACATTTTGCAGCGGTACTCTCACCTTGTTACATATTATGCCTTCGGTTTCATTTGTGATATCTGGTCTTGTGGTATTTATCCGTACCGAAAATGTTCGTGATAAATTCGATGATTAGGCAGGATGAAGATGGTAAGTGGTATCTGGGGTAGAGAACAGGCAGAATACCGCACGCCTTATGTTGTTGTTCTTGATTCTCACCGAAAAGCGCCCTACTATAAAGTGCTCACAGAGGCTATGTTCGACAAAAAGAGGTCTACGCCCGACGGTGGAGCGCCACGACCTTACTTTATTAGATGCCTGAGCAGCGCTGCCTCAAAAGAGTAAATGGTGAACGCCCCAGGCAAATGAACAGCCGTCGAAATGGGAAAATGTGGGGTCTATTGTAGCTGCATTGACGAGCTGACTGCAACTAGCAGTAGCAGTGGTCAGCCCGCGCAGGGCATCTATAAGGCCGCGTTACTTCACTGGGAACTGGTGCCCTGATTCGTATGTATGCAGGACCAGATGTGAGTAGTTTTGGGGATCGAGCCTTTTCAAGACTCGTAATGTTATGAATGCACTAAGAGAAAAATAATTCTCCTTGCGTTGTTCAAACGTCCGGAGGCTGCTATAACCTTTCATGCATCAGAACCATGAAACCTGTAAAGAAGCAGGAAGTTGTATGACCCATACCAACAGTATAAATCAGCAGCCTGGAAATAAGCAAAACAATGGTTCAGCACTTCGCCGCAGTGGGAATTTATGAACCTGTTACGCTTCAACGACACTGTGAACAATCACGTTCTCTACAAAAGTCAACCGGAAAGGTGAATAGAACGGCATTTACTGCTTTATATCTACTTATTTGGCAAAGGGTATTTGATTTCAGTGTGCCGGAAGGGTTGTGGTTTGCCACATGAGTAGATTTTTCGTGCTACCATAATGCCTACGCTGCGTCGAAACGTCCAATCGCCGCTGGGTGGCCTTCTGAACACGCGGTTCCAAAAGTATGAGGCCAGTTTTACACTGTTTTACCGTAATAATGAAAGTAGAAAGTCTTAGGGCGGATATATTGGAGGATACAGTGGTCATTATTAGATGTTTAACAGTGCCTGAAAATGTTACTTCTCTTCCGATGAAATGTCAGCTTTGGCCGGTGTCCGACGCCTCGCTTTGACTTCAGCAGCATACAGCACCGTGTTTCTCGCACGCACCTCACACACCGCTCCAAAGGTTCTCATTGTTCTGATCGTCTCAGTACTCACGTTTTGCAGCTTTAGCTCCAGGATTGGCTGACGGTCACTCCAATTCTGGTCGGCAGGTATCGGAAATCCACGCCGGCGTTTGCATTTTGTACTCCTCAGCCGTTTATGCCGCCTGCCACCGGCTGCACACTCCTATCTACGACTCGCGAAAGACAGGTGCGTCGTGTGCGTTCAGCTGAGAAGGCTGCAAATGCTTCTTCGATATCTAGGTCGGCACAGGAACGACGGCTGCGGATTCCTCTGCCAGCTGCTGATACCAGCCCTCTTCTTACGTTCTAAATGTTACTTTGTTGTTTTGTCACTAAGTGTCGGGGGATCGATGCAAAACGTTTGACTAAGGTTTTTCATCATGCACTAATATTTCACTGAAGAAAATGGCAGTAGCATGCTGCTTAGTACATATATTACGACACTTAGGCCTGCAGGCGCGGAAGTTATATGCCCTCAATTTCATTTTAACCTGTGCGATCCCGTAATTCTTTTGGTAGATAATCCCGTGATAACGTCGTCATAAGTGGTCAAAATGTTTTCGTCATCATAGAGGCGCATGTCTGACGTGTTGTCTTCACGGCGTAATGGTGGCATTTGTGTCGGCTCGCCCTCATGAAACTTTTTCCTTTCTGTTTACTGTTTGTCTCCTGCATGGGGAGTATGCGGCCTTTCATTTGATTTTTCCTTTGTGTTACCTCTAGGACATAAGCAGGCTGTGTACTAATAATAGACTGCCGGAGAAACAGCCATGAGGTTTTACCTTTATATGTACTAGGGTAAACATGAAATTGAAATTGCTCTACGAAGATGTAATTTTCGACGAGAAGAATAAAGCTTTAAAACTGACTTGCTTCGCAATGCTATTGCCCATGTGTGTACTCAAGGCAAAATGAAATGAAATGACTTAGACTATTTCCTCTGTGTTGCCTCGAGGACATTTGGTAGAAGATGGAACTTAAATTTGCTGTTTTAATTCTTTTTCTGCGTGCCGTAAAGCTTTTGCGCATGTGTGTACTGAAGGCAAAATGAAGTCAAAGGACTGACTTATGTCCTTCGTGTTGCCTCTAGGAGATTGGGTCGAAATTAGAACTATTTTTTGCCTCACATTCTTTTTCTGAAGTACCGTAAACTAAACGATCCTGTTGCGCTTATTCAAGTAAACATGAAGTTGAGCCTGTAAGCCTTAATAATATTCGAAAGGTAAGTTTTTGGTGGCTTGGCTAGAGATGGTAAGAAATAATGCTGATTGTTTGGGGAAATTGTTGCAGCATTGTATATGTTATTTTGTGCTTGTGATGTCTGATAAATTCGTAGAAATAATACTATCAACCGGTACGTTTGTATGAAACAGCGGCGTAACCAGGATACATACTTAGCGAGGGTATTCGCAGTGCCTCCTCTCTCCCCTACCAAAAAAATGGGAGGGAGAAGAATATCAAGAGGCAAAAAGTAAAAAAACAAAAAGTCGAACAGAACACACAGCAATGAAAACAAAAACAACCTAAAAGTGGCGTCCGACTGTCTTAGTCTTCGTGTTTTCCTTCAGGGCCGCTGATGGGTTATCCTTGCTGCGAAATGCTGAAGCCGTGTACTGTTTATTGGTGTAGAGCTTGCGATAGAAAAGTATTGCGACAGAAAAAAACAATGGACACAGCCAGAAAAGAGCAATAATTTAAAACATGACAATATAACCCAAGGCAAGAAAAATTCAATTGAAACGCGTTAGAAAAAAGAATTCATGAGGCTGGTTTCAAACCTGCGCCCTTTGGACCAGTGAGCGAGAACTAAACCTCTGTGCAATCGAAGCGGAATACGAGGGAGGTGTAAACGTACGTGTAAATATTTCAGCTTGCACAGCCTTGCTAAGCCTTCCGTTTCAGTGAACTATTTGCCTGCGTGAATAACTTGACGCACGGTGTTTTTGTGTGCGTGTGCGTGTCCGTGTGTGTGTGTGTCTGCGGGGAATTATTTTTTATGCGCCCGTTATGTGTATGAAAACAAAAGATCTGAATGGTTGTACGCTGAACAAAACACTAAACAGTTAATCATAATGTAGATGACGATGACAATAACTTTGTGTGTTAATCGATTTTTGTTTTCTTTTGCATAACAACTAGTTTATTCACATCATGTGTCGAGAGTTTGGGGCAAAAGCCAATCATCGTTTCCGCCCCAAGCTGACCTACAGCGCAACGGGGCGCCACATACTCGATTCGCTGGGTATAGCTCACCCCACAGCGCGCCTACTGGTTTCGCGATCCCGTTAACAACAAGGGAGAACATTCACGTCTCTCCGTTCCCGCGTAACATGCACCCTATACATAACTAGGAGCGGCGAGAGGCCAGAGCCCGTGCCCTGCAAAGACGCTTTGCGAAAGTAGAGAATGTTGCCTACGCGACGCGGCCGATTACGCTGGTCGCGAGGCAATCGCCATCAATCGTCATAGCGGTCGGTCAACAATCGGGGTAACACCATCGCCTCCTGCTCTGTTCACACGAGAGACTCGGTGGTTGGAGAAGAGGCAGCCATTGCTCTAGCCATGGTTTCCTTCACAAAATCGAGACAATCATTAGCCACTCCAAATCAGCCATTCTACATTTCTCACGTGGACATGTATCAAGGGAGGCATCTGCAATCCTGATTTCTGGTCTCCACCTCGAAAACCAGACAGGCAAGGTCAACTTAATTTGGACCCCCACCCACTCCGGCTTTGCAGGGAACGAGTCTGCGAACCAAGCCGCTCGAGGCTTTACCGACCGAGCGGACGGCACTTCCGATGCGGAATTCGTCCCCATGTCAGGCAGGGACAGGCTATCGTCATACAGCCACGTTACAGGTCATTACCGTTTAGGTCGGGCCCGCTTCCCACCAGCGCACCCATCCCTCAGTAAACGGCAGGCGGTGGTCTGGCGACTCCTACAGACCCAGTCATATGCAAACCCACTTGTGTATAGCTACTGCTACCCAGGGCGCTACTCCCTTGAGTGTCATATATGTCAGCAGCGAGCGGACCTGTCGCACATGTTAAGGCGATGTCCGCAGGCGATCAAAAATGGCCGCAAAATCACTAACAGTCAGCAGTGGGAGACCATGCTGCTCAGCTCCAGCCCGGAAGATCAACTCTGGGCCGTCCCGCTGGCTGAGGACGCTGCCAGAGCCCAAGGGCTCACGGCCGACGACTAAGCAAGACAGCTGGCAAACTGAATAAATTTTACTTTCTCTCTTTGCGTAACAACAACTTACTACAGCAATAGTCGTTGCTCGCTATTAAGAAAATGTACTTCCAATATACGGTTGGCATTATCAAATTTAATAAAATACTGTAATGGCGTCTGCCTAGTTTGCCCTCAAGGGTGATCATAAGATAACTATAGTAATAAGTTTAGTCTAGACTAGCATATATGCAGTCCGTTTGGTGTGCAAAAAAACGTGGCTGGTACATTTTTCGTGGTTTTGGTGGTTTGATTTTGATTTGCTGTTGTTACGTGAATTACTACGTGCGCTACCTGCCGTAATGTTACCTGTTATTGCTCTTGTGGCAGCTGAAACTTCGTGAGTGCTGGCAAAGCGCCTGTGTCGTCGCCGCACTGTGCTGCTGAAGTAGACGCACATCAAGGTCGCCATTTGACAAAACACCTTGCCACTTGTACGCAATAATCTTGTACGCAGCATCAGGGGCCGATTGTAGCAGTCGTACTGGATTTCACCCAGACGTACCAACCGCTTCCGCTCACTGACTAGCCAGAGTCATTGTTAATAAATGATAGAGACGCTGGCTAGTGAGTGAGCCGAAGCGGTTTGCCCGGTTCGGTAAAATCACGACATACTGGCCAGTTGCAGTTGCGAAATGACATCAGCGAGGATTGCTGTACTGGATGGGAGCAGTCTCTCTTGATGTTTACCCAACCGGCCAAACCGTTTCCGCTCGCCAGTGACGCTGGCTAGTCAGTGAGCGCAAGCGGTTTGGCCGGTTGGGCAAAATCAGCACAAACTGCTCCCATCGCCGCCATGATGCGACACTATTTATACCATTGCGCGACTTGTGTGTGCCTGCTTTAATCGCGAGCCTCAACTGCAAGTTCCAGATTGCACCGCGACATGTGAAAAATGCTTCGCGTTCTGCCGTAACTGATTGATTATCGTGGAACATGTTAAAATTTTCGCCCGCTTTGCCGCAACGCTGTTTTGTTAAACGTGTTCAGTATTTTGTTTGCTGTTCTGGTCCTCGCGCTCGTTTTATCGATAATTACCGGCTGCGTCGGCGTGGTCACATGAATTGTTTTCTAAAAGCGGCGGCCAATATACTGTGCGAGTGATCGACCCCCTTGCCGTTGCCGGCAACGATAATGGTATCATGCTGACGGTCCAGCGGCAGCCGCTTGATTTGAATCGGCTGCTAAAGTTTGTTGCGTGAAAAAAGAAACTGCGTTAATGGTTTGCAAACAAGGTGCTCACTCCTCGATTTTTTTTGATCGACGCAGTTGACCCACAATATATTTTTTACAGGACATAGCCAGGTTAGTTTTGTTCCAGCAGGGAGTTTTCGTTTACGGGCAAGGGATTGCAAGGGGACTGCATTACATTTATAGTAATAATTTTTCAGAGTTGCATATGCGTTGAATTCTCAACATTTAGGCGCTGCTAGATACTTTATAGGTAATACCGCATGCGCTGAAGTTTTTTAGGCAGTGAATTTTTTACCTGATGCTTGACTAGACGTCGCAGCTTGAAAACATGCTCTTGCAGCCTGCATTGCTGGTTCAGTCACAGGGCAGCTTTCACTGTTTTAAATGCAACAAATTTTTCCACCTTGCTCAGCTCATCCAGCATTGACTTGATCGTACAGAAATGCATTGTGTGGTGTGGCGTTATTTGTAGCTGGCTCAGATAACCTGTGTTGACGGTAACGTGTAGAGCATGGGTTCGACGTGTTGATTCTTACAAATATACATGTGATGGGGGTACAACCACGGTGCGAAACGGATTAAACATGGTATGGGCTGGCCCCCCTGCACCTTCGCCATCCCGTTTTTTTCGTTTCGTCACCATTTAAAGTTGCCTACCCGTTGGTGGTGTTGGCACGCTCAGACGTTTACCACGTGCGTCTGAGAGCATTTTCAAAGCCTTAACCACCTTTCGCACCCCCTTAACCAAAGAATGTGATTGCACAGTTGAAATCTGGGGCCACTGATTTCTACCACCGAGGGATATATAATGTAGCTTAGTTTCATATTAATTAAGTGCAAGGTTTCTTCTGTTCTTTAAAGTGCGGCAGCAAGACGTGTAACGATTGTCATACGGTACTTAAATTTTAGCTTGCAACAGCTAAAGGTGCCGTTCTTGCACCTACCACAAAATAAATTCTGCAATATCCTGTCAGAGCGAGTATTTCACGGCGTTAGAACACTGCATTTTTGCGGCTTATTTACTGCTGGAACTTCAATTTTTTCCAGGGCCATGTGTTTTACATTGAGAATGTACGTTGTGAGCAACTAAACGAATTGGCTGCCTCGTGTTTTGATCTATCCTGCACGACCTGTAAGTGGAGTTCATTACGACTGTGAAATGCATGAAAATCTCGATTTCGAAGGCTGAGAACATGAAAACGTGGAAAATCATTGTGGCATCCTTGTGGTACCTTAGTGATATTAAGATATAAGAACATTGCAGAGATGGAACAAAAATTAAGGAACAGATGAGAATGATAAACTTTCTGATACCTTTCTTATATTTTTGCCCCATCAGGGCAGTGTTCTTTCTCCATGATTTAATAACGACTTCGTCAGCTTTGTTCACTGTGGTAGCCCCTTTGGTGGCCACGAACAAGGTGTGGGGATTTTCCTTCTACTGCCTATTACAGATGAACTAGATATTTAAACTTCTACTGAAAAGACATAATATGGACTACATTACATGAGTAAAACAATTCCATGATCTCGAAATAAAATTTAAGCGAATTCACTTCAATGCTCTAGACTGAACTTGTGCATAGCAGTGAAAGGGGTGTATTGCGTTCCTTTTTGTCACTTTGTTTCTTGTAGTGTGATGAGGCTCACTGGCGACCGTACCCCCCCAACAGCTAATTACTCTAGCAAATTTAATGATGGTCGTAATTGTAGAAGGGTACTCGGTAATTGAAGAAAGCTGTGGGGGGTTCTGGTTTCTGTTTCACACTTTGTTTGGGGGTTTTGTAGATGTATAGTTTATTGGAGAAAACTTGTGCTCCGCAGTGAACTTAAAAAAAACACAAGCCTTAAAGGAGTCAGCAAAGGGACGTGCACGGATGAGCGGTGGCGAATTGAATGCTGCAGTGTGTCTTGGCAATCAATAATTTATATCGGGAACATCTCCAATAAAACCGGAAAAGCAAGCACAGGGATCGCCAAGCAACACCCTTTCCATATCAAACAGGACTGGTAGTGCAGCATTCAAAGAAAAAAGGGGAAAAAGAGCTTCGCTTAAAAACGAATAAGATTTCAGGGTGTGGCCAGGTGCTAGTAACAACACATTATGTAAACAAATCGAAAGGCGTGGTTGGGAGCAATTTTATAATGGATATATTAGGCGAAACCTGCATTATTACCTAGACAGTATGAATGTTTTGCATGCAAACTCATACAAAAACGCTTGTGTGTTCCCAGGCGGCACAGAAAGTGTGCCCGAAGACCGGCCCGTCTGTGGCCGCTTTCTGGCATGTCCGGCCAGCATCCAGGTTCTGGCAGCCACTGATCTTGCGTTGAACAGCCAACATTCGGCAACCAGTGCTTCGGTATTTTGCCGTCCGCCCGTGTCCGGACGCACAACGGCAGCTAACCGGCTGCCAGATATTCAGTTCTCTTACGGCTGCCGATGTTGAGAAAGAGAACGGCCGAAGTACGGCCTTAGGGCATCCGTTTTTTCTTCGGGAAGCGGTAATCGGCCGAAGCACGGCAAGCGACGGGCCACAGAATATGCGTATTCTTGCGGCAGTTGGTGTTCGAAAGGAGACCGGCCGGAGCGCGGCTGCCGTGCATTCGTTGTTTCAACGGTGAACCGCGCGTCCGGCGGTAGAATATCCGGCAACCAGTGTTATGAAGGATACCGGCCGACGTACGGCCCCAGAATATACGTTTTTCATTCGGTTAGCTGTCCTCGGCCGAATTACGGCAAGCGAATGGCCACAGAATATTTGGCAACCGGTGTTCAAGAGGAGACCGGCCTACGTAAGGTATCTCTGGTTATACGTCATTTTTTCGGCAAACGCCATACAGCTGAACAACGGCACGCGCCTGGGCGCCGAGAATTCATGCACAGACAAAGGAGACCGACCGGTTTTTTCCTGGGGGAGAAAAAGCCGTTAGTGAGCCGAACGACGGGGACGCGTTTTTCATCCGCTCCGGGGTTTCTACGTTTTAAATGAACGAAAATCGTTTGTCAAACAGTAATGAGTGTTCTCGGTGAACGGGCAAGGTGCAAGGACTCACTGGACATTAGCAGGGAACCTTTTAGGCCATCGAAATGTCATTTATTGCCACAAGAAGACTGTGCCACACCGACGGGTGAGCTAAGCTTCGCCAGTCATCGCCGCTACCACGCCTCTGCCGCCGGCTCCGTCGACGCATCAGCTCCAGGCTATTCGCCCCCTCAAGAAATGGAGAGCATTGGAGACATCGACCCGGCAGAGATGTCCGATCCGAGATGGAGATGGTTCACCAAAATAACTGGCCTTCAAGGGCGTCGAGCAAGCGGCCACCACGCAGGAGGTAAACCGCCACCATGTCAAGGACTCCCCACCAAAGAAAGGCAAGTGCGAGCAAAAGCGCAAGTTATTCTGCTTACAATTAAACTGCGACAAGAAATATTGCACTATGTTGTTGGTGATAAACGTAGAAGAGACTCGCTCGCGCATTGGTAGGATCAACTTCATGCCCTGCACTATGTTACTTCATGGGATTTTACGACTGCCTATTTAGAAAAAAAATTACTTTAAATTTGCGATAACAACAGAGCCTTGTCACTGACGAAGCCTAGCTGTTAATTTAGTTCCGATGTTTGAAGGTGAGCTCAGCTACTCTTGGGATATGACTCATTTGATTAAACATAATCGCCAGCATCCTAGGAAAAATGGATTTTGTCAGGATTTTCTTGCTCAACGCCGACTGTTGAGTTCACGTACGATTTGGCTCTTGCAATAGATAAGCTTAAAGTGGTTGACTGTATATTCTTGGACTGCAAAAAAGCAAATGATGGTGTCACAAACTCGAGCGTACGACGTCTAAAAGTACCTTATAAATTTTTCATTTCATTTGTACAGCGCCTAATTCTTCTTGCAGTCGTTCGATTCATTCAGTTCGGTTCCATTCGCCCCGAGACAATATGGAGCTTTCTCGAACGAAGAGACGGTAACACGATCACTCGCCGGCTCGCCGGCGAGAAAACAACAAAAATTAAACCTCGGCCGCTCTGGTTTCGTCGAAGCTTCCAGTACTTTCGAGGAGGTGCGCGTGGCCTTGCCAGTGCTAAAGAGCGTCGATGATTCTAGAAGTGAAAAGAGTGAAGTTATTCGCTGACGGCGGCGGGCGCGTTGTGTGTTGTGCTCTCTCTCTCCGCGCCGGCACGGTTATAAAAAGAGAAGCCGCGCCTAAGCAAACCAGCTACGTTTGGCAGTCGTGATGTGACAACGGCACCTTTCAGTTTGTGCATCACACCATCGGCGACCCGCGCCCTGGAGGACTCCAACGTACTCCAGGGCCTCGAACCACCGTGATCGTCCCGGACGGCCCGGCCTACAACGAAGCCGCGGTTCCCAGGTAGCCGAATCGCCTCCGACAGCGGTGCATCGTCCGGCCCGGTCGGTGAATATGCTGGGACTCTGTCTCTCATAAGCATCGAACTGTTCGTTTTCTTTTTTTGTTAACTGCTACGCTTCGTAATATTCATTTGTTAGCGCTCCTTTTTGTATCATTTTGTCGAATTGGACTGTTTCTTATATTTGAATTCCATCTAAGTTGTCTGTCATTATCGATCCGTTACCTCGGACTTGTGTTTGTAACTTGCCTGTCTAAATATAAGTCTTTGTGCTTTTTTTTCGTTCAGGCCTCTTGCTCATTCTTGCCGCTCTGGTCGGCGAAAGCCGCACATCAGACGGCCACCCCCTTTGTCACCTGTGCCCTGTGGATTCGGTGGGGTTTGTTGGCTCTCTGGAGTCGACTCCCCATATCTTCCGACAGTGCACCCTAATTTAAGGAACCCGGTGACAGATGGTGTTCCATATCACCTTCTGCGTAGTACATTTCATCCTATGAACTGAATGAATCGGTTTTTGCATTGTTATTCTATTGGCCCTATAGCTTTGTTCAAAAGTACTGTGTAGTTTACCGGACTATAGCGAATGAACGTGATTCCGTATACCTGCAGCTTTATTCGAATTTAATAATATCCTGGTGTGCTGATTCAGAAAAGTTTTTGGGTGTTAAACAGTGTGTTAACGGCACCTTTACAAGAAAACCTTCATTCCAATCGAATAAGTATATTTAAATTATGCTGCTGTGACAACGGCCGAGGAATATAAATACCTAGGAGTTTATTTAGGGAGTGGTTAGAGGTTAAATAGGCAGGTTCACACCATAAAATTTACGGCTGCTTTGTTTTTGGCTTTCTGAAACGAAATTTCAGTGAACCTCCATCTAACTGAAAAAAATAACCGTATTAACTCATGTGCGCTCAATTTGGGTACGCATGTGTTTTCTGGATCCCTACACCAAAGAGCTGGTTGATACGCTCGAAAACATACAAAATTTGTCAGTGCGATTCGTTTTAGGTAATTGGCACGCTCAACTTAGCATGAGAGAAAGTAAAAGTAAACTGAAAGGGCAGGACGTGGAAGATCACAGACGAACCACAGGTTGAACTTTTTTCTAGGTAATTATCACGCTCAACTTAGCATGAGAGAAAAAAAAGTAAACTGAAATGGCAAGACGTGGAAGATCACAGACGAACCACAGGTTGAATTTTTTTGTAATATCTATCATTCGAAAACTGGAGTAGAGGGGATAAGTATGTCCAACGCCATTCTACATATCGCAAGGGGGACCGCTAGCTTAAAGCAAATTATTAACTTTCCTGTAAAGGTGACGCCTTGCGCGATTCATTTTTTTTTACATCAATACTGCAGGGGAATTATCTTCCACGTATGATTGCATTAACTGTTTATTTTGACGATTTTCATCGCGCTTTGTAGAATTATTTTGTTATTTTGTCTATATTTAATGCTTAGTGTTATGTATCTCCCTTCTGTAATGCATGCAAAGGCAAGCAGGCATCAAATAAAAAAATAAATAAATAAATAAATAAATAATAAATAAATAAATAAAAAATAAAAAATGAATAAATAATGATAAAAATAAGTAAATAAAAAATAAAAATAAAAAAAATAAATAACTTCCAGAGGCGCAAGTCTGCCTCCGATAGGTTGAGAACCCTACGCTTTCAACCTTGACCAATAAAATATTTATTGCCCTATTTGTTGCAGTATGCAAGGTTCCTGTATGCATGCTACCATTGCTATGTTATTGGTTTGAAACAAATTATGAAACTCTAATTTTACGCCTTTCTTGCGTGAACACTGAGGGATGCAACTGCGGCCGCCTGAAGCAGGGCTCTTTCCCAACGCGTCTAGAATTTTGGAAACGTAGTATGACATTAAAAGAAAATTAAGTTCTTTTGTACTATAAGTGGTCTGGACGTAACTGATGAAAACAACATTAAATAGATTAAAAATGAAAGTACCTGTTCGCTCCTTCTTAGGATCAGCCCTGCGCAAGATTATCAGAAAGTTGATCGAGTAAAAAATTTTTGCAAGAAAAATGGGAAAAAAATGGACATACTTTTTTTGAAGGAGTTATTTAAATGCTCCTGATTTTTTTAGCCCAAAAGTTCGTAAAGGCATTCACCCCGGATATACATAAAAATTTCAAGAACTGTTTAAAAAATTTTTTATGTAGTCATAGCATGAAAGGGTTCCGGAATATTGCCCAAAAAGGGAATTTGGGCTAAAAGCGGCGCAATTTATCTTTTGAAATTCAACCCACTAAAGTATGCGCCCTCCCCCCCCCCCCCCCTCCACCTTCTCTTTCCCCGTTTATTACAGGTAAGCCGCCCCACAGAGGATATCAGGGCCTGGACAATACATCTATTCAAGCTCTACAAAAAAAGAATTTTTGGGTTGGGCCTGTAAAGAGGCACATCAATTAAAGGAACGACAGTTTGTGAGCACTGTTTAATAAAGAATTTTGCTGTCAACTGAGGCTGGTAATTAAGCAAGGCTGCGCTGAAAGCTTGACGGCTGGTGGTTGCGCGCGAGCTCACTTTGATGTGGCTGAAAGGCCCAAAATGCTGGGTTTGTGCTGCTTCTGCACTGCGCGAATGAGTCATCTGCTTGCGCGACATGCAGTGACCGGCCTCAGTACAGTTAACGTACTGTGGCTGAACTCCAATGCCCGTAGCACGGCCGTTTTTCCCGGCAGCTTTAGTCCGGCTGGAGTCCGACGACCGATCTCGGCTGTCCTCCGGCGGCCGTACTTCGGCCGTACACGGGTGGTTTTGGGAAATGGCCGGAGCCCTAGGCTGGAATCTGGCCGTATGGCCGTAAGCCTCGACGGACACTGGCCGTTGGACAGCCATTGGAGTACGGCCGTATACGGCCAAAAGGCCCACATTTGGACAGGGCCGAACATGGCTGCCAAAAACGCTGGACAGAAAATCACCGGCCAAAGTACACCGGCCTTTTTAAATGCAAGCATTCAGTAACTCACGATGCCACCCGCGTTGGCGTCCGTAGTCCGCATCGCCCCCCTACACTATAAAAAAAAAACTTCCGGCGCCAGGTTTCGAACCAACGATCTGCGGGCGGAAGCAAGGAAACGGGACTCTACCCACTGCACACAAAGCCCACGCAGAATGGAAGGTTACGAACACGCCTTATATCCCACGGGCGGGGTGGAGGAGCGGCGGGCGCGCACTTTCATACGGCCCCGTTTGGGTATAGTTCCCCACCTTTTACCGCCGCTAGTTCGGGCGCTGCGGACCACCCCGCTAAGGCCACCTACAGCACGGGCGGGGTAGAGCAGGGGCGCGCGCGCATTTGCCCTGCTGTGGCTACACGTTATACCTGTCCTGTAAATTTACATGTGCGTCGTTAAAATAAGCGACTCCTTCCCCCTTCTGAATTTTCGGTCTAATAGGGGCAAACAGGTTAACATTATCCCTCGGAATCGCCAAAAAAAAATTTAAAAAACATTTTAACTTGGGGCCTGAAAAAAAAATTTTCCCCCCCACCCAGGGGAAAATTTTTGAAGTGCGAAAGCACGGTTGTCGGCCGGCTTGCGGCGCTTGCGCTCGGCCCCCCCAGCCCACCGCCCGCCGCCTTCTCTTCCACTCTTCATCGGGTTTGTAGTATCACGTGTACACCACGCAGTTTCAAGCCGCTATAACGCCGCTGAGTCGCCAACGCACGCCGCTGACAAGTAGTTTGAATGCGTTAAAAATATAAGGCGCGTTACTAACACTGACACACCGTCGCGTCCGTGGCGGTCGGGAACGCGCGCTGCGGCCCCCGCAAGTCCCCGATCGAAAACCCGGCGCCGGAGGTTTTTTTTTTTAAAAATAGAGGGGGCCTGCGGACGCCGCCGCCGCGCCGCCGCCGGCGGTGGATGGTTTTTGGGGGCGCACTTAAAAAATCGAGGCCTTTATATCTTATCGGACTGTATTATGAAAATGGTGAGGCACGCAATAAACGCGGCATTTTCTGGGCTGAAATATCAGTTCTTATGTTTCCTTTCGGGTGATGCCTTGGTTTTCACGCGCACAGGGCACGACAGTGACGCGAATGATTTCCCGCCGAGGGAGATACGTTATCGCTTAGCTAAACGTGTTTCTGCTGTTCACGCTCCGGTTGGGCTGAGCGGCCGCTGGCAGCGAGCGCACTGTCAAAAACATACAGCTAAAACTCTTAATCATGCAACTGAAGTGCACAACGAGTCTTCTTTTTGGTGAGATATAGCAGCGAGGCATTCATTGGTACCGGTCACCGGTGATATTCCGCGGCAGATCCAAAACACGTGCGGCAAGCGTTGTCGGCTCGCTCGGCCAGAGCGATGCGTCGACTAAGAAAAAAGAGGTTTGGGAGGGTAGAGGGTTGGTTCGAAGCGCCCTCACTCTGTCAAGAATCTGCTGCATCGTTTCCTTGTTGGGTGCGCACGCCGTATGAAAGTGCGCGCTCGCCGCTCCTCCAGTCCGGCCGTGTATATCCCTTTACTCATTCAACCGTCGGCCCAGGTGCGCCCCTCCCCCGCCCTCCTCGCCTTCTCTCCGCTCGCAGCGCCCCCTCTCGCCGCGGTCGGTTCGCGCTTAAACGACGTTTCGCGCATTCTCCGGTCGCTAACATCTGGGCGTGATCGTGACGTCAACATCACGCGTTGTGTGGTGGCGCGATTTTGGCGCTATTGGCGGTGAGCGCGAACACAGGCGGCGCTGCGAAGCGCGCCTCCGTGACGTCGCTTAGGGATTCTCGCATTTGTCGTCTGCTTCACTCAGGATCGCTCTCCTGCTGTTTTTTGCGCTCGGTCAACGTTTTGCTTGTCCGCACCAGAATTGGCTTGTGGGTAACTTTTTTTTCATAATAATAGCTTAAAATCGCATACACTAGCTCATGGTGTCAAATTAAGTATAGTTTTTGGGTACCGCTCCGGGAGAAAAATTGCCGGCGCCCCCCCATTCCTTGCGAAGCCGGTCCTTGCGGAGCGCGAATGTCGGAGCTAGGCGTCAGCTTCTATGTAAGCATTCGAACAAAAGGAACAGTCAGCTGCTAATAACCGACAACAGCGAAAATGGAAGACCAAAACAAATTCTAGGTTTTAGGGCTGTCGGCTTTGGCAGAAGGTTCACGATTGCCGGTAATCATATGTAAGGGAAAACAGTTTTTGCAACCTTGCCGAACGCTCGAACGCGTTTTGTCACATCACTTTACGTTGTGAAGGCATGAAAGTTTGCCGACATGCACTATAGACGCAAAAACTGTAGGTTGAGTTCCAAAAAACCCAGTGTGTATATACGCGCGTGCTGATTCTATACCAGGCATCTAACCAGTATGGAGGTTTTTTGAGCAAAACGAGTCACGTCTTCGTTAAATTTATAGTAACACATATATGTTTGTTAAGACCTGGAGGGATATTCCGGAACATTTTGCACAGCCATATCTTCCCGATATTCGGATATGCGCTATAGGAAAACTGCACTCAAGAGGAGGAGGAGGAGTAAGGGGAGGAGGGTAAACTTTGTTTAACAATTACATCGATCTGGTTAGTGGGCCAGGTCCTCAGTCCAGGACAGAGAGTAAAAGTAATTTTCTTCAAATCATAGAACGCCATCCCGAGTAGAATAGATTTGTTCATCCCTGGAAGGGTTGAAAAGCAATAAAGAGCTACTTGGAATTTTTCTTTGGTTTCGAGTCTTGTAATATATGCAGGTATACTATTTATAACGTTAGATAGCGAGTATATCATGCCTTCAACACTGTAATCATGTCATCATTGTTCGAGTTGAGAGTCAGTTCGTTATGATAACGATATAATTACGATAGAAATTCGGAGCACAAAGCCGCCTTCGAGTACTGTGGACCACGTTGTTTAGGGCGCGATCGCGGTGGCGTAGCACAAACCTTCTCATGTATTTGCATGTGAGTAAACAAGCACGCTGCGGATATGCACCTTCTTGCACGCAGCCGTAATGAAAGCCAATTTGTGAAGAAGGGAATGTATGCCATACAAAATGAAGGAAATATCCACACGACCTTTGTGAGGCTCCCAAACATCCCGAAACCTCCTAATAAGAAGTTGGTGACGGCGCAAAAAAATTAATGCGTTGGGCAGAAAAAAAGCAAGAAACATTAATCCGATACAAGACAACAACGAAAGAAACAGAAGAAAGCCGCTTTATTTCCTGCTGTGCGATGAGCATGTAGAGGCCCGCTGCTTGGTACGTAGTATTAGACTGTTGAGTCTTCATAGGAGCATCTCAAAAATACTGCAGGGAAGCCTACGCATTTTGAATACTTTTCGAGAAGCTCTGATCACTGATCCTCGCGAATAAGCAAGAAAGGACGAGTTACACACGATCTTCTGACCGATACTCTGAAAAAAGTTGTTCTCTATCTCTTCGTGTGTTGCAAACTTGTGAGGGATACAGCTTCAAATTATTCAGATGCGTCAGAGGCTGGCGAAATAACTGAGTCCCTAGAAATACGCCTCTTACGCACTACAGCAACGAAGCGGGCGATTTCTAGCCCAGGCACTGTTGCCCTTCACAAGCGGAGTGTAGCAGACAACAGCGGCGCGAATCCCTAAGCCGACGTCAGAGCCAGGGGGCGCCACTCAAAGATCTCACCGCCAATAACACTCTGTCGCGAGGGGCATTGGATTGGATTCGATTGGATTGGCTTGGATTGGCTTGGCTTGGATTGAATTGGATTGGATTAAAGTGGATTGTGTTGAATTGTGTTGCGTCATAGCCGCGCCACGTTGCGTTATAGCCGCGGCAGGGGGTTCACGGCACGTTTCACGTTTCACCAGCGACTTCATCGACAATGTCTACGCTGGAAGACAACAATTACAACAACAACCAATACGTAATCCATACGACTTGCAGGCGCGCCCCCCGCGGAAATGCTCTGCATTTGATCGTGCCCCTCGCGAGGGGGATGTTTTTGCTTTTTGCCTGCATCAGAAAAGCGGCCGCCGCGGCCTGGAGTCGAACCCGCGACCTCGTGCTCAGCAGCGCAACGCCTTAGCCACTGAGCCACCGCGGCGGGTCCTGGCGAATCATTATCCCTTTCCGTAACAAGAACTCTGGCGAGTCTGTCATCACCCACCCCTCACACCAATTGGGGCTTGACTTATGACGAGGGTGCGTGTATAGAATAGAGCTTTTGTGCTGCACACGAGCCAAAAAATTTATGCTCTGGCAGGCACTGTCGTTCTTAGTGCCATGTATACAGCTGGGGACGACGCCAATGTTTTCTACTCATGTGCCGAGCCCCAGCTTGCTACTCTCAACGAACTAAAATCACCCGTACTGACTGAATCCTCGTCGTGATCGCACAATACATACGATTCTGCGGGGACGTACTTGAGGCGAACTGATAACGATCTGCACAGCCCGTGAGCACGAGTTTCAGCGACACGCTATCTTTGTCCTTCCACACAGAGTGTCCTGCATCGATACTATCGGTGAAGCTAGCCTTGCCGGCGGCTAAATAACGCCCCCGGGGATTCGCCCGGTTGTCGAGAGAACTGTGCGCGTAGCCGGAACTAAAGCGAGGTGCTTGAGTGCGGTTTCCCATCACTGGTCAGCTTTGTTGACTTGGTGCCATTCATCGTGACAGCTGTCCTCAAAGAAGGCAGGACTTCGGCGCGTCTTCTCGTGAAAATCGGGATCCGGCGCACTCGTTAGATGCATAGTCCCAGGCCGGTTTGTAACAGCAGAGCATTCGTCACGCGGCCCATTCTGTTTTTATCTTGAACAAGATAAAAACAGGTTAGAATCTGTGCAGAAAAATGCTATCCGGTTCATTTTTAATCGTTATCATCGAAACTCCTCACCGTCTTCACATGCACACTTGTTGTTACTTCCTTCACTAGAACACCGCTGTACGCGTGAGAGTGTTATCTTGTTGCACAATATTGTACACAATACAACCCGCGTTCACGCGCCCTTATCTTTCGCTGATGTACCAGTCCGCACAACACGTAGTACAGATGCTTTAAACCTTGTACCCTCCAGGTCTCGTTTGGATTGCTTCAAATTCTCTTTTAGGTCGAACAGTCCTGTGCTGCCTGGGTTTGAGTTGCGAAGCAGCTTATGGTCGAGCCTGTTCCCTTCGACATTGTGTGGGCACCGTAGTGCGGCGTCCACACCCCCACTGTGCATTCCTGGCCAGGCACCGCTGATGATGATTGTGGCAGGATGCCCCAAGGCATTGGCCCACCAAAGAATCCATCACGAGATAGCTTCGCGTTCAACCACCGTCGTCATCTTCCCGTAGGGGAACCCTGAGTAGTATGCCAGGCTTTCCTCCTCTCCTTTCCTTCTCTCGTCTTCTCTCCAACATTCCTCCTCTCCTCTCCGAAGCTCCTCTCCGAAGCTCTTATCCTTTATCCGCGTGCGATAAAGCAAAGCAGCTTAGGGTTAGAGACGCGACGGTAGCCCCTGCATACTCCGCTGGGGGCGCCACTGTAGCTCCGCGGTATAAATAGGGAGTTTTAGAATACGGAGCCCCAACGCTCTGGGGCCCCAACGCGCCTTGGTGCGTCGCACTGCGCATGCGCAGAACCCAAGCCGTCCTTGTGGTTTTGGGTTTGCGTCTAGCGTGCACGCTATTTTGCTGAAATAGCGGGTGCCCCAAAGCTGTAGTTTGCGCTCTTGCGTCGCTCTCGCAGCCAGCGAGATTGCGCGTGACCATGGCTGAAGCGAAAACTTGATTGATTGTGGGGTTTAACGCGCCGAAGCGAATACTGCGCCTCGTTCCTCGACTCACCCGATCAACTACAGCGATCGCTGAGCTGAATTTGTAGATTCCGCGCGTCGTTTGCAAGAAATGGATAAAGCAGGCAATCGTGAAGCGTTTTCTGCCTTCGGAAACAGTCCGCGTACACGCCGGCCGCGCCTGCCAGCTCGGCACACGAAGCGGCTCGAACCGGCGCAGACAACATTAGCAACCTCTTGTCGCTGCTGTTCCGAATCAATCTGATCGCTAAAAAGAAGTTCCACATGCGAGAAAGTAGGTGTTAGTGTGGTGAAAAGTTGTGCTAGGGATTGTTATCAGGGCTTATTTTAAAACCGGCGGTCAGATATGTGCCGCGATGCTAAGCCTACGCTGACCGGCCGCGGACGTTCAGTGGTCCGCCCTGTCGCCGCGGCGCGCGACAGTAGAAGACAGGATCAACTTGCAGCTGCTCAGAAAGTGAGAGAACCAGAAAGAGAAGTCGGGTATGGCTCGGTCAGTAGAAGAGCTGACACACTGGAGACAGGGACACGGCACGGCGGTGCCACTGGAGACGCGGTGTCTCGACGTTCTATACCAACGGTCGCAGAACACCTGGGTCCACGCCGTCCTGACGACAGGCTTCCGGAACCATCGAGCCCTCCAGGCCTCCAGGCAGTCCATCTTGCCAACCCACCTCTTCCTCCTCGTCTTTATCTTGTCTTGTTCCGGTCGCTGCTTCGCATTACACAATGATGACGATTCACGGTGACCCCTTGCGCTGGTCGTTTCCTTTATTTCCTTTTAATTTTGGGCACCTCCCCACAATACCCCCCCCCCCCTTCAAGAGAGTTGCTGGGGTAAAACGACACTTAGTTTAAATGTCCAGAAATCAAAAGAAAAAAACACATTCACGATTAAGTGTCCTGACACACTTTGTCCCACGCAACCCACTAATTAAACGTCCAGCAAAAAGTTTTAAATAGCCGTGAGTCCCAAACGTTTCTGTATACCCATTCAGTGAACTGCGACGATCATGGCTCGGGTCTCAACTCGCACCCAAAGAAATACCCCTCGTTTCAGCGGAATCGTGCGGCCTCTATGCAGCCTCGTCGTTTACGCACTCCTGTGGAACTTAGTATTCTCGCTAAATGTTCGGGTCAAGGTCGGTAGCCGTTTGTAAGTCCTCCCCCGAAACTGAACCTTCTAACACTCTGCCGAGACCTCCGAAACCGATGCCGACACATTTTCGCGCTCAGTGGACGTGTACAGCCCTCTCTAGACAGCCTAAGCTCATGCGCTTCGGTTATCTCTCTATACCACCTTGTCGCACGGCTGGGCCGCAATGGTCGCTTCCGACTGGTGCTCCCGATTGCCTGCTCCTTACAGCACTGGCCCTGTGATTTCCTCGAAAACGAGGCCTCTTTGGAACCACAATTCTAACTTGGGCTTTTTGAACTTCACTTGTGTCTGCTCTCAGTTGAATCTCGTGCTCTGGTTTCTTTTTCTTCCGTTGGGGTCGCTCGAGCTCACGATCGTGCTCTCACATCTTTCCTCGTGTTGAAGTTTCTCTTGATGGAGCTTCGTTTCCTTCTTTCGCCTTGTTTCCCCTCTTCGCTTTCTGACTCGGCGGATTGATGTTTGGCGGTCTCCCGTTCTTTGACTAGCTCAATGCATTGCGACAGCTCAACATAGTTTACCCGACAACGAGTATAAGCTGTTACACATTTGGCTTTGTCAGCGCACCCGAAACATCCATGCGCAACTCTTTCGCAAGCTCAAACAACGACGTTTTTTCGAAGCCTCTAAATTCAAGGCTGGCCAAAGTACCACTTTTACATTGCACCCAAAATAGTTTTCACGAATGATCCACGTCACAAACACACATGCCCTAGAAGCTGCACTCAGAATCCTGGTAAAACTCAGTGAAGAAAAGTCGCGGAATCACCATTGACCACCATGAATTCGGAGAAGTCCGAAATCCACTTTGACGCCCGTAGCGTTGGTTCTGGTGCCGCTGCTAACCAGTTGTTGCAATTGGGTAGGCCTCTCCGAACCGGGCTCCGTCGTCTCCGTCATGTGTGCTAG
Organism: Haemaphysalis longicornis; assembly: GCA_013339765.2. NCBI lineage: Eukaryota > Metazoa > Arthropoda > Arachnida > Ixodida > Ixodidae > Haemaphysalis > Haemaphysalis longicornis. Next base: position 47,963,824 of record CM023451.1, on the reverse strand, counting down.
CCTGGCGGTCGAGCGGCCAGCAAAAGGTGCTGCCTTGGTGATGATGATGAAGGCAAACTTAACTGGTTTCCTGCATGGCGAGAGGTGAACCGCGATCAAACAGAAACATTACCCTTAAGCAATAGCTCGCAGAAATGCTCGAACAGGGCGACTGCGGGATCTGATGCCGGCACAAAATTGAATCAATTCACGGAGAGGGGAGATTTTATAAACAGCAAGCCGTAACGGCTGTGGAGATTTACCATTGCTTCTGTGGCCACGGCCCGAAAATACTAAAGACACACGCAACGCTCTATTCCGAATTCGCGAGGGCTTGCATTAGTGACGGACGTTCAGCCAGAGAGAGGGGGAAAGGAGTTCTTGGTGAGCAGCGTCGCATAACCCGGGCACGTCTCAACACGAAATTTGGTGTTTTTCGAGTTGTGCGGCTCGAGTCATCGCTGGCGGGGCCTGTGTCGTAACACTTTTCAAGAAAGGCAGCACACGCGAACGGGGTAGCGGCACACTATATCGCTACAAACTACATGTGTCCCGCGCTTAACTTGCATTCATGAGAGCAGACGTTAAGGAAAACAAAATAAACTCAGCGTGCAACCTGAAACCACAGCACAATCAACTATATAGGCCTAAGTATCTTCCCACGTGGGTGCGTTGCAAACACAGTGAGATTCCCCATCATCAGCATCATCGCCATCACCACCACCACCACCATCATCATGTCATCTCCAACCTGGTGCCGCCGTTCCGGGACGGGTTGTTCTCTGTAGGGCCCTTCGAGAGGCCCTGAAGCGGTGAAGGCAAATAAGGTGAGTAAATTAATCTGTTTAGATTCTGCTCATATGTTTTCTCATGGCGGGGTGAGCGTACGGCTGTAATAAGGGGGCCAACTTCGCCGACAGAGCCTTGTTCTACTGGGTGATGCAACCTGAAAGCAAGGGAGGACTTGAAGGCCTAAAATTCGTTCGTGGAGAATATTTCATTAAAATATTGATTGATTGATTGAGTCTTTTATTGAGTGTGGGGTTTAACGAGCCGAGGCTGCATCTGGGCATGCGGCGCACTGTAGTAAACGGTTCCGGAATAATGTTTACTCACTGGGGATATTTGCGGGCGCCGAAATCTCGACGCATGGGAGTTTTGGGTTTTCACTGCCGCTGAGAATAGTGAAAATATATTTTTAGAAACAACGTAGCATCATGTTTCTGGGTGGCCGCATTGTGCCTGAAGACACATAAGAGAACGACCCGCTTCGTGAAGTCACCGGTAAAAACGCATAAAATACGAATAGAAGTTCTATTATTCCAGCAGAAACATGCGATTAACGACAGCTACAGTATATGTTGGAAACGTGAAGGGTGCCATACTGGTTATAGTTGGGCCCGCCCTGATTGTTTGCAGACATAAAAACTTTGTGCATATATTTCTTCAAGTGACGTGTGTAAGAAATTATGGTATACGACCATAGACGGGTTGACACTACACAAAAAGTGTACGAGCTTCTGTTGTTATGGCGGACTTCATGTTGCGGCTAACAAAATCGTTCTGTAGCGTCTTCTCATGTCCATACGCCAAACCTTGCAAAGGCCATTATATCGTAAGTTTGCAGAGTTTGCCAACATTCTAAATCCACTTGTGCGCTTTCATTTCTCAGCTACTATTGAACCAACGAAAGCGTTCGTGTGTGGGACAGTGGAGGAGTATTGATACGCCTAAAAGCAAATAATGACGCATCAATGGCTTCCCTTCATTGAGAAAGGTATTGAAGGATGGTTGCATTGTCAAATACACTTAGCGCTACAGATTAAGCTGGTTCCCGGCCGCGCAACGGAAGTCAATCGCTGGAGGGCGGAACCAAAGAAAAATGCTTTCGGACGAAATTGCACCGCCTCGCATGCTAAAAAAAAATTTGCAGCGCACTTGGGGTTTGCTTGTTTATGGTACTTCTATTTTCCTTTACCCAAACTCCCCCTTTTACTGAGTGACACCAGTTTCTCTACAGAATTTTCGTACGCTCAGGTTAATGTTCGGGGGGTTCAATTTTTGTTGCTGAGTTCCTAAAATGCGCGACAAGGGATGAGGAGAGCTGGCGTTATTTCAAGCCGATCGCTGAACTCGAGAACCGATTAAGCAATCGGTGAACCAATTAACTAAACAAGTCGATCTTTCAAAGGACTCGCAGCACTGCGGATAAACGCTTCCGCTGTTTTCCTTCGCGTCTGGAAGCAGTGTGAAAGCTACAGTTATTGCAAGCCCGGAGCTTCACTGCGGGATTTTCTCGTCGCAGCAGGTGCGATTTCCGTTTCTACTTTGCGATTTTTTGGCATTTTGCAGAATCTATTTAATGCGTTTATTTCTGCAACTGAAAGTAAGCAGGCCAGCATCAGCCACATTGCTGTCATGACGTAATTCGAGTGCTCGAAAAACGCGACAACAGGAAAAGAAAATATCTTTTAGCATTTTTATAAATTATCTGATGGGCATGTAGCACTAATCTATGGCGGAGGCATTTTAGAACCGCTTAATCAAAGTCCTGAGTGTCTTTGTTCACGAAGTTCCGAAGGCATTTAGGTACATAAAAATGTCGTAACAATTGTGCCATGGTCCATTGCTTGTTTGTGGGCGAAAAAATTTGAATAATGAACGCGGTTTTAGGAAGTATCAGCAAAAGCAACAAAAGATTTAAATATTTCCCAGACGACATGTAGCACGAATTGGGGTTGCAGTTTCAATATATTAGCAATCTTTTCGACGACTGCTGTATTGGAGTTTTGACGGGGTTTGCGTTTTGCCGAGATACCGTGGCAGCGCTTCATATACTGCCATTTTTTGCTCCATTGGTCTAAAACGCTTGGGTATTAGTTTATTTAATCCATCGTCTGGCACCACTGTGTGGAAAAGTTCAGTTGCAAGCATACAGTTTCATATTATTATATACTAGAGTGAAACCTGGCGCCACCATATAGGCGAGCTACCCTTCAGCGGGCATTTCGTCATGTACCCGGTAGGGACGTCCCACTTGTCCTTGGCATGGCACTTGAACCGCCTTAAAATTGCCTCAGGCTGCAAACACGCAACAAAATTACGGTAAAAGACTAATCATATCTGTGGTGTTACTATAAAGTTGAAGCTATAAGAAGATTTATATGTTAGGGAATATATAGAAGCTTCCAGTAAGAATAAAAAGTTGTTATTATTATTTGTCCACTTTCACTTTGTGACAAAAAAGAAGCCCTATGGCTAGCCAAGCCAAGTAGGTGATGAAGGCCCCTAGCTGCAGTGGCGGCGGCCATGACGGCCCGCGATTGGAGTGTCAGATTTCCATCTGTATATGTTAGCACAAAACTCTTTGTCTCCAAGTAACTCGAAACGAGCCAACAGTCACAATTTATTCTAAAGAGGCGCCATCAACGCAAAACCGAACACAGCATAATTCATGAAAAGAAAAACTTCAGGCTCATTCCTAATTGTTGCTGCCTTCAGTTTTTTACACTTTCCTGTTACGTAACTTGTATAAGTATTGTGGAAATCAGGCCGCTAGAACCATTTGTGAAATCCAATATTCCAACCTTTACTTTTGTAAATTTAGTGGTTTTCTTCATATCCACCCGGTTACATAATCAAATGTATCCTTTTTGTTAGCACATCGTAAGTGAATTGTTATCTGCTCAAAGGTTTCGGCCAGCTCACAGAAAAATATGTCCTTTTTGTTTACTTTGCGTTTGCTTTCTGATAACTATGTGGCTTCCCTTTTTACTTTTCCTTTGTGTAACCTGAATAACGCAAACAGGCTGCAAACTTTAATAGACTGCCTGAGATGGGACGTGATGTTTTAGCTTCGTGTTAACTAGGGAAAAATTAAGTTCAAATCGCTATGGAACTATTTTATTTTGGGCAAAAATTATAGAACTTTGCGGCTGAGTTACTTCCTTCTTTTTCTGAGTGTCGCAATGCCACATCCCCTGTGTGGACTCAAGGCAAAATGCTCAAAAGACTTTCACTTATTTTCTTTGTGTTGCATCCAGGACTTTGGGTGGAAGATAGAAGTATTTTGCCCTAAAGCGCTCTCTAATGTGCCGTAAGCTAAACAGTCCTGTTGTGCTTATTCAAGTGAACATGAAATCAAGAATGAAATCCCTAACTGCACCTGAAAGGTTGAGTTTTTGGCTTTTCTTGTTAGTGATAAAAATGTGATGATTTAAAGTTGCCTTGGTTGGGGTTACTGGCATAAGCGGTGAGCAGACGAGGGGTGGCGAGGGTAGGACCTATGTAACGGTCAGCCAGGTCTCTGAGTAATTGTTGGTCTTCCCCTTGGTATTGGTGAATGCGACGCCGTATATGGTGTGCGGTGGCTGCCTTCGTTTCTCTATTACTGATAAGCGTTTTGAAAATGTGCCAAGTTCGGCGGTTGCTCAGCGTGCCTTGTATTTGGTCGAAAAACTGGTTACAATTTTTTGTAGTGGATGTGCATATTGGGTGGCCTCGGCAGTAATTTGAGCTATGCGGAGCTTCAGGGCACGGTTGGTGTTTCCTTTTTTCCAACGCTTGATCATGCGTCTGCGAGCTTCCCATCGGTGTATTAGGGGCGTGTCAGGGTCAGGGTTTTTGGTGGTAGGCTGAACTATTTTTGTGTGTTTGGAAACCGGTTGGATAATTCCTTCTGACTATTGCTCAATGGAATCGAAGTTGGTCAGTTGGGTCTTTTCACGGAATGCTTTTCAATCAGTGATCTTTGCTTTTTCGAGGCGCTGTGGTGTTCTGTAATAGGCAACAACAGGCTGTATTATATATTGATCACTCCCTAACGTTTTATCCAGTCGGAGCCACTCCAGGGTTCTGATGTCGTAAGGCGTAATGAGGGGTCGTGTCCCTGGATACACTATTTCCTATTCTGGTCGGGGTGGTTAGGTCATTCCGGACAGTTAACTGATATTGCTGCACCATATTGCAATGTTTGCTCCCTATTTGGTGGTTACGCGACAGCCGCAGGCTACATGGAGAGCACCGAAGTCCCCTAAGAGGGGGAGCTTTTGCCCTTGAGTTTGTCGTTTTGCTAGTTGTATCAGGGGACTCACAGTGGAGAGCAACGCCTGTGGGGGCTGTAGGTGCTTAATATAAAGAGGCTTGCTTGGGATTTTTCCTTCAGCTGGAGTTCAATAAACGTGTATGCTAATGACGAAGAAAAATGGTGCTGCATCGTTGTGTGATCTTTCTTGGCTAGGATTACAGCGCGGTACTTGCCTGTAGTCAAGTAAGTGTTGTAACCATGGAGACAGACACAGCCTCTTTCTTCCTCTTGAATAGCGATGATATCTAAGTTGTGTAACTGACTGTAGTAAAGCAAATTTTGTTTTTTATTGTTTAGGGATCTGCTATTTCACTTCCAAATTGTGAGCTGTTGTATATTTCAGTATTATTCTGCGGTCTCGTCATCCGGAAGGAGGGGGGAATTCAGATGCGCGTTGTCTTCAGATGTTTTTGCTTCTTGTGTGCTAGATCACTTTTCTGTCCTAGAACAGAGAGTCCCTGGTGAATTCTATTGAGCTGTGTACGTAACTGCCAGACAGCTTGTTTGAGTTTGGCTTGGTGTTGATGAAGGGCCTGTTCAGAGGGAGCCATCCTGAATCCTAGGGCAGCTACGCGTTCATTTGTCTTTTCGCAGAGCTGCATTCATTGCTTGTCGTGATGTTTGCCGGGAAGACGCTAAATTGATGTTCAATTTCTTTGCAAACACTTGTGTGCTGGGCTCAGTCTCGGGCACTGAAGTACATCCTGGGTTTAGAACATTGTTGTCCTCGTTCTTCTGAATGGGGGAGTGTGAGGTGGATGGCTGTTTGAATGAGGTAGATGGGAGTTTTTGGAGTGTTTGCTGCATGTTGTGAGATTGTGAAGGGGTGTGGGGTAGAGGTTGATCAGTGGAAGGATTGGTTAGCGTCTGCGACCGGCTCACCTTGTCGGTTCTTGTTGTTGTTGCTTTTTTTGTGGGGCTTGGCTGGGTCGGAAGGAGGGGTCATTGTTCGCTATCCTGTAGAGGGTTATGGGTAGCCGTTGATGTTGGGCTTTGCCGTTGTAGTCAGCTCCGCTTGGTTTCTGGGGACGCGCGGTGGTGGGTTGTGTTTTAGATGGCGTTTGCAGTCCTTTCTTACGGTTTTGTGGGACAAACAACGTAGTTTGCACTTTGGGACGCAGTGGTGATCAGGCAGCGGATTGTCAAAGCCACACCAGGAGCAGAATTTCTATCCGGAATGGGCATACGTAAGGTCTATGGCCATGTGCCCCACAGAGAGAACAGTACTGGTGTGTTGTTTTGTAAGGTCGGCATCGAGTGAGTGTGCGGGCTACTTTTACGTAAAAGGTAACGCGAGGTCCTTGGAACGTGACAACAGCGGCATTAGAGTGCCCCAGCATCCTGGTGTGAAGGATTGGGGGACCAGTGAGGATTAAAAGGGTTGACAGTTCTTCCGGCGTCGTCCCGGTTTCGAGGCCATGAATGACCCCACGGGATGTATTTGGAGGCGGCTTGACGTATGCAGTGAGTACGTAGGCTGCGCCTTCAAGTTAAATTCGAGTGATGGTACTGAGCCCTTCTGCCAGGTGCTTGCTTGCGGTACTTGCGACGATCAAGTTTTGATCTCACTGTTTTTGTACGGTTTCTTGGCTGCAGAAATCTCTTAATGGTACGTTTCCAGATAGGGCAAATCATTGCGTTATTATTTGGTCTTACCATTTTGTCAGGCAGAGTCCCGTGCGTGGGCGGTAGATAATTTTGTATTCGTTTTCAGGAAGCTTAAGTAAAGTATGTCGCCGGGACTGGTTAGCTGTTGATGTCTTTACGGACCCCTCAAATGGCTTAGTGATTTTGTTAGGGATTGGTCTTTTGGCTGGAGACGAACGTCCAAGCTGAGTGGTGCTTGAGGTGCTTTGTTTAGAAATTTCAGCTTGTCTTACTTGAGTGCTTGCTTGGTTGCGGTCAGGCAGGATCTTTATCCGTGCTCCTGCTGGGGCGAAGGTGCGGCCACTGTTGAAGTCGTATTCCATGGTTTGGTTTCCGCCAGCGTCACCTGATTAGTTTTGAGCAGTGACCATGGCTTGCCCAGTTGCAGGGTAAGCCTTTCCACTCGTAATTTGGTGGGAGGTCAACGCGGCATAAGGGTGAGGAGCAGGCACCACATCTGCGGCGGATGCTGCATCGGGCAGTGAACAGTCACACTCCATAGTTTGGTTTCCACCGGAATCTTCTGATGTATATTCAGCGGCGTCCGTAGCTTGCCGTGGTGCAGGTACTGGGGTTGAGAGGGTGGCAAGATGTGTAGTAGGTGCCACAGCAACAGTTGCAGCTGTCACGCGGAAAGCTCCCGAGCTTCGCGGTAAGGGTTAGGTGAACCCTCGGGCTTTTCCGTGTCTTTCAGTCAGGGACAGTCGGTACTCACACCAGTAAAACTGATGAGTACGGTCCGACGCAGGGTCACTTCACGCCCACCCTGATGCCATTTTAGGGAGATACTCAACAAAGAATCGCAAAAGTAACATAAAAAGCATCAATAGCAGTGGAAAGCCAAGTGCTGAGCCTGTTCGTCTTTGTCGTCTCAAAAGCCAGTAGAAAAGAAAACAACACAACACTGAATAGAAAACCAAACAACCTAAACGAATTGGTCGCAATCCCGCCCTGCTAAAGTGGATATCGAGAAAAGATGATGTAAACCACTACAAATGGTGATGGAGGATGGTATGAAATGTTTCTCGTCGTGTCGGCGGGCTTGTCGCTTGAGCTCAGCTAGTGTCACTAGATAAGTGTACATAGTATGGGTACTCTATTCTGCTATTGTTCCATCCTTCCACCATGATCATTGGTCAGTTCGCATTATGTGACATTTGTTTACTTTGCGATGGTTCATGGGCGCAGCCATTTTGTTGTTTATGTGATTTAGTCCGTGTACTATGATAGAGTTAGCTTGTCCTCAGTGCTCTGCGCCGGTGCGCGACTGACGCCGCTCCAAATGCGAATCACAGATAACGCGTATAACAACACTACAGCAGCAGAAGTGTGTCCAATGATGCTGTTTATCGTTGGTAATGTTAACAAACGACCCGGTGAAGTTGACGGCGATGCTCAGGATACGGCAATCTCCCAACATTGATAAACGCCAAAATTCTGCCGTTGCTGACTTGCGTGCCTCGGTGGCGGTACTATAATACCTTATCTACTCATACTACGCTCGGCAGCTTCAGCGGGAAATGCTGGGTGCTGCCTAGCCTGACGCTTCGACTCCGCGTCTTGGACAAGAACTGCTCTATTTAGTGACACTAGTCCTGTCCAGCCTTCAAAGATAATCTGCTAACATAATCTTTACCAGGAACACATATTAGAGAGTCCCATTGTTCGCGGGCGTCTTATCATCCATATTGCTCTTTTAATGCTTGTATTGTGGTTTCCTTAAACGAATTCTCACCTCTATGGTGTATGCCTGACTAGCCTACCGGTGCGCTCGGCGTGTTTGGCCTTAACACCAGGGCGTTTCTGCTCACGGAGGTGGAACCGGTGAGGAATACGTATGCAGCTTTGCTGTAAAAGGTGGCTCGCGTGCACTTATTTAACCTTCCTTTTGTCTTAGCCGTTTGGGTTTCCCTCAGTTTTGTTGCAAACTGGCTTATCCTTGCGACGACAGCATATGCTCAAGCCGTGTAATGATTGTTAGGGAAATGCTTCCAGGAGAAAAAATTTATACATAGATGAATCAGTGACAGATACAGAGGAGGCATCGTTAGCTGCCCCCCCTGGCGCTCTGCACAACTGTACATGAACTCATTTGGAGTGCAGGCACATCGATGAAACTGTATGACACCTCATGTGTGCTCTCGTGGCTGGTAATGAGATTTCACACCTTTCTAAGAAAGCTCGTTTTACCTCACTGAGGATCTTTGTTAGCTAAACACAAAGTTTGAAATAACGTATTTTTCACACTTTTCAGTTTTAACTCATTTACACAATTTTCTATAAAATACAGAACATACTGGTATGATATGACATCGATTTATTAAAAAATAAAAAGTTAATTCTGTAAATGATATATCACGTATTTCTAAAACGCTTCACTGTAATGAAGCTATTGTGAGACACCCTGACCACGACTCTGTCCTCTTCAACACGTTACGGACATTTTCTCGTAATCGGTACATTATCATCAGTGCTAGCTCTCATGGCCCCGGCATCATCATCGCCTGTACATAATCATCATCAGCACTTAATTGGGTTTTTCGTCCGAGTGTCCGAATAAACCGGTCACGCTTTCCATCATCTCTCAAGTGGTGGAGGGTGCGTTTCGATCCCGCAGTCTACCTCTGCAGCGCCACTCCTGGAGCTCCGTTCGGGCCGCCGTCTGCCTCAGGAGACCATGCCCATGACGCTCGATCCAGCCAGCGCCACGGCTACACCTCCCCCGCAATGTTTTATCAGCCGCCAGCGAGATCCGCCCGACTTCGCTGGCCTTCGTGGGGATGATGTAGAAGAGTGGTTGGAGAACTTCGAAAGGGTTAGCGCATATAACGGGTGGGACGACAAGCTAAAACGGCTGACTGTCGGCTTTTCCCTCACCGAGATCGCGAAGATGTGGTACCGCAATAACGCGGGACGCCTACCCGATTGGACGACCTTTACAACCGAGATCCGCAAGATATTTGGGACAACTGCAGCTCGCTCTGAGGACGCGAAAAAGAAACTGGAAGCGCGCGTGCAACACCCGTGCGAAAGCTACACGTCTTATATCGAAGATGTTCTCGCACTGTGCCGGAAGGTCAATAAGGATATGTCAGAGTCGGACCGCGTACGCCAGATACTGAAAGGTATTAACCAGTTCGCTTTCACTGCGCTCGCCCTTCAGAACCCAAGAACCGTCTCGGATGTCACCACTACTTGCCAACGTCTTGACGATCTGCAGTCAATCCGCATTCAGCAGGATACATCGGCCACGCGCTTAGGCGACGAAGACCTTCGCGTGCTTATAAGGCAGCTGATTCGGGAGGAGCTTGACGGCCGGGCCTCCGTGTGTGCTTCTGCTCCTGCTCACCACTCAGCAAGCACCAATCTTCGACAGATAATCAAGGAGGAGCTTGCCTGTGTGCCTGGTCGGTCAGTGCCTGATCTTTGCACCCCTTATGCCGTACCGTCCTATTCGGAAGTCGCTGGCAGGCCGCCCCTGCCCATGGCCCCGGTTACCTCGCAGCCTCTGCCCGGATATGTGGCAACGATCAACCGTGCCATTCGGCCGCAGCCTTACTATCGCACGTGGGGACCGCCGAGCCCCGAGCGCCCACCTAACCGACCAGTGTGTTTCTACTGCGGAATTCGCGGCCACATTGCTCGGTTCTGTCGCAGGCGTGCACAGGATGAACGGCGTGGCTACGACACCTACGAGCGCGACGTAACGAGCCCTCGTTATGGATACCGCCAGCGGGGTTACCAATCTCCGACCCGCCAGACTCCTCCCCCGGCCGATTCCCCTGTGATACAGCGCAATTCACGTGATCAACGACGCCGCTCTCCCTCACCTTTCCGCCGATCTGTATCGCCGCTTCGCCCCGTCGTGCACGACAGCGCTCGTCTCTCGGAAAACTAAGCCATGCAGTTTTTGGAGGGGAAACTGCATACAGGGAAAAGATAAAATCTCCTCCAGAGCATCCCTCGAACATTTTGTGTGTATTCGTCGAAGGCATCCGCGTCGAAGCGTTGGTGGACACTGGTGCAAGCGTCTCAATTATTCATGCTGATCTGTGCAAAAGGCTACGCAAGGTGAGAACACCGTTTAGAGGTCCCTCATTACGTGGTGCAAATGAAGCACGCATCGATCCTTCTGCATATTGTACAGTGCGTGTCTCCATTGAAGGAATTTGTCATCATATCCAGTGTGCCGTACTCTCCACGTGTCCATACGACCTAATTCTTGGCTGGGACTTTCTGTCATCGACGTCCGCTCTTATTTGTTGTCGAACTCCTGCTATTAGCATCACAGATACTAATCATTCAACTGTTTCCCCGAGAGAGCCAATTTCTTTGGTGCTGACGGCCGATCAACGTCGTACCCTCCCGTGTGAGCACATCCTTTCAGTTTCTGCCAGCGCTATACTTGACGGTGATGTCCTGGTCGTTCCCTGCAGGCCGCCTCCTTTCCCGTGGACTTGCTGTTGCCCCGCCTGTCTCGTTCGTTTTTCCGAAGGGCAAGCTCTTATACCTGTGCAAAACACCACTGCAGAAGACGTTCTGCTTCCGCAAGGTTCCACCAATTGCATCTGTCTCCGATGTCGAAGGTGACCATTCTGCCTTCGCGTTCCCGTCCCCTTACATGCCTGGCTTCAGCGACCTACGTCCTCGAAGCCTTCCCTTGCAGTCACCGTCAGCCCGGACCTGACAGAGTCACAGAAATTATCAGTCCTGGAGCTTTTAAATAAGCACCGTGCATCGTTCGAATCCTACCTCAACCGTTCTTCCCCACACAACCACGGCCACGCATCGCATCGAAACCGAAGGGTCGTCTATTGTTCGCCGTCGCCCGTATCGCGTCTCCTCAACAGAAAGGCAAGTCATCGAGGAAAATGTGGCTGACATGCTGAAACGCAATGTTATCCGGTTTTCATGTAGTCCTTGGTCGTCCCCGGTCGTGCTAGCAGAGAAGAAAGATGGCACCGTACGCTTTTGCGTTGACTATCGGGCCCTCAACAAGATTACCAGAAAAGATGTATATCCTATGCCACGCATATACGACGCCCTGGACTGCCTTCAAGGAGCCGAATACTTTTCGAGCCTTGACTTGCGTTCTGGCTATTGGCAGATCCCGATGCATGAGTCCGACAAAGAAAAGACCCGCGTTTGCAAACTCCCGATGGCCTATACGAATTTAATGTCATGCCATTCGGGTTGTGCAACGCTCCGGCGACATTTGAACGCATGATGGATTCGGTGCTCAGAGGACTAAAATGGAAGACCTGTTTCTGCTACCTGGACGACGTCGTTGTCTTCTCGTCGACGTTTACAGAACATCTTAAGCGTCTGGACGAGGTACTCACATGCATTTCTAACGCCGGACTTCAACTCAACTAAAAAAATGCCGCTTTGCTACCAAAACCATCAAGGTGCTTGGCCATGTCAGTAAAGATGGCATCAGGCCCGATCCTGAGAAAATCGCTGCCGTTGTCAGCTTTCCTCGTCCCCGCCAACAAAAAGACCTCCGTAGTTTTCTCGGGTTGGCTTCGTATTTCCGCCGCTTTGTCGGGAATTTTGCCACCATTGCGTCCCCACTGAACCATCTCCTACAGTCTGGCGCCCAGTACGTTTGCTCCGATGACTGTCAACGCGCTTTTGACGATCTGAAAGCCGCTCTAACGTCTGTTCGGGTGCTCTGCCACTTTGACGAAACAAAGCCCACTATACTCCACACGGATGCTAGGGGCCATGGCATTGGCGGTGTTCTCCTCCAAAGGGATGATAAACTTTCGGGAGAGGGTCGTCGCCTACGCAAGCCGTTCGTTGACACCTGCAGAGAAGAATTACACAATCACTGAACAGGAATGCCTTGCCATCGTTTGGGCTGTTCAGAAATTTCGCCCTTACCTTCATGGCCGTCATTTCAGTGGTGACCGACCATCATGCGCTATGCTGGTTGTCCACCATGAAAAACCTCTCTGGACGCCTTGGCCGCTGGGTTCTCCGCCTCCAGCAGTACGATTTTTCCGTGGCGTATAAGTCAGGGAAGAAGCACATGGGCGCCGACGCTCTCTCTCGTCGCCCATTGTCCTCTTCCTCTTCCGATGCGCAGGAGCCCGCCGACAACACACTTTGTTTGGCCCCCGTTATCTCCTCAAACATTGAGGGACGCGTCGATTTGCCGTAGATGCAAAGCGCAGACGCATATTGCGGCCCCATCATTGACTATCTCGACGGTCGTTTAACACCTCCAAACAGCCGTGCGCATCGCCAGCTCAGTAAGTTCAAACTATTCCATGGCGTTCTTCACCGGCAAAATTACCATCCAAATGGCAGAAAATGGGTCCCCTTTGTGCCTCGTACACTCCGGCGCCCTATTCTCGAAGCCTACCACGATGCAGCTACCGCTGGGCACCTTGGTTTTGCAAAAACGTACGAGCGCATACGTAGTCTCTACTTTTGGCCTGGCCTGTCCACTTCTGTTGCCAAATACGTTCGGTCGTGCGCCTCCTGCCAGCACCGCAAGCGCTCAACTACTCCTCCTGCCGGACTACTTCAACCTCTCCCTTGTCCGTCAGAGCCTTTCGGGACCGTCGGCATCGATTTGTTTGGACCACTACCTCCAACGCCGTCTGGATACCGCTGGATAGTTACGGTTGTCGACCACCTGACACGATACGCTGAAACAGCACCAATTCGCTCAGGAACGGCTGCTGAAGTCGCTGACTTTATACTGCACAACAATATTTTGCGCCATGGCGCGCCACGCGTCCTGCTCAAGCGATTCGCGGCAGGGCTTTTCTGTCCGCTGTAGTCGAAGAGCTTCTGCGTGCCTCCAAGACCGTGCACAAGACAACGTCCAGCTACCATCCCCAGACGAATGTATTAACAGAGAGATTCTATCGAACCCTCGCGGACATGCTCTCGATGTACATCAGCCCTGATCATCGCAACTGGGATACCATCCTGCCATTTGTGACTTATGCGTACAATACTGCAACGCAAAAAACGACTGGATACTCACCATTCTTCCTAGTCTTTGGCCGCTCTCCCTCTATTACCTTCGAGTCAACTTTCTTCTATGCTCCTGTCCGCTCGGAAATGTCATCTCGGGAGCAGTACGTTTCACGGCTCGCCCACTGCCGCGAACTCGCACGCAGTCGAACCGAAAGTCAACAACAAGAACGCAAAGCTCGCTACGACGTCGCACATCGCTCTGTTCAATTTCGGCCGGGTGATGAAGTATTGTTATGGACCTTGGTTCGTGTACCCGGTCTGTGCGAAAAATTCCTTCATCGCTTTCTCGGTCCATACAAAATCACAGGCCAGACTTCGCCAGTTAATTACCGTGTGACGCCAGTAGAACAGTCGTCAGATCGGCGCCGCCGTGGTACTGAAATCGTACACGTATCTCGCCTCAAGCCGTTCAACCGCAGGAGAGAACAATAAGTCGCGGCCAGGTGGCCGCTTCCGGCCGCGGAGGGGTAATTATGTGAGACACCCTGACCACGACTCTGTCCTCTTCAACACGTTACGGACATTTTCTCGTAATCGGTACATTATCATCAGTGCTAGCTCTCATGGCCCCGGCATCATCATCGCCTGTACATAATCATCATCTGCACTTAATTGGGTTTTTCGTCCGAGTGTCCGAATAAACCGGTCACGCTTTTCCATCGTCTCTCACTATGAAATTTGAGAGCATAGAAACATCTAATATTCCGCCGTGTGCTGAGTTGCCCTATTTTCAATTAAAAAAACACTGTAGCAATTCCCGGCGCCGACCTAAGATTCCAAAAACCACGAAATAGTGGCTTGAGGTCCGTACGATGGTAATATAAGCACTTAGTTGTAGTGTTAATAGTACCGTACTCTAAGCGACGTCAACCGCAGTTTTGTAAAACAAGCACTATGTATGGAACAACTTCATTTCACTCTCCCTGACATAAAAAAAGTTTCCCTTATTTAGACATCACAGTTAACAGAAAGCAATCATTTACCACAACAAAAGCTAAACTCAAGTCATCAAAATCAAAATCGTGTTACAAAGAGTAGTAAAAAAAATTAGTGCCTTTCCTTTCTGTAAAGCAGGGTGACCCGCAAAGCTGGATGCAGTCCATGGAGCGCACGAAACAAAACACGTTGGTCGTAATTTACGATAGAGCATACTTCCTATGCCATTAGCTGAATGACCTTGTGACGAATCCAGGCTTTGTTCTTGCAGATAAACATGGAACTGCCTGTGTCCCTCCCGCGTAGTAAGCATCTTACTGTTTCTGTAAGGCCGCGTTCAGGCTGTTGCCGCAACTGTCTGCAATGACCTAATGAATGATGTTATTTCACGTCTGAGCTAACCGAACTGCAGTCACATGGCATTTTTTAGGTCCATAGATCACGATATGAGTTTTGCGTCGGTAATCTGAAATTAGCCTAACACACAAACCAAATCCGCTCTACCACTATGGACTCCGGACAGGTGCCATTGGGCCGTTTAACGCCCGCGTTTAAATCTCGTACCAGCACAACAGACATACCATCCATCAGTACGGGCATAAAACCTATAGCTGCGCGTGCACGCCTCCCTCCTCCCTACGACTATTTTTCACTACAAAACTGCGCAGGCATAAACTGGGAACCGGTCATGTACGCGTGCTTACAAGTAACATACGCCGCGACGGCGGATTTCAGTCGTTTTGGGGGCAGCCCTTTGGCAGCCGTTACCTGGGCTTCACGGGAGCGACGTCTGTTTATGTCTGCGTAACCAGAGTGAGTGTGCGGAGCAGGGACGAAAGAAAGAAAAGGGAGAGGAGCGTCTAGCCTAGGGTGAAGTGGAGTACCACGCGTGCGGCTACCGCGTCATCTCTCTCACTGCCTTTCTTTCACACATGTTTTATGTGTCGCCACCAAGAAGCGCCCACCCCCTACATTTTCCCCAGACGCTGTTCCTTTCTCTGCTAATACAAACTTCTTGACGTTTGCGCGGGAGGTTCAAACACGATATCCAACAACATGATCGCTGCTCCCTTGCGCGGGGCTAATTCAACCACGGGAAATTTGCGCAGGAGATTCGAACACCATTTGCAACATGCTGGATGGAGGCGGCAGTGCACTGCAAGGTAGCAGCGGAGTAGCGCATGCGGTCGCACGTTCGCTGATCACGCGAACACTTCCTTAACACAGTAGAAATACGCCGAGACCGAGAAGACTGAAGCTCCTGCTGCGGATAATTTGAGTAATCATCAGCGCATTTTTTTAACCCCCATCCATGCTTCAGTTCATTTTTCACAATCATCTGATAGCCGCATATCGCCATTAGCTTCCGCCTGGCAAATTTACAAGGGGGCATTGGTGGGGGCGAGAAGGAAAATAGTTGTGAAAGAGGTGCCGGAGGTGGGCCGGAACGGTTCCGAGTAAATCGATGACACCGGAATGAAAACTGGGGGGCGGGGGGGTTAGACACATACTGCTTTGCAGTAAAAATTCAGCTATACCTGGTTTCGAACGAATGATTCTCAGACATGGAAGCTAAGACGCTACATGTACACTACAGCCACAGGAGCGAAATGCGATACAGACGGAGTCCTAAATATTCGAGCTTTCACAGCCTGGCGAGTCCTACATAATATACCTGGCGCACGGTGTTCTTGTGCGTCTGTGTTTGTGTGTGTGTGTGTATGTGTGTGTGTGTGCGCGCGCGCGCGCGGAGAAATATTCTATTCTGTATACACCGGTACCATGTATGCAGAGTAAAGAAATATATGCTTCTGCTCTCAACAAAATATTACTGTACAGTCAATCATTGTACATGATGATGATAATGATGGCTGTAACAAATTCGCAGTCATCGAGGTCCCCAATGAAACGCACAAATACATCAACCTATTTTTGCAGGTTCAGCTGAAATGGTCTTGTACGCTCTACCCAATTTTTAAATACTGCCATAAATACCCACAATTTCCTCCCAGTAGTCTGCAATACGCTTGGTTCCGAGGAAATACCTTCATTATGATGCACAAATTTTCTGCTAGAAGTAAGTTTTGCTGTATGAATTAGAAGCAGTCTTGTATAAAAAAGGAAGGCCGTATCATCTAAATAAATTCCTTCTACTCCCAATACAATTTTATAAAGTGTTGAACAGCCAGGTTATTCAGGTGAGTCTTAGGGCACTACAGAAACGTATCTGCAGAAAAAACCGTTATCGGGGGAAGGATAAGGAGAGGCATGGAATTTAAAAGCTTGAAGAGCTATTTAATACAAAATGTGCTCGAACGTTTAGGTACGAGCCACTGTATGACGTGTAAAAGTCTACAACGCACCTAGAAACAGGCCCCATTGATAAACACCGCCAATAGGGAAAGTCATTTGTATGGTCTATACTACACTAATATTATAGCGAATTGTATATGCTCAATACGCCTTTAATAAATTCATAGCGATTGTCCTGTTTGCTTCTGCGTCCCTGTGTATTTTTGGTGGTAAAATGGTTCTAAGTAAATACCAACTAGCCGAGCTTTGACCCTTAATAAATTCTTATATAAGTCTGGGAGGCTTACTGCGCAGATGACTTTTTAAGTTTGATTTAATGCTGTATACAAAGAGATTGCTAAGGGGGAATTTCAACAGTACAATATAATCAGTCATATACCGCATTTACTCGTGTAATGACCGCTCCCTTTAGGTATGTCTCCCAAATTTGATTTTTTTTATTTCTCTTGCAATGAACGCACTCTAAACTAGCCCTAAGCAATATGGCGTATGTGTGCAAAGTCTTGCTAATGATGGTCATTCGTACTTACCTTTCTTTCCTTCCGATTCAAAGAGAGCATGGATACGTTATTGCGGCAGACATGCCGGTATTAGCGATATCGGCGAGCATGCGTTCAATATTGATAGGAAGAAACTCGCACTAAATGCAGATAAAATACTCACAAGCCAAATAAAAAAAATGCACTCAGGTTGCTGAATAGGCGTCTATGTCTGTTTTCATGTCCCGCACTGTTACAGTGGCAGCAACGTATTTGTAGAACTGTTGTCACCTTACAGCGAACTGGTATATGCGTGTTTGGTAATTAATGAAAACACGGCATTTTGCGTAACTTCGCAAAGCCGCTGGCGGCGGTGTCCGGAGTTTTTATTATGTTTCTATTTGTAATTTGTATTAGGTTCAATTGAACTGTCGTGACAAATTTTTACCCACAATTTGCTTGCGTTATGTGTGCTCAAAATGTCTTGAAAACATTTACCCCACGTAACGAACGCACCCCTAAACTTACATCAGATATTTCGAACAAAAGTGTGATCATTACGCGAGTGAATACGGTACAAGGTTTTGAAATGGAGGCGAAAAGCCAAAATGCCACTGTGTGGAGATTTCGGCGCACGTTGAAAATATCTATGTGGCAAAAAATAATGCGGAAACTTTCAGTATGGTGCACAACATAGATCAGGTGTAGCTTGCGCTGGTTAAACTCTCTCAATCAATCAATCAATCAATCAATCAATCAATCAATCAATCAATCAATCAATCAATCAATCAATCAATCAATCAATCAATCAATCAATCAATCAATCAATCAATCAATCAATCAATCAATCAATCAATCAATCCACCAACCACCCAACGAACTCACCATTCAGTCAGTCAGTCAGTGAGTCAGTCGGCCGGTCAGTCGGTCAGCTATACAATTGTGAGGTGCGGGTTTTTAATGTTTCACCTTTGATTGAACACTCCCAGTACACACGCGCAAAGGCACGCCTACATAAATATTTCAAAATTCACTGAAGCTATGGCAAAAAATTTACAAAACGGCACTCCGAGAGCAAGATAACACTGACGTAAAAAGGTAAGTTAAATGTATGTAACATTTTTTTGGCAGTGCGTGGATACAGATATTTTCAGGAATAATTTTCATAAGAAAACGTCAGCTTAAACCTTTACGTTTTTATTGAGAGAGGAGAAACAATTGTAGAAGTTTCGCGCTGAGATGTGTTAGTTTTACTAGAAAAGTGCGTTAATTTTTATGACTAGGGAAAATGGATTGCAAAAAATATTGCGGATTACTCAACGCTTCTAGGTATCACTTTCCCGCCATCTCCTGCATCTCGCCATCTTTTGCGTCTTCATTTCTGGAGATACTATTTGTACGATATTGATGCCTTAATGGTGGCCACTCTATGTTTTAGTTCTAGCTCGCAGAATCTTGTTTTGAAAGCATTAGTTCACTTTGCTTGTCGAAAAGCCCGTGTTCGGAACACAGACCATGACCGCCAGATGGAAGGCAGAACGATTGAATGCTTAAGAAATTAAAAAAGGACCTACGATTACGCGAATGACACTATATTTCTCAGGAAACTTTGTAAAAATGTTACTAAATTGAGTAGAAAAATACACACATTTTCTGTTCCTCGAAATACGAGCTAGTGCGAATAGCCTAAGACTCCTTCTCGATGGTGTTTGCTGACTGAAGGCGAACATAAAATATTGTTTAAGGCCTTTTGCGTAGAAACGTCTTTTTCGGGTATGCACTGTATACTAAAGGAGGAATTTGAGAATAATATTAAGTTAAATATTACTTATGAGAGTAGGACAGCGCGATCCGTCGATTATTGGGGATAAAGGGCAAACAATGGCGATTGACAATGCCTCCTAGCAAAGTAAGCGGAAGGGGAAGGAAGCCTGGCAAATCAAAAATACTGACCACGAAGACGGCGATTTCGACGACGCGATGACGATGAGAGGAGAGTTGCGTACACCTGAACATACGCAACCAAGGCACTAAGTTCTCGCCATGCATAAATGAACGCGCGGCTTCCTTCCACGCAACACGCCTTCCACTTTTGTCGCTTCAGTGTATTTGCTGAATGTATCTGGGCCCTCCACGTAAACAGGAGCTGTAAAACGCGGGAGGTCATGCAATACTGACATGTCAGTCCTAAGGGTCAACTGTAATGCTTTGGCATTCTCGGCATGATAATGACCGTTTAGAGGTCCAACAAAGATTTATTTCCAAAATGTTCACATGAAACTGTCTTCTATGGCTACATTTGCATTGCCACCTTTAAAGGGACACTGAAGTTAATTTGTCAAGCTCCCGTTTTTGCTTGCACTGCGTAGACTGGCTCAAATTAGCCCACTTTTCATCGTTTTTACGATTGACAAATGAGTAATTATTTTACAAAGCGTGAAAGAAGAAAAACTACCATGCGCGGTTTGCGGCAGCCGCACCAACTAAAGCTGTGACGTTAGGAGGAGCGGGCACCGTGATTGGACGATGCCCAAGGTGAGCAACCAAACAAGTTTCGGTTTCGGTTTCGGTTCTGTAAAACGCAACTGTTGGCGTTGTTGGATGGGCATTCTTAATAACTCAGTAATCATCGTACCGCGCTTCTGCCATGTTGTCAGCTGTAAAAATGCATAAAGACAAGCCTCCTAGGACGGCTTGGAATCGTAGCATTCACTAGCCTAAACCTACGCAGTGCATGAACGCCCTCCGCGTACCCGCAGACGCCCAAATGTCATGCGCTTTTCCCCCATATTTGGAGCTTGCCTCCCTCATGCCTGTATCGTAAAAAGCGTGTTCGCACCACGCCAAGGGTCTGTTCATTCTGGCCTGTGCCCACTGCCTGCAAGCAGTCGGTGCTTATGGCAACAGCCCGCCAACGAGAACTCGCTAGCGCGCCAGTGCCAGCCTGCGCGCGTTTTGTGAACTAATTCGTGGAGCCATGAACGTTGCGGCCCAAAAAAAGGTGAACTCAATATAGAAAACATCGGCGGAAAACGAAAAAGTTAGCTTACAGAAAAAAAAGCACGTACCAGCGGGGATTCGAACTCCTGACTTGCAAAATACTTGCGGTGTTATATCTAGAGCCCCAAACCACTCGGCCACGGAACGGGCTGCGCTGGCCTTGGTAATATAGGGTATATATTGTACAACCAGTTTACACTTTTATTTAGTTTTGGCATTTCAAGCAGCTTAGGTGACTATTTGTTGTATTGCGCGCGTGCAGTAAGCGTCGCCCGAGTTTCCACAATAACTCACGTCTAGCAATTGCATTTCGTAGACAGAAAAGCGTTCGCAGATGCGTAGTCGTGCTGCTGACCGCTGTGCTTGTTCGCCCAGCGCAAAAAAGTGCCTCCCGCACTCTAGTTTTACGCTGTACGGTAAAAATATCAGTTGATTTTATTTCCTTAGTACCTATATTGACTTCGCTTACTCTTCTCCCGCCTTTAAGAGGCCTTATATATTTTCCTACTGGCGTACCAGTCAGCGAAGCGTCGCATGTTCGCTTGTGCAGCGCTTGTGTAAAGCGACCTTGACTTGGAGCTAGATACAGTGTACAAACTAACCAAGTAAAGAAAAAGGCAGATTCTACCATTCACAAACGTGTCCTGGCTTCGTTTCAACTGATCGAGCGAATTGCGACGACCCGTCGGCGGCCGGTGGACGAAACGCTGGGCCGACTGACTGTCTGAAGGCAGGGGAGCCGTGCAGTAGCGCAGCCAATTGCGATCTCGGCTCCTCTCGACGTCACACGACAACGCCGCAGAAAACGGGCGAGCGGAAAGAGAGGAGGACAGCATTTTCGAATTAATTTTTCTACTAAATAAAATCGCGTAAACGCGCCCAGGGTGGTCGAAACATCGTCTGGGGACTCCGGACTACAATTTGCGCAAGTAATCCCGCAATGTTTACATATCACTTCAGTGTCCCTTTGAAAACGTTCTCGAAGCAACATAAGCGCCTCCTTTATCTTCAACGTTTGAACTGCATATGTAGTTCCCTTTACTTATTTATTGTAACTCTTGTTAACAAAATTTCGTAATAGCCACTTTTACAGACAGTAAAATAAATATTTACGCTTTCTTCCGGAAATAAATGAAGCTATTTCTCCACTCTCCAATGTCGCCATGACATGGCGAGTAGTAAACCCACAACAAACCACTGCACTTTTACATAGTCTACAGACTCGTCGGTATGCTTTTGCACTTCCCTTCTCTTTTTCAGACCACTGGCAAAAGATATTTCTTTAAAGCACCTGTCATCTTCTATGGCATCGCATACACCACTGCAGCCGTTCAATGTGACGCCAGGACTGGAATGTCTTCTTCCTCTTGACTGGCTTCGCATCGAAATGGGTGCTTACGCCGCCCGAAGGGGTACGTGGGAAAATGCTAAAGTTATCGTCTCAACATGAGAAGAAATATTCTGTATGGTTTATTTTAAAAGAAAACCATAGGTTACACGTAAAAAAATAATGGTAGCTTTACCGCAAAAGTAATAGCTGAGAAGATCAATGTTTTTATATATTTTTCATATGGTTGAAATTTTCAGGTATTATTTAGTGAAAAGTTAAGCATCATGGGCAACGATAAACCTCTGGTTGTTTTCTTTATAAAGAACACGTAAAATGTAGAGTACATAATGAATCGGCTATGCGGCTCATGAGACTAAACGTAAACCATTACCTTATAGACCAAAAAAGGCCTCTACATTCGGTGATTTTTAACTTTCATACATTGCCATCATCACAATGACAATGTTGTGTAGGTTCCAGAAATATGGGTGCTGATTTGACGAATATGCTCGATGAGATTGGTATTTGCATCCTGTCAGCTGCCGTCTCTTTAATAAATAATACTTGAAGGCCCAAGTTTATTCTCTAGGTTTAAATAACTTGCCGACAAGCCACGATGCATTGTAGCAATTAGAAAAGTAGTATATCGTACTCCCTGGAGTCGGTTCCTACTAGACCCAAGTTTCCCCAATTTTTCCAACTCAATTTGGCTGTGGTCCAGGAGCTCCGATTAAAAATTACGTATCAGTCCATGTGTTCTCCGACATTCTTTTTCTCTCTAACCGTGGCTGCCCCGTTTCGTGAAGTTATAATCCTGCATCGACGCACATTTTGGACGAAACATGCAGTGTAATGCTTTTAAAATCAAATATGAGCTCAGAAATTGGCGGTGCTCAGATATCATTAGGAAACTGTTAAGTCCTATTCTTGTGTAAACTGCGACGTTTATGAGAAACAAAACAGCCAATGAATAGCAAACAAAATAGGGTAGGATGGCACAGGACAACGTTAACTCGATAGGGCAAGCTGGTTAAAGGGAAACACCGGGAATACTTTCATCAAATATGAAAGTGGTCTTGTGGACATGTACTGCGGCCTACGTGAGTATGCCAAACGTGTTTAGTTGCAGAAGTGATAATAAGGCAGACGTTTGTTTTGCTAATAGCACAGACCTGAGCTATTGCCCACTAATCTTCGCTGAAATAGCCACGAGGCGAAGATATTGCAATAGAGAAAAATCCTGCACCCCTCCGTCTAACGACTACGATAGCTGGACGCGAAGCTTTCTTGTGATGGACTCTTGTTGGCCAATCCCACACTGCGATTATGTGTTACTCTGGAAGTACGCACCACTTTTCTGAATACCCACACTGGCCATCGCGTGTGCACTTTATAGGCGTAACGTTTGGCTTTGAAGTGTGAGGCACGAATGAGTACCTGGTCTTTGGCGTTCGCTTTCACCATGTCGAAATGGAGCAATACGGCGGCTTCATAATGCGGGAGATCCACGTTCTACTCTGTTTACGGAAACTGTCCACTTCAACCATTATCTCTCACCGTCGTTGTCACAGAAAGGTAGCTTTCCTGCAGGGTGTAGTGGCGTGCAACGGGGTCACTGAGGACGCTAAATCTTCGCTTTAAAAAGAAGTATTCTGGAACCACAGAACACAACCCCGCTCCCAGACACATTGCTCTACAAACCGATATAAGTACTGTGGCGGCACAGTCGGTGCGACATCATCATTACAAAAAACTAAGTGGGGTGCCTGTTACATCACTTTTGTATTTTGAATTTCATAGGTAGTCGCTCAGACAGGCGAATTGTTAAAGCATTGGAATTCCATATGTGGGGTGCATGCGGTAATGTTCATGACCATATACACCCAAGCATGCATAATGGCGTGCATACTGTGGCGGTAATAGACCATGGGGGCTTACAAAGGAGGATAAAATACCCTGACCGGATATGGTAACGGCTTAATAACATTTGTTATTATTTTTTAACTTTCTAACTTATACCTATTAACTTATGATTTATTAGGGAGCGGTGGAATATGCTGAGTCAAGGCAATGTGAGTCAGAAGAGGAGAAGAAGCGGCAGAATGCGGTGAACACAGCCCCCTCTGGGTTGAGGGCATCCCACGCCAAGGGACGAAAAATGGAGAACAACTAAGAAAACCAAAAGCGGAACCACGGAGACGGCGGGAAGCAGGAAACAGAGGATTCCAAAGTGAAGAAGCTGAAGCTACTATGATCTATTGGGAGGAGTCTACCTCAACAGCAACTGTGACAAAACGACAATCACACAACGTCGCCCCTCCAGATAGTGCGCAAGGGTTACAGCATTTATTGCGGATGACACACGCCACAACATCATCATCAGTGCACCAATGCGGAACACACAATATTAAGATTGTCATTCCAAGCTTGAACGCCTATGCCTTTGCATTCAATTCATCGTATTTCGTGCATACATGTCTTTGAATATTTTGGCCTAAAATATGACAAGGTGACCCGTGCCGGGACGTCAGCTTTTGTATTATACCTCGGGCTTATGCTTACAAGTATACAAAAGTAGAAAAAAGGCTCCTTGCTTCGGGGTATTTGGGCGACTGCATATTCCTAGCTAAAAATATCTGATGTTTCGGCAGATGACCGCTCGTCGGCCGATACGTAAGAACACATTGTTTTGCTGTGTGACTCATTAATAGCTGATGTACATTGAGAGACCATGATTATGTCATGTGGTGAACCATTTGTGGAGGGGAGACCTTACCAACAACCTTGGTGCGAGCCCACGAAAAGTGCTTACTAGAGCAGTGTTGACCTCGCTAACCATTGTCTGACTACCATAGACTGTGCCCGTCCATCGTGCATTATTGAAGTAAATAGCTGTTCTATACATGCCCATCATAATCATTACTTTATATAATTATCATCCCAGGTCGCTTGACGGCACAATTGGTGGAGTAAGGCAGGCGAACGTTGGAGGTGCTGCCTATCAGAGAAAGGAAAAAGCTGACACGTGGTAAAAGTTGGCCTTGATCCAGGCGCATGCCTAGTCCAGCTGCATCCCTGTCACGAATCCTGCCTTGCCCATCCGAATTCATGGGAACCCCACTCTGGAATCGCAAATGGCACGCACGGACTACATGGCAGCAGGAGCACCGGACAAAGGAGCAGCGTTTAGAAGAATTACGCGGCGAATGACTGTACAGAGACAGTTGACTCTATGAACGTCCCACAAGCTGTAGAAGTACGTGAGTTCCCTCTTCACAGGCGTGGCCTTCAGGCTTCGCTCAAAGGTCGTAGGGGAAGGCAGATGTCATGTGCAGATCAAACAGGTATCGGCGACTAGAGGCCAGATTCACTGTCGCGAAAGTCCGGCATGCTATTACCGACAAACTTCACCGGCCCCATAAAACTTTTCGCCGCTTCAGCGTTGTCCGCTGCCTGACGCAAATAAGGAGGCACAAGTGGGAGGCGAACGAGGCGTCTTAACCTGGACACAAAGGGAGCTGTTTCTGCAGAATCCAGGAGATAGTGGCTGACGGAAGGAGCACCGAGTCGGCAGAACCACGTGTTATTTTGGAGCAGTTTAAACACTTAGTACCCATCGAAGCAACTCTGTGTCGGTATTGTCGAAGCTCAAAATACGTTGCCACTCCAGCCGACCTGCCTTCAAGGGCCGTGCTCTGACAATTCGCTTCGAAGTAAGCCCCTTCACTTCTGCACCCCTGGTTGCCGCACGTGTTGTGAAGAGATCGGCAGGCTCATTGCCCCACACACCGGAGTGGCTGGAAACGTGGAAAAAGGAGACTGGAACGGAAGGAGACAGTGATTGATAGGTTACTCGGATTTTATTACAGTTTCTGAGGGGTTGAAAGGATCTCCTAAAGCCAAACGCAATGACATACAGTAGGAATAAATGAAAACGGGACAGGAGGGCTTGTTGGTGTTGAGGTAAAGGAACAAAATGTGTAAGGCAATAGCTTCTTCGCCGTAAGAGCTGGTCGGTGGCAAAATTCGAAACATTTGCGTCACCAAAACCTCATCAGACGAGCGGAGCACAACGACCGCTGCACCGGCACATGTCGTGGCACAAGAACCGTCTGTGTACGCATGTAAACCATGGCTCAACTTTATTCTCACAGCGGTACGGCAGTCTATCCTGCGGTGTAAAATCGCCAAGCGAAGGGCGGGATGACAGCAGGTCCAAAGAAAAGGATGATCCACCTCGCCCGGGGAAATGCGTGCTCCATGCAGCTCAATAGACTATCGCAGGTGAAACAAGTGGAATGACCTGTCTCGATGTCCAAGACCGCCGACAGCCGAAGGGAGTTTGCCAATAGTTCTAGCACTGCGGTTGTCGTTGTGGTGTAAGCTCCGGTGAGCACAAAAAGTGAGGAACACATGAAGGAGTGAATTTTAGCTTTTAAGATAAGGTGCTGCTGATCGCCTAACCATGCCGCTCCAGCATAAGCTACAGTCGACGGAATTGCTCTGTGGTAACGAAGGTGAAGGTGACTGCGATCCAGAAAGGAATGAAGACGCGCAAAACCTATGAGGGCGGCGGACATCTGCTCTACGCGGTTCCGCAAATGATTCGTGTGGGCGACAAAGGCCGAGTGACTATCGAATACCACACCCAAGAGCTTCACCTCAGCGACTTGCCGCAGAGTCGTCACGCACAGCTTAATGGTCGACTTCCGCTGTGCACCTCTCTGTCCTCTCGATACCAGCAGGCATGTACACTGTGCACTTGGTGGGGTTTAAGTAGAATTTCGCAGCACGCGTCCATATTAATATTCTCTCTAGAGTCTCGTTCGCAATGTGTTCAACCACCCGCCGTGAACCTCCCTTGATTACGACTACTGTATCTTCAGCGTAGGCCTGAATATGCACGTTAGGTGGTACAGTAAGGCACAGTAGGCCATAAATCGCGATGTTCCACAATAGCGGGATCAAAGGTGCGCCCTGGGGGCTGCCGATCGTTGTCTGGATACGCACACTCTCCGCATGACTTCTGTAGTGCACCGACCTTCCACGTAAAAAAGGATTCAAGCAAGCGGTAACTGTAAAAAATGCAGCGGTGGGCTCACAGGAAGTAAAGCAAGCGCGGGTGCCAAATGGCGTCACATGCTCCTTGAAAGTCCAATAAAATGAGCAGAGCCAACGATCCCTCTTGACGACTTACAGGCAGTAAAGCAAGAAGGTGTGCCAAATAGAGTCAAACGCTCCTTGAAAGTCCAATGAAAAAAGCAGAGCCAACGATCCCTCTTCACGGCAAGCCTGGAGATGCGAGCGCAGGTCCTGCAGCACCGATGTTGTACTCTGTCCCTGAGTGAAACCATACTGATGTTCGTGCAGTAGGCTGGACGTGTGCAGGAAGAAGTAAAGTCGACCGTTCCGCATGCGTTCCACTAGCTTACCGAGTAGAGATGAAATGCCAATGGTGCGTATTAAGAGGGGTCTTGAAGCGGGCGGTTCAGTTTCAGTAGAAAAAACCCTCGGTTCTTTTCAGACCGACGGTAAATGGCCGAGAAATCGGCACGCATTAAACACGAACAGCAAAAACGGGGAAGCAAGCCCAACAAGAAGAGCCAACATACTGGCCGCAATACCACCAGGTCTTGTCGCGGAACTTAATTTTAAATTCCCAGCAGCCAGTCGGAGTTCATTCATTGTGATTTCGTCGTAATCTGTAGTTGTTTGCGCGTATGCTGTCCGGCGGATCATCGTCCTCATAGCCCGATGGGCAAGGGTATCGCCTTCAGAATCATCGGTTGACAGAAAAGTTCCTAGCAGTAACGCTGCCGATTGTAAAGTGGAGGAAGTAGATGAGATGTCAGATCAGTGAAGTGGGGGCAGAACGGAAGGAGACGAAAGCTTGAGGCTGCAGTGCACATTCTCCTGATGGCTTCTTCTTTTGACGCCTTGACGTGCCTTTTGAACTCAGCGAGTAACTTGTGTGATACCAAAATCTGAGATGATCATGGAGGAGGGGATCACGTTTATAAGGTAACTCCGACGCATTTCACTCCAAGACGAGCGTTCCCAAGCCAATGAATCGGTCCACCAAGCATTTCTCCTATGACGTTTTGCCAGCTGCTCCAATCGCTTCCGCAGGCAGTCGACGTTCGCATAAAATACATTGACGATGCCATACAGACCTTCCAGAGATGCCATGGCAGTAGAAAATATGGTGTGAAACCAGGGATTCTGTAAGAATTTCTCGATTAGACGTGACCCGGAAGCTTTGGTTAACCACTTCTTTCGCTCAATTGGAACATCTTCTATACCAAAGCGGTGAAACGGTGATCCGACAGGGTCGGGGTGTCCCGAACTCTCCAGAAAACTCCAGAACCCCAGACTGGTCCAGCAGCCAAGGTTACGTGAATCCATGTTTCTGTGTAGTAGGGTACAAACGTAGACAGAGAATTCGGGTCATAGAGTATCCGCAATTGCCACGAGCTAATGCAGTGCGCAAGCTGCTGCCCCCGTGTGTTGACCACATCGCCACCCCACAACACGATTCTCGCTATAAAATCGCCCGCAATGACCACATTGTCAGAATTTTGACTGTGTAACATTGTCGCTAAAGACGTGAGGATATAATCTAGAGCCAGTGATGGAGCGCTGTATATTCTTAGCAATAGTATAGAAATGTCCGGTGCACTCAATACAAGGGCGATGATGAATGGTCACACATGAAAACGGGAGATGTCCTAAGATGGGTTAGGAGAAACAACCATGCACCGAGGGGTTTGACAATGGTGGAATTTACACCACCGGGAAGGAATCTCCGGGACTAGTTTCCCTCGAACGCATGGGCCACAAGCAACAGCGAAGTCAATTTTCAGGGGCGAAGCTCCTCTTGCTCGGGCCCTGTTCCGTCCCTTGTTGCTGCTGTATCCGGCACATTAATGATGATGTGGCAGGATCCCCCTAGGGATTGGCCAACCAAAGATTGGCCGAAGAGGTCAAAACGTTCAACGCGTTCGTTGCTACCCAACAAGGATGAGAGGAAGAAGAAGAGGTTGTCGTTTGTCGCCTGCGAGCTCAGGACACGTACCGGGGGTACGCGACACAAGACGGTCTGCAGAAGGCGATGGCCAAGGTGGTTTAAATGTCACACACCGAATTCGCCAACTTACCCATTGAGATTCTTATCGTCCCAAACAAGCCCTACATATTCACCACAAACATCGACGTCATCGATGGGCTTGTCAACGAAGCGGTGGTAAGCTTGACGTGTCGAGTCTTCATATGATATGCGGGCGCATGTTTAACGGTTTTACCGATGTGCATTTTAGCTTCGCCCCTCTCATCATCATTCACTTCGTGGAGATGGCAGGATTTTTTGGGCATCAATATACGACATGATATGGGCTGTCGCTGCGTGCGTGTGATCCAGATTAGCCTGTAAAAACTTGACCGATGCCATTTTAAGTGCGAATGCCCTTCTTAAGCGAGCCTGAATCGTCCGCCGCCGTAGTCCGCATAGCAACAGCTGCGGGTACGCGCGCTCCTCGTCTTCCTTAGCAACGTTGGGAGATGGGCGCGCGCTGCCTGGCCGCTGACATGGCACATACCCACGTGGGGGATTGGCCAGGAATCGGGCGTGAGAAGGGCTAATGCACCCGCTTAAAGGAGTACTGACACGAAATTTCAAAGCTGAGATCCGCTCTAGCAATCAAGTACAACGACAACACAAATAGGTGTCTGTGAATAAATGCATCTTTCTTTCTTTGTAGTTGTGTGTGTGTGTGTGATCTCTCTTTCGCGAACATTACCGAACCGCGCAAATTCAACTCGTGCATTCGCACTTTCACATTCTTCCCCTGGGGGAAATGCGGGGAATTTTTTTCTGAAGAACTAAGCGGACAGTGGGAAAACCGGCGTAATTATCTCGTAGATTGTCGTCCCTCGAAGCCGGGAAATGCACGCAGTCAAGACTTGGCAGCATGGTGCAATAAAGTATGAGTAAATCTTTCTTTCCCAGCTGCACGACACTCCCTGCACATACGTTATTTTTATTTCAAGATTGCAGGCAGCTGCTGAGTGCTCCTCTGCACAATATGGGCAGGTGATGCGATCATTTAGACAGCGGGTGGACACGTGGCAATCACAACATCACTTCTGGCACGCGGCTACGTAGAAGTTTTCCTTGATGGGGCAGGAGGTCCAGCCTATGATGAGTCGGTCCCAATTTTTAAGTAATCCTTACACCGCAGGTGATACCTCGATGATGTGCACATTGTTCCCCGCGCGGTCTCTGAAATACGTCCGCTGACGGAAGCCATCTTTGGGAATGGCGAGGGTTTTGCGCGCCTTGATATTTGCACGCAGGATTTCAGGAAGAATGCTAGGGTCCACACCAGAAATTTTGAATTGCGGAAGACGACGGGGGGCCGAGAAACCTTGAGAGCAGTTTTGATTTGCACGTTGCAAGCAATGGCCTTCTCGAGGTTCTCGATAGACTCTCGGTCGCCAGAGACGATGGTGAGGCCCGAGCGTGATGGAATAAGCTTCACTTGCTTTACTCCGATACCAGAGTGGTCATTGCCGAAGGTAGATTTAAGTAATGTGATTGGGTCTGGCCCCGGGCTAGCAGATGGCACAACGGGAGACCGCAGAAGAACATGATTTGGGTTGGGTTGCTGGAAAATGCCAGGTGTGCGTTTGGGCCTACAGCATTCGATTGTTCAAGGGCAAATGCACCAGCTGGGCTCCGCTTCATGGCTTCGTCGCGAGCAGGATTTGTGTGCCTGGCACGACCCCCGCGAACTGCTTCTACAAAAGTCGGCATCGACGCCGGGGACACAAATGTACCTTTAGGGCCAGAAGGGGACTCGCAGTGACACCTTACTTCAACAAGCTGTGCTCGTAATTCTTGAATGCGACCATCTGCCTGAGCAAGATTGGTCTTCATGCCCACGATATTGCGTTGCATGTCAAAGAACAGTCCCATTATCTTCTCTCGCCTGGCGACGTGAACCTTGCTCTGGTTATCCGACAGGATGCTCATTAGCTGTTTGCCCAGTGTAATGGGATCCCTAACATCTATGGCCATAATCATCACCACTGAGTGGGACGCAGCCTTCAAAGGTGGTCACAGAGCTGGCAGGGCTTGCTCTTGAACGGTGCGCTGGACTGGCCAAAAGGGCATTGGAACCTCCTTCCTGATGATAATTTACAGAGCCGGGTAATTGCTCCGAGTTAATCCCAGTGAGATTGCCCGAACTAGAAAGGCTATGGGCGACGGCGCCGTCGGACTGCATAGCTTGCAAATCAAGGTTGTCAATAGATACTAGATGCTTCGAAGAAACTTGCAACCCGGTCATCGAGAACTCTTTTACCTTATAAAATTGTCCCAGGAGTGGCGAGTCATCACTACTCGCTAGCTATTGTGTTCCGGAAGTAATGGCGTCCCAGTGACGATAAGCCTAACTCTGAAGTCTCACCGGTAAAAGCGCAAATGTTCGCTCAAGAAACTAGGGTCCAGCTCACCGCGATGCCGCTGGTGTTCACAAAAACCGCTGTACAGATGAGATGCGTTGACCTTGGATAGGAATTGCCAAAGCAAGCGAAACAACAGAGGTCAGAAAATACCACCTTTTCTTCATTATCGGCTGGGGGAAAAACCCCAGACGATGACGAAGAAAAGGGGGCGTTCATGTGGTCCTAACACTACATCTTATGCGAACGCACTGTCACAACCAGTGGTCTTGAGAGCTGAAGGATCAACTTCACCCATGCTCTGCTAGTTAGCTGTCTCGTCACAACGTCCCGTTCAGAGTACAGTAGAACTACGATTATACAATTTTTTTCTGGGCCATGACGTCTCGTATAATACGGACGTCGTTAAATGCGAACAATAATAACGCCGATAAATGGAGTTTCCCGCCACGTATTTGCAGAACCTTCAATGTAAACTACGAACTAATATGAACCTTGGATCAATCAAGAGATTTTGCAACTACTAAAACCAAAGAATTTCTGGTACAGTAAATGGAAACGTCAAAAGACAAACAGTTACAATTTAGGTCAGTACAAACCACTACGCAATAAATGCGTTAGGATAATCAGAGCCCGTAAAAAACAATGCTACTCGCGCTGAATCCAGGAGGCATCTGGCGATACACGCAAAAAATGGGGTATCATAAACGAGGTTACTGGGTGCCGTCAATCACAGCGCGTTACTCCTGACAGCGTTGACAACAGCGCTGTCGAAGCGTTCAACACCTTCCTTTCTGCTGTAGGCAAAGCTCCGGCAGACGAAATTTCCCGCTCTGTACACAGCTACATTGCGTCAAACCCGGTACTCAATACGTTTGTGATGTAGAATATTGAACTTTCCGAAGTTGTTCACACCATAAAAATATTTCAACTAACAAATCAGCTGCACTGTACCAAATTAGAGCACGATTGTTAAGAAACAACGTAGATATTTTTGGCCCAATCTTATGCAATCTATTTATTTATTGTATACAAAACGAAACTTAACCGTCCATAGTAAAAATAGCAAAAGTAATCCCACTTTACAAAACCGGGTACATTTCCGATCAGTCTTGTTACAGGCCGATATCTGTTTTTAACGTTGTAATACCATTTTTAAAAAAGCCCTATCAAACCGCATAAATACGTTTTTACACGAGTACATGGTTCTTTGTCCTCAGTAACATGGATTTCGGTCCAAATATTCTGCGTCATGTGCAGTGTTGACATTGGCTCAATAGATTAACACGGCCCTAAATAAAAACAAGCTAGTGGGAGTTTTTTTTCTAGACTTACAAAAAACATTTGATACGGTAGATCGTTTAATTCTTTTGCATAAATTAAAGCACTACGGCTTGCGTAATCAAGCCTATGAGTTTTTTCTAATTACATCAAAAACAGACAGCAGGCTGTCGTGATGACCGATATTACTTCCACAATGCAATATCTGAACACAGGGGTGCCGCAGGGATCGGTTCTCGGGCCACTGTTCTTTTCGCTTTATATCAATGACTTGCCTCATGTATTAAGCTCTTGCAAAATATTATGTATGCCGATAATACAGCATTATTATATATGGCCAACAATGTTTTTGAATTGCAAACACAAGTAAACTCAGAATTTAAAAAAAGATTCCCAGTGGCTTTTTGCTAACAAGTTAACGGTTAATGCGAACAAAACGAAGTACATTATATTTCAGTCCCGCAGGAAATTAATCAGTTACGAAGATATTCAGGTTAAAATTCACAACTGCATACTGGAACGTACGGACACGTTTAAATACCTCGGGATTATACTATATATTCACTTTTACTAGGCAGGTCAAATAAATGCCGTCGGTGTAAAGCTGCCTTCCGGCTGTCACGCGTTTTTACAAGCTAGAGGGTAC
The DNA here is from genome assembly GCA_013339765.2 of Haemaphysalis longicornis. Lineage (NCBI taxonomy): Eukaryota > Metazoa > Arthropoda > Arachnida > Ixodida > Ixodidae > Haemaphysalis > Haemaphysalis longicornis. The sequence goes on along the minus strand of CM023451.1, from coordinate 47,930,669 downwards.
TTTGATAAAAGCATTCTGTGGGCGCTTTACTTCGCATTCGTCAATAGTCATTCAACTTACTGCGTGGAATCGTGGGCCTGGAATTATGACTCTTATCTGGATCCCCTTCGGAGGTTACAAAAGCGTGTCATAAGAGTAATAAGTCACATTAACCACAACGAGCCAATGCGGCCGTTATTTCGGTCACTAAAAATACTACCCTTCGATCTTTTGCGTGAATACAAGACGACTGTTTGTGTTAATAGTGTTGTGAAATACAGTAGCTCATTTGATGTCTTGTTATTTTATTCCTCTTCTCGCCCTACTAGCAGTCTCACGTTCGGTAACTTTAAGTTGGCGCCAAGAAATAACGTTTAAGGGGATAGATTTATGCAATTAACCGGGAAAATATCTGGAATAGTTTGGCCATTGAACTGAAGAGATCACACACTGCTGCGGTAAAACTAAATGCTCCATTCTTGATCAGGCTGTCTCTGATTCTTTTTTTCTTTGGAGGTAAACATTCATATTTGTATAATTATACACTGGTGAATCTTGTAAACCTAGCTTTTTTCCCTCTTCCTAAAACCTCTGATAGTTATCGTGTTTTTTTATTTTATTTATATTTCTGGGTGTCTACACAAAGTGATCTGTCATAACTTTTTGATTCTATGCGCACATGTAGTTTTGTTTTAGATGCGACTGCATCTCATTCACTCGCCTTGTCCCTGCATACGGCGTCGTTGTCCATTCAGACTCCTCCCCCATTCTCCTCGCCGCGCGAGCTGCGCTCTCCGCCGCTCACCCCCTCTCCTCTCTGATAGCGAACTCTCTCTCGCGAGGGGCATTGGATTGGATTCGATTGGATTGGCTTGGCTTGGATTGGATTGGATTATATTGGATTGGATTGGATTTGAATTGGATTGGATTAAAGTGGATTGTGTTGGATTGTGTTGCGTCATAGCCGCGCCAGGTGGCGTCATAGCCGCGCCACGTGGCGTCATAGCCGCAGCAGGGGGTTCACGGCATGTTTCACGCGATGGGAGAATCAACCTAACGGAAACAACAACGGAACCCCCTATGCGTCGCCTCTACACAGTGGTTCCCGCGAGGGGGGTGGCAGTAATTTTCTTTTTGTGAAACGACTGTTTCAGGAGAGAAATACTTCTCTACTCTAAACGTGCATGCTCATAATGACGTGGAAGTGCATATTTACAGTGTCCGTATAGATACATCTGTATTATGTGTAACTGATATTTCCCGCTTCTGTCCATTACTTTTCTTATTGGACCCTGCACTAGCCTCTAGGTACGGGTCCAATCAGTGTTGTAAACTTCATGTGACAAATGCTAATAAACATTAATTCAATCAATCAATCAATCAATCAATCAATCAATCAATCAATCAATCAATCAATCAATCAATCAATCAATGTTTTAATGGGCACGGAGATCAAAATCAGTAGCATATGTGAATGCGAGGAAGAGTAGGAGCAATAAACTTTTATTAAACAGCAAAGTAGCAAAATTCTAGTGTCAGGGGCACCCGCCCGGTGAGTGGAGTTCTCCGTCCAGGACCCCTTGGAGTCTACCAGCCTTCTTCGCTCTCGCCAACAACGTTTGCTGGTCGGGGTGGTCAGACCTGGTCAGCATCTCCATCTGCTGCTGAAAGGAGGGATTGGAGTTTGGTGTGAGTTACGGCGCGGGGGGCATTCCTAAACGACGTGGTATAGGGTGCCTGTGCCGGGTACATATTGTGCCGGGTACATGGCGTGAAGTATGCTGCTGTGAGGATATCTCTTTGTTTGGAGTTTTTGTTGCGTGGTGGCGTCTTCATTGGCTAGTCGGTAATCCGGCGCTGGGTATTTGCGATGAGCCTGTGTCTAGTGTGACAGTATTTTTGCGTATGTGTGCAGAGGCATAGACTTTGGACATGCATCGTCTAATGGTTTGGTTCCCTCTGGGAGACAGCCCGGTGCGAAATTTTTCGGGCTGCAGCATGCGCCGCTCGTTTCTTTCAAGGGCAGTTTGTCCCCCGAAAGGTGCACCTTGAGCAATTTTTGTGACGGTATTGGCGACACGGTAGACCCCGAGGCTTCATACTCACGCTGTAACTGACCGTGGTAATGAGTTTTAAGTTGAAGGATACAAACTTCAAACAGTACTCTTCGGAGCCCAGGTAAAGCTCCGGCGGATGGGCTCCTTGCCTATCTACCAGGCAGGGCACTCTTGGACCTCTCTCGGTATAAGGGTAATCCGAGCGAGAAAAAACCCCCGTTTCCTGCTTTTATACTATAGCTTAGGTATTATCTAAACCCTACCTTAAATATGATCGGCACCCGAAAAGGGGCCGCACCTAAGTTTCTTTTCCACCACTTCCTAACTTGAGTGTTCCGAAACCAAACAACTACTCTCGCTTCTTAGTTTACCAGATCAGTTGACCAGTTGAACTCTCTTGCTTCCAAATCAGTATTTGTAGTCTCCAAATTTCTGGAAGCTGTCATCGGAGATTCATATAAAGGCGAAAACAAAGAACCGATGAAATCCTTGTGGAGGTTAGTCGCCAGGATCAGGCTGGTCAATTACTTGTACAAACCCGAATAGCAGATCTGGCCATCCGAGTCACGCCTCACCGACGCCTAAACAGCTCGCAGGGCGTGATTTCCGAATATTACTAACTAAATAAAACTGCAGCTGACCTGCTGGAGGGCCTTTGTAGTCAGGGCGTAAGAGCGGTCAGGCGCATAACTAGACGCAAAGATGACAAACAAATACTGACAAGGCACCTCATCTTAACCTTCGACAAGTCGACTCTTCCAGGATTCATCAACGCAGGTTACATCCGATGTTCAGTCCGGCCTTACATACCGAACCCAGGGCCCTGTTTCAAGTGCCAACTGTGCGGACACGGCACAAACTCCTGTCGCGGTCGACGTACCTGCGCAAAATGCGCCTAGCACGACCACCCATCCAAAAACTGTAACGTGTAATAATTTCTCTGCGTAAATTGCCAGGGTCCACATGGGGCCTACTCCAAAAAATGCGAAAAGGTTCAACTAGAAAAGAAAATGGTCAACATAAACGTCACTGAAAACATCACCTTCCCAGAGGCGCGGAAGAGGATCCCCTCTTTCCCTCTGGGCACGTACGCCGACGCAGTTCGCCGGGGGGGGCAGAGCAGCGTCTGGCTTCGGTGGGACAAAGAACTGCGATTCAGACTTTGTCCCGCCCCCGCCCCCCTTGGGCTGCCCATGGGGCCCATCCCGACCCCACATCGCTCACAGAGCCAGCAGCGGTTGTGGAGACAATCACGTCTGGTGGGAGTGATGCTGCACCCTCCACTTCCGCTCCACTGTCCCAAACCACACAAGAGGGCACGGAGGAGATGGAGACGACAGAACCAGCGGCAGCTCCCACCCCCACCGCAACTCCTGCGCCATCCGAGGCGTTCCTGAAATCCTCGGCGGTTGCGGGCAAGTCAAAAGCGTTCCCAAAAGGGTGTGTGGTCCAAGAATTGTGAACACGCAGGAACTCCGAAGACATCCGAGGACGAAATGAAAGTCGGACCGTTCTTGTCAGCGGTTCATCGCAATGAACGCGTCCCGACGACAAGGCCTCCCGGCAAGCCAAAAAAGATGAGAGTCACAGCCCTGAAAGACGACACATAAACATGCACACTCCAGTAGGTCTCACAATAAATAATGGTAAGGGAAAACATAATTCAATAAAACTGTGGAGGCCTTCTTAAAAATCTTGACGATGTCTACGAGATACTGCACTCCACGCAGCCCAGTCTTATGTGTCTACAGAAAACACACTTGAATTCCAAACACACAAATGTTTTGAATTGTTACGTGGTATTTAGAAAGGACAGGGATGGAGGTGGTGCATCTTCCGTAGTTGTGACCATCATTGCCTCAAAGTTCTTGGCGTGTCAGACTATTCAGTTACAGACCGTCCTTGAGGCTTTTCCCATTCGTACCATAAATTTAAATAGTCTATTAACACTATGCTCCGTTTACATCCTCCTGATTTCCAGCTTTCGAGCTCGGATTTAGAGGGCCTTGTAGATCAGCTACCCGTAAATTTCATTTCATCAGGTGACTTCACACACGTATTCCCGAGGTCGCCTTGATAAAAAATATTAAACACCTCTTGGAGCATGCCTATTTATTAAAAACAACCCAAAATACCATAATATAGGACAGAGCACTTATTCACACCTCAACTTGGCTATTGGCTCTAAAGTACTCTTTCCTTCTCTTGAGTGGGATGTTCGCACTAACCCATATGGCAGTGAACACTTCCCAACCAATTAACATACATAGATAAAGGCCCGAACATTTCATCTTCCGATAACAGTTTCAATGAAGCTAGAGCGAACTGGAGTACATTTACAGAAACATACAAACTAAACCACACATTCATAACACACCTACACTTTGAAGAAGCTGCCAACTCTTTAAGGCGCATATTCTCGCCGCCGCTGAAAAGTCCATTCCTCAGGCCTCCGGTGCCCTGGGAAACCCAAAGAGGCCCTGGTGGAATGACGACTGTTGGCGGACGCGAGAGGTACAGAACAAGGTGTGGGGTATCCTTCGTCGGTACCCCCCATCCAGGCTCCTTGTATCGTTTAAAAAGGCGAAAGCACTTGGTAAACGGTCTAGTTGGCACTCTTTCCTAACATTCAATATTACATACACAGACACACGCAGGGTATGAACATGAATACGAAAACTCAAAGCGCGACAAACACGGATCCTACGCCTGCTTTGCAGAACAGGGGAACACTTGAAGACCAGGCTAATACACTGGTACAACACTTTCAACACGTGCCCAGCTCTACACACTACACGAAAACTTTCATGCAACATAAAATAGCTACCGAAAAGAAGCCGCTGCGATACAACAACAGGCCAGCTACGTGTTACAACTCGGAGGTAGCTGAGGGCTGCTCCGAGAACGTCTGAGCCTTCAGCTCCGGGCACAGACAACATTATATAACGTATGATACAGCACTTACACACCCACACTGTGAAAACACTGCTACACCTGTACAATAAAATATGGTTTTCGGAACACCTACCAAAGTCTTGGAGAGAACCCATTGTAGTGGCTTTCTTTAAAGAGGGGAAGGACTTGTCTTCTCCAGCAAGTGAGCGTCCCGTCACCCTGACAAGCTGCCTGTGCAAGCTCCTCGAGAAGATGATTAAGAAGAGACTCGTGTACTTTTTAAAGTACAAAGGTCTTCTGGAGGGCTGCCAGGCAGGCGTAAGGGCTGGCCGATCTAAAAACAAGCAGCTGGTTGGCATACAATCTTACATGAAAGATGTATTCATCTATAAAGAATATTGTATGACGGTATTTTTTGACATTCAGAAGGCCAACGATTCTGCACGGCGCTAGGGTATTCTGAGTCACCTCAACTGTTTTGGTTCTACATGTCAGAAAGAACCTTCCTTGTGAGAGTGGGCTCTGCACTTTGACGGGGTCATGTCCGGAAAAACGGGGTGCCTCAAGTTGCACACAGCTTATAGTAAAAATGAACTCACTGGGGAAGGCACTACCGCCAAAAATTTCTGACTTTATGTATGTAGACGATGTTCAAATGTGCTTTAAATCCTCTAATCTGTCCAAAACGAGCGGCAAGTCCAGCTTGGTGTTAAACTTGCTGACTGGTCCAACAAGAATGGCTTAAGGCTAAATACCGAAACGTTTACTTACGTTGTATTTTCTAGGAGGCGTGGGAATCATCCTTAACCTCACATTAAACATAAATTGGTTCTATTCCTCTAGTAGGAATAAAAATTTTTAGTCCTGGTGTTTGATGAAAAACTGCCATTCATTCCGCACATAAAACATCTGTAAGAAGCTTAAAAGCACTCAATATGCTGAAGGTCCTCGTGCATTGCTCCTTTGCAGCAGACAATTAAATACTCCTGCGTGTTTTCTCTAGTCTTCTCTGCTCACTGTTGGATTATGGGAGTGTCATCTATGCGACCAGCCGTAAACCGCATTGAAAATGTTAGACCCAATGCTGCACTTGGGCCTGCGTCTCGCATCCTGAGCTTTCCGGACGAGCCCCATTGAAAGACTGTATGCAGAGTGCGATAAGTGGAGCTTTGAACACCTGCGGACTTACATATCACTGCTGCATGCCATTAGGGTGACCTCTATAAAAATGACACTTTTACTTTTATTCTTAACGACATATTATCCACTCATTTGTAAGCAGCACGTCCATCATCACCTGCTCCCGTCTCCTTGATTGTGAAAGCCCATGGGGAGAGACTAGGAATTTCATTTGCAGAGAGCATGAAGTCCTCTGTTGCTGACTTTGTCCCGCCTAGGGACAAGTCAGCAATCTGTTGTGACATATCCTTTATACTTTAGGTCCACTGACGTGCAAAACGCGCCCGGAGAGATAGTATTGCAACATTTTTTACAACTGAAACACAAATACCCGTACACTCCTTTTACACAGATGCATTTTGCTTTCTTCTGCTGTGTCATGTGCTGCACATGGTCCCCACTTTTCCAGCACAAGGACATTACACATAAACAGTAGCATATTCACAGTAAAAGCGTAGGGCATTTAAATTGCAGTACAGCACATCACACAAAACCAAAACACGACACTCCATAATCTCTACAGACTCTTTAGGTGTAGTTAGAGGCTACAATCCCTCAAAGAAACAAGAAATTCTGTTCTCAATTGCTTAATTGGGTTACTAATATCTGCCTAATACTACAAACTAAAAGTAATTGTTTGCCGGGTTCCCGGACAAAGCGGGAGTCTGGGAAATGAAATTGCAGACCAGAATCCTTCTGAAACCACTCTTCGCAGCACCACCAATGTACCCTATGTTACCTATCTCGACCAGAAATCATTGGTACGAAGGGCTCTTCGTAAATCTTGGCAGGAAACATGGGATATACAAACAAACAAGCTACACACTGTAAAGACACGTGGAGGAAATACATAACAGACATACTAGACAGACGCACGCAAGTAGGCTTAGCCAGGCTAGGTTAGGCCAGATTTACATAACACATTCACATTTGCTCAGTGAGTCTTCCAGACCCCTCTGTGGTAGGTGTGAAGAGGGCCTATCGGTATTTCACATACTAATCACTCGCAAGGCACTCCACACCACACGACCCACACTTTCAAGAAATCTACAGACGACATATCCTACTCCATCCATCGCACTTCCTAAGTGATGACCAATGTTTTCTGTTCAACGTGTTTTTACGTATTTATCAGGATGTAAATTTCTGAATCTCATATCGTGTCATGCATAACCAGAACCTGGCTCTCGCAACCAGCCATTTCCATTGTATCTATTTGTTTTACGTCTGTTGCTGTTCAGTTTTAGCATTCACTTTTAATCTAAGCCAGCTAACCATCTGTTTTTGGTGCTCATTGCCCTAGTTGGCTTTGCGCCACTATATAATGCAACCATCATCATCATCAGGGTGGTGTCTGGGCGGCCACGCAATTTCTACGCTGGGCAACTGGGTGTGTAGTTGCAGTATGCGTAGGACGGGTTTTGAAATTCTTCCATTTAAGTAGTTGCGGCACGCCGTCTGTCAGTCGGTGATGATGGTGATGTCCGGTTTCCCAGTGGTGGCGGCGAAGCCAATTCTGCTTCTTCTGGTATCTCCGCTGACTTTGTTAAAACGGTTGCTCCCAATAGTTCTTTTGCTGCCTCGCCGATTACGCTGATTGCGTGAGCCGGCTGGTCCTGGAATGGCGATGCGTCTGTGTATTTGGTGGTCCGCACGTGTTGAAACCGTTTGCGGATGTATCCGGTTCGAGCCTGCCTTCTTCTTTTGTTGTGTTCGGTTTGCATAATACCGCACTTCGTGGCCGCGATTCGCCTACGCAAGTGCAAATGATGGCACACGTGAATCACGAAAAACCCATGCAGAAGCCTAAGCCTGTCAGCGTAACCCGATTGTCGCGTCACGTCTTATTGGGAAAATGAACAGCACACTGCGCAACAAGAGACGCCAGCGAGGAGAGGGGGAAAGCGATTGTGTGGAGGAGCGGGCGGCTGGTGGAAAAGAAAGAAACAAAATATGGGATATAAAAAATCCACACTGGAGAGACAGAGAGAGACAGAGAAAGAAAGAAGAGAGAAAGCTTTTAAAGTATTCCCGAGGCTCTGCTTATTGCTGACATTCCCTAGGACCTCTGCATGCTAGATAGAACCGAGGGAGCGGGCTCAAGTTCCGCGAAACAGGCCCGCGGCAGTTTCATGTCATCCGCCGTTGGTCGCGCGCTTCCTGGGGGTCATCGGATAGTAGGGATATCGGGGAAATCACGTCCGGATGACCGATGTTTTAATGCAATTATTTCTATTGTTACTCGGCGCGACTCGAGCAATCAGACGTAAAACCCGGGGACATACAGTGTTCAACCGCACTTGTGCAGACAGGCGGCGATGGCTCAGTCTCCGGTGCAATGAACTCCCGGTGTGCATCTACGGCGGCATTGGAGGCTGCATCGCCTAGCTTATGACAACGAAGACTCTCCTATAAAGATGCTTTATTGAGTACCTGTTTTCACTTTTTCATGTTAAACAGGGGGAGTTCGATAGTAGCAGGTTTTATTCTAATCCTGAGACCCCTGGGAGCCACCGCGGGAGCCACAATTAGCTGAAATAATCCTCAATCACCACAAGACTGCGGCACATTCTCTCCGAAACAAAGAGGAACATTTCAGTAATGAAATAGGAAAAAGAGAGCTGAACCTTTTAAGCAACTACGAATTCCAAAGGCCTCTGCGATATCCCGAACAAAACCCGGCAAATTTACGGAGATAATATTTCTAACACTAGCTACATGCGTAACAATCTAGCAAACACCGGCAATAGTAACAGCCCCCACTCTGACAATACAACCGATAATGTCACTACGACTGTAATAAATGCTTCGACTACTGCGGCCCAACCAGTACTAATAATTTTCTCCCGTCTGCCGCCACAAAAGAAAATCTTATCGGGAATGTACTGAACCTTTCAAGTATAACCCTCTCCCCAGTTCATATGACCGTCTTGTCAAAGGGCCTAAACTTGTGCCCCGCTACTGGAGGCTTTGACGAATTTTCACTTTTTAAGGGCGTACATAATTTCGCCAGAAACATAAGGCTGCGAAAATACTTCTACGATCACCCTGCGACGGAAGAAGCCCGCACACCCTACCTAGCTATAAGCACTGGACCCCTACCACACAGCGTGATGTTGCTCGACATTGTACATCAAAGCTGTCCGACGCGATGTGCGAAAATCATACCAAACACAAATTTCTTTCCACCATAACATGACTACCAACCTAAAGAAAGCCCTAGAGGAACTCGCAAGTTGTCCCGACATAATTATCAAACTTCCCAATCAGGGAGTCGCCATCGTAATCCTTTACAAAACCGACTATACTAACGAAGCCAACTAGCAACTATCGGTATCGACGTTTTTCATAGCCCTACCTAGTGATCCCACTCAATAATATAAGCAAGTCATCAATTATAAACTTGCTGAGATTCTTAACAATACAACACTAAATGAAACCACGGCTTGTTACCTGATCCCTTTGTGCCCAGTAGCCAGTAAATTCTATCCTCTATCTACGATTCACAAGGTGAACAACCCAGAGCGCCCAATTGTTTCTGGCAATGGCACTGTTACCAAAAACCTCCCGCGCTATGTGGATAATTTCATTTGCGACATTAAGCCCACTTTTTCCCTCCTTCATTACGATACCAATGAATTTATCTCAGACATCTTAAAAATTGAAATTCCTGATAACTGCCTCCTAGTAACTCGTGATGTTGCGTCACTGTATACAAAAATCCCCCATGAAGATGGCATCACAGCTGTATCGCTTGCATATGAGGAGTCATCTTGCGACAACCCTATCGATTCTTCTACTCACCACACTTTCCTTAGGCGTATTCTTGAACTTAACAATTTTGACTTTGACGCAGTTCATTACGTCCAAGTCAGCGGGTGGGAACTCGAATCGGACCCACTACGCCAATATCTTTATGGTTCACGTCGAATCAAACTTTCTTGACACTCAAAATATAAACCCACTGCACTATGAAAGGTACAATGACGGACGTATTCATGATCTGGCAGCCCGGTTTCGCGGAGCTCCTCACCTAATTGAGGCATTTAACCTTGCCCATCCTAGTATTTCCCTTGCTCATTCCTATTCGGAACACAGTTTAAACTTTCTGGACGTCACCTTTTCTACAACCCAGGGTCCGCTTCAAAACTAGGTTGTATAGAAAACCGACAGACACGCGGCAGTATTTGCCATTCCAAAGTAGCCATGTCAGACACTGCAAGACAGCAATACCGTACAGCCAAGCCCACCATTTTAGGAGAATTTGCACAAACCAAGCCGCCTTTGACTCAACCTGTCGAGAATGTAAAGGTGCCCTCCTGAATAAAAATTTACCGGAACACGTTATCGACGACGGTATTGTGCGAGCCAACCAATTAGACCGCAACAAAATTTGTAAGAAAAAAGTCCCCAACGTGAACCCGCAAACAAACTTAGTTTTAACCCACTCAGCCTCCGTTCTAAGAGTGTCAATCGTACTAACAAAACATCACAATATCCTAATTCAAAGCGAACGCTTAAAAAGCACCTTCCTCGAACTACCAGGCGTTGTCTACGGGCGTAATAAGAATTTAGGCGGCTTTCTAACTAACTCTCGTATCAACCGACCGGAAACTTCTGATTGCATGCCCTGTAATAAACCTCGATGTAAATTACGCTCACACATGACCACTACACAGCGCGCAACCAGCACGGCTTCAGGGTAATAGGTAAATATAAAAGCTAACTTTAACTGCGACTGCGCTGATGTCGTATACCTTCTAAAGTGCACTCTTTGTAGGCAACAATATATCGGACAAATTGAAACGCCCTTCCGAATACGGTTCAATATTAACCGCTCTCATGCAAAAAGTTGCCCTTATTTGCAACTGTCAAGACATGTGAACAGTTTCGTGCTCGCATTTCAACATCTTAAAGTAACAATTTTGGAATAAGTTTTCAAAACCAGCCACCACGGCTATGTTTGGGAATCTTATCTCATTTATAAGTTCGGGTCAGCGACGCTTGTCATAATGAAAGTTACGGAACACTAACGAGCTTAACCCTCGATTAAAATTGGCGACAACAGAATTTTTATCACATTGTTCATTAATCCTACTCTTGAGTTTCCCATCAGAATCTGCAGAAACTCTCCAATACAGCAGCTTTATTAGCCTAATGCTGCTCAACAAAGCGACGTGACGTTGGGAAAGAGGCTGCGTTCCCCCAACCTGTTCGAAACGTTAAACCCTTTGTGGTCTACGGACCCCCTATTTCCTGTTCCGTTGCTAGCTCACTGCGCAATGCCATTTTGTGCACTGTATTGATTCTTTCCATCCACGAGGGGCACACACGAACCAGTCTTCACACACAGTGAATAGCTTCTTGTATACTCTTCACCTTCGTTTTGAAACCACAATTGTCCAGTCTTCCAGACTGTCTGAACTTGCAGCCCACGCCACGTACGTTGCCCCGTCGTGCCTTTTTAATATCTCTCGCTCTCTCTCTCGTCTCTCTCCTTCTTCTCTCCTCCTCTCTCTCCCTCTCTCTCAGCTCTTCTCCACATCTCTCTCTCAGTCTCTCTCTCGTACTCTCTCTCTCTCTCCTCTCTCTCTCTCTCTATCATCTCTCTCTCTCTCCTCCCTCTATCTCCCCTCTCTCTCTCCCCCTCTCTTTCCCTCCCTACTCCTCTCTCATCTCTCTCCACGCTCTCTCTCTCTCTCCTCTCTCGTTTCTCTTTTTTTTTGTTGTAGTTTTTAACATGGACACGCCGACGGCATGCACACATCCCATCCTTTTCCGAAACATCTTCCCCGCCCTTCCCTCACATGTTTTGGAAAGCGAATATAGAAAGTGGTCCCAAATGTTTTGATATAGCAAAATTATGTTCTGAGTACGTTGCTAACGGCAGAGCCACCGTTGCCACACTACGTGAGTAAGCCTTCTTTGTTATTCTTCTTGCAGTGTAACCTACACTTATATATATATATATAGATATATATATATATATATATATATATATATATATAAAGAGAGAGAGAGAGAGAGAGCGAACTTGCTTCCCTCAGGAAAGCAAGTTTTCTTTGCTGAAACGAACGCCACAATATTGCTTTTAACTTTTTCGTAGTTTTTCTTCTCTTGTGTTCTCTGCCATCTTCAAAGTTGTACTACTCCCTATCTATATATATATATTTATATATGTGTGTGTACATACACAAATATATGTCGTGGTGGTATAGCGGATAAGAAGAAACACGACGAATGTAAACAATCTATTTACAGTATTTACATGGCGGCGATCAGAGCGCCAGCACTTTCTTCGTCGTCGTCGTCGCTGGTATTTTGTGACGTGCTGGGGGGTATTGGCCACGTAGATGCCCCTAACATTACCCCCCGGTCGAGGGTGACAGTTCCGGCCGAAGCTGCTACACGATGATGACGTTGATGCCGACGAGCAATGCTGCAAAATGCAAACCAAACACCGTGTCACCCCGCTTTGTCGTCGTCGATGATTGTCGCACGTGATGTTACACGTCGCTGCCGTCTTCCTCGTCTTTGAAGGGGTAGCAACCACCTCCTTGAAGGTGACTGTCCACGTCAAGGCCGCAGTAGCATAACGAGCTGGGTGAAGATGAACGATCGTGATGAGAATATACAGTGAAGAAGCTCTTGCCAACACGGATGTAAGTGATGGGTTTGGTGAGCAATGTCTTGCAGCAGCGACGTCAGCAAAGCAACGATGAACCGGTGAGGGCTCGTAAGTACTTCAGACCCCAGGGCTGGGGACACGTCATCGTTGTCTCGTCTCATGTCATCGGGTCTTGACGGCTCTGGATCGGCTCGTCACGGGATGGGGACATGGGGCAGGGGGATGCCGTAGAATGCTTGTAGCAGTGGGGCTGGGGCTGCCCGACGCGGTTCACGGACCCTCGATGAGTCCGCCGATGCTGATGAGGTGCGAAGCTAGGGCCAGGACAGGTTGACGAACCCGCACACTCCAGCAAATGTAACGTAGTGGCAGAGCAGATGAGACGAACTACGCAGAAGGTGAACAATCAATTTATAGTAGTTACACGGCGGCGATCAGACAGCCAGCATAGGGTCCGCCAGCACTTTCTTCGTCGCCATCGTCGCTGGTCTTTTGTAATGGCACTGTGGAATACATACATACATACATATATATATATATATATATATATATATAGTATAAGTAAAGAGTCGGATACACAGCAAGAACAATAACAAACAATGTGTACTTACGTAGCGGCAACGGGACTTGCCTTCATAAGAGTAAAGTTACATGATTTTGCTGTCGCAAACATTTTGAACACATTTCTTATATAGGTTTGCATAAAACTGTGAGAAAGAGCGGAAAATGTTTCGGAAATGGGGAGTGTGCATACAGTCAGGCTAAGCCTATGTAACAACATCAACAAACAAACAAGAAAAATAAAAAATAAAAAAGGGGGGGAGCGAGAGAGAGAAAAAGGGATCGTGTTAACAATGCAGCGTTTCAAGGTTGCACCATGACGGGTCAACGTATGCCGCGCGGGCTGCAAGTTCAGACAATGGGGGAAACTGGACAACCGCGGTTTGAAAAGAAAGGGAAGAGTATACACTGAGGTATTCAGTGACTGCTGAGACTGGTTCGGGGGGAAGCGAAGATAGGTGTGCCCCCCGCGGTTCAAGAGAATAGATAGGGGGCACAAAAGAGCATTTCACAGAAGCTAGCAATTTAACAGGAAATAGGTAGGGTCACAAAAGGTTAAACATGAGTAGATCACAAAGAGTTAAACATTCTTAGTGATGGTGGGAACGAGGCCTCCCTCCCCAGGACAAATGCATTGTTGAGCCGCATTAGGCTAATAAAGCTGCTGTATTAGGAGAGTTTCTGCGAATTCTGATGGCAAACTCGAGGGTAGGAATAATGAACATAGTTATAAAAATTATGAAGCCGCTAATTTTAATCGAGGGATAAGCACGTTAGTTTTCCGTAACTTTCATTAATTCCAAGCGTGGCTGACCCAAACTTATAAATGAGATAAGATTCCCGAACCTCGCGGTCGTGGTGCGTTTTGAAGGCGGATTCTAAAATCGTTGCTTTAAGATGTTCAAATGCATGCCCGGGACTGTTCACATGTCTTGACAGGGGCAAATAAGGGCAGCTTTTTGCATGAGAGCGGTGATTATTGAACCGTATTCGGAAGGGCGTTTCAGTTTGGCCGATATATTGTTGCCTACAAACAGTGCACTCTAGAAGATATACGACATTAGCGGAGTCACAGCTAAAGTTACCTTTTATATTTACGTAGTAGTCTGAAGCCGTGCTGGTGGCGCGCTGTGTAGTGGTTATGTGTGGGCATACTTTACATCGGGGTTTATTGCAGGGCATGCAGCCAGTAGTTGCAGATCGGTTGATACGAGAGTTAGTAAGAAAGTCACCTACATTCTTATTACGCCGCTAGACAACGCGTGGTGGTTCGGGGAATATGCTTTTTAAGCGGTCACTTTGCATTAGGATATTATGATGTTTTTTGAGCACGGTTGACACTCTTGGAGCGGAGGATGAGTGGGTTAAAACTAAGTTAGTTTTCGGGTTCCCGTTGGGGGCTTTTTTCTTACAGATTTCGTTACGGTCTAATTGGTTGGCTCGCACAATAGCGTCGTCGATAACTTTTGCCGGGTATTTTTTATTCAGGAGGGCGGTCTTGAGTTCTCGACAGTTTGAGTCAAAGTCGGCTTGGTTTGAGCAAATTCTCCTAAATCGGTGGGCTTGGCTGTAAGGTATTGCTGTCTTGCAGTGTCTGACATGGCTGCTTCGGAAGTGCAAATACTGCCGCGTGTCTGTCGGTTTTCTATACAGTTTAGTTTGAAGCCGACCTTGGAAGGTAGTAACGGTGACGTCCAGAAAGTTTACACTGTGTTCCGAATAGGAATGAGCAAGGGAAATACTAGGATGGGCTAGGTTAAATGCCTCAATGAAGGTGAGGAGCTCCGCCTCACCGTGTTGCCAGATCATGAATATGTCATCAATGTACCTTTTATAGTACATTGCCTTTAAATTTTGGGTGTCAAGAAAGTTTGATTCGAGGTGAGCCATAAAGATATTAGCGTAGTTAGGTCCGATTCGAGTTCCCATTGACGTTCCGCTGACTTGCACGTAATGAACTCCGTCGAACTCAAAATTGTTAAGTTCAAGAATAAGCCTAAGGAATGTTTGGAGAGCAGAAGAATCGATAGGTTTGTCGCACGATGACTGCTCATACGCAAGGGATACGGCGGCGATGCCATCTTCATGGGGGATGTTAGTATACAGTGACGCAACATCAAGGGTGACTAGAAGGCAGTTATCAGGAATTTCAATTTTTGAGATGTCTGAGAGAAAGTCATTGGTATCCTTAATGAAGGAGGGAAAGCTGGGCGGAATGTCGCAAATGAGATTATCCACATAGCGGGAGAGGTTTTCGGTAACAGTGCCAATGCCAGAAACAATGGGGCGCCCTGGGTTGTTCACCCTGTGAATCTTTGGGAGAAGATAGAATTTACCGGCTACTGGGCTTAAGGGGATCAGGGAACGAGCCGTGGTTTCATTTATTGTTTTATTTTTAACAAGCTCAGCAAGTTTATCTTTGACAATTTGCTTATAATCTTGAGTTGGATCATTAGGTCGTGCTTTATAGAACGTCGATACTGATAGTTGCTTATTGGCCTCGTTAACATAGTCGGTTTTGTCAAGGATTACGATTGCGCCTCCCTTGTCGGCAGGTTTAATAATTATGTCGGGACAGCTTGCGAGTTCCTCTAGGGCTTTCTTTTCGTTGGTAGTCATGTTGTGGTGGAACGAAATTTGTGTTTGGTAAGCTTTTCGCACATCGCGTTGGACAGCTTTGATGTACATGTCGAGGCAACTATCACGCTGTGTGGGAGGGGTCCAGTGCTTATAGCTAGGTAGGGTTCTGCGGGCTCCTTCCGTCGCGGGGTGATCGTAGAAGTATTCTCGTAGTCTCATGTTTCTGGCGAAGTTATCTAAGTCCTTAAAAAGTTGAAATTCATCAAAACCACCAGTAGCCGGGCAAAAGTTTAGGCCCTTTGACAAGACGTTCATCTGAGCTGGGGAGAGGGTTATACTTTAAAGGTTCATTACATTCCTGGTAAGGTTTTCTTTTGTGACGGCAGGCGAGGGAAAAATATTAGTACAGGGATTTAACTGAACTGTTTGGGGTGCAGTAGCGGAAGCATTTATTACAGTCGTAGTGACATTATCGGCCGTATTGTCAGAGTTGTGGCAGTTACTAGTGCCGGAGCTTGTTAGGTTCTTACGCATGTGGCCAGTGTTAGAAATCTTATCTCGGTTAAACTTTCGGTCTTTTGTTTGGGATATGGCGGAGGCCGTCTTAGAATCGTAGTTGCTTAAAAGGTTCAACTCTCTTTTGCTTAGTTCCTGACTAAGTAGTTCCTCTTTCTTTCGGAGAGAATGGGCCGTAGTTTCGTAGTGATTGAGGATTATTTCAGTTATTTGTAAGGATGCTTTATCGAGTACCTGTTTCCACTTATTCATGTTGGACGGGGAGAGTTCGGTAGTAGCAGGTTTTATTCTAATCCTAAGACCCCTGGGAGCGACCGCGGCAGTCAAGTACTGTGCAAGAGCGGAAACGTGCAATTCGGAACGTATGCGCTTTTCGGTGATTTTATTTTTAAAAACTGTCTTGAAACGGGCAAGGAGCCACGGGGAGGCCTTCCCCGTTTCAAGACAGTTTTTTCACGACAACAGTTCAAGACAACTATCACACAGCGTGATAGTTGCCTCGACATGTACATCAAAGCTGTCCAACGCGATGTGCGAAAAGCTTACCAAACACAAATTTCGTTCCACCACAACATGACTACCAACGAAAAGAAAGCCCTAGAGGAACTCGCAAGCTGTCCCGACATAATTATTAAACCTGCCGACAAGGGAGGCGCAATCGTAATCCTTGACAAAACCGACTATGTTAACGAGGCCAATAAGCAACTATCAGTATCGACGTTCTATACAGCACGACCTAATGATCCAACTCAAGATTATAAGCAAATTGTCAAAGATAAACTTGCTGAGCTTGTTAAAAATAAAACATAAATGAAAACCACGGCTCGTTCCCTGATCCCCTTAAGCCCAGTAGCCCGGTAAATTCTATCTTCTCCCAAAGATTCACAAGGTGAACAACCCAGGGCGCCCCATTGTTTCTGGCATTGGCACTGTTACCGAAAACCTCTCGCGCTATGTGGATAATCTTATTTGCGACATTCCGCCCAGCTTTCCCTACTTCATTAAGGATACCAATGGCTTTCTCTTAGACATCTCAAAAATTGAAATTCCTGATAACTGCCTTCTAGTCACCCTTGATGTTGCGTCACTGTATACTAACATCCCCCATGAAGATGGCATCGCCGCTGTATCCCTTGCGTATGAGCAGTCATCGTGCGACAAACCTATCGATTCTTCTGCTCTCCAAACATTCCTTAGGCTTATTCTTGAACTTAACAATTTTGAGTTCGACGGAGTTCATTACGTGCAAGTCAGCGGAACGTCAATGGGAACTCGAATCGGACCTAACTACGCTAATATCTTTATGGCTCACCTCGAATCAAACTTTCTTGACACCCAAAATTTAAAGGCAATGTACTATAAAAGGTACATTGATGACATATTCATGATCTGGCAACACGGTGAGGCGGAGCTCCTCACCTTCATTGAGGCAGTTAACCTAGCCCATCCTAGTATTTCCCTTGCTCATTCCTATTCGGAACACAGTGTAAACTTTCTGGACGTCACCGTTACTACCTTCCAAGGTCGGCTTCAAACTAAACTGTATAGAAAACCGACAGACACGCGGCAGTATTTGCACTTCCGAAGCAGCCATGTCAGACACTGCAAGACAGCAATACCTTACAGCCAAGCCCACCGATTTAGGAGAATTTGCTCAAACCAAGCCGACTTTGACTCAAACTGTCGAGAACTCAAGACCGCCCTCCTGAATAAAAAATACCCGGCAAAAGTTATCGACGACGCTATTGTGCGAGCCAACCACTTAGACCGTAACGAAATCAGTAAGAAAAAAGCCCCCAACGGGAACCCGAAAACTAACTTAGTTTTAACCCACTCATCCTCCGCTCCAAGAGTGTCAACCGTGCTCAAAAAACATCATAATATCCTAATGCAAAGTGACCGCTTAAAAAGCATATTCCCCGAACCACCACGCGTTGTCTACCGGCGTAATAAGAATGTAGGTGACTTTCTTACTAACTCTCGTATCAACCGATCGGCAACTACTGGCTGCATGCCCTGCAATAAACCCCGATGTAAAGTATGCCCACACATAACCACTACACAGCGCGCCACCAGCACGGCTTCAGACTACTACGTAAATATAAAAGGTAACTTTAACTGTGACTCCGCTAATGTCGTATATCTTCTAGAGTGCAATGTTTGTAGGCAACAATATATCGGCCAAACTGAAACGCCCTTCCGAATACGGTTCAATAATCACCGCTCTCATGCAAAAAGCTGCCCTTATTTGCCCCTGTCAAGACATGTGAACAGTCCCGGGCATGCATTTGAACATCTTAAAGCAACGATTTTAGAATCCGCCTTCAAAACGCACCACGACCGCGAGGTTCGGGAATCTTATCTCATTTATAAGTTTGGGTCAGCCACGCTTGGAATTAATGAAAGTTACAGAAAACTAACGTGCTTATCCCTCAATTAAAATTAGCGGCTTCATAATTTTTATAACTATGTTCATTATTCCTACCCTCGAGTTTGCCATCAGAATTCGCAGAAACTCTCCTAATACAGCAGCTTTATTAGCCTAATGTGGCTCAACAATGCCATTTGTTCTGGGGAGGGAGGTCCTCGTTCCCACCATCACTTAAGAATGTTTAACTCTTTGTGATCTATTCATGTTTACCTTTGTGACCCTACCTATTTCCTGTTAAATTGCTAGCTTCTGTGAAATGCTCTTTTGTGCCCCCTATCTATTCTCTTGACCCGCGGGGGGCACACCCATCTTCGCTTCCCCCCGAACCAGTCTCAGCAGTCACTGAATACTTTAGTGTATACTCTTCCCTTTCTTTTCAAACCGCAGTTGTCCAGTTTCCCCCATTGTCTGAACTTGCAGCCCGCGCGGCATACGTTGACCCGTCATGGTGCAACCTTGAACGCTGCATTGTTAACACGACCCCTTTTTCTCTCTCTCGCTCCCCCCCCCCCTTTTTATTTTTTATTTTTCTTGTTTGTTTGTTGATGTTGTAACATAGGCGTAGCCTGACTGTATGCACACTCCCCATTTCCGAAACATTTTCCGCTCTTTCTCACAGTTTTATGCAAACCTATATAAGAAATGTGTTCAAAATGTTTGCGACAGCAAACTCATGTAACTTTACTCTGATGAAGGCAAGTCCCGTTGCCGCTACGTAAGTACACATTGTTTGTTATTGTTCTTGCTGTGTATCCGACTCTTTACTTATACTATTTCTGCGCGCTTTGTGAGTTTATCTTTTTCTAGATTTATATATATATATATATATATACATGTGTGTGTGCGTGTGTATATGTATGTATGTATATACAGAAACAGGTCGGCAGTTTATAACGCCAAAGGAGGCATAGCTGTGTTGTTAGGCTCTTTTTACTACGGTTAGTGAAGCCACCATTTTTCCAATATATGTAAGAATGAAAGAAAGACAGAAAGAAACAAAGAAAGAAAGAAGGAAAAGCATGCTTTCAGAGTGGGGACAGAACCCACACCTTTCGATTTGATAAAATGTTAACTTCACTAACCGTAGTAAAAAAGAATCTAACAGCAACCCTATGCCTCGTTTGGAGTTGTGGACTGCTGGCCTATCTTTGTATTTGCTCAACAAGCCCCTCAGTTCCTAACTATGTATTCATATATTTGTGAAAAGGAAGAAATCACGATTAAACTTAAAAACTAGTTTACTAACGCTTCGAATGATCTTCATCTGGTTACTCAGATGAATGGGTGTGTGTCCGTACACACCCAAACAATCTTAGCTATGCCATTAATTTGATTTCGGAAGAGGCCAACTGCAGAGCCCTTGCAAACTTTGCGCAGGAAGCGTGGTCGCGCTACATTAGTCTTTGGGACGAGCACATATTGTACCTTGTTACCTGGTCACCAGTTTTGTTCTGGATTGCAGTGGGTGCTGATAGTTATTTCAATAAATGCATTTTCTATAGTAATACCATAGTATCTAACCTAATTGAACATCTAAGGCCTTGTAATGCATTATTTCTTCTATATTTCATGGTAGTCCATAAACGCATCCTACAATTTATTGCGTACAAAGCATGGGTTTGCATTTATTCTGCGTTATTTATTCTTTCCAGAAAATTTTCAAGTGCCTTGTAAGAACGAAATGTCTGTTTTTTTGCAGCACTCATTGAAATGTGGAATCCATTTTATTTTCAGTATTTTCTAGAAGAGGATGGACAAGAGAATATAGGTGCTACAAAATACAAAATTCCCAGGGGCAGGCCCTGTTTGATGCTCATGAAGGTACGTGCTTTAAAATAAATTCGGACTACATGTGCCATGTGAACGATTATTTACTGCCGAAATTTTTTGACTGTTGTTAAACGCCATGTTTGTTTCGGCAGTCTTCGACAGCAAAAGCACACAAAGGGATGACGAACACAGACAGCTAAGTGAGCATACCTTGGTTGTGTCGTGCTGCCATTTGCTGTGCATAAGAATGTGTAAATACCAATTAGCCCACCAGTGAATGCGTGTCTTCGGTGACACTGAAAAACAATACGAAGGGAAGTGTCACATGTATACAGTAAAGGAATGTTTTAGGTGCCCTAATTGATTTGCTGCGTCTTTTTACTCTGGAGACATTCTTAAGCAATCCTTTGATATCAGCTTCTTCGAGGTAATTACTAGCTACGTAATTTAGGTTCTATTACAAACTAATGAGGCCGAAACTGACATTCACTATAAACTGCAGAGCTGTTTAAGCCGAGTGTTATGTATCCGTCACACCACAAACCTCGCGGAGCAATGGCAGCCCCTCGCGTTATCTAGCAACCTAAGGCGCAGATTTAAGAGCCTTCGCTCTCGCTTGGCCAGTATAAACATAGCTCCACCGAGCCTCTCCGGTGCCCGTCTAGCTGGGATGTCACCGCCCAACACATGTTATAAAGACAAGTGCATAGCGGTGTCCAAGGAGGGAGAGGGGCCCCAGCTCGGCTGTTTTTCCAGCCTTGCACCACTAGTGCAAGCTGCCGCAACTTTTTTTTTTCATTTCACCGAACCCTTGCTTGGTGGCCATAGTTACAGTGGACAATCAACATTCACAGATACAAATTATCTATAACACTTGTCAAATTGGTACTGTAGTGCTGCTGTGTCTTTTGCAGATTACAACAGACATTCATAAGCCAGATACTAAAATTGTGTGTGCGATTGGTGTTGGAGCATTTTTTCTTTGACCACTGTCCAATCGGGAGTGGGATTCAATCGGTCTGTTTGTGGGCTCCAGCCAATTTCCTCAATACAGCCTTGATTTGTTTGCCGTGGATATAAATGAACTATAGTAAATAAAGAAAAAATATTGCGCTAACTTCTGTGGTGCAGTTCGAAACTGCCGCAACTGCCATTGCCACTTGTTTTCATGCTTGGCCGTAGGCAGCTATTCGAAAGCAATACGCACACACTCAACTCGAGTTTATGATCCAACTTCTTTTCACTGCTATACCCACGAGTGCATGTACTTAGGAGTGCATGCACTCAGGAGTGCTGTGATTGGGACCACAGTACTCATGGGAACAGTACTTAGAAGTAGACATAGACAACAGCGAGATGCCATCTACCTAGTTGAGAGTGGGCACTGAACCACCCAACATATAGCTTGCGCCATGTTCGTGAAAATCAATAGCCGCGATATGACTGCGTCGGGCGGTACGGGTGCACACCATTCCGTGTCAACTATTTTTTAGCAGGGCACTGTAGACGGTAGTGAAGCCTTGGAATGACCTGCAGATATTCACAGCCGGATATCACAGGATTAGTGCCGCGGGTAAGTGCAAGGCATTGGTTAAACTAAAAGGTCTAACGTATATCGGCACCTTCGTCTTCATGCCTGAATGATAGAAAGACCTAATTTTTGTATGGCGCAAGTTGTCTTGTATGGGAGGACTATTGTTGAAGAAAGATGATGCGATTTAGCTTCAGACAGACACTACAAATGATATGTAATAATGGAACCATATAGATGACGGAGCGAAAGAGACATGCAAAACTAGCCTACTGGAATCAGTAACTATAGAAAAAGCGTCGTAATCACTAATCTTCACGCTTCTATGCAGGGTCGATGTCGGTAGGGTAGAGGAGTGGAGGGCTAGAGTGGTGCGCTAGTTGGTGAAGCTGTTGCCATCGTCCCTTGAAGGGATGGTCTCGTTTGGTGATAAAACACCATCGGCTTGCCGAGACTGCTAACTCGTATACTTTCTTGCAGCTGGGAGAGTCAGAATGGCTCGGCGCAAAAGTGTCCTCAACCTTTACACCCAACAGGGGCTTCTCGAATGAACTACTTCCTCTTCCCTCCAAAACTAGCCACATCTGTCACCCTACTTCCTCACCTTCAACTTCTTTCCCTCTCTTTTTAATCGTGCACTTCGTGGACCTTGGCACGCGCTTAGTCGTCTTCAGGGAAGAAGACGAAGAATGGGCTAGCCGGTCCACTGCTTTCGCCACTCTGTGAGTTTTCATGTCTTCGTGCCATTGCAAAGCTTCCCTCCTAATTCTGCTGTGCAGTATGGCGCTATAAACAGCTACGGATGACGGCTTACCGGAAAAACGTACTCAAGAGAGCCATTCACGGCCCCAATAAGCGGTCCCTGCTGTTAAGCGGGGGCAGCCATCACTGGTGCCTCATGCCGTAATGGAGGCTTCTTCCATGGCTACAACGGAAGGAAAGCATCCTACAGCGTCCCTCTCTCCAGAGGACAATATTTTACTAAATGAACATGATCCACCAGCCATGCTTCCCGATTCCTAATCATTGTCTATTCACATTCAAGAGTAGATCAGAATTTCCGTATGAGTGGTTACTATTTCATCCACTCACAAAGAATAAGCGGTACAACCGGCTTCTTATCGGGTTCCGTACTGACGTTCCGGCAGTTGAAATTCCTAGTGTCATCGCACTAAACAAATCAGTACGTCTTCGCAAATACAATTATTGGTTCTCAGACTTTCAGACTTATCGCAGCTTACTTACAACCCAACGCCAATTTTGACGAGACCAGCCTGGACAACCCCATCACATCGACTGCCAAGCCGCACATTAGCTGTGGGGACTTTAACGCTTATAATGAAATTTGGGGCAGCTCCCAAACACGCCTACGTGATGTAAAACTCGCGGACCCCCTAATTAGGCATGGAATTGAGCCCATAAATGATGGAAGCATTACCCTCCTCTAATCCCTCACAACCAGAGGTCGGCGAACTCACTCATCAGACCACTCACTCAGACTCATTTGGACTCAAACTCACGCGTGAGTTTGAGTTTGAGTGAGCGCGAGGCTAGTGTGGCATGGTGAGTTTGAGCTTGAGTGAGTTTGAGCTGAGTGATCCCGACTGAGTTTGAGTCCGATTGAGTTTGAGTACGACTGAGACCTAGTGAATTCTGAGTCCATTTTGAGTTTGAGTCCATTTTGAGTTCTGAGTACATTTTGAGTTTGAGTACATTTTGAATTTGAGTACATATTGAGTTTTGAGTACATTTTGAGTTCTGAGTACATATGAGTTTTGAGTCCTATTTGAGTTTGAGTACATATGAGTAGCCTAGCAGGCAGCTATGGTTGGCTTGTAAGTTTCATGCGTCACTGTGGGCTCAGAATTCAGGTTATCTGCGGGTACGGCACCATTTGCGATCTGCATGATCGGTTGGAAGGGAGGGGGTGTCTGATTTTTTTTTTAGTTTCTTGTTGAATTTTCATGGCCATAAGCACTTGCTGTAAACCTAATTTTCGCGGCTGGGCGCGTGAGTGATAATTGACTGGTGAGGTCATAAAAAAGGGTTGTCTTAACTTTTCCTCCTGACAGATCCACTAAGAGCATGGGAAAGGGTGGTGGGAAAGCATACGGCGGCGCTGGCGTGCTGGTTGTTCGCCTGCTACTGTTAACGGCTTGATATACTAGGGGTCACAAAGGAAGAGGTGAGAGCCGGGGGGAAATGGGGGGGGGGCTGTCCTTTCGGCTGTTTCAAATGAAATAGCTGAATTGACTTGGCAGCGCCCCTTAAGACAGAATAATGACCACATTAGATTGGGTGAAAATTAAAACTGATGAGGCTAAGGCATGTAAGGTATCAAATGAAAGGTCCGGAATTATAGAATCATGCGGGGTAAATAAAAAAATTCTTCCTGATTGTAGTCATCAGGCAGTAACACTGAGTCATAGGTGGGGTAAACTTAAAAATGACGCTGCGAGAGCATGTGGGGAATCAAATTCAAGGTCTTGATGTGGTGAATCATTCGGGACGAAAATGAGTTATGGGTATATCATGACGTAGTCATGGTAAGTCATAGATTCGGTTAAAATTCAAGTTCATGACGCTAGGGCGTGTGGCGTATCAAATTAAAGGTCTCGATGAGGGTAATCACGTGCTTCCTGATTATTATCATGACATAGGCAAAATGGGCCATAAATTAGGTTAAAATTCACAATCATGCCACTGGGTGTCCGGGGCATCAAGTTGAAGGTTCCGATGAGGGAAATCACGTGGGACAAAAATGTGGTATGGTTATATCATGAGATAGTCATGGTTAGTCATTGATTGGTTTAACATTCAAATTGATTCCGCTAGGATGAAATGGGTATCAAATTATTGGTCTTGATGAGCGTAATCGCGTGAGAGAAATACAAAAATGCGTTCTGGTTATAACCATGAGATTATCATGGCCAGTCTTATATTGGGGTAAAATTCGACCTGACCCCGCTAGGGCGTGTAGGGTATCAAATTTACGGTCTTGACGAGTGGAATCACGTGGTACAAATAAAAAAAGGTTTCGTAGTTCGAATCATGAGATAGTCATTATGAGTGATAGATTGGGTTAAATTCAAAGTAAGGCCGCTGAAGCATGTGGGGCGTCAAATAGAAGGTTCCAGTTAGAGGATTCACGTCGGACACTTAAATAATGCGTCCTGGTTACAGGCATGAGAGTCATGGTTAGTTTAAATGGTATGAATTTCATATGACCCTGCTAGGGTCATACGAATTAAATGCTAGGGGTATCAAATTAAAGGTCTCGTCGAGGGGGACCTCGTGGGACAAATATAAAAATGCTTTCTGGTTATAATTATGAGGATATAGCAAAAGGTACACACTCACACGATCTCACACTCACACTCACACACTTTCACTCTCACTCTCACTCACACTCACACTCTCACTCTCTCTCTCTCACACTCTCTCTCACACACTCTCTCTCACTCACACTCACACTCACTCACACTCTCTCACACTCTCACTCACACTCTCACTCACACTCACACTCACACTCTCACTCACACTCACACTCACACTCACACTCACACTCACACTCTCACTCCCTCTCACTCTCACTCTAACGCTAGCAAATGCTAATAAAAACGAATACAAGTGCCTCAGCAAACAACGAGGCACTTTTTTGTTTGTCCCACGTGACTTCCCTCCTCGAGACCCTCAATTTGATATCCAACATTCTTTAGCGCCACGCCTCTTTGCATTTTCACCCAATCTGAGACGATTTCACCCAATCTGAGACAATCCCGTGTTACACGGTTCGCCATTTTCGATATTTTTCTTATTTATTTTTTATATTTCCAACATTTAGTTCTATCTATTCCCTACATTTACGCTTTATAATGATTACAGGTTGAACTTCCATGATATCTGCATTTTTGTGTATATGCAGGGCGTTACAAGATCATGGCGGGGATAGGGGGAGTGGTGTACTCGGCAAAGAATGCTACGCAATAAAACAGCGAAGGTATATCCATGTACGCCTCGCACTTCAGAGATTAGCGGGGACAGTTCGCTTTGACACAAGGCGTTTTTTCAGGATGCAGAGCAAGAATGCAGGGAACCGTAACCCTAAACAGCTTCGACATAAATGAACGGAGCAGTGCGCACGTACCCTCACCCAATCTTGCTTGTTTCGACCTGGGGACCCAGCACACCATCGAGCCTGGACGGCCTCTGTCATGAACACGAACACGGAGCCTACATCAAGAGTTTGGTATCCAATATACACGTACAATTGCTTCCAGCCAGCGCTACTCTTTATGGGCAGCAGGTATAGCTGTATTAAATCTGCAACGAAAATTGTTTCCGACCTCACAGGAGCTAAGGTGTCATGTCGTGGCGAATGCAAGAGTTTGAGCTCACGAATTTGCACCCGTAATATTTTTACCACGCGTGAATTTGAAAACTCTCACTGCTAATGAAATCAGACTCCATCTGACCCCGAGTAAATTCCTAGCATGAGAGAGTTGTGAGGCCATTTGAGTTCTGAATTCATTTTGAGTTCTCAGCCCACTTTGAGTTCTGAGTTCTTTTTGAGTTTTGAGTACATTTTGAGTTTTCAGTCCATTTTGAGTTTGAATACATTTTGAGTTTTCAGTACATTTTGAGTTTTGAGTACATACTGAGTATGAGTACATTTTGAGTTTTGAGTACATTTTGAGTTTTGAGTCCATTTTGAGTTTGAGTACATTTTGAGTGTTGAGTACATTTTGAGTTTTGAGTCCTTTTTGAGTTTGAGTACATTTTAAGTTTTGAGTACATTTTGAGTTTTGAGTCCATTGTGAGTTTGAGTACATTTTGAGTTTTGAATCCATTTTGAGATTGAGTACATTTTGAGTTTTCAGTACATTTTGAGTTTTGACTCCATATTGAGTTTGAGTACGTTTTGAGTTTGAGTACATTTTGAGTTCTGAGTACAGTTTGAGTTTTGAGTCCGAGTGAGTTCTGAGTTTGCGCTCAATGTGAGTTTGAGTTTGAGTGAGCGCAGATGTGCTGCTCAGCATTGAGTCTGAGTTTGAGTGAGTGATTATTCGAAAAAAAAATTTTGAGTGAGTTTGAGTGAGCCACGCCAACTTTGCCGAGGTATGCTCACAACAACCAGCTGTATCGATCTATCCTTCGTTACTGCTGGTTTCTCCGCAAAATTCACGTGTGCACAGACTTAGAGACAAGAGGAAGTGACCACTACCCGATTTTGATATCAACTCGTGACTCGCAGAATGAAAATGAACCCAACAATGACGGTGAGTACCAAAGATTATGTGCCATTCGTCGACGGGCCGAGCGAAAAGCCCTCCATACTAAATCTGTAGAAGATTTACGCGCTTCTCGAAGGGCTCAGAGACATGTAATGCGTCACCTAAACTTGCTTCAGCGACAACGGTGGAGGAACTTTTGTGCATCATTAAATACTCACGCACCATTGACGCGCATCTGGCGCGTTGTCAAAAGGTTAGGCACGCAACCTAAGCAGCTGCGCCCTTTGGTTGCCCTATCAATGCACGAGCAGTCCTCATTGAAAGTGGTCGCAGAGGAATATGGCACGATCCTCTCCTCATTAACGCTGAGTACACTTCCACCTCTTAAGCCTCCAGATTCAGCTGCTCCAGCTCTGGACCTGCCTTTTACATTACAAGAACTCACAGAAGCAATCTCCGATGTAAACAAACTACACCCATCTCCCCGAAGGGAACCATGAGTAGGATGCGGAGCGTCATGGGGGTTCCGTTTGAGTTTCTGTTGTATTTGTTAGCCAAATTTGGTGGAAATGTAGTGAACCCCGTAAGGCTCATATATCCTACTCATGGTTCCCTTCGGGGAGATGGGTGTAATTTTCCTTATTGCATGGGTATATACGCGAGTGAGACGAGATTGAAGTGGTATCTAGAGGTCTTTCTTCAGGTTTGCATGTCTTCTTATTTTGAGTATGACGGCCGTATGGTCGCTGAAGTGCACAGTCAGTGGATCTCGTAGCAGCGGTTGTATGCAGTCGTCGCCGTTGCAGTTGGTAAAGACGAGATCGATACACGTTCCGTGGATTGAAGTTGGGTGTAATTGCTGCTGGTGTTTGCGCTGATGGTTTCACTTAATTGCGTCAGCACACTCACTGACGGGGCTGTTGCTTCCATCCTACATCTGAAGAATCACGGAGTCAAGCGCAAGCACAACCGGAGTTGTTGTTGTTGTTGTTGTTGTTGTTCCTCTTCTATGGCACGTACCCACGTGGGGGATTGGCCAAGAAACGGTGGTGTGTGGACGCCGGACCACCGCCGACGCCGCGGGACATACCCCCGAGCTTAAGACGTGGGGGATTGGCCAAGAAACGGTGGTGTGTGGACGACGGACCACCGCCGACGCCGCGGGACATACCTCCAGCATAAGACGCCCCGCATCTAAAACCAAGTCGTGTCCAGGTCCGGATGGCGTTAGTTAAGCAACCTTCACGCACTTGCCTCACAATGCCCTGCTCCATCTCTTAGAGTTCTACAATTCCTCTTGGATAAGGGGTAAGCTCCCCTCTGATCGGACGCTCGCGCAAATTACTCCTATTCTAAAGCCTAGGCGGCCGGCCACGTGTTATTCCTCTTTCCACGTGTTCCACGTGTTATTCCACGTGTTATCGTCGATTCTAGCCACATACCAATAGCAATTTTCTTAGACCCAAAAGCTGCCTACGACTCTGTCACACACATACCCATTCTAACTTCTCTTGCAGTACATGGCTTTGGAGGAAGACTGTGCGCCTGGATCGAGGATTACCTTGCTGGACGTCATCTTCTCATGCGCACTTGGGACGGTGACACATCACGTTTTCCCTTCGAAAAAGGCGTTTCACAAGGAGCGGTTTTAAGTCCACTGCTATTTAATTTGATTCCACAGAGCTTGAAACGGTGCCTACCGCGGGAAGTTAACATCACGATTTACGCAGACGACATTTGAATCTAGTACGCAGCACGCTCCCGACGAACCACTCAGCAATGTCTCAAGAAGGCCCTCTTCTCCATTTGAACCTACCTAGCTGCTCGTGGACTTCACCTATGGCAGGAAAAAAGCGTACCAATGGCGTTTACAAGGAAGCGCACGGATCGGTACCCAATTCTCCTGTGTGGGCGAGCCCTCCCGTGCGCCCGGACCCACAGGTATCTTAGCGTAATCGTCGACCATAATCTCTACTGGTCACCTGAGATAAAAAGACTGCGTGCCCGCATCTCTGCGACGTCTTATGTTCTGAGATACCTTGCCGGTTCGCGATGGGGCAGCAGTTGCGGCTCGGTGCTACAGCTTCACAAAGCTTACGTCAATGGCCTCATACGCTAGAGCCTTCCCTTAGTACACCATGCAGCGCCTACTAACAAAATGAAGCTAGAAGCGGCGTGACGGAACAGCCTGCAGATTTGTCTTGGTCTACCCAGAGGTTCCTCGGGTGCCGGCACTGTTGCTGAAGCTCGTTACTTGCCCCTGGACGCACTCATGTTACCGGAGTCGCTCCGTGTCAATTACCGGCATCTACTTCAACCTACACCCCACTGTCTGAGCAGGTTCACTGCGGCCCAGATTTTTTGGGTTTAGAGATACTATTAGAGCTTTGTCTCTTCCAAAAACAAAACAACCACCGCGAGCAATGCCATCTCAGTTTCCGCCCTGGACATTAGCGTCTACTCGTATAGGTTTAGGCATCCCAGGGATGACAAGAAAATAACGCCCCTGCCTGAACTGATCCAACTGGCGTTGGAGTACATGCACATGTTGCGTTCCACCAGGGCTCATAGTTTCACTGATGGGTCTTCGTTGCCTCAAAGTTTCTCCTCTGGAATATCTGTCCCGTCGGCCAGTAAAATCTTTTTCTACCGTTTAGACAAACCACCGTTCTCGACAGCAGTAGAACTACATTCCCTGAGAGAGGCAATATGCTACATCCTACGTCGAGCCCAATGAATAGACCATATTCACCGACTATAAACCTGTCCTTCAGTGCCTCCTTAAGAGTGGCAAACACCTCATATATCAACTTGCAGTTCAAGATATACTCTATCTACACCACCTTGCAGCAGGCGCTGGGCACAATATTGTGTTTCAGTGGGTGCCTGGTCACTGTGGGATCACAGGAAACCAAAAAGCTGATGACGCTGCGCCTGCAGGCCACACCTGCCGAAATATAAAAAGAATATTTTTTACCAAGCACGACGCTTCCACCTTGGCCACACGCTACGCCCTTTCAGAGAGAAACAGAATCAGGTCACAGATCCTACCCACTACTACAACTTTCTCTACTCCCTTGACCCTCAGGTGTCGTCAATACTTCCTCACCAGCTCCCCCGTCATCTAGGAACATTATTTCATCGGCTCCTACTTAATGCAGCGTACACCAACAGCTACTGTTTCCGCATTGGACTATCTCCCGATTCCCGGTGCAACCACTGTGCATCGGAGGACACAATTGAGCATATTTTACACTACTGTCCTGCCTACAAGGACTCTAGGTCAACTTTGTGTACAGCACAGCACGAATAGGTTATACGCAAGGACCAGTGACTTTCAGAACCATTTTAGAGCCCTGGACTTCTTCTCAGCAACGCCTCGCCCTAAAATTTGTGTTTGGTACCTCGGCGACACTGGCTTATTTCAAAAACTATAAATCTCTTCAATCTCAGACCTTTGCACTTGCCTTTTCTACCTAATTTCGTTGGTCCTTCTCTCAGCTTGCATCTCTGTTCTGCCCTCCTGTGTCTTGGGTCTTTCTTCCTTTTCCCCCTCCACTAACAGAGTAGTGAGAGGGCGATTTTGTATGCCGGCTAAACATTCTGTTTTCTAATAAAGAGCTTCTCTCTTTCTCTCTCTCTCTCTACTCTTCTTTACTTCGTTTGTGAGCCGACTGCTAGCTTAACACCGCAGCACCCCCTCACACCTTGGTATGGACTTTTGTAAGCACATGCAGCCGTCATTGGCTGGTAGATACCAAATATCCGATGTTCCATGAAGCGAGCCATAGATATAGAGTAATCGCTTGTTCTAACAAAGTCAGTGGGATGGCAAATAATTTCGTTATAAGTGGTATTTGGGTATTAGCGACCACTCGAGAAAACTGAAGTAGTTGAGGTTTATTTGCGCCACAACTGCGAGGAATAAAAGCCCAAGGTATTCAGTGAAGCACAACTTTTTTCGGGTGCAAAAAAGGCAGTGAACTTTGGCTGTGTCGTGTTCTAGCCAGGTGCGAGCCACCCCGCTCCAATTTGACGCAGCAGTGTCTGGCGTCCGAACGCCTAGCAGACTGCAGAGCGAATGAGGAGGAAAAGGTAGTGGCCACTTTTATAGGGGGGTGGGGCGTCACGGAACGCTGCGAGAGTTTCGCGCCGGAAAGCGCCGAAAATTCTACAGCTGGAATCTCAGGTTGTGTTTGTTGAGCTCAAAAAACACTTACCCGCTCATTGAGGGTAAACAGCAAAATCTTGAAAACTGACCGATTTTGCACTACGCGCTTTTCATGTTTACTAGGCCATTTTTTCCCGAGGTGTGCACCTGTGAAGTTTGCAAAACGAGGTTTTGGGCGTCCCGCTCTCGACAACTGTTCTAATTCTACGCTTCGAGTGTCAGTGTTCGCGCACCGCCGCGTCCACGTCATTGGCCAATGCCTAAGAACACCACTGAATCACCCTAACTCGCATTTCGACCGTTTTGTCTTAAATCGGATGGCGCAAATGTCTGTGGTCAGCGAGTAAAAGGAGGGTTATGCGAAGTCCTTAATGAAAATGAAGAGTACTCCCTTACTCTGGATTTTGATTATTAAACGATCCTGTAACTCAATAGTGTCAGTGTGGTAAAGAGCGCCAAAGGCCACATAACGTTCCATGTCCAGTGATTAGAACTTAAACCTCCGTGATGGTCGTGAAGGTCCAATACTTCTTCGTATCTTCAAGGTTTGCTGGTTAGTGTGATATTTCTTAATTTTGTTTATAGAAGGGGCCTGATTGGACCGCAAATGAAAACGAAAATCCGGAACAGAATGTGGTGGTCTCTAAGCATAAATTACAATAAATACTCTGTTACCCAAAGAAGCCCTAAAACAACCATTCAGTAATTTTTGAATGCGGAAGAAGGGTGGCTTTAATACTCCTTTTCAAAATAACTACAACACCGCTGCCTATGATTGCACGGTTGTTTTCGAAATATTTTCTTTACGAGACGGCACTACATTGCAAACTTGAATCTCACTGTGCAACTACGCTTCAGAAGTGGCGCGCTAGTGAGTGACCTGAACTAGCAGAAGTGCTTCAATATTGCCAGCTATGTTTCCGAGACAGAGGAAATTTATTATATTGACCCTGATGTTATATTGAGATGCCTCTAACAGCCAAGACCGCTCATTAATGTTTAAAACATCATCAGATGGCGTACCGAAGACCTATGTGCCAGGCGTGTTCTAATTCTCCCAGTGGCGTGTGAAGGCGTGTGTCGTTAAGCTGAATAAGTGAAAATTTTCAGGCAATGATTACCTTTGGAGTTGCAGAAAAAAGTATAGTCGTCGGCGTGGAATGAATCATGCAATGCGTACACTGTTTTTTTAGAAGCGTTCTCGGTTTCGGAAGTTTTTTCAAAGCATTTTCTCTTTTAAGTGTCTAAGCTGAGTAGTCACTAAGGATGAAATTGCTTGTGACCTTTGTTTTTTTGTATTCCTGAGAAAGGCAACCTTTTCATTGATGCGATGGCCTTAATTTTACTATTACTCATGACACGCCTTACCTAATTTATGGGGGCTCTAATGCGCCCCATGAGCTCTAGGGCCACGCATACAAAAATTCCCGTGGAACGCGGCAATCGGAGTTGCTGATGAAGTATTCTATTCCATTCTTAACGAAGGAAGCATTACATAAAAAACGTCAAAGGGAACAGCAGCATCGACGTCTGTTTTATCTCAAACCGCTGAGCTCGGAAATTTTCCTGGTGGAGAGGCCTAGAAATAGGAAGAAGGGAACAATACACGTCTTGCTTTCTATCTTGACAAAGATGCACTCCGAGAAGTAGCGAAGTGAATTAACGGGAAGCCTATGAAGAGAGTGTGGGTCATCAGATAACCGCATCCACTAGCGATGACAACCTAACTCCTATCATGGGTCGCTACCTCCTGGAATCATCGCGAGACATTAAAAGACTTCCAAACATCAGAAGGTATGAGGAGTATAAGAGGCTACAAGCCATTCGCAGGCGCGTAGAGCGCAAGGCTCGAGTTACCAAAACTTTAAAAGACATGCGGTAAATATGCAGGGTGCAAAGACATGGGGTACGACATTTACAGAAGTTAAGCAGCAGCGATGGCAAGAGTTTGGCCTGAAATCGGATATTCGGAAGCATTTGTCGTACACTTGGCGTGTAGGAAATGGCATGGGTAACAAAATCTCCCACCTACACCGATTAAGCGTTGAAGCGTTGAGAACTTTGCTTGGAGAGAAGCCGCTGAAGAATATTGAAAGCTGCTCTCCGCCTTCACATCCGCATAGATGCGCCCGCACTTAAACCATTTCATTTCATCTCCGCTTCTGTGCCTGCCTTGGACCAGCCGTTATCATTACAAGAATTTATTACGGCCATGTTCGATGTCAAGAAACGCTCTTTTCCTGGTTACGATGAAATTTCTGACGACGCTATTTCGCCTTTATCCCACCACCCTCGCTTGCGTTCCTTGAAGTATTATAACGCTACGTGACTGCATGGAAGCATTTTTTCTGAATAAAAGATACTGAAGATTACTTCCGTTCTAAAGCCTGGAGAGCCACCGATATGCTATGACTACTTTCGACCGGTCGCCTTTCTCGGTTGCATTACAAATAATGCAAAATATGACCTTGAAAAGAATGACTTGGTATGTCGAAACCAAAAAAAAATTTACCCACCTGTAATAAATGTTTTCTACAGAATCGATCGGCCATTGAGAACATAATAGCACTCGTATCATCATTAGAAGGAATAAATTTGTGATACATCACAACTGCACCGTTTTTAGACATCAAGCCAGCATTTACTGTCTACCACCATGCGATCCTAGCATGTCTTATCGCACTCGAATACGATTAGGATGCATGGATTTTGAGCTATTTTGAAAGGCCCAACATTTTTCTGTGCGCAACAGAAGGCACAACACCATTTTATGATGTAAATAGAGGAGTCCCTAAAATGAGCAGAATTAAGCCCGTGGCTCATTATTCTAACGCTTACTCACATAAAACGTGTTCTCCCCGGTGGCTTCTATGTGTGGATCTGCACGGATATCTCTGTTCGGAGTGCATCGAAATAGCTTCAGACCACGCAGCAGAGGCAGCAGGAAGCTCTTGCAAGAAAAGCGGCATACATATCGCCGAGAGGACTCAATCTATCCCCCGAAAAAGCTGTCGCAATGGCGTTCACCCGCAAGAGCATGAACCTATATCTTCTAACCCTAAGTGGCCGGCCTGGACATACGTAGGACCCAAAGACACCTTTACATTGCACTTGTCCGAAACCTATTCTGGTCCCCAGAAATACGCCAATATCAACAGTATCCTAAATTATTGGATAACTTTGTGGCCCTCGCTGGGGCAGTGATTTTCGCTCTGCGCTGCTGCTCTTCAAGGCATATGCTGATAGTTTATTGCGCTGCCGCCTTCCCGTCCTGGAGCACCTGGGCCGACAACCAGAAAACACCTGGAAGAGGCAACAAAAAACTGTTTGAGAAAGTGCCCCGGCCTTCCTGCCGACTCGCCATGTGGGACTCCTGCAGAAGCTGGTGCCCTGCTAATGGACGTGTTGCAGCTTGAAGAGATGTTACCCAATCATTTGACGCATAGGCTACGTTGGAAAACCCATTTACGGAATCGTAGTGCGGA
The DNA here is from genome assembly GCA_013339765.2 of Haemaphysalis longicornis. NCBI lineage: Eukaryota > Metazoa > Arthropoda > Arachnida > Ixodida > Ixodidae > Haemaphysalis > Haemaphysalis longicornis. The sequence goes on along the minus strand of CM023451.1, from coordinate 47,895,652 downwards.
TGACGACACTTCAGTCTTTGGCCATACAAGGGCAGTTATTGCTTCAGATCCAAATGGAGTACCACAAACCACTGGATTATCCGCCATGAACTTTGTCCCATATTACCATAAAGCATTTTATATCTCGAAATGAATAAAAAAATTACATATCCCGAAAGGTCCTACTTCATGTTACACTTGCATATATTCACAAATTTTACTCAGAAATGACTGTTATTTTTACAGATGCATTGGCAACATCTGAGCGCAGATATTCAAATTTTATTCCGTTAGCAAACAAATCACTGCCACACGTGCTTGAGTGAGCGGCTTCTTCCTCACTGGCTGACCTTAATGGAATCAAATAAGCCATCGGGTACATACTTCGTGAGTCAACGACACAATGAACCATTTCACAGATTCTAAAGCCGCACTGAGAAGCCTGCGGCGTGCTAGATGCTTCAGCAACCGCGACCAGATCCAGCGAGAGTGTAAATACCTTCACCACATCGGGTACGTGGCTGGCCATCGCGTGACCCTTCTGGCGTCTAGGACATTTTGGTGTGGTAGGAAATCAGAAGGTAGATGAGGCTTCACGCATGGGCCAAGAAATTGACAAAAAAAGGAAGATTATTTTATAAAAATTACACCTGAACTATGAATAAGGCACTAGTTCTAGCAGAATGAAATTGCTTATGGTCCCTTCCGAAACATTTTAATACTTTTATATTCTCAACTGACCCACCGATGCGATTTCGGCTGCCAGAACGACCACCTCGTCGGCGGAAACGTTCTTTCACAGACTGCGACTTAATGTGGCATTTGTGATTACTGACAGCGCATAGGACAAAGTAGAGTGCCGTATTGCGGCAACTCTGTCTTCCACGATACCATCGAGAATGCCCTCCTAGAGTGCTCCACCTACACCTACGTAAGAAGCGTGTTACAGCAGATAACATATCTTCACCCTGGACCAATTGCGCGGTGTCTGCTACTTGGAGCATTGCACTGGCTATCGTCTCAGCAGAAGGTCATGGATGCGTTACTTGATATGTTGAAGATATTAGCGTCACTGAGACCTTATAGCCCACCTTATGCAGCCTGTCGTCGCTACATCCAATGTCCGTCTGTATGACAATATATTTTTTTTTGTTTCCCTGGTACACCTCGTTTTATTACTCATCTATCTTTTCCACACACGCCTTCCTGGTGGGTATCATGTAGACATGCGCCTGTTTGAAAACCTACATTTTCTCTCTTAATAAAGAGCTTCTCTCTGCGAAAATGAGTGGCCTTTTCACAGGTCGTTTGCCTAGCCTTTATACTCTACCTAAGGATTTGTACTTAACTCCCAGAAATCTTTTCATAATTATGTTTCCCTTAGAATCTAGTTCTGCTTCGTCAGGGCCCGCCGCGAAGCCAAAAACCAAGTTCAAGCGGGCGCCTTGGTCTTCGACTTCGGCAAGCTTACGCGTTTGAGGTTTCCACGAGGTCTAAAAGGAGGTTTTGGCGTTGTCAGTGTCGCTTAGCCTAGCAGTTTTTATTTGAGCTCATTATGGAAACCTCACTTACTAAGAAACGGCTCTTCAACTCCCTTATCTGGCGGTCAGTTTTCGCTTTTAGGTCTGGCACCTCGCTTCGCAACGGCTCTTGCCCGTCCAACATTTGCAACAATTCTTGGGTTTTAAAACCAGGGTCGGTTCAAAATCTCTGCAAGAAACATCGCGTGAACAATACGCCAGTAATAAAAGCATTGGTATCACTGTCGGGCTATGGCAGGACCAGCAGATAAAGATTTTCGCTTTTTAGACAAGTGTAAATTTGAACAACCTGGATCAAAAAGCGCACACGTGCGCTAACCATGATTGGTGCATCTTTTTCTCCAGACCCAGTGATTTAAAGGCGTTAAATTGGTGGTTTTATAGGTACACTATTGTCTCGGGGGTAGCGGAACGCCTCTGATCTCGACGAAGGCCCCCATGAACCAACTGTGCCAGCTAGCAGAAGAGTCTAGATGACTAGCGGTGACGTCCGGTCAACATTATTAGTGCTTTGTTAACGCCATGCTCACTCACGACACAATGTCTACTTGTCCCTTCTCCTCCTGGACAACGTCTCCTGTTTTACTCAAAAAATGTTTATTCTCTCTCTCTCTCGTTCTTTTGGAGCAAAGACCAGCGAAACGAATTGGGCAGGTTACCTAAACACCTGAAATGCGCGCAAAATCTAGCACACTTCGATGACGCTACCGACGGGAAATGCGCGCTGACGCCAGCACTGCGGGAATTGGTGCAGTTCCTATACAATGGTCTGCTGGGGTGAAAATAGTTATAGCCAATACGACATTTAGTACACCGAATGGGTCACAGGCATATGATTTATCGGCAAATTCTGTAATAGCTGTTCGGTAGGGCATGCAGAGCTGTCAGCGAGCACCATGCTGTCTGCTACATTTTCGAACCTCAACGACCCTTCCGGCGGCTTGCTCGGTAAAGTTTAGGGATAAAAGAGTGTGACTTCAGGGTTTCGAAGTCGGAAAGCAAGCACAACGATGCGTATTGGCTGTCAAGGGTAACACTTGCCATAGATTTCGCAAAAAAAGAGCAGAAGGATTTCATTTCACACTATGATTGAAGCCACGGGTATGGCTGCCCTCCAGATCACACCATGAGCTCCAACCGCTCATCGAAAATCTGCGGAATAGAAACGCTGTGGCACACCGCGTTTTCTCTAGAGTGACAACCTTGTATGCTTTCCCCGACAACGTGCTGTATAAACGATATTGCGATTACAGTAAACAGAACTTTCGTCTTGCTACACCGTGAGAATTAGGCACGGAATTTTAAGAGCACACTATGTTGAACCTGAAGCTGGGTACCCAAGTTTCGCTTGCACTTTCGCCAGAAATTATAAGATGTATTGGTTGCCCAAGCTGCTAGCATTGGTGCTATAGTATGTGAACACCTATTGCTACACCCAGCCCCGGATGACGTCGACGGCGAAACCTGCATTACTACCTAATTCATTAGACTCTCCTAGCACGCCATTTAGGCAAATCAGAATGAAGTTACTTGGCCCCTATCTCATGTCCACTTTATAGAAGAGGTGGGCTACTGTGGCCGCGGATCAGTTAACACAATATGCCGAGGGCAATGCTCTTTCTTTTGGAACCGCTGCGGAAGTCACCAAGTTCTTTCACAAACCTATCTTCAGACAAGATGCGGCCGCGGTAGTACTAACCAGCAGGGGGACTGTTGCGGATTAGTTCTATTGTATTCTTTGTATTCGGTGTTTTTTTCGTTCCCCTCATGTACCCGTTTCCCTGTCGTCGGACCATTGCCCCGCCGGAGGGAAATTCAATGAAACACCGCCGGCGTGCAGTTGTTCGAAAGCTAAGAGGAAAATGAGCGCTTTTAAGTGTGGGAAGAAGAATACCATGAATGTTCCAGCATAGGGGCCCATTAATGCTTGTGGGAGCAATTTCAGTTTCGGAATTACACTGTATTTTCTTTCACTTGAAATCATTGTTACACTTTGCACTAACGCACAAGTTTTCGGGCGTTCCATTTTCGCTAAAATAATGTGCTTGGTTTGATGAAGCCGGGCCATCCATAACAATGACGTGAGCCGGAAAAGTGGCAGCGACGACCATTTACTACCTTCGCACAAGTGTAGTGTTGTCTCGTAAGGCAGTGAACGTTGGGATAAAGACGTCGGCAAAAATAGAGAAAAATATGCCGGAAAGACGGTAAAGGAAAGAAGCAGAAGAAACAGAAGCCAGAAATATTGGGCTGCTGCCGATTGAGGTTTTGCCTATACCTACTGAGTAAATTGAAACGCTGGTGGAATGTTCAGAATATTCTTATGTTGTGGCCTTAACAAGCGTAAGGAATCGCAACGCATTTCGTCTTTCCAGAAGTAGAGGTTTTTGTAAATCACTTTTTACCCCTTTGCGATTACAGTTTTAAATATAAACATGGGGGAACAACGGCTACACACACTAGAGAAGACAAAGTCCCGAAATGGCCATTGCCAGCAATGTTGCTAAAAACTAACTGCAGTTTTTTATGTCGTCTCAATGTCGGCATACCCCGCAAATAAATGGTGTCTAAGATGTACGGTAACAGCTTTATGGCGATGTGCCAAAAAACAAGGGTTCAGGCCTGACGCTTTCAGGCCAGAGAACACGAAGATTTAACGTCTTGCATTGTTGCGTACCGGAATCCGCCGAAGACCCAAAAGTTACCCGAAAGTCGTTGATATAATGGATTCGGAAAAGAACACTTTTCACCTTAACCACTCCCTGCACACACGTTTACCGAGGACAATGGTACCTGGAGATATATGTTAAAAAAGGCTTGTTTAAGTTGAAACAGGGGTCATCGCTAATACATCTCCAGTATTCGACGTGCCCCAAACCGGCACACTCCAAAATCAGCTCGCACAATACTACATAGACGACCTTGCACGGCCTTTCACCAAAATGATCACCACAATAATGAACTTCCCATGGACATGCTGTCGTGAGATCTTCCTTGCGGTCTATTCGTGTGACAAAGTGCCCTTCTAACTGGGTGGCATGTTTCCCACACTATAATGAGCTTGAAAGGATTTGTTGACCACATCAGTAAATCACACTAAAACGAGCCACGATTAGACAAGTCTCTGCAACCCGGCCAAAACGCCGAGCGGCCCTTTCTCACTGTCGCTGCACTCACTATAAAAAGGTCAATCCACGACACAGCAAACTTACAGCTGCAATGTATGCGTAAAAAGTAACGAAGATGTGTATTGTTGAAACGACGTAACTTACTACAGACCGTATTTGTGTAGTCGCGAGATATAAATTGAAAAACTGTAGGCAGCAGAAGTATACATTTCCCGCACGTGAAATGTGCATTCGTGCTTTGATTGCCAATCACTTCCTCTGCTAACTATTAAAACAGCTAAATACTTTTTTCCGCTGACGTTATCGGGCTTTAGAAGAACCTATCCTGGTGTGACAACAAATCTATCGTTTTTTTGTTTAGCTGACCTTGTGCAAATGTCTTTCACTGTGGCATACGAGCCACTCACTCTGGTGCAAAAAAAATTTGAACCAAAAGTTCTCTTAGCCGTTACCAGCCCCAGAGCATGTGTGCACAATGCCCTAAACACGCTCCGTAAAGGCTGCCGTTATAAGACATGCCAATACGCTGCTAATCCCTGATCTAGAACACAAGGCTGCGGTTATAAGACATTTCATCACGGTACGAACCTTTGATTAAGTACACAAGTGCAGTACCGCTGCCCGCATTCTAATTGAATAAACACCGACAATCTTTCCAATTTTATCTTCTTTAGCACCAGATCCAAGCAACCGTTGAAACTGCGCGCCCCTCTACGGATGCGAAAACGCATTTGCAACGCATTTGCAGATACTCTTGCTAATAAGGCGATCGCAAAAAATACGCGAACCAGTAATCCGTACAGGCTGGCGGCATAATTTGCACCGACTCTGTTAAGTTTACGTGCACGCATCTTCCTACGCAACTGATAAGCTACGAAGTTATCACGACCCCTGAAACGCCTTGTTAAGTAACCAGCCTTCCACGGAGCATATAACATTGAACTGTGATGACACTTTCATTATTCCAGACCTCTTTCATCACTACAGGGGCATTTGTGTCTAGTTCGGAGAAAAATCCATTTTGTCTCAATTTTATGGGTATTACAAAAGTCTGGGGACTCCACACAATATTTTCTTTCCCACGCTGGGAATGGTAACGACGGCGTGCACACATTCACAAGCGTTCCCCTTAAACGCACCAGTACGCTACACCCGAAGAAACAGTCGTTGCTCAAACAAAAGCCAATACAGACATCAAAGCCTCATAGGGAGCGTGCAGAAATTACGTTAGGAGAATTTCTAAAACCGCTCTGCAACGCCCCCAGCAAATCTCTCCCAGAAGAGAAACGTCGTCGCTCGCATGAGTGGCCTAGATTTAGGTGGCTAGGTTCCACAGGGAGACCAGCAGAGGGTTAGCCAGCCGTTCTTCCGGTAGAGAGATATCAGTGAGCGTTACAGCATTTCCCGATATTAACCATTCGGCAAGATATTCCTCCCAAGAAACAAAGCACATTTTAACGGCTACTGAAGAATACCTTTTCTCACCATGCTACACTTAGCGGTATATTCCGCGAAATGCGTACATTCATGTGGCCCCTCGACATTGTTTCACATTGCATGAGCTTATAAAAAGCACGTCAAGTCCCAACTAAATATGCCTATTCACCATTGAGGGCGAGAGCTGGTCATCTGTGACCCTTATCGGAGCTTCGGCTCATCGAGATGGCGAGGACGGTGCAAGTTCTTTAAGGGTGTTATACTTATGACTTCTATCGCAGTATTCGTATATGCTCGGAATGGCGACAGATGGAGCTTTGTTACGAAAGAGGCTGGCACAGAAGCCTATAAAGATAGCAGGCAGAAAATGGAGGGGCTCAAATAAGGTCCCAGTGACAATTTCAACCTTGCGTGATCCCACATGGAAGGCTGTCCCCTGGCGACGTGCGTGCACTCTAGCAGCGTAATTCAGTACTCGCGTGTTGGGACTTGACGATAATTCGGACGAACACCCTCAAGACCAGAACGCTTCCCATACGGGGCGCTTCATACCAGGTCGGACACCCAAGTCACATGTCCAGCAAGAGACGTCAGGATGGGACGACTAAACATTGCCAGGTTGCTGGAGTTCATGACGATGGATGGCGTGCTACTTGGCGATGACATAGTCAGCCATGGCGTGCCTCTTGGCGATGACATAGTCAGCCGGCGCAGCTCCTGCTCGAGAATTGTGTACGAAAACCTGGGCAGCTCGCTGTAGTCTGTTCGGGAATGAGTGCGGGTTGGAAGGCGCCGATGTCAGACGCAATTAGTCATCGTGTGCTTCAGTAAGTCACGCTCTTCATCAGGGTCTTCGAGTGAACGCACGGTAGTGAGCCCGTGTTACAACGGCGGTATGCGGGAGTTGAAAGCGTGCTCACCGAAGCGTGAGCAAAGTTATTGGTGAAGCCGCCCGCGTGGCTGGGAACCGAGCTTCTATGTACGTCACATTGTGTTGCACGCCAAGTGCGCGGCAACTACTCTTAATTTCATGAGATTCAGAACCTCGCCGTGGAATCTGCCATAATTATCTTATGGCTGTAAGAGTATCTCCTTAAATGGTAAGGCACTCGTCAGTGGGAAATTCCCATTGAGAAACTTGTGATACAAAGACCAAGGGTATATAATAGTGCGAAACTTCGATTCACAAGAAGTGGTGTAATCATGATCACCATACTAGAGCACCAGGCCATCGTGATGTCACGTTTCAGGTGATAAAACGCAAGCCTCGCGGTGTATCGAAGTATCCCAGCACGCGCGGCGAAAATGGCCTCAGGAGCGGCATCAGTAGGGGTAGTGCGAGCAAATCGTTTAAAATTTGGGGCGCTTTGTGAAGCTTGCGGGTTGTTGGATTCTGCAGGCGGACATTTTCATCCTGCCATGGTGGAATTTTTGGAGGGCTGTTTGGTAGGTCGGTATGGTGCATAGAGGAGCCCAGCAATAATTGAAGTAGCGTAGAAAATTGGGCTACTTGGTACAGATTCATCTTCACAGTGCACAAATAATGGACAAAGAAGGGGATAACACTGGACAAGCGCACTAATAGACGTTGACCAGAGACAGTCCGTGTGCGCCTTGTGTGATTGCGCCTCCGCTCTCCCATAGTCACAGCCATTGCAGGAAAGCCACACAAAAGTTGGCGCTCTTTTATTCGCTTATGCCGGGAAAGCCCCGTAATGACACGTCTGGATGCTCTGTGTAACTCCTCTAGCTGTTTTCTCCATAACAGGCGCGTGGTTTTATATTTGCTGCTACTAACATTGGGGTGGCCTTGGAACCGGCCCATCGCTGCGATGGTAGATCGTCTAAATCAGGTGAGGGATCTTCAATCATGGAGGCGTGAGCTCTTCTTACCTGCTCAAGCTCTTGCGCCTTCTCTTACATTAAAAGGTCGTTTTTTTCGACTAGAGTTGAAAAAACGTAAGCATTCTCTGATTTGCATTTGGTTAGCCCGTTTTAATCCACATGAACTGGCGTTGCATATCTTCTGTATCATTAGTATTTGATATTGATTTGAAACTGTTATTAGTCTCTAATGCTGAGACAGATTTAGTAAACCTTGAGGCATTCGAAGTGTGTTATAATTTTAACAAATTACTATTCGTCTTAAAACTTCAACAGATCCCGAAGCCGGAGGACACCGTATTCCATACCTGCCACTTCGTTACTTTGTATTGAATGAGAACAAACAACAGATAATGAAGATTGTGCGCTTTGCCGAGGGCTCCCAAGAGTGTTGTCAACGTAAGGTGAAGACAACATCCTTCTCATTCTGTTTCTACTTGAACGTACATAATGTTGCAATATAGAGGATCGTGCATGAAGTGTGTGATGAACAACATTGTGAATTCGTAAATGAATAGAGCCTGTAGACTGCGTCCTGAATGAGCCAGTGAAACTGTGCATCTTTTTAGAGCAAACTGTACTCTAAGGTGACAAAATATCTTAGGAGGTAGACCATAGAAGTGGGTAATAAAACCTACATATAAGGTTGTAACTGTGCAGTGGTGGTGGTAAATCTTCGTTTCCAAAGTGGGTCGTGGAGGACACTTCCCTAGTGTAAACGTGTTGAGCTCATCTCCCACGTCGGGGCGGGGAGCGCGAGACTATCCGCCGTTAACGGGCCTTCTGGACAGACCAGACTTGCTCTTGAAGTGCGGTACTCCTGAGAGGACCTTCGTAGGGATGTTACCATACAAGATTAGTAACAACATGCAAGAGGTAAAAAAATGGTGGTAATATTAAAAGGTGCCTCAGATAAACAAGAACAATTCGAGATTTCGCAATGCGAAAGAGCACCTTTTAATAAAAATACCTAAATACTTCATATTCGACAACTTTAAAACTTGACAACGTGACATGAAACATTTTACTATCCATGTCCACTATCCATGTCCACCGGTTATTATATGTGCATTACCTGAAGGACTCCTATCCTTGTCGAACCAAAGATTGCCACTGTGTCTACGTTTTAGAAGTGAACAGAAAAAATGGTATACAACTTAAACGTGACGCGCAACTTTACCTTTCTTTATTTCGACAGTTGTATGTGTGCAGGTTTCACTTGTCCACTTTTACTAAACAATATAATTGCATAATAGGCGCATAGTTATTTCGATTTTTAAATTTGTAGTGGGATATTATGTTTAACCTATGTAGACACTGAAGTCTCGAACAGCAACCAATGTCTATACCTAAATGGATCCCATATATTCAGTACTAGAAAGGGAGACGTGTTCTTTACAATGTAAGCTACTCACAGTATAGCTTAAAGTGGAATATTATGTCGAAACAGGCTAGTTAGTATACCATTAAAAAATCGTTCATGCGCAAAGCACGGCTTCAGGAAAACGTGGTAGATAGTACAGAGGAGCACTACCAAGTACCGTTTCCGCTAGTTAACTGGTGCAAAATAACTTTCCTGTTGAGCAGGGCTAAGATTAGGGTAGTTATTGCGGCTCTTCATCAGTCATGGGAGGTGGAAAAAAAGCTTGAGATGAGAGCTCGGGTAGGAAGCTTCACTGGAAAGAAAGCTTGACTGGGAAGCATGATTCAGTATAATCGGGGAATACTTTAGCCATTTGAACTATGCGGATGGCATAGTCTTTCTCAGTGTGACAGCGGAACACTTGCAAAGAAAGCTTCAGGAACAGCAACCAGAAAGCACGTCCGTACGGCTAAAAATTATGAATGTATATAAGGTAATATAAGCGCGCCAAAAACATCCTCTTAAGCTTGTAAAACAAAACGCTAGAAGAGGTACAAAACTATAACTTCCTTGGACATATGGTCAGTGCTGACTCGTACCACGAGAGAGAGAGATCCGTCACATAATAGGTATGGATTAGGCAAGACTCAGTGAGCACATCCGAATAACCAAAATTGAGCGGCCTCTGCCACTCAAAGGAAAAATCGCTACGACCAGAGCATCCTGCCCGTACTCGCATACGGAGCGGGAACTTCGCGCCTTTTTAAGAAACTTGAATGCAAACTTAACTCGGCTCAACGGGCCAGGAATAACCCTCAGGGACAGGAAACGAGCGACTTGAATCGAGTGTTGTGGAATGGGAATGACTCCAGATTTATTCCACGTTTCCGAGCTGCCGGAATATAATATGAATGGAATGGGAATGGAATTGAAATAGAATTAGGCGTCTTTTGCTTGGAACGGAATCAGAATGGAATGGTGATATTAGATAATGGCGTCACCATCGCTGCCGACTTCCGGCTAGTTATTTAGTATGTGGCGAGTACTTCGTCGCCATAACTAAAAGGGAAGGCCGTCGACGGAAACGAGACGCCATAACCGGCATCATAGATAAACAAATCCGCACAGATGGCGGCAGCGCATGTGAATTGTAACTTAAAACAGCGCAAGCGAGTGATGCGCGCATTCCTCCAAAAATTACTGTGTACAGTTGTAGTAATTCGCTTAGAGTGGAAGCACTAAACCCATGCTCCTAAACAAGTCTTTTTTTGAATTTCATGACCTTGTTCTTACTCGGAAATCTAAACAGTGGTTTTGGGTGTTTTGCTTTGGCCCATAGCACTCTTTTTTCCATACTTCGTGGTGCTTTTTACTCTACAAAAATGTGTTTTTTTGCCCACAGAGAATGCAATGCATGCAGTTAAAAGGGCGCAAAAAGAAACCGGGGTATTGGCAACACATGGGTTAAAGCTAGACCATACATATATGTCCGAAGTTAGCGGTTTCTGTAGCTCTAGTTCTATCACATTGTTGTTTTATTGTTCTGCCATCAACGGCGTTTTAGAACAGTGCCGTCAGAGCCTTGATACCTCATTAGAAGCATATAATGCGTGAAACTGATTCGGTGAGCAGGTATCACTGCATTCTCATTTTTCACCCATTTTCTTCCTACCCACATTGTGCAACATACCATTTTTGATTTGAAGTTTCGGTAACCGAAACAAAATGCTAAGGCACCAGGGCCACACTAATTCGCTTGCGAGGAAATATTTTGGCACCTTGTGAGCAAGTTTACTCCCGCGTTTGGTTTCAAAATGATTTACTCTAGCGTTGCCAATAGCGATTGCTCATGCCACACGTAGCGCTGAGTCGCTAGGACGACGTCCGCCCATGCCGTGAACTGCTGGCAGCCCACGAAGAAATGCCTACAACGAATGAACGCGGGTTTTTGCCCCCTCGGCCTGAATCGCCACGTCTTGCAGGTGGCGCGGCTAGATCAGCAGTTCGTGCTTTGGCAGCCTTTGCTGAGGCATAGCTTTCTCTCTGCGCTGGCCTGTGGCACCTACGGTGGACGGCCATCTACGGTGGACGGCCTACAGTGGACGGCCATCCGTCCACCGAATTGGCCGTCCACCGGCACCTACGGTGGGCGGCCAATTCTAGTGAGGCATGATATCCCAACGATGCCCATGCCTGACGTTTCATGTATTGAAGCGCTGTGGTGAGAGATTACTCTCAGAAAGTTTGTGTTTTTCCTCGCAGCTATGTGCCATACCCCAAAATGCCGACTGCAGTACGCTGAACGTGCTGGCAGGTTATATAAAACGTTATGTTCAGGAAACTAAAAAAATTATACTCACGGGTGACTTCAACCTGCCTTCAATAAAATGGGAAACACTGCATCACAGAACTGCGGATTCGTACGGCGCAGAAGGAGTGCTGGAAATTGCTTTTAACTTTGGACACAGAGAGATTATCTACTTCCCAACGCGAGTCACTCAGAACAGCAACAGAATATTAGACCTCACCTTTTTAAGTGACAGTGTTCCAGATAACACAATTTTTTGGGAAACAGTCACTGGGATTGTGGATCACAAAGCAACCACATGCTCTTTAACGCTATATAACCCGCCACATGCCCGAAAGAAAAATACCTAGATATACGACTCGACAAATGCCTATGACGTCAGTGTCCTGGATCTCTTAGAAGAATTTCATCCTGAATTCCTTCGGTGTTACAACTGTAAAAAAATGTCACCTAATTGCCTATGGATGCTTTTCAAGGCCAATGTTCACCACCGTCTCGTAATATTCATTCTCCCCAAAATTAGGACCGTAGGCAGATCGAGCCCGTGGATATGAGCAGAGATTACACAGTTAAAACGCAAAATTTCAAGGCTCAGAAAGCTTAGACACAAAAGAACTTCCTATATGAACTATTCAAAAATGTTCAAAACTTCATTAAACAGCGCACCATAAATTTTGGCACTACCTCAAATCTAGGGATACTAAGCGGAGCAACTTATTGCCAACGGAAGCCTTAACCAAGGCTACTCAGTTTAATAGTTTCTCCAAACAGTTTTCACCATCGAAAATGACATTATCTTAGATAATCTGAGCGTACAAGGCATAGGTGAGCTACCGGGTGAACGTTCCATAACGGAAGCAGGAATTCTATCTTTATTACTCAACCTCGATACAGAAACATCCAGTGGTCCTGACAATATTTCAAACGCCTTTTGTAGAAGGTATGCTGAATGGGGTTTTAGATACTTACTGTTGATATTTACAAAATCATTACAAACATGTCAAGTCCCACAAGGGTGGAAAATTGTTATAAAAATTCCAATACACCAGTCTGGTGATGCTTCAAATCCCTCAAATTTTCACCCAATTTCGCTGACTTGTACAGCAGGCAACATCTTAGAGCATTTAATAATATAACACGTCGTAACCTTCGTTAAAAGCCATTCGCTAATTACCCTAAACAATACGAATTTAGGAGCGGTTTGTGGACAGTAACTAAGTTAGTAGAGACTGTACATGACCTAGCGCTAACGACTAATAAGCGTGAACAGGTCGACATTGTGTTCTTGAATCTATCAGAAGCCTTTGATCGTGTGTCACACCGAAAACTAGTTTAAAGTTCCAAGTATTTTCAGGCACGGTGTTCTAACGGTATGGCTAAAATACTATTTGTTAGGACGGAAGCAGTTCCTTCAGTTCGAAGGCCGGTCATCACAATGTGTTGACGTCTTATCTGGTGTGCCTCAGGGTACAGTTTTGGCTCCTGTTCTTTTCCTGCTTTTTGTCAACGACATCGCGAACGATACAGAAGCAACAGTGCGCATGTTCGCAGACGATTGTATCATTTACAAGGAAATAGAGACCGTGAATGATCAGTTGGTATTGAAGGATGCTCTCAAAAATAATGATAAATGGTACCAAGACTGGCAGATGACAATAAATGTAGAAAAAACTGCTTGCATGACAGTCACGAGAAAGAAAAACAATTTATTTTTCCCGCACCCAATCCACCAACGTGAACTCTAAAGAGTCAATGAACACAAACACTTAGGTATCCTTCTTTCTTCTGATGTAAAATGAAACAAGCACGTGTCATACATCACAACCAAATCACTCTCAGCGCTTTTCCGTCAAACGGTCCCACTGATACGCTTCGGCAAAAATCAAGCTACTTGCATACACATTTCTCGTTCAATCTATCATAGAATATGGCGTCATATGCTGGTTCCCATACGCTCAGTGTGCAATAGCAAAGTTAAATGGTGTAAAAAGAAGAGCAGCCAGGTTCATCTATAACAAATACCGTAGTCACAATTCCCCAAATTAACTGTTGCAATTAGCTTGGGTCCCAACAATCAGCGATCGCGCAAGATACCTTGGAGTAAAATTCCTCTTTCTTCTCCAGAGGAAGAGAGAGAAATCACTTTATTTCCCAAGCACATTGGCTAGGAACGCGTGGTGGCCGCCGGCCGAAGGCTGGCGGCGATGGTGGCAGCTCGGTCAACGAGGAGTAGTTGCACCCCCGGTTGCGAGCTGCCCAGCGCGTCCTCCCACTGCTCGACGCTGGAGATGGGGGGTGGGGGGTGGTGTAGGTTAAGAGGACAGGCCCACGTGGCGTGGGTTAGTGTGTCCAGGCAGTCACAGAGGGGACAGTTGGGTGAAGGAACTCAGAGGGATTGATCTTGTGGAGGAGGGAACGACTGGCGCGAGAATTGGTCTGAAGGAGTCGCAATAGACGCTCCTGAGCGTTGGTGAGGGATGTGTGGGCAGGGGGATAGCGGTGGCGGGAGAGGCGTTAATGCTCCGTGATTTCTTGGTACGAGAGGAGCCGATCGCGGGCGGACCGAGCACAGTGGTGGGGAGCAGGAGGGAGCGCAGCACGGCTGTTTAGTTTTCGTGCTGCTTTGTAGGCCACTTCGTTGCCTCCCACCCCAGTGTGGGCCGGGGTCCGGATGATGTCGAATGGTTGGGTAGGGGGATTTTGGAGAAGAATTTTGAGTGCGGTAGCCGAAACGCTACCGCGAATGAAGTTTTGGACGGCCGTCTTCGAATCAGTGATTATAATGTGTGGTTGCGGCCTGGTGAGTTACGGCGCCTCTCCACCACTTACAACGGTTGGAACATCCTTCACCGCTTACGAATTGGCATCCCGGTAATGGTAGAAAGCGAAGCTTCGTTGCCTCGAGACATCTGAGACTGCCTGCACATACGTCCCCTGCTGTGCAACATGCACCTAGTACACCACGCAGAGCGCAGGTGCCAGCGCGCCCGTGCGCTCACAAACAAATACCCCATCTCTCCCACCACCATGTATGTTGAAGCCGCGGAGTACCGACACGCGGACGGCTTCGCTCCTGCAGTAGTTACCCACCCCAACCCTTCCCCAGTCACCTCCCTCACCGTAGGGACTTGTTCAGAGCAATTCCCTAAAAACACCGGTTCCTACCACGTTCTCATACAATAAATTTTAAAACAAAACACAATAAACAATTACTCGAATACGGATTTCACAGCGACAGATTTCACACATTTCCAGGTTTTTTTGTCTCGATTAGGAATACCGAGGTTGAAATCTTCAAATCCACACTTTTTTTATCATAAATGAAATTTTATTGCCTCCAATTTAATTAAAAATTTTAAGGTTGCACGCAATTTTGATAGTTGTTCGGTCTTCTGTTTTTTAAATGTTACATTTAGACATTGCACGCCCATGCACAGGCGGTACCTTATTGGCTGCTTTGATGTAACTCAACAGCTTATTAATCTTTCTTTTGTATGGCTCCCCCGCGCTTGACAATTAAGGATCCCCTGCACATGCGGTGGTTCCCAGTGCAGCCAGGAATAGCATGGAAGCACCAAACTGCGATCCTGTAAGAGCTCAAGCATGTCTGCTCTGACGCTGGTATGCCGGAAGAACCGGACCGTTTTGCGAACCGTTTGCTGCACCAGGCCCGTTTGAGGTCGAACAAATCATGTTTGCACCTGTATAAAGGCCCAAACCGGACCCCTCTAGACTTGTATGATCGCCAGACCGGACCTGTATAATCCGTTACATTCTTCTAAGAGATCGGGGTTGAAACAGCTTAAATTTTATGGCCGTTAAACAGCTATGGTATAAAGGCGTTTGATTTGAAACACTATTTTTTAGTAAGGTGATTTCAATTTATGGCCATACGACGTTTTAACATTCTGTAAATTCTCTAAATGATTTAAAACTTTCAAGCGTTTTGCAAAGCTAATAGCAAATTTGAACGACGTCATGAATTGCTTATTCTTTACAGGCTCAAGTAACTGTACCGTTGGGAACTCCTATTGGCAATGTGCATCTCGACACACAATGTTGCATCGATTCGATCCGTGTTGAGGATGGAGAAAACCAGCTCGTAATGTTCATTGACATCCCTTTTTCTTTAAGGCTTTGCGGTCCCTGCGGGGAGGTTGTTTTTCCAGTAAGTATGCCACAATTGTGGAGGGTTTAGAGCTGGCATAGAGAAAAAAACTTATAGCAAAAATTCCAAGCACACGAAGGGTTCTAACACGTTCATCTTTCTACTACGAAGGAGCTTGTGCGCCTAATGTCAACCTCTTGACCTACACCACACACGTCTGGTACTGACGAGAACTGATCAGTACACCAGTACCGCACGATATATAAAGCGTCCATGAAGATAAAATGAAAATGTGGTTCATTCTAGAGATTGCCCTGTTAGAATCATACTGACAACTTTTAAGGTCAACTTGCTCAAATAAGCTGTATAATTATGAAAAAAGGAAAAGGCTATGCGATGAACTAGCTCATTTCCTGCAACAGAACCTATGATTTCATAACAGCCAGCACTGCACTTTGTGGAGGCCGGAAAAGCAAACTCAAAATAGGCAGAACCTGCCGAATGTGCTATTTGCGACTAAATTTAGGGCTGATTCTTTTTATATTACTAACAATAGCGGGACAAAGAGCGGAATAACGAAAGCACACCTTAGCATAGGAGTACCGATGCTTACTGCTGTTGGCACTGCGCGCACTATGTTTCGTTTAGGTGCACAGCACTGCGGGGCTTTGGGGTGGTCTCCGACGACACTGGCCCATTGACGCAAGCGGCAGTATCTTGCGTTACCATCTTTGTCGAGCGAGCACCATATTTCACAAAACGAATAGTTTCGCCATGAAAAAAACAATCCAGGTTTAAATAAAGCCACAAACCAAAGGCAGGAAATTGCTTGCCGCAGTGTGGTTGCGCCCCTAGGTTGACTAACATTAGACAAGTCTCTGTTCCACACCAGCTTTAGCTGAAAAACCTATTCTAATGACGTCATTAGAAACCTCGTTAAAGCACACGTTTTGGCGCAAGAGTAATAATTTTTATTTAAACTGAAGAATTTCGCAGTAAATAAAGCATCATTTGCTTCCGGACAAGCACCGGAGACACTATAACACACGAAATCTTTCTAATAAAACAAATTTATATTTTTTATTCATGGCCCCTTTAAGACACCGATAGCGTTTATCCTTCTATACACCCTCAGAAGTGAAGGAGTCCGGGTAACCCTTCAAAAAAATGA
This sequence comes from Haemaphysalis longicornis, assembly GCA_013339765.2. Classification (NCBI taxonomy): domain Eukaryota; kingdom Metazoa; phylum Arthropoda; class Arachnida; order Ixodida; family Ixodidae; genus Haemaphysalis; species Haemaphysalis longicornis. The sequence continues at coordinate 47,878,733 of CM023451.1, read as the reverse complement.
AATGGTGGTCCCAAATAAATTTTTTTGGGCATCAGGCACACCCAGCATAGCCGGCGTCAGGTGCACCCGGAGGAGCCCAGCATGGGCTCCCAGCATAGCCATACACTTCAACCAGGAGTCGCCAGACTACCGCGGGGAGAGCGGTCAAGCTATTCCTAGAGGAGTTGTCAGATGCGCCCTCTTAAACAGCATCAAACAACGGCCAACACGAGTTAGGGAATGGAACCAGCCGTGGAGCTGTGCAACGCTGAAGTGGAGTCCTGCTATACCATCCCAAGGAGGGATAGTTTACCCTTCCGTAGACTCACTCTATTCCTTTGAAGTGGCATTGCTAAACCTAGTGCAAGAGTTTCTCCATGCATCCACTGGCAGCACTGCACCCTTCACAAGCTGGAACGCTACCTGGAATGTTACGCTGGAACAAGCCAGAGAGCACGCCGTCTCCAGCGGCATACGCTACTTCTCCCCACTTTGTACCCCTAAATTTACAAACCTATGTAGCCGCTAATGAAAACAACGTCCCCTTCCTTAAAAAACGTAGGCAGTGCTTTAAAATTTAAGCAGAATCAGTAAGATAATTATTCTGCTGATTTCGTACTGCTGACTGTATTGTTGCATGATTGCACTCCGTCAATAAAACTCCCTTTGTTAATGAAACCAAATTTATTTTACTGGATAGGACAATATTCAATGAATATTTATATGTGGTGTTCTAAAATTAACTATCTATATTTCTTAGCACTAAACACAAGTGAACAAACATATCAACCTCTTCCTTTTTTAAGAAGCAGAACGTGAGAGGTTGAAGGGAAAGTCTAGCCTTAGCTTGATTACTTACCTTCGCGAATCTTGATCCGTGCCCACGTACGGTAACGACACGCTTAAGGAAAGACCTCGATGGGTATCCGTTGGAAAAAACCCCACGTAACTGTGGCGCACCACAATTTCGAAGCGTTGGCATGTACCGTACCTGCCGAAATAATGCAGTGCAATTCCGACTTCAGTCGGTTATTGACGCACATCGCACGTATTCCAAACTACGCTTACAGCGAAATCTGTCGTATTCCCAGTAATTGAAATACGAATAACCGGAGGCACCGCGTCACGTTGCCCGGTAGGTAACTCGCGTTTATTACAGCGACGCCTAGTACACCTCATCGATGGCGACTGTCCAATAACCAAATCTCACTGGTGCACGGAGGTCTACTTTACACACTGCATTTCACAAACGTTGAGCATAATAAAAGGAGGCTCATCCAGCGCATAAGGCTTTTCTCGAGCTCGTAATCCAACGTGGATGCCGCGCGTTATGCAACCGACGTCTACCAGGATGGGCTTTTTCCACACGGCCGAAGCAGCTGTGATTTTACACTTTGACGCTTATTTAAGGGCCCCGGGGGAAAAGCATCGTGCTTTAACAATCTTTCTCGTGTGAAGAAGGGCTTTGATATTTTACCTTGTGAATTACGGTGTAGGAAATTATACCTTATGCCTAATGGGGGGAGGCTACTGACACACAGTCGGCTGATGAGGGGATTTTATTTTTGCAAAGCCAAGGACGTGGCTTTTAGGGCGCACTACCAGTTTTTAACAATGGACTAACGCAGTGATTTGTATGCATCAGTCACGTGACAGAGGCTGCAGAAACAAGGCATTCCCTGTGTGTGTAGGTTTTAACCATTAAAAAAAATGTTCGCGCATTCAATATTCTGAAAATTACTAAGTAGGCTAGAAGGTCAAGGAGCAATGATTGAAGTATTTTTCCCTTTGCGCTATGAATAAAAAAATTATTATTGTAAAAAAAAGTGTAAAATATTCTGTATTTTATGGTGTCCGAGTTCACGAAATTAGTATACTGCTTTGAATGCTTTTAAATGCGTTTATACGTTCGCTGGTATATGCTACGTTTAGAGGTACTACCGGGCGTCGCTCGAGCACTTCGGCCACAGTGGCGGCTATGTTTCAAACTGTCGACGCGGACATGGGTAATTTTTGTTTGGATGTCGACATTTTACGTACACAGAGAGCGACGTGCACAATTAAAACAAAACCAAACGTGCTTCCAAGTTTTGCCGTATGTAGATGGCTTTTCCTGTTATTGGGCCCCATATTATGCGCCAACCTTTTACACTTCCAGGAAGACTACGCTTTCTTAAATCAGGTGAACCGTCACTCAGAGATTCTCGGTTGCGACAAGAAACGCACAGAAGTTTCATTCTGCGTAAGAATGTGGTTTATAGAACTGGCCTGATTTGCAGAGCAGTTAACATAGGCCAAACCCGCCGATGCTTGCTCAACAGGGAACGATGGCAGGACGCATCGTTTCAAGAAACCCCTTCGTCTGGTCCCCCTTCCCCTTCCCTCCTTTGAATGTATGTGTGAAGCCAGCGTCCATAAGATTTCCCGTACTGGAAAAAAGAACAGCCAACTTGTACGAGAAACAGCGTAAACTTTCATAATAAACGAAGACATAGAGGCATTTATTATTGTGCTCTGTTCTCTTGTCCTGTGGTGAAAAAGAATCTGAGTGCAGTAAACGTTCACAATTTTTTTAGTGATCTGCTGTTACAATTTTAGTGTATATCTCGGCTTTTCAGTAAAAAAATCAGTCGTTACAAAGCAGCATATTCGGTATTTCTTCTCCTTTTGTGTACATCTGCGGAATATGCAAGTTACTGTGACAAAACTTGCTACCATCTGTCTTCGGACCGTCATGCAAAATATTCGCCTTTACCTCACCGACGCTCATTATCTGCTACTTAAAAAGACACTGAGAGCTGACCACATAAGAACCTAAAAACTAAACTCAGGGCAATGCAACTTAGTAGAAGTTTCAAGTCAGAAAGAGAGAATGCTTGTTTACCACAGAGAAGCTCATCATGCCTACGTATAGGATTTACAGATATATGACACTCGTATCGATTAAACCATACTACCTACCCGCCAATAAATAGTGTACAGGCGTCTGCAGTTGTAGAAGGAAGCGGTAAACCTGAGATGTGCTAGAACAAATGCCTACATTCCCTTACCCAGTACGCCCAGCACTGAATACGAAGGCACATCTGTGCCTGGCAGGTGGCACTCAAGTCTTTTTTTCTTGAAGCATATACAACTGCGCGCTGAGGAGTGAATAATGGCACAGGGCACATGTCCTCTCTGTAAGTTACTCCTACGACTGCGCGGTAAAACTTTGGAGGACTCCATAGTGGCGTATGACAGGGCCAGGTGCGTCAAACTTGAAGGAATACACGCAGTCAAGTTCAACGTCGTCGTACACCTTGTCCTGCTTTTCTTTGAAAGCCCCGCCTAAATACAAGGAAGAATGTAATTATTTAAACAATGCGTATTCAAAACAAGGATGGCCTACTGCTTTTGTGGCTAAAACGGAAGATTGATCTAACTGGGTGCCTTCACAAAGAGTTCCAGATCATTACTCCTCCCCGAAACAGTTCACTAACAAATCACGTAGACAAAATTTTGCGAAGAAAAGATACCAAAGTGGTGCGCGTCCAGATCCATTGCCCCTTTTTGCTGTGTCCCATTGATCTTCTTCCGCTACCGTCTTTTTCTCTCAAGCGCTAACTGTCCCAAGCAGACCATTATAATTACACACGTTGAGGACGTAGTTTTTACAAATACATATTACCACAGCGCCGACACTGGTGCTCTGAAAACTCCAATGAATAGTGCCAAAATAACTGCAAGGGCGCAATATTATTATTCTATTACAGCGAGAGGGAATAGCCCTCGCTTAAAGGTAAATTTCTGCTTGATGACTGCATCTTTGAAGCAAATATTACAGCGCTCTTCCACCGGCCGGCATTTCCCCGAAAGTCTGCTAATTATGTTAGGCTGCTCATCATTATGGAAGTTGATGACATACACACAAATCACCCCACCCAAACAAGGAAGCCTATACCTAACTCTTATCATGCTTCGTCGTCTTGCCTAATTGGCGCCCCTGTGGCTGTACTTAGAACTTTTTTTGCGCACTGCTTATCTCCACTCGCCTCCCCCGGTGGTCTAGACGAAGCACATTTCAGACGCTGCAACAGCAATGTTGGAACGAAGTATTTCTCCTTTTTATTGCAGCGTAGCAAGTCTATTTCTATGCTGCTCGTTCAGGGAGCAAACTATGTACTAGTCGGAACGGTTTCCTACGGTATCCCACTGTTCGTTGGTCCTCGTTTCCGACTACGTCCTCGTAGTTAGGCTGGTAAAGTTATACATGTTATTTGCAGTTTTAAATGCGAGGCACCATTAGAAATGTTACCTTGTATGAAGGAAGAAATAATCTTCGTCTACACCGATGTGTTCATTGCCGTGTAGCTCTTTTCGACAACTCGGCTTCTCGCCTGAGTGCATGATACACTGCACCAGGGTGCTATAGACTTTTGTCGGCTCTCGTGACGTCTATACTTGTGCACAAGCATTTTTAACTTCGGTACCGTGTAATGAGAGATATAGAAAGTTATAACAACTTTTCTTCATTGCCGCATGTCAAGTAAGCAAATCTGTTGCCTCGAAAATAAGGATTGAATACGAAGTGTTTTTTCTGCTTCAAGCGATAGCCATTCGTGATTGTTTTATCGCACACATGGGTATTGGGCAATTTTAAAGAGTATTAAAAGCTTGCGTCCACTGCGGTACCACGGACTATGTAGGAGAATGGGACGATCATTGATGCTCCTAAACAAAACTTTGTGACTGCACTGCGAGGCATTCTACGTGCAACAGATGCTGATGGCGTACTTGTCATTCTGGAAATTGAGGAAAAATCTGTCGCGAATCTGAAAGTAGGCAGGGTATTTTGGTTCTTAGTGCCTACATTGCGAGGAAACGCGAGGCGTTTATTGTGAGCAGAACGACCAGTGTTACATTGCATAGGTATATTTCCAAATTTATTCTGGCCCCCATGAGTGACCCAAGTGAGAGTACGTAAACTGTGATGTAGAGTAAGCGTAAACGCCGCTTAAAATGGGTATCGTTAAGATTTACATTGCACCTTGTAATTGTATCTTTCTTTTAGTTGTAGCGGGAGCGATTAATGCTGAGGGACAATGGGCGCGGGAATGCGAACTGGTGTAGCGAGAGGCACCACCCCGGGCTCTTATTTTTGATGTTGTCCTTTCTTCCTTGATTTAGTACTTTTCTCGCAAAGGATGATTCATTGTCAATGACGTACGCAGAAAATTGGGCTCTAAGGCTCCCAGATTCAAAGCCCTTGTTAGAGAGTCTTTAAAATATAAAAATGAGAGGTGCGTTGAATGAATTCGAGAACTAGAGATATGTGTCCTGAAAAGCAAGCGTCGCTTGCGCCAATGGTAAAATTTTGAAAAATAACAAAAACAGAACGAAGAGAAAAAAGCATTCTGTGGTTTCATTACAAAGGCAGAAATTGTAGATCTGGTACGGTGGTTTTCCAATGAAGCCATGAGGGGCCTTTCCGGGACATGTTTTATTCCCCCAATATTGTGCACGTATTCAATGATTTGGCAATCGAGCATGTAGAGATCCGAAGTTTGCATGAATGACGAAAGAATTTTACCAACACATAGCTTTCTCTAAACTATTCGGAGCAGTAAATGGCTTTGCTCTCGTTTATCCCAAATTCCAGGCTGCAATCTTACGTCTGTGTTATCTTAAATGTTCAACGCAGCTAATGTTGCCGTGATAATTCACCACAAGAGGTAGCCTTTAAAACGCAGGCCTGATAGCTACTATATATTTTGTCCATCCGGTGGGACCTTAAAGTGGCACCACATGAAACAGTCGGCGTACACATTGTAACAACAATCAACGTGCCATATTGGTTCAGTCATTTTATCAAACATTCTTTATTTATACCCAATGTAATGGGAGAATATGCAGAGCATAAACTAAATCCCCGTTAATGAGTCGACGATAGCAGGAATCGCTCATTTTCTCTGTAGACTATGATCTGAAAATACATGGGATGAAGAGAGTAGTATTGCAGTAATCGAGGAGGCGAGCACTTCCACTTATATCAATTTACTGTAGCTCACAAAGCAAGTGAAATAAGATTAACTAGGTGTACTATTGGGCGAGTTGTATATTTTCAAACAAAAAACATGGGTGGAAACAAAGCCCTATATTGCAAGGGCGGTGAGTATGTCTAAAGCACAACAAACTCCTCGGCTCGGGCAACTATAGCGGGCAAGATAGCTTTGTTCATATTGGTTCGGAAAGATGCGGTTGAATTGACGGGAGTGCGGAAAGGACTGTGTCTCGATTTTCCTGTCGATAGTTTGCTGTTCCTTCCTGAGTCCTGCGTGTGATGCTGGCAGCTTCCGCCTGTCCTGCCTGTAATAAGTGGTTATGTCAATGTAGGTAAGGAATTGTTGGTTTCTTGCCTGCACTGCTGGCGATTCCCGGTAATTCAATGCTGATGGGCACACTCATTACCCTTCACCGCAGAATGGGCTGATACCCACACTATTTCTACTGTTGCCTTTGCAAGCTTTTTTTTCTCTCTGAACACTCGGAGGTCCAACAGAGACATCCAGCCGTACTGTAAGCTCCTGTAGGCTTGCCGGGCATCCGTGATCTATTTGGTCTTGCCGGGAGATGTAAGTGCCAGATCAATCACCAGCTCCTGTGCCGCTTCAGTAATCTTAGGTACAGCGGATGCAGACATTAGCAGCTCTATATTGGTCGTCCTCATTGCTGTTGACCTGTTAGTACAATCATTTATGGAGGCGTCCATGAACATAGCCCTTTCATCTTTTGTCAGAAGCGAGTTAGGAGCACGAGCTCTTGCCTTCCGCCTGCCACCGTAATATGAAGGGTTCAGATTCTTTGGGGTAGGTTTGGATTTTATGGATTCCAGCCATTCATCTGGGCAGCTTGTCTAAGTCCTGAGATGTTGTCACGCTCCTGCCGATTTTGCACCAAATGTGTCAACTCGCTTTCGTTTTCCTCAGTCGTTGCTCCCGATTAGCGAGATGGGCCTCAATAAGCTCGTCGGCCGAGTTATGCACTCCGATTTTCAAGCGTTTGCATGTAAAGGCGCTCATAGGAACTCCAATAGCTTGCTTGACGGCTTTCCCGGTGATGGCATCCAGCACCTGTGTGTCCTCTTTGTTCAGGAGGAGATGAGATGTTGGATATGTGATGCTGTTCACCACAAAGGCTTGGGCGAGCCTTATTGTGTCCCTATCCTTGAGGACCAACCTTCCTGGCGTCACTCGCGGGATCACATGGAAGATTTGTCCTGACGTACGCTTTAGATTTTCAACGAATATAGATGCCCCTATGTCGGTTTGGACAACTAATTCTAGAGTTTTTGTGCTGGGGTATAGGAGGATATCACCGCCCTCTCGGCTAACTTATAGATCCCCCTTCTGTCATAGGTGCCGTTGCCGGATGATCACCACTGCCTATTTACTGGAGAGCATCCGAGGCTATATCCTCTGGCATATTTGCCCACGACACATCACAACCAAGGCTCAGCTACCAGAAACACAAATCGTCTACTTACGTGTATACTACTTATCTCGCCGGCAATGAGGCTGCCCAAGCCGCTGCCAATGCGCATATACACCAGGACATACCTAACAGGGCACAAGCATCGCCTGCTGCTCCCCAGACTGCTGCTCTGGTTAAACATTTAAAGAATTGCACAACGAGAACTCGAATATACCAATAATATATATTGCATTTTTCAAAAGGTTGAAAATATCGAAAACAAGAAGACAGATTCAAACTCCCTTGGCGTTAGCGTGCAACTTGCAATGCAAGGGGTTAAAACATCTGGCATGCGCAATGACTTCCCTGGCTGCAGCTGGATGACCCTACTCGTTCATAGTTGGGGTGGCGTTGCCATTTTTGAAAGAAGCCCGTGAGCTACGCACGAGCGATTTATCAACGGCAACATTCGGGGGCCTCGAAAGAACAATATGATTTTGTTCAACAAACCTTCAATACTGATCCCGTATCCTGTGAAGGAAGATTTTGCATAATACACCAGAAATGAAAAGGACATCGAATTTCGGGAAAGCGCTACTGGTTTGACCAAACTGACCAAAGCACTGGGTACGTGGTAGCTTTCTATTCGGTACCTTTATACAATTATATATCACCAGTGCTAGCTTCTTCCGTTATGTATTGACGCAATAATGGTCTACACTAGCTGTTAGTGTCATGTTTCAAAACATTGCATTACCGATTTCTCAGCAAAACAATAACTCTCGGCACGTAATCAACGCTAACATGTCTATGGGGAGGTAAGACTTTTGTTTTAAACCAACTAGCCGGTTGCTTTCAGTGACAGTATATGTATATGGAGACTTGCTGGCCACTGCCGTTAGAGCAGAAGAATATTCCTGGCTCCGCATCCAAAGTGATTCATACAATACAAAAACGCCACAACCTCTGAAGATTACAAACTCATGTCCTCATGGCACCATTATTCAGCCCTTCTTATAACCGTCTCCAAACACCTTATATCCGGCCATTTGTAATTTCTGTCCTTTACCAGCAACCATATAACATCAGGTAAGGGAGTGCGGACAAACTGCCAGCCTACCATCAGTTATTTTCCCCTCTTAGTAGCAGTGGATGGCCTGCCTGAAAGATCTTCATCGTGTGAGCCAAACTCTTATACTGGTGTAGATGGCCTGGACTGCCATCCATGACAGTGGTAACACGGTTTGAAGACACACCGCACCAGGCGTCTGCCTAACAGAAGCATAAGCACCTTTCAAATAAACAATTCTTTCGTCCTTCCTACATTCTTTTAAATAACGTAAAACTAAACCAGACCAGCAAGGCACAGAATACACGAATCTTGTTATCGAATGTGTTCATGACAGTGCTGCTTATGACTCTATGGCGTGGCAAAATGGCAATAATGGTTTCGTAATTTTCAATGCTAACCTCGCTTAATCAATTTCAGACACAAAGAAAGCATAATAATTGTCAGGGAAAATTTCTGTACTAATATTTTACATACCCACAACTGCGAAATACAGCAGGCAATAAATATCAGCGAAAAGAAAAAACCGATACTGACCGGCACCCGTAAGACTCAAGAGAATGCCCCAGCCCGGTTTTAAAGAACTATACATCAGGAAGAATGTCCAGTTGAGTGTATCGCACAAACGCATTAATCAAACCTCGCCTATTTTTTGTGCTCCGCGGCATTAAAACCTCATTTTTTCAACTTCGTAGTGTAAGCCCAAGTTAAATTTCAGTTGGCGGTCTTGGTGTTTGCAGGTTGATGACTTCGTACAGCAGCATGCTTAATTTGAAATTGATAATGGTTATTTAACGTTCGATATTCCTCTTTTCAAACCTCATCCGTTGAAATGGCGAAAAATAACTTTCCAAAGCCCAACATTGTAAAAAATTGAAGTGTATCCTAGTTCACCAATGCTGGGTTACCCCGCTCAAAATAGTTGCGTTAACATAACTTAGTTCTTGAATATACCAATGCTATAGCATTCAGTATGATAGTTCGAGGTCGTGTGGTGTTTGAGCCAACTTTATTGTCGGTTGTAGTCTACGTCATCAGTACCATGCATCACAGGTTCAGGTGGCAGCCTTGGAGAAAATTACCAGTTTTATGGCCTATGCATACACATGGATCTAGCGGCTGTCTAGTTAAAAAAACTCTAATAGTTATAAAAAAGGAACAAAACACAGTCTAACTGCTAAGTAACAGAGCTAGGACAGGTAATGCCTAACTAGAATTACCATCAGTGGCACATAAAAGTCCAGGGCCAATAGTATCATAACCTACTCCTTATATATCTCGAATGTGTCACTTAACGTTAAAATACTCGAAAGAGAGGCTGTTATCTTATTTTCAGGGAAATATATGTCACTTTTCAGATATATACGAGGGACCGGAAATTTAAAATCGGACAAATTGTAAGAGCACCTGGAGCGGCTGTGTATAACGTTTCTTTCCCCATAGACTTGGAGACTCGTATGAAAGCAGTACTTGTGGGCGCAACCCTTTTTATGGTAAGTAATATTTTCGAAATGACTGGTGGTTACCGGAATTCCAATCATATTTTCACGTTAAAGTCACCCAACTTTTTAATTTGGGCGAATTCCATACTGTCGCCAGGTGGATTTGCGGTTGCTTCAAAAAATAAAAGCAAATATGTGCATAAAGTTACTTCGGGAGTACGAACAAAGCAGTCTTAAAAATTACACTGTGTTTGTCCATGAAGAATTGCACACAATGTTTTTTCTGTCTCAGCCAAAACTTCAAGCCAGTAAAAACTTGAAATAAATGCGTGAATGTGTCTGACTGGGATGGGTTATTTTGTAAACATTTTATCGTGTATTTTAAATATAATTCTTAGTTTTTGGTATATGCACTGTAAATAGACGGACGGTAAGCACATGTGGTTCCGAAGAAAACTAATAACGCGTTTCGCCGCTGAAGGTGCATTCGGTCTTAACAATTAGGATACCATAGTGTCTTGCACAAACATAGGCGACATTATTGCTTGAAACACCCTAAAGGCATCGGTTTAGAAAAATTGCCTGAGAAGAAATTGGCCGACAGATTAAGATACTCCCTAAAGAGAAATTTCAGAACATTAATAATGCAGTCTTTTCGGCGGCGGCGCACATCTTCTGGGTCTCAGGAAATGATCACGTAAGCATCAAACGCACAACGGCGCGCTTTACTCCGGCCTCATCTCGCAACGGGTCGCTGCCGCCCAGCATGTCTCGCGTGGCCTCGGCGTACCGCCCTCCCCTCAAACAATCGTCAGACTTTCCTCCTTCCCTTTCAAGGGTGATCTGTCTCATCTATGTTCGGTGTTCCTTTGTTGTCTGGGTTACAGCGTGGTTGCAACGTGACTGACGGCTACGCCTGAAGCAAAACCACAGGGGCTGGCTTAAGAGCTATGCTGTCAAGCGTGCTTGAATGGTGTAGCAATTTTTTTGTGGAGGCTCCACCGAATGTGTAATGGCAGAAGGAACGTGACGTCGTCTAGCTCTGCAAAGCAGCGGTAAACGCGCCACTGCCTGGAAAATATTTACGGAACATATTACCCACAAAAATGTTGGTTCCTCCTCACGCCCGCTGTGGCACCTACAGGAACTCGTATGCGCTGTACATCCAGCAAGGGCGCGAGGTGAGGCGTGTAGATTTGTTGTGTTCAAAACGTTTATATTGTTACCGCAAGGTGCACCTTCTCTTTTCGCCAATGAGTATGTTCCGGTTGGTAACCATAAAATAAAGAATGCAGTTGCTGAAGTTTGGTCATCGGAACTTTTCGCTCATCGTGTTTTGAAATGGTCGCGGGTAAGTTGAGTATAAATTAAGCGGCCGAGACGCACGTTTAATACTCCGCGTTTTTTTGGTATACGGTATAGGTTGTTTCAAAGGTATATCAGCGAAACCGAGAACTAATAGCGGTCTTTTTACAATTTCAGGACGGCGCCCTGAATTAATGCGAACGACAAACGACTGGATGAAGGGGATTTCGAAATTGCACTCTCGAAGAAACATCATGAATGAAAGTTCATTCCTCTTGCTTGAAAAACAACAATGGAGACGAAGTTATAAAATATTGTGAATGAATGACATTGGTGTCCTTATATTAATGCGCAACATATATATGGCGCGTTAGAGCGTGGTCTTGGCATTTTCTTGTTGTTAAACCCATATTTTATAGGCGAAATAAAGAAGGTCGTGTTAACCCTGCGGAGCATCTCGTATTAGTACAAAACATAATTCACTGCAACAAGTATTAGGCCGTACTTTGGAAAGATGAATTTCAACGCAGAAAGTTTCGATTATACTTTGCATCCCGTTTCGAGATTGGAAATATAAACTATCGGCGATGCAAGTATCTTGCAAGTGAATTGCAGGTCACTTCGTGAAAGTCATGGGATCGATAAGTAGATAGGACAGCCAGCTTTTTTTGAAATTGCGAGTGGCAAAGGTTGACGCCTATATCATGCACGTTTAAACTTTGTTTCCTATTGAGTTAGCGCCTTTGTGATGGCCGAAACAAAAATGCTCTACCGGACGGTGGTTTTTGTACCTGTAAGTTCGGCTGGTTGCTGTCGATTCAACATAGAAATTCATAGACATTTGACTGCTTTGCCGCTGTAGGTTCAGCTGGTTGCTTTTGATTAAAACAAAAAAAAATTATTGGACACTTAAGCACCCCTTACGATGCCGTAAATGAGAAAAAATTTGTGTTGAGGTGAGAATTGTTATGCCGGTATTGTGAACGCCTTCTTAAGAGCGTTCGAATCTGATATTCATGTAGTCAAATCACATGCTACCGCCCCATACAACGGCCCAGGTGTATCCGGAGAAAGCCGCGCGCTTGTTCCATGCTGTCAAATGACGTGGCGCCTACAGTGGCAGTGTCCAGTTGCACACGTTTGGCATCTGAATATCATAATTATGATCATTATCTTCATCATCATCACCGTTTTTCTTTTTAAGAACTGAAGGCTACAGCCACGTTCTAGCTCGGTAAACGGCAGTCTGATGTACTCCCCCCACACTTGAATTCATCTAAAACAGAATTAATAATGCTGAACCTCATACTCAAAAAATTATATACAGTGGCCAAACGTTTGCCCGGCAGCACTAACATCGCAAAACTCGAAACCGTGGGCCTGAATAACACCGTAAAAAAGCTCATTCGAACCGACCTCCAAACACCGAGCTCTGAAAACTAGCACTGGCACTTATATTCTTCAGAGGCTACAAATCTCCTTTCTAAAACACTTCCCCTCTCTCCCCGTCGAAGACAAAGCTACACTCCGTCAACATCTTTATCCTAAGCTAGTTTTGCTATACTAAGCCTAAAACCTATATGCAGAGTCTCATAATTCCATGCCAAACGGCGTTCGTAAGAATTTTAAGCAATTCATCTACAATACGTGCAAACCTTAAGTTCACTATGTACAAGCAGAGGAATATCTGTGGCATGATGACTTCAGAATCTTCTCTTATGGCACTTGAAATCACGTTCAACTAAACGTCCTGGCCATCCGCGCCACCAGCTAGCCCAGGCGAGAAAGGAGGCAATACAATGAGCGCTAACGCAAAAGCCACCCGTGTCCATAATCATCACCGATTCCGAAGCAGGAGTCCGGAATAAAGCCTCTTGCTTCATTTCTTCGTAGCCACTCAAAACTCTCCAACAAGCACCCCCAACGTTACCAGAAGAAATGCTCTGTACTGAGGTGGGCGTTGGCCAAGGGGAAATTACTTTGTCCATAGTGTTACTCGAGAACTCACCATCAGAGGCGAGCCAGCTCGCCTCCCAACAGGGAGATGGCTGAAAACGCCAGATGACCACGTACAGTAGAATTACCAGATATTAGTGCTTCTCTTACCGTGTCTATCCCCCGGCACCCACCAAGCTAAAAACTCATTAACAAATCACCCAGCTATAACAAACACATCACAAACGCAATAACAAATCACACTACTCTGCTGGTGCCAGCTTTTAGGTACCGTTAAGCACTTTGTGCGGCGAAGTCCGAGAGAGTTTGATCCACTATTAGCCACGTCTTATCAGTCAGGGTAGACGTTGCGCTTACCAATATGCTTGGCTCAATCTTTACTGGTCACCTTGGCTTCCCCGGTCAGTGCGGAAACGACGCCCATATTGTCTTCTGTGCTCGTAATTAAATATGTTTCTTCTTTTTTGCCTTCATTAACCCATGTAGGTAATATCATGCCACAGCGTGTCATCTGGTGCTATATTTCTTAGAGCCCAGGCTCTCGGAGCATCTTAAAAGCCCAGCCTAAAAACAATAGATTCACCTTTCTTCTATAAACGGGAAATCACATCAAAAATATGTTGAGAACCCCAAGAAAGTTTAACCTCTGAATGTAAAATCTCAAAGGTTCAATTGAAGGCCACTTGTAGCTATGTGAAGTTTTCGCTATTAACGTTTCCGAGATTATTTGTGCAGTAAGTCTAGAGCTTTATAACTAAATTAGGGCTTACATTTTGAAGCTAGGATTTAGGGAAGGGACAGGAGTCATTTTCGTGGTATCGCTCATTACTCAAGTGAATTTACTCTCACATAATGCCCGCGGTAACGTCTCTTCGTATTTCGACTGGGAACTGGACCTCTTAAGTGTCGGTTTGGTTTGGGAGTGCTTTCGTAGCCATGACATGTTGAGCCTCTAAAGTGCACATGTTTGCACTTCCTACTTGTGCGACACTCCGTGCACGTAATAGCAGCTCGGCTTGCTTGTGAAGTGAACGCAGACAGCCTAGCGCGCAGTTTGAGAACCGCGGATCGCTGGAAACCCTGAAGCGTTTGCTTTTCGAGTGCTCCGCATATATGCAAGCAAGTTCTATTCTTGTGCACCAGCCAAACCACCTGAGCCCAGGACCAATGACCTTGAAAGTACTTCTTCGCCGATGGCCCTTTTCACCAGCTGACCGCTAAATAATGGCAGCGTTGTTCGGTTATCTGGAGGAGATTGACATTTATTCGACGAAATTGAAATTTGACGATTAGAAAAACAGCTTTCATACTGGTTCATCCCAATACTAACACAAGCTCAGCGCTGAATTTTTCTATTCTTCTCCCTTCTTCAATTTCTTTTCTTTCTTCCTCTTTCTTCTTTGATGTATCAATAGGGCCTTTCCTTCCCTCTTACTCAGGCGAGTAGCATGTCAGTATCAGTTTCTAAAAAACACATAGGCCTTTTTTTTTTCCAACAAAGAGCCATCTTTCTCTCTTTCTCTCTGTCTCTCCCTCTATTTCTTTCTCATACATCGCGTACAACGTTCAAGGACACACGTCATCCAGCAGGGCGTGCTCGTTTGGTTGTGTGCAGGCGTTCGGCGCTGGCAATGCACATCGGCTTGTGTTGCGTGTCCTGCTTCTTTTTATCCCAGTTTCGCGCTGTTTTTTTCGCACTAAGTAGCATGCACTGACAGTCCGATCTAACAACTCTGCCCAGTTCGCAGATTTCTTGCCAGCACTCTGGAGCCAGCACTCTGATGAGCTAACAGCCTAACATTCTGAAGTTTTGTGTTTTAACTATAGGCTGCATTTCTACGTCAAAGGCATCAATGCGTAGCAAGAAAAACGAAGAAAAAAAAGGATCCTCATGCCAAAATAAGCCGGTTCTCCTAGTTGCGCTTGCATTGTGTCCAGTCAGTGTGTGGAAAATGAACTGGTAGGTTGTACGTTTAAATAAAGATGATGTATTTTGCTGCAGCCTTAAGAGTGAGCTGAGAGCGGCATTCCTTGATCGAAAAAAATAATTCAGGGAAGCTTGCACCCACGCGCAAGACTTGAACGGCAAAGCTGTTGTGGGTGAGCATTCGGACACATCGGTGTTTCGTTATTATTGTTTCTTTGCATAGTGGCGGTTCTAGTAATCGTCGTCATATGCATAGAAGAGGTCGTCGTCTTCTTCGCGGCGAGTAGTGAGTGCAAAGTCATCCTCACCTTGTAGACTTGCAACATGCAAGCTCTTCGTCATTGACTGGAGGCAGTGGTGGCAAGTCGTCTCGCGAAGGAATTTGGAACACTCGTAGCCACGTATCCAATTATCCATAATAACTTTGGAGAATGCGGCGGCCGCGGTGACTAGGCCTCTCCCGCGCAGGGTGTCTTTTCATCCTGAGCCTTAGCGACGGAGTACTCTTTTTATGCGCGGTAGCGCTTGACAAGGGCGCTGCAGGCCCTTTTTTTATCAAGCCACTGGGCGAGCCGGGGCCTCGGTGGTTTCCGCAAGGCGCGTGGTCACGAGCGCTCGGCATTTTTGTTGTGTTTTTCTGCAAGGCGCACTTATGGCTTTTACAACGGTTCCGCTGTTATAACAGTAAACAGTTCCGCTGTCTTTTCGCACTTGATTTGCATTCAATCACGCTCGAAGATATATTAGTAATTATAGGCCACTGGTTTAAGAACCCGCAAAAGATTGAACAAACTATCACCTAGTTCCCTCTTTTACATTACCACCTTTGATTAAAATTTTAATAAATGGTCAACATAAAACGATTGGCTGCGCGTTGCGTTTGACTCGGCGTGAAGCTCTTCCCTAGGGGCGAACCCAGGTTCCTGTGGCGTCCACACACCCTTCAGAGTCCTCAACGTCGTATTATGTTGATAGCTTAGGCGCTTAGGTGATCAGTGCATCTTTCTCATTCTTTTATGGGCATGCAGGTACGGTGCCTGTCTCATTCGCACCGCCGTACTGCTGCGCGTTGTACGTGAACAGCTAGTATTTTCAAGTCTTGAGAGAGAGAGAGAGAGAGAAGAAACTTTAATGAGCAAAAATAAATTGTGGGGTGGCTTCCTAGTCCGGAAGTTCATGGGCTGTCCTGGCTCTGTCCGCTCGGTCAACCAAGATCATCTGGTCGTCGAGGCTCGAGCTGGACAACATGTTCTCCCACTGCTCACGGGAAGGGTTGGGAATGGGGGGAAGGTCGGGGTTTCGGTCGCACTCCCAGACGATGTGGTAGAGGGTGCCTGAATTGCCGCAAAAAGCATACTCCGGGGAGTATTGTGTGGGGAATGGATGATTTAATCGTACTGGATTTGGGAACGTGTTTGTTTGAATTCGTCTGAATGCGTTTTCTGCATTTTAGACCAACTGCGTTGGGCGGGGGGAAAGGTCCTTCTACCTAATCTATAATATTCGGTTATTTCCTGGAAAGTCTCAATCGGCGTTGGATTCTGCTCCTCCTCTGTGGCCCGGTTGGTGAGGGGCGGGCCAATGCATGGGCTGTGTCGTTGCCCGGGAGATCGGAGTGGGCAGGGGTCCAGACGATTCTGACCATGCGAGAGGGAGGGGTTTTGCTCAGGAGGCGCAGTGCTGTTGAAGAAACCGCTCGAGCCGCGTAGCTTCTG
This sequence comes from Haemaphysalis longicornis, assembly GCA_013339765.2. Classification (NCBI taxonomy): domain Eukaryota; kingdom Metazoa; phylum Arthropoda; class Arachnida; order Ixodida; family Ixodidae; genus Haemaphysalis; species Haemaphysalis longicornis. The sequence goes on along the minus strand of CM023451.1, from coordinate 47,861,891 downwards.
CATGCCGCTTGACAATCGGTGATTATCGTAATCACCGTGGTTTCCGTTATGGCCAAGGCAATCGCAACTTGTTCCGCTTCCTGGATAGAATAGGTCTTGATTGTGAGACTGGTGAGTGGTTGATCCCTTGAGGTGACCACTGCAACCGCTGCCCCTCGGTAACGCTGGTATTGGGCGGCATCTGTGTACACTGCTGAGGAGTCTTTGGAATACCGCTTGTCGAGGGCCGCTGCTCTGGCTTTTCTCCTCCCCTCATGATTGTCTGGGTGCATATTCTTTGGGATGTTGGCGACGTAGACATTCTTTCTGAATTCTGGTGGAAGCATCTGCGGTTGCTGTTTCTCCTGAGCCTGCCATTTATATGTAGCCAACAGTAGTCGCCCCGCAGTGGAGAAGCCTAATCGCAGTTTGTGGCTTGTGAGGTGGGCCTCGATAAGTTCTTCGGCAGTGTTGTGAAGGCCGAGACTGAGCAGGCGGGCCGTGGAGGTACTCATGGGTAATCCCAAAGCTTGCTTGTAGGCTTTTCGGATGATTACGTTTACTTTTTCGAGTTCTGCCTTGGATAGGACTGTGTAAGGGATTGCGTACGTTATCCGGGAGATGACAAAGGCTTGCACGAGTCGTATTGTGTCCTGCTCCTTCATGCCGCGCTGTCTGTTGGAGATTCGGCGAATGATGTGCGTTACTTGTTCTGCTGAGTGCTTAAGGTGGTTTACCAGGATAGTGTTCTTGGCATCCGCTTGGATTATTAGCCCGAGAATTTTGAGGTGTTTGCAAGGGTTTATAGTGCGGCCGTCCAGTTTGATCTGAATGTCATTGGAGTCCATGGCGGTGACTTTTTTCCTTACTAGTAGTAGCTCTGATTTTTGCGGGGCGCAGGAAAGGCCGCATTCCAGGGCATATTGGTTAACAATGTCGGCTGCCTGGTGAAGGCTGTGTTGAAGACCACCCAGTGAATCAGAGCCAGTCCAAATTGTTATGTCATCTGCGTACAAGGCGTGTTTTATATGGGGAAACTCGTTGAGTCGCCTCGGAAGATCGAGTAGTGCTAGGTTGAAAAGCAGGGGGGATAACACTGACCCCTGAGGGGTCCCCCTGTCTCCGAGGTGGATAGGGGCTGAGGAGACGTCTCCAACTCTGAGCACTGCCACGCGGTTCGAGAGGAAGTCCGCGATGTAGTCGTAAGTTCGTTGTCCACATCCCGTTCGGGCTAGGCGCTGTAGGACTGCAGTGTGTGCCACGTTGTCGAATGCCCCCTTAAGGTCCAGGGCGAGGATGGCTCTTGGGGAGTGGCGGGAGGCTGGAACTAGGATGTCTTCCTTAAGCTGGATCAGCACATCTTGTGTTCCAAGGTGCTTGCGGAATCCGTACATAGTGTTTGGTATCTGACCTGTGTGGTCCAAGTGTTCTTGAAGCCTCACGAGTACGATGCGTTTTAAAATTTTGCCCACACACGAAGTGAGAGATATCGGCCTCAGGTTGTCGATGTGAGGAGATTTGCCCGGTTTAGGGATCATCCGGTCTTACGCTGTTTTCCAGGCGATAGGGAGTTTGCCAGAGCGCCAACAGGAGTTAAAATGGTCTGTGAGGCTTTGCATGGCTCTGTCGTCGAGGTTTGCCAGGAGTTTATAGGTGATTTTATCTTGCCCAGGTGTGCTGGCTCGCTTGCTTTCGGCGATGGCTGCTCGAACCTCGTGTAGTTGGATGTCCCGGTCGAGCAAGGGATTGGGGGTCCCAGTGTATGGTAAAGATGGGGATCCATTCCCGGCCTTGAGGTACTTGGTTGTAAGATCTCTAATGAGGTCTCCCGTCGTGCCTAGGTAAGAATTGAGAGTTTTAGTTAAAGTGCGGCGTCTTTCGCCCTTGCTTTCCAGCGGGTCGATTAGGTATCGAAGCAACCGCCATGTCTTCCGGGTGGACAGTGTTCCTCGAAGACCATCACACATTGTCAACCAGTTTTCCTTGCATAGCGAATTTGCGTATTCCGCCGCTTCCTTGTTAAGTTGTGCTATACGCAGCTTAAGTTTCCTGTTATGTCGCTGCTTTTTCCACCTACGCGTAAGGCTGTGTCGCGCTTCCCAAATATGCAACAGCTTGGAGTCGACGTACGAAATTTGGTAAAAGTGGTTATAGTCTTTGTGGAGGTCTTCATGTCTTGAATGAGTTCATCGGCCCACTGGTCATAAGAGAGGACCGGGGATGGAATCTCGCGCTCCCTCCGGATTTTGCGGAAAGTGTCCTAATCAGTGATATGCGCCGACCCAATACGGGCATTGTAGTTCATACCCTTAACTTGTATTTTGATAACGTCATGATCCGACCCTAAAGATTCTGTTGTATTGACACAGGTGGCTTCTTGGACGTTGTGAGTGATTGACAGGTCAGGGCATGTGTCCCTTGTCACAGTGTTCCCAGTCCTTGTGGGAGTATTGAGGTCGTTGATAATTGTAAGATCTTGATCTTCTATGGCTCTTACAAGCTCCAAACCTCTTTTATTAATGTAAAATAGCCCCACAGCTGATGAGCAGCGTTAAAGTCTCCTAGTATGAGGACTGGGGAACCGCCAGCAATTTGAAGCGCGGCTTTGATTGTGCCTTCAATTCCCGACTGCTTTTTCGTTGGCCTGCAGTACATGTTAAGTATGAACTCAACTATAACCAAGGCCCTAGCTCTAGCAGAAAGAAACCGCTTATGGACCCTTCCGGAACATCATCATGGTTTTCTGTACTCAATTGACCCACAGATAAGACTGAGGCTGCCAGAACGACTACCTCGCCGGCGGGAAACACTGTTTCATAGACTGCGACTGAATGTGGCGTTCACTAATGCCTACTTACATCGCATAGGCCAAAGTACAAGCCCACATTGCGACAACTGTGGCGCCCTCGAAACCGTCGAGCATGTCCTGCTAGAGTGCTCCGCCTACACTGACGCAAGGAGTCGGTTAGAGCAAAGGATCACATGTCTTCACCCTGGACCAATTACGCTGAGCCTGCTACTTGGACCATGGCATTCTCCGTCATCTCAACGGAAAGTCCTGGATGCGTTATTTGGGTATCTTGAAGATATGCGTCACCGAGACTTTATAGCTCCCCTTAAGCGGTCAGTCTATGCTACGCCGCATGTCCCTTTATGTGACCCTGTCTTTTTTCCCCCTCTTTCACCTACTACTCTTCTTTTTACTACTCATCTGTCTTTTCCCCGCTCCCCTTCCTGCAGAGTAGCATGTCGACGTACTCATGTTGGCAAACCTCTCTGCCTTTCCTTCTTTAATAAAGAGCTTCTCTCTCTCTTCTCAGGCTCTTCTTGTTCTGGGAGGAACGACAGATAAGCTCGGTGAGCGTGTGGTGACACTCTTTTTGAGGGAGAAGGTGCTGCGTGGACGCGATGGATTTTCGAATTAAAGTTGCTGTAGATTTGCCTGTGGGATCTATATGTGATACATACCCCGGTAATTTTGCGGGGACATTAGTTTCTTGACTAACGGGCACGTCCGGGGGTGGGTTCCAAGTTGACAGGTATTGCTGGAGCGTCACGGCCTTGTTTTTGAACCCTCTACAGTTCCATTGCAAGACTGTAGTATCACACTGCCGATTATTTTGTGCGCCCATCGTTAACAGAAGTAGGGTCTTGGTTTTCAACTATCGATGATCGGGAATATGGCGATTGCCTCTTGCGGAGTGAGCTGCTTTCGATATTCTCTACTCGGGCCTGGAGTTGTTCTATTTTTGCCGATTGCTGGTCTATACGGGCTGATTGTCCGTCAATCTGCGTTCCTTGTTGTGTGACGAGTTCTTTCAAGTGAGCGATCTGCCGACATTGTTCGGCGAGTTGTGCACTTATTTGGTTGAGCAGAGTTGTAACAGATTCGATGGAGTTGGGCTGAGCTCCTTGCTCTATCGGGCTTGGGCTGGGATTTGCATTAGACTCAGGAGGAACTGGCTGTGCCTGTCCTAGGATTTCTGGCGTCGTCGCTGTGCTTGAGCAAGCACTGGCCTCCTGAGCAAGGGGAAGAGGAGGGATCGTTTGTGCTTGGGGCGAAGTGTCCTTGGCAGAGCTACTTTCTGTCAAACCCTTCCCCGGCCATTTACGTTTCTCGGGATTGGGTTGCTCACATTTCCTGCGAAGCTCGGCTAACTCGGCACACATCTCGTCAACTTTCCTCTCTAAGCGCTCACAGTTTTGGCATGACGGCTGCTTAATAGGTATACGCTGATTTAAATTGGCGGTAGGAAAGGTGCAAGCAGTGGGAGAAGCGATGTTAGCCCCGCTCACCTGCCCAGTGGTGCTGCCGCCCCTTGAAGAACGGCTGCGGGATCTTGACTGGGACCGGGACCGCGATCGAGAGTTCCTTCGCGATGAAGATGAGGAGCCCGGGTGTTCCCGGGTCTCCGTCGACGGCGGCCACGCGGTGTTGCAGGCTGCTGTTGGTCCCCCGGAGCCTGGGATGCTGCACGTTGTCGCGCCAGCTCCTTCTGTCGCTTGACGTACGGTTCGCAGAACCGCTGCCGGCAGCCTTTAGATGCCGTGAGGTGCTCCCCCATGCACAGGGAGCAGCAGGGCTTGCACACGTGGCCATTACCCGGGTCCCTGGTTCCACAGGTGGGGCACGCCCGCACGTTGGGGCATGGACAGGCCATAGATCGATGGCCCAGTTCGTGGCAGATGGTGCACGCAGGAACCGTCTTCCTATACAAGTAGCAACGGTGTTCAGCTCCCAGGTGGTACACGTAGAACGGCACCTTTTATCCCAGGATTGTTACGATTACTGTAGTTGAATTTCCGAGCCTTCTACAGGCCATGAACTCAAATCCTGGGAGGAAGATGTTCTCGAGACTTTCTTGGCTTGAGTAGTGCAGGGGGATGTCGTGGATGACCCCCTTGACTGAATCGTCCGGGGCGAGACCGTAAAGTTGGACTGGGTAGACGGTCCCTCCAAACATAACTTGTTTCAGGTGGTGGAGCGCTTCCGCTGCCTCGCGGTGGGATGTGCTCACCGTTGCCGTATTTTGAACACCGGCGATGCGAAGACGGAACTCTGCCTTGCGCCACGTGAGCTTTGTTGCCCGGAGTAGGACTTCTGAGAGCTCCGTTGGGCTAACTTTGGCGAGATTCAGGCCGCCCTGTGGCCTTATGAGAGCTTGTAGTCGTTGAAAGGCAGCGGAGGTGGTTTCGGCTTCCCGGTGGGTTGAGCGGTAGGCTTCATTGCCGGCTTGGTCGGGGTTAGGTCTGGCTGCTGAGCGCTTTTTCTTCATGTGGCGTCGTTGGGCCCGACTCACGACGTCGATCCATTTCGAGCTTGCATCGCCCGTAGACGGGTTCTCTGTGGTGTAATCCCGTTCATCGGATGTCTGGTAAGCCATGACGTCCTCGGCATCGCTTGAGTGTTCGTCCAGGTGGCTCGGCGAAAGCGCCAAGCAGGCGGCGGAGCTCGACATTGTGCGCACTCGTCGCTAAGCCTACCCCAGTGGAAGTAGGCCTAGCTCGCCGATCTGGAAAGTTGACCGTGAATTAGTGCAATATTCACTTACGGTCAAACAGTCAGTATCTTCGCACGCACGGTAACTTCACGGACACGATGAATTGGTTGAAAACGTCCATACGTTGGGAATTCCGCGTCTCTAAATGAAAATCTGCGGAGCCCATGCGAGGCACGTCATCACTGTTCCAAACAAGGCACGTCATCTCAAGTCTTAATGCACGCGTGTGGATAGTAATGTGCTGCTGTGACATTTACAGCACGTTCGCTCAACTATTTTCGCTCATTACATTTCGCTTCCGCCCCTGCCTGAACACCCGGCATGCTACAGTGCATTCTTCGGTAGCGCCATCTGAAGTCGTCGAAATGACGTGTGTCGGCCGGCGGCTCTTCCTGAAGCCACTTCCCCTATTCTAGTACACTGTAACAAAACGAACGCCATGGACAAACACACGTAAAAAGTAAGAAACATTTGCCAGTCTGTAATAGCAGCACCTTTATGTTTGACGGAAATTGTGTTAATGCTGTAATATTGATAATTATCATTCGGCTTTCGAAGTGTAAAATGTGTTTATAACTTGAAGTTGAGGTTTTGTAATGCAAAAGTGAATACAAAAATACATAACTGACATATATACATATATTGTAAAGACGTTTTGAGATTTGCTTTGGTTTTGTTTTCACGGAGGGTTTCCCAAGAAAGAAGGTGAGAGAAAAAAAAGAAACTTTGGGAATAGGAAGAGGGTGTTAAACGTCGGCATGATTGAAAGCAAGAAACAAGCGCTTGCTCTGGCTGAAAAAAGAGAGCTAATGGAACCTTAACCAGAAAAGAAAGCATGGTTCGACGAAGAATCGAACCATGCACGTAAAAAACAGTAAATAAATGCGTTTCCACTCGGCCATCTCGGCCGGCTGTATATTTTAAAACAATACCTTTATTTACACATAAATATACACGTTATGCAGAATGTTACACATGGCTCAGTACTAGCTCTGACAGCAGATGTGTCGGTTCTATGTTTTGAGTGGGAAGATGACAACAAAAGGAAATCCAGGTGAAGAAAAGAAAAGGCGAAGAGAAACACAACAAAAAAAGAAAATGAGAACAGCAACACAGGTTATACAAAAACAAAGGCCGAAGGGATTCTGTGCGTCCTATTGGCGCTAATCTGACTCGTACCTCAAAGGATGGGCTGTTCAACGTAGGTGCACTGGTCCATTAAGTGGTTCAATCACCTTTTTTAGATGCAACGCATCTCATGCTCGCCCCTCTGTCCTTCCTACGTCTGTCCGGCGTTGTCCGCACAGCTGCGCCTCTCCTCCTCTCCACTCTCCGATAGCAAAAACTCTCTCCCAAACAGCTGCGGGTTGGCGCAGCGCGCTCTCACTCCGTTGCTAGGCGCCGGTGGGCGGCGCTGCGCATGTGCAGTACTCTCTCTTTCCGCGCTCTCCTCTCCTTCGGGCGCTGTGAATATAAAGTGGCATGCCGCGCTCCGAGGGTGTCAGTCGACGGTCTTCCGCTTTACGCTTGCACTCTCTCGCAGTACTCGGCGATTGCTTGATGCAATTGTCAAGCCCCTTACTGTGCACTTTACGAACCACAAGGCACTCATTCTCGTCTGAAATAAAGACCGTACCTGAGCATATGTGTACTGCATGTGCATTGCATGGCGAAAATGGAAAATTACACCCACCTCCCCTTCGCGTGAGAATCCCTGCTATAAGCGTAATCAATACGATGGAAAACGCCAATGGAACCCCCCCTGAGATGCGTTGCATCACACCAGGGTTCCCGCGAGAGGAGGTGGGCGTAATTTTTATGGCTCGGACGTTTTCCTGTCTACGCCTTTCCTCATTTTGTTTTATAGCGCTTCAGCTGCCTCGGGCGAGATTCCTTTGTAGCTCCAGGTCACAGTCAGATGTGCCTAAGCACGCTAACCGTCCATTGCACCTCCCGCAGAAAGTGTCGCCATGCGGGTTGTGGGTGGAGGGCGCACTCCACTGCGTCAACCCTCGCTTTCAAGAGGGAGTGAAGTCTAATGGCTAGGACAAAGTGATGGAAAGCGGGGTGGTCTGTGTCCACCCGCACGAACTTGAGGCCTGGCCAAGTAACGTTCCACGATGTTCTGAAGCACGATTGTATATCGTGCCAGAAATACATCACCGTGTTGCAGTCAAGGAATACGTGTTGTGCAGTTTCAGGTTTGCCACACAGGAGGCATCCGACGCCCCAAAGAAGGAAGATGCGCTGCTCCTGCTGACGCGCCATGACTGGGAACACTGCCGCGTGGAAACGGGAAAAAATATTTTGTGCCGACAGAGATGGGCGACTGCCTAACTCGCTTGAACAAATCACCTCCACCCTGAAGGACCGGAGGCTCACGGTACAGAGCTGGTGGCAATGTCTGCGCTACTAAGTCCAAGTATAACTTTCGCGGCTTCACAGCGAGTAGGTATTCCAAAGAAAAAAAAGTCTGCAGTGAAGCCACCGGGCTCGCTATCTCCTCGTAGAAACTGGTGATGGGAGACCCGTGATCGACAGGCGCTAATGTGGCAAGCCACGGCCGCAAGTGGAGGGAGCTTAGGCATTGGATGGCCCCTTGAAGGAACGGTAGAACCTGTTCGCGGAAGAACTTGTGATTTAGGAAAAAAATTGATGTAGCATTTTTTCAGGAAGCCAAAATTACGAACCTAGACGGATGCAAAATATTTTGTACACCTTATCGGCAATGAGTTCTGGTGCTTTCACGCACTGAACGGGACGCGAGCTGGCGGTGCAGCCTTTCTCGTTAGACAAAATGATTCGGTCGAAGCCGTCGACTGTGAATTGGGCAAAGATGGCCGTTTCAGCCAAGTGGACGCACTTGTGGGAAGGGAACTCACTCCTTTCCTTTGAATCTACCCTTCCAATAACTCAGCGTCACGAAATGGTGTCTTCACCTCCACCCCCTCGTTTGAATGTCCCATTCACCGTAATATTCAGCAGCAACTTTAATTGTGCGACCAAAAAAAAGTGTCAGAGTGGGTGAGTCCACCAGGAACGGTGCTTAGTCGCGAATGTTCGTGACTACGACCTGAGCGACGTGGCCTTGGGACGGAAGTGGGCCATCCCACGATACATCAGTTGGAGTGGCTTGTGTCAGGCCCGGCTGGACCGGTTTTATGTTTCTGGAGACTTGCTTTCACGAGTACAGACTACGCCGTGACACCTGTCCAACTCTCTGACTATGGCTTAGTGACATGTAAAATAGGTTGCGATGTAAACCAAAAACATGGCCAATTAAATCCTCGCTAGATAATGAATGCATCGATCGTGCAAAGCCTAGAATTCGTAGAATGCGTGCGGGAAAAAATGAAATGCTTGGGATCCCGCACAATAGGGTCGAGCGAGTGGCAATCCTTCAAAGTTAAATCAAAGTTGCAACCACCATAGGCGGGTGAGAGGCCGCGCGAGGTAGGGCTAACGAAAATTTCGGTAGCTACCGAAACCGAAAGCTTCGAGACCTCATAGAGGCGGATGAAGACAGGCCTGGGGAATTTCATGAGGACATCCGCGTGACAAAAAAGAGCTTTTCTATAAACTACAACATTGCGACTGCGGTGTCTTTGTCCGCTGCAGAGAGCAGAGAGTTGAGCAGGAGGCACAGCCCTCTGAAGTCTTCCGCACGCTGGAGAAAAAGAACGCTACCTGGAAAAACACCACTGAGGTTCAACACCACCGGCAGCTCGCACGGGGACCGCGGGAAGTGGCAAGCGCCTTTGAGGATTTCTACTAGCGTATTATCTATTTACAGATCGGATTAGACGCAGTCTCCGAGGATGTTCTTTGCGAGCTCCCAAAAATATCGAAGGATTTGACAGAATTAATCACCTCACCAATAACTGCAGCGCAGGCAGAATCCGTAATAAACAGCTACCTAGAAATAAGTCCCCAGGTCCATACGAGATTGTCTCAAAATTTTACAGACTTTTTCAGAAAGAACTAAGAATGGTCCTTGCTTCAATTTTGGAGGAAAACGCAAAAAAGCTGCTTCCGCCTTTCATGTGAAATAGCCGCCTGGTCCTGCTGCCGAAAACACCAAAATCCGGTTCCATACCAAGCACATCCGACTTGTGCCCGATTTTTCTTTTGTCGTCAGACTACAAAATCCTGGCTCGGGTACTGCCTCACCGACTCGAAACAGCACTTAGTACGGTGGTAGGCCCACACGAGAGTTGCGGTTTTAAAGGGCGAACAATAAATTCCAACCTCCGCTGGATGAGGACCGTTTGTGAGGCGGGAGAGCTAAGGCTACCATCGCTGGTGGTGATACAGCTGGACCTTAGGAACGCAATCGACAGGGTACAACGGCCATTCCTGTTCATACTCCTAAGTCACTAAGGAGTAGGACAAACCATGATAGATTGAATCCATATATGCTACACTCAAATCACGACGAGCATAATCGTAAATGGTCAAGTAAGAATCCTCATCACGGTACAAAACTGTGTCCGCCAAGGCTTTCTTACGTCCACACTACATTTTGCTCTTTATCTTGAGCCATTGTGCCGCATGCTTAGCTCCGTCCAGCAAAATCGAAGGACTCGTTGTGGGCGGACGGTAACTACGAGGGATATCACGGTGGTTAGCTGAACGGCGACAAAAAGATTGCATACTTACCCAAGTCGACAACGGGTATTGTCGCTGGTATCAAGTTTATGCTGCATTTTTGAAATTCTGGCAGTTCTAACGCTTGTTTCACCCGCACTGATCTTGTTGACGAGGCCACATTGCTAGTACTGCAAGCTATTGAGCCAGAGCTTCCTTATTTGACTCAAGAAAAGCTATCGCAGGTCAACCGCAATCTTTTCTTCACAAGCCGTTGTGGCCACAAATGAAATGGAACGCTTCATTTGGATTCTGCCGTTAACAACGCCTGTTTGTCGCGCACCGATCTTGCAGAACAGCAACATCACGATAATACTACAAGCCATGTCACTCCTAGCTTGTCAGGTGCATCAAATCCGTTGTGTAAAACGACTGCTAATACCGGAGAAAACATCTGAGTTTGTAATGTCGTGGATAATGCAAGGCAATATTAGAAAGCGACCAAAGCATGCGGTGGCGGTGACGTAAAAAGGTACAGCAAACAGGTACTGTGGGAGTCAGCGATGAGCAAAAAAAAATTTACACGGACCGCCCCCGGCGCCCTGCGCGAAAAATTGAAGATAGGAAGATAGAACCCCTGCATGCACGACCTCGAAGAAAGCTTCAATGCCGATTCAGTTTGTTGTTCACGAAAAGCAACCGAGGCTGCAGCAAGAAACGCTTGTGCTTGCCGCGTCATGAGCAAAGTTGATCTCAACATCGTTATGCTATAATATGCCTGACTTACTTAAACAAGGGCAAAATCAGAAAGCAAACTTTTACGCCTAGCGTCTATGCCAGCCATAGACGCTGTTGTTTAGTGATGTTTATGCACAAATTTTAGCTGGTGGTGTTGCAACAGATATTTTGTAGTGTTGGCAAGTTAAATTTTTGGGTTAGCTGAATAGATGAAATTACAATATGCACTCTAGAAACATCTTTTGATACAAAAACCGGCTTAACAAGGATTTGAATTTTGGTCGATTACTCTGAAAGTGCAATTTATCAGAGTTTGCACTATACTTTATCTTGCGCTGTATATGGTACTTTGCATGCTTCCAATGCTGACATGGCAGAACATATATTGTCTGCGATATGTTAGCCAAATCATCAGACATGCCGGACTGATTTGTGCGATATGTCAAATGTCTTAAGAATACATCGAAGGCATATTGCAAAACTTCTAGGACTCATCGTTGTAACCTTTACATCATAAACATATTGTTAATCTTCGACATGTTGTTAGTCGCTTTACGATATCATTCCTTTATAATCTTGGAGTATATCGATATCTAGTAGACGTCCTTACCATCAAACGCATGTCGTAATACTTATTTGACAATTCGTTGAAATCTTTCCGTTATTAAACCTTCACGATGTTGAAAAATACAAAATCTCGTTCAATCCTTAATGGAACCATGAAGACAAAACGCAAGTTTGGTTAATTCAAAAGATTGCCTCGTTAGAGTTACACTGACACCACTTTTACGTAAACTTCTCTCAAATAAGCTGTATAATTAGTAAAAGAGGGAAAGGCAAAGCGACCCACTCGTTCATTTCTCGCAACAGACACTACGATGTCATACCAGCCAGCTCTGCGATTGGCGGAGGCCACAAAAAGCAAACGCAAATTAGGCAACCTGAGACGTTTTCCGAGCAAGCTATTGGCGCTTAAATTTAGGACACATTTTTTTTTTCAAGCAGTAAGAATGGTGGTGCCGACAGAGGAAGTTACGAAAGCACACGAAACATAGAAGTGCCAATGCATACTGCTGTTGGTACTGCGCGAACTATGCTTGGTTTAGTTGCACAGGACTGCGGGGCTTTGAGATAGCTTTAAGCCTAACCACAAGGACGCAAAATCAGGTGCCGGGTGAGCGTCGGCGCGTTGGGCGGGAAGGCGCGAGCACGCAGCAGAGGTTGTCTTCGTGACCATATTTGTCGAGTGAGAACACTGTTTCACAAAACGTATATTTTCTCCCTGAACAAAGACAAGACCGGTTCGAATACAGTCCAAAGCAATCCAGAGGCCGAAAACGGCTTGCCACGGTATGCTGGCACCATCTAGGTTCACTAACGGTAAAAAAAGGCTTTCCAATTGGCTGCAGACCGGTCGGTTCCCGTGATGCCATTGCAGACGACAAAAACACACTATTTAGCGAGAAAATCAAACTTTTAACGTAAATTCAATAATTTCTCAGCTAATAAAACATCGCTTGCATCGGGACAAGCGCTCGGGACACTATAAAAGGAAATCTTTCGACTGAAACAAGCTTGTATTTTGTCTTCATGGCTCTTTTAGGATGTCGACAACTTGTCGTAAAAGTTATTTGATTGTCATTGATATATTTGTGATATACAAGACGACTCGTTCAAATAGTTTTGCTTGATGCATGTCGTATGGATATTGCCGCCATATTTTCACCTGGGATATACGAACCGGTACAAGAAAACGCGGAGAGTTGTAATACGAACGCTGACTACCTATACAAAATGCTACTACCTTGAACCATGCAACCTATTTCATATAATCACAATGCCCAAAAATATGCTTTTGCTGCCTAATTAGGCTGATACAAAAAGGACAGTAGATATTAAAGTTTTAAAGCTCCTTGCTGTCGATGTCAAACAAGCTTGTAGATAGAATATCGCATCATTTGCTGATGACTTGCCTACAAATAATCACCATGAGTTACTGCGCATAAAAAAAGTCAACAAAAACTCCACAAAGAAAAAATCATTGTGCGCACCACAGGGAAAATGCACTTGACTTCTCAATGTGTAATTTCAATGAACATTGAGTTTCTGTTGATTTTATCTTGATTAAATAAAAACTCAATAAAACGTCCAACGTGAACAGAAATTCAGAAACCATTTTTCCAGGGGCGTGAACGCTTGGCAAAGATAAGGCGAGTGAGAAAGGCGGCGCCTTGTGGTCGCGCCATCACGGCACTGCCTGACTATATATAGTGCTGGCGTCCTCATGGAGAGGAGATGGCTGGCACCCGCCTCCCTTCTCGTCCCCCTCCGTGAACAGCTCCACATGCCACGAAGCAAAGCCGCAGCTTGATCCTAAACTACACCGCCTTTGGCCCACACTGTGCACCGAGACGCGTTGACGTCGAAAGTTGATACGAAATAACTGGGAGAATGGGAGTCATCCGACACACACACGCACATGCACGCACGCACACAAACACACACGCGCACACACAAGCACGCGCACGCACGCACAAAAACACGCCAAGACGCGCACAAGCATGAACAAGCACGCAACGTGCACGCACACAGACGCACGCACGCACACAAACGTACATGCAGGGACACCCGCAAGAACGCACAAGAACACACTCGCGCACACACACACATACGAACTCGCATGCACGCACGTGAACATCCACGTGAACACGCACACGCACTTACTTACTCACTCACTCAATCAATCACAAATTACGCTATCCGATTGCCGAGAATGTATACTATTCGTCGCACCTCACAGTGGTCATAGTACCTCTGCGCTAGTCTGTAAGCCATCGGCATGCGCATAACGATCTTCGTAACTAGCTGGTCGTTGACCATGGACGGCAAAATAAAAAAACCAAATTGGGGAGCCCAGGCTAACATTTTAAGGAGGGCAGGCAAATTCACAAGCGCAGTGATTGCCGACCGTTGATTGCAACATAGCAGCGCGAACAGCGCGTATTTCACCTTTCTTCATCTCAAAGTAGAAAATATATATTCCACAAACTGCACCCTACAGTAACGTTTCGGCGAATGAGGAGTCAGACATATCGTACGATTCTTATGAATCTGCACGAAGGGATCCGCAAGTTTAGCGGGCGATAGGGAACTAAACGAAGGTGTGCAGTCGGCGAGTCATTGTCATTGCGTTCCAATTTCTAAGTTTTGTTTAAGTATGCGCTGGTTTCATCCAACATTAAGCCTATTTCTGCCCTGGCGCCTGTCTCTCGCCGCCGTCGGGCCGCTGCTACGTGCAGCGGGCTTCCGGAAGGGGGCGTGGTTTGACCCCTATCTCTCAAGGTCAAAACTGGCCACCCCGCGAAGACTGCCCGAGGTAGCGTAGTGCAGCTTTCGCTACAAGAAACACGCAGGTTAGGGTCATTGTCATAGTTTTTACTGCTCCTGAGAACATAGAACCACCCATGTTTCAAGCAGTTGCCCGCTTTCCGACACAGCAGGTGTTCAGCATTGAATTCCGGACACACTTTGAATTCGAAGGCTTCTACACGTACGCACACCACAAAAAGAACAGGACAGAAAGACTCGGGCGAGTAATAAAATACTCCACAAACAACACATTGAAAGACAAAGGTAGCGGCTTGCCGCTCACTGAAAGATGCAGTTCTCACCACAACTCGCCTGGAGGATCCCGCCAGCGGGAAGAAACTAACAGCGACAACAGAGGGAGGCGTGCGTCCCTGCCGGCTTGAGTGAGTCGAACGGTCGGACACATTGCGTGACGTAGCGCGTGTGGAAAAGAAGGGGCTATGGAACACGAATAAATGCCTTACTGAAACTAATAGAAGAAGGTCAACGTGTCCTGTGCTGCCATATCGAGGCCTGAAGACACGTGAATGGCTGTCCCTGTTACAGATGGTCAAGTTTCCCTGGCGAAACCGGTGCTGGAATGGAGAAAAGGTTCGATGGGAATCTAAAAAGGCAGGAATTACGTAGCACCGACATCCTCAAGTGAAATAGAGGCAAAAGATAACATTGATATAGCTCTGTAGCTGGAAATTATGACTGGGTCATTTTGGGGGAAGGGGTTCAATGCAGGCTATCTTAAAATCAAAGGTGGATGCGTCCGTTTGAATCGAAGAATAAAAAATAAGGTTGAGGAACTTTGCCACAGTTTCCCCGTAATGTGGAAGAAACGCGCTGGATATGCTGTCGGGCTCCGGCGTGGACTTGTTTTAGGGGCAACCCCTTGGCGATCGTCTCAGGACTGAGCCGCGGGCTCGGCGTAACGGTGTGAGCGACATGCAAGACCGACGAGTGAACGAAAAAAACGAACGATGAAAACCGCAAAGGAACAGAGTGTCGGGAATTAGGTTGGGGAGGGTGGTTCGCCGTGGCGGCGTGAGCCAGCGCTCTCCGAAGTGTGCGGTGGGGGAGGGAAAGGGGCAGTATGCTGTGCGCGCACGAGGGCTCGACCGCGCGACGCTTGCAGAAAACGTGAGGGGGGCGTGCACTTGACTAAGATATGCGTTTGCTTAAGACGCAGTTCAAGGGCACCTCCAGAGACGCACTTCTCGGCGCAGACGCAGAGACTCATTATCGCTGCCACCGAGAGAACCCGTAAGTGATTGCGGCCTCAGCGCACTGCTGCAGTGCCCAACTATCGCATTAGGGAGTACCGTAATCGCGAGCCATTTATTATTCGAAGTAATATATTTAGGACTCCCGGATGCGATCCTCTACTGAAATCAGGTTAGGAAGATACTCGAGTACTTCTTGGCAACTGGCACTGCGAAAACCCAGTTTAAAATACAAATAAAATGATTCGCGGTGAACATCAAAACAATTATTCAAAATTTCGGCGAAGTTTTTCTTTCCCTATCTCATAAAGGTAAAAAACTGGTGTCGCTCCTCCTGTGAATATATGTAACGTAGTGCTAGAGCAGAAATCTTTAACG
Source organism: Haemaphysalis longicornis (assembly GCA_013339765.2). Classification (NCBI taxonomy): domain Eukaryota; kingdom Metazoa; phylum Arthropoda; class Arachnida; order Ixodida; family Ixodidae; genus Haemaphysalis; species Haemaphysalis longicornis. Next base: position 47,846,128 of record CM023451.1, on the reverse strand, counting down.
CAAGTATTAGCACTAGAAATAGAATACAAATCTCGCTGAGCTGTTGAGACGTGCGCATTTTGTCGCAAGCGCTTGGATTTACGTTTAGGTGAATTATAGATCCTATTGCACTACGTGTAGATTTAGCTGTCACGTTAACTTCATTGGGTTCTACATTTTGCCGACAGAATGCTCGCGGTGGAACATCATTTGGAAACAGTGTGAATCTCAGCGCACAACTTTCACAATATGTTTCACAGTGTTTTTGGATTAAAAATATCGACCGTCTCAAGACGCAAATATCACCCATCTCAAACCTAGGTGAGAACGTAAACGTCACTGAATAGGCGAAGCAGTTATTCAAGCCAGCTTTTGGAGTTTAACCATTGCGTACATTTTACGCCAATATAACCCATTGGTAGTGTGTGCTTCTTATAGACTTGTTGCCTTTACGTGGACCGCATTGCGAAATTCCCTGCCAGCCGATGTTTTTCTAAGTTATATTGGTGGCGTTTTATCGCTCTGAATTCGGTCGGTTAATGCTCATTGAAAAAAAAAGTTATAAAAAGTTATAGAACACCGAGGCAAACCTACAAAATTAAAGACAAACGATTTCATTCTAAATAAAAGGCTCAGTATATGGTTAGGATGTAGAGAAGAAGGGCCCCAAGTCCGAGACCGCAACGTGACCTTGTATAAAAATTGATATGAGCTATTTTATAAACAGCAGCAAACGATCTTCGAAGAAAAGGTGTTCCACAAATATCTATGCTTTTACGTTTTATTAGCAAGCTTCCGGATGTTATGTGCGTAAAATGCCAGTGGACATGAATATAAATATAATAAAAACACTTCAGTGCAAATATTTAAAAAATGAACAATGAAACAACCAGTATCAATTACTAGATACGTAAAACACAGAAAGAGTAGAAACACTTTTATAAATATATAATAAAATTAATAATTTGGAAGTGAAAATGAACGGAGAGGGGAGTACATAATTTGAGCAACTTTTTCACACACAGTGCCAGAAGAAATAGTCATAGCGGCACCTTATCCCTATGCGGCAGAGGAGTCATCCTCATCATCACCAGCCTATCTACGCCCACTGCAGGGCAAAGGCCTCTCCCATTATTCTCCAATTACCTCGGTCCTGTGCCAACTGTGACCAATTTATCCCGGCAAACTTCTTGATCTCATCTGCCCATCTAACTTTCTGCGAGCACCACTTGTTTATTGTTTCTTTATATTACTAATACGCTATGCCGGAATGGCGTATAAAAAAAGGACCGCCACTTCATCAAGAACCCAAGCAACATCCCGCGACACCTTCATACCTGTTTATTGTTTCTTTATATTACTAATACGCTATGCCGGAATGGCGTAGAAAAAAAGGACCGCCACTTCATCAAGAACCCAAGCAACATCCCGCGACACCTTGTGAATTGGCTGCATGAGGTTATGGTTCTGCGGCGTCAACTCTCGTAATCATACACGCATAAATTGTAGTCCCAAAAAACTGTTTCGGATTAGGTTACGCACCGCTACATCTTAATTATATTGAAGTAATTTTATCATGCTATGTTGACGATCAAGTGTGTTCACAAAGTTTTTGTTAAGCCACCCATACCCGCCGCGTTGGCTCAGAGGCTAAAGCGTTGCGCTGCTGAGCACGAGGTCGGGGGTTCGATTCCCGGCCGCGGTGGCCAGTTTTCTGATGGAGGCGAAAAACAAAAACTTGTATGTGTTCGCGATTTCGGCGCGCGTTAAAGATCCCCATGTGGTCAAAATTAATCCGGAGCCCTCTACTACAGCGCGCCTCATCGCCTGCGTTGCGTCGGTGCGTTAAAGCCGACAATCAATCAAAGCCACCCCTTTTTTTGGGTTTGCACCAAACCAACGCTTCATACGAAACAGAAGATGGAGCAACGCGGATATGCCCCAGCCATTCGTCAACTTATATCCGCTAGTTAATATAGATCAAGCTCGCAAGCATAGAGCCTCTTTTCAATAACCGTGAGGTTTCCGTGGGTTAAGCGTAATTTCGGACTTTATGGCAACGTGAGTAGCACTTCCATGGCTAACGTCATATACCAATGCCCATTAGAAAAACTACTGATTTTACTCATTGGGCTGCTGGATTCGGATAGCAGATAATGTCGTAAGAGATTTGAGCATTATGTTTGGCATACGTTTAGCTCAATACGTTACAGTCACCGGCGTTACTCTTGCAAAACTTTATTTTACCAGCTACAAAGAGCCCTTACCTAGACAGGTTTATGACACAGCACAAGTCATAAACTAATATTTCACTTTGTCAGCAGAAAGAGCCAACACTTTTTTGTTTGATTTCTAACGATGATTAACGCACCAACATTACACAGGGGATGATGAGTGCCGGAGGGCTCCGGGTTAATTTTGTCCACCTTGGAATTCTTAAAGTTCGCCAAAATCTCCTACACGCAGGTGTTTCTGCTTTCCGCGTCCATCAGAAAAGTGGCCGCCGCGCCAGCAATCGAACCCGCATCCTCGGGATCATCAACCAACACTTTCTTTGCGAGTCGAAGCTTTATGGAATGGGGTGTTATTGCACGTAATTGAACTAAGTCATATCGAACAGCCATCATGTACGCAATGTCAGCAATGAATCAAAATATTTTCACAATAAACATAAAGTTAACCAACCCCTCATCTCCGGAAAAATGGGCGAGCGTCCAGCCTCAACTGATTGAAAACAAAAGCGACGAAACCATAGCCCAATAACCTCGAAACAAAAAAGAAAACACTTCTCTCAAAATCAAAACGAAATGACCGAAATGAAAACGGAAAACCATCGATCGACCAAATAGAAATTCTTTCGTTTATTTCACACTTACTTAACCTCGAATATTTATATAAATTATTTTAAATAGTTCTTTTGCGATAAGAGAAGACGTTCTTCAATGGTTGCACGCTCTTTTGCGGAGGGAACTACTACTGGCCTATCTATGCCGTGCTAGAACATGAACTGCCCGACGAGAGTGAGCGAAGGCACCTGTCAAGTAGCTTCACGAAAGCGCCATAGCTCGGCAAAACTGGATGCCACTCACTCACACTCACTCAAAAAATATATTTATCCTAACGCACTCGCACTCGCACTCCGCCCTCACCACGCGCACTCACTCGCAGTCACGCTCGCCACTCCGCCCTTACTGTACTCCTCGCTCACCCCCACTCGTTCGCCCCACGCTCCCCCTACTCGTCCCCACCACTTGCACTTACTCACATTCACGCCCACCACTCCGCTCTCACAACTCGCACTCACTCGCGCTCACGCTCACCGCATCACCCTCATTACTCGCACTCACTCGCGCTCATGCTCACCACTCAGTCGTCACAACTCGCACTCTTTCACGCTCACGCTCACCACTCATCCCCACCACTCACACTCACTCGCGCTCATGCTAACCACTCATCGTCACCACTCGCACTCACTCGCGCTCACGCTCACCACTCGCATTCGCCGCTTACACTCCCTCGCACTCGCACTCACCACTTGCAATGGCCACTCACACTCACTCGCAATCACCACTCGCTTCCTCCACTCACACGCACTCTACACTCCCACCACCCACTCACGCTCACTCACAACCACAGCTAATTCATATTCCAACTGACTTTGTTTTTTTACAGCATGGGAGTTTAAACTCCGCATTTATTGTAAACCACATGAAATCGTTCTATTTTGCGGAGACCTTCAATGCGGCCTTATTGACACTGACACCACTATGTTACTGAAGCCAGAAAAAAAGTTGGGTGTTTTAAGAGATAAGCTTCACATTGGCTATGAGGCATGGCCCAAAAGAATCATTAACCCCTACCAACTTGATCCAACTGAAAAAAAGCCTGTATTACGAGAATTAAAGCGCGAAGCTTACGGCCAGCGGCCCGCCGAACACACGGCCCGGGATTTAGGTCGCCCTCTGGTTAGGCGGCCCTCAAGAAGGCTGCTTAAACTCCGGGCTGCGTCTTCGGCGGGCCGCTTGCGCTTGAGGCCGCCTGAACCGCCGCTTTTTAAGCGGATTTAAATTGACGCCGCAGCACGCCTGCATGCGGGTTGGATAACGAGGAATTGACTAAGAGTGTATAACATACGCTTTCGCGAGGGCATTGGGGACACTGTAAATAAATAAATAAGTAAATAAACGTGGTGAGTTTTCAAGGCAATAACTTTGCGTTCCGGATTACTCTTCGTGTGTATATCTATGTGTCTGTTCTCATGTTTTGTATACGTTTTTACCTCTTTTCTCTGAAATGCCCTCCGTTCAATGAAACTGTGTAGCCGTCAGAAATAAAGATATAAAATACATTCAGAGAGGCTAAGGCGGCCTTCATTTATCTAGCCTGTTGAGCAGCTCATATGGGTTGTGTAGATATTTGGTCAGCAAAAGATGGGTACATTCTGTCTGTCACGTCTTATCTCGCGTGGTCATGAATAGGCCGTGATTTTATTTTGCGGCACTTTGATTGTGTCGACGTTACAGTGGGTTGTTTTTTACAAGTACTAATACGGCGATTTTCCTATGAGCGGCATTCGTCGTTTTTGCTGTCGGCAGTACAAATATTTTCGGGAATGAAATACATACTCATTTTACATAAAATTTACCTTTCTCAGAAATGGGGGTCTCAATTATTTATAATTATGTATTCGGGTATTATAGGCACATGTCTTGATATGTCACTTTCAAAGCGGTAATCGTCCCTGACTGTTTTACGAAATCAACAAAGTTTCGCAAATTTGTCAAAAGCCATTTATGATAAATTTTAATATTGTCTATGCTATTTCGCTCAGATTCTACAAAAGAAATTAAACACTGAAAATTTTGCCAGTGGCGGCAAACATCAAAGAAATAGTCCAGTTCGGAATAAAAGCTTAGAACAGCTGTTGCCATCTGTCAAAATTCTGGCTAGCGCACGCAAATATTCCTATCTCGAAGCGCGCTATCCCAGCCACTAAAATTGCGCAGTGAATTTGCTCTGGACCAACCCTCCAAACAGTTTATTTCAAGAGTAATCCCAGGTGAAAAGGGCGCAGTGCAACAGTGTCGAGCAAAACACCGCCACGAAAAGATTAAAATTGGGAAGCACGGCGGAGGAACGCCACTGTAGCGCTTGGCCTTGAGCGCTTGGCGGAGACAAGGCGAGGGAGAGAGGCGGCGCCGCGTGGTCGTGCCAAATCCGCGCCGCCTGACTTTAGCGCGGGCATACTCATGGAGACGAGTTGCCTCGCGGCCGCCGCCCTTCCTGTACTCCTTTCTAAACAGCGCCAACCTTCTACAGAGCAAAACCGCAGCATGATACTAAACTACACCGCCATGCGCCCGCACCGGGCACCGAAACAAGTTCACGTCATAAGTTTATACGAAACAACGTCGAGAATAAGTCATCGGACACACACACGCACGCACATGCACGAAATCACACAATCACGAATACCCACGCAACACAAACATACACGCGCTCGCACGCACAGAAACGCCCATGCACACACACACACACACCAATGCACTGCAACACGCGCAAGCACACACACACATACGAACTCGCACGCACGCACGCACGCACGCACGCAGACGCACTCACATGAACACGCACACGCACTCACGCAAGCACTCATTTACTCACTTACCCACTCACAAATTACGCTATCTGACTGCCGAGAACGCGTACTATTCGTCACACCCCACAAGGGTTAAAGTACCCCTCTGCTAGTCTGCACGCCATCGGCACGCGGATGACCATCTACACACGGGGCACAAAATGTGAGCAACACTAGACTGCGAAGCCCTTTTCAGCGAATCAGCGCAGCAAGCATGACGGGGACTGCTGTGTTTCGGCTGACTACAACGCTAAATACGAAAATAAAGCAGCAGAAGCAATGTCGCCTTCATAACAAGCTGGTTGGCGACCGTGAACGAAGAGAATACAAAAAGACAAATGCGGGAGCCCAGGTGCCAATTTCAAATTGGGCGGGGAAATTCACAAGCGTAATGGTAAATGACGGTCGATAACAACAGAGCAAGCGCGAACAGCGAGTAGCTTACCTTTCGCGACCTCAAGATCATGAAATACTGTATTTCACAAATGCACGCAACAGTAACGATTCGAACTCCCCGATTCGGTGAGGCGAAGGAGGAGTGAGACATAACGTACGATTCTTATGAATCTACACGAACGGATATACAAACTTAAAGGGACACTGAAGTGAATTTGTCAAGCACCCGTTTTTGCTTGCACTGCGTAGACTGGCTTCAAATTAGCACACTTTTTCATTGTTTATCTGGTTGACAATCGGTAATTATTTAGAAAGCGCGAAAGAAGAAAAACCTACCATGCGCGGTTTGCGGGCGGCCGCACCAACTAAGCTGTGACGTTGGGAGGAGGGGGCACCGTGATTGGACGATGCCCAAGGTTAGCAATCAAACAAGTTTCGGTTTCGGTTCTGTAAAACAACATGTTTGACATCCGATGGCGTCGTTGGATGGGCATTCTCAATATCCCAGTAATCGTAATACCGCGTTTCTGCCATGTTGTCGGCTGTAAAATGCATAAGTAAGCCTCCCAGGACGGCTTGGAATCGTAGCATTCACTAGCCGAGGCCTACGCCAGTGCATGAACGCCCTCCGCGTCCCCGCAGACGCACAAATGCATGCGCTTTTCCCCCATATTTGGAGCTTGCCTCACTCATGCCTGTATCGTCAAAAGCGTGTTCGCACCAGGCCAAGGTTCTGTTGATTCTGGTCTGTGCCCACTGCCCGCAAGCAGTCGGTGCTTATGGCAACAGCACGCCAACGTGAACTCGCTAGCGCGCCAGTGCCAGGCTGCGCGAGTTCTGGGGACTAGTTCATGGAGCATGTGAACGTTGCGGCCCAAAAAAGGTGAACTCAGTATAGAAAACATCGGCGAAAAAACGAAAAAAGTTACCTTATATATATTAAAAAAAAAAGCTTCTACCCACGGGTATTCGAACTTGTGACGGGCACTTGTGACGGGCAAAACACTGGCGATGATATAGCTAGCGCTCCAGACCACACGGCCACGGGCGTGAGCGCAGCCTATGACGGAAATATATGGTATATAATGTATAACCAATTTACACTTTTATTTAGAAATATTATTTCAAGGAGCTTAGGTGACTATTTGTTGTATTGCGCTCGTGCAGTAAGCGTCCCCCGAGTTTCAACAATAGCTCACGTCTAGCAATTGCATTTCTTAGACGGAAAAGCGTTCGCAGATGCGTAGTCGCGCTGCTGACCGGTGTTCGCCCAGCGCAAAAAAGTGCTTCCCGCACCCTAGTTTACGCTGTACGGTAAAAATATCAGGTGATTTTATTCCCTTCGTACCTATTTTGACTTCGCTGACTCTTCTACCCCTTCAAGAGGCCTTATATTATTTCCTACTGGCGTACCAGTCAGCGAAGCGTCACATGTGCGCTTGTGCAGCGCTTGTGTGAAGCGACCTTGACTTGGAGCCAGATGCAGAGTACAAACTAACGAAGTAACGAAAGGCACATTCTTCTATTCACAAACGTGTTGTGGCTTAGTTTCAACTGATCGAGCGAATTGCCATGACCGGTCGGCGGCCGGCGGACTAAACGTTGGGCCGACTGACTCGGTCGCGGAAGGTCGGCGAGCCGTGCAGTAGCGCAGCCAATTGCCAGCTCCTCTCCTGCTGACGTCACACCGAAAACGCCAAAGAAAATGGGCGAGAGTGCAGAGAGGAGGACAGCATTTTCGAATTGATTTTTTCTACTAAATAAATTCGCGTAAACGCGCTCAGAGTGGTCGAAACAGGGCCTAGGGACTCCGGACTACAATTTGCGCTCGTAATCCCGCATTGTTTACAAATAACTTCAGTGTCCCTTTAAGAGGGATAGAGGGAACTCAACGAAGGGGTGCAGCCGGCGAGTCGTCATGACAAATACAATGTGAGATGATGCAGAGTGAGTTTACTTTGTTTGCTTGCGAAAGGTACTCACATCGGCGTATATCAGTCAATGCAACTTCCACGCAACAAAACGAAACGTAAACGTTTTTGTGAAGTTTGCAATAAAACAGCAGCGGTGAAGTTTTCAGGTGTGTCAAACACCCGGATAGCATTAAATCACAAGCCTCAAGGCACGCATTCTAAATACCGTAGAAGGATGTGTGAGGCCAAGTCCGCGTGGATTCCAGCATCATAACAGAGCACCGCCGTAACACGTAACGGCAAAAACTGATACGGTAATTAGGCCAAGGCCTCCAAAATGAGCTAGTGCTTCGACAACACGCAACTCGCCCATCCGAACTATTTAGCCATCCTGATACGCGAATCCGCGAGAATCTGCGAAACCTTTTCAAACGAATAAGGGCACTCCTAATTTGCGGTTTAGAACAGCCGGCCTATTGACAGCTGCAGCAAGCCAGCCAATTATGTACACCAAGTACTACGGCTCTAGATCACGGTGCTTCCTAATGCCTCCATCGCAGCGCTTAGCGGTAGTGAGGTACAATCGCGTTGTTGCGACAACGTTACCGATACTAATTCCAACGCAAAACGCTGCGAGGCAGAAACATCATTCGTCGAGAGTGAGCGCAACAGCCCCAGTGAGTCATGAGAGTGAGAGTATCAGTGAATTATGGCGGCTGACGTCCATCCAAATCGTATTCCTAAATGAACAGGTCAGTGAAAAGTTGATTTCACGGTGCCTAAATTATAAAGGGGAGTAGCCACCTATTCCCGATGCTAAAGGCAGTCGTTCCATTAACTAGTGGCTGTGCGTATGAGTGGATATCGCGAGCAGCAATTACCACAGCAAGCGGTTCCTGCGACGAATGCGAACAGCGAGTGATGCTCACTGCAGTAAGCCCCGCACATCGCGCAAGAAGCGCGCGTTCAAACGCCACTCATGAGTAGTTAGCGGGGCTCGCCGCGAGTGGAACTCGCACTCGCGAGTGCTGAGTGGGGCTCGCTGCGAGTGGAACTCGCACTCACGAGTGGCGAGTGGGGCTCACCGCGAGTGCAACTCGCACTCTTGAGTGGTGAATGGGGCTCAACGCGAGTGGAACTCGCACTCGCACGTTGTGAGTGGGGTTCACCGCGAGTGGCTTTCGCACTCTCCAGTGCTGAGCGGGGCCCACCGCGAGTGGAATTCGCACTCACGAGTGGTGAGTTCTTCTCGGTCGCGAGTGGCACTCGCACTCGCGAGTTGCTGAGGGTGGCTCACCGCGAGTGAAACTCGCAATCCCGAGTGGTGACCGGGGCTCACCGTGAGTGGCGCTCGCACTCACTCGCACTCGCACTCACCAGGTCAAAACGACGGTGAAGCTCACTCACCACTCACTCGTGAGTGGTGAGTGGGGGGTGTGTAAGTGCACTCATGAGTGAGTTTGCCGACCTAGGCCAGCGACGACAGTGATTGGCTCTCATTGAGGTGTGATATAGAGCGACTAGTGTGCCCGCGCGCCTGCACCATCAGCCGCCACCGACGGGGCAAGCCACCCAACAGACGTAACTCATTCATAAGGTGCACCAGGAGGATTGTCAACATTTTATCCCACGTTAATCCTTCCGGCTGGGTAGGTTTCAACACCTCAAGGGCATCATCATCAGCAGCAGCACACCAGCAGTGTCAATAAAGCACGTGGATAATTTGCCCTCGCTGCAAAGCGTCGCATCCCGCCGCCGGAGGTTCAAGTCGAGCAATACAAGGTTTGCATGAGTACTTGAATTCAGGGCCGCGTGGCAAAGGCAGCGTACAGAATTCCGTTGAAGCGGAAGCCAGCATCATCCAGGCGCGTTTCGCGCTGAAAGTTCGGATAATAAAGTTTTAAAGTGGCGGTTCGTACCTTACCTGCCAATGGTGCTGTCGCGACTGTCCGCGTCAACACAAAACTCCCAGCGAACAACTCAAATAAATTTCTGGCACCGCCAGGAATCTAACTTGAACTAAATAAAGAAATGGGAAGAGATCGTTGTCTTATCAGTTCAGATACGAGCGTAAGCGCAGGCAGGCGAGACAAACGGTGTACTGAACGGGCACACCTCCGGGTTTACCCAGGGCGTTCTCGCTTAATTCCACGTGATAGGGTCACGTGACCTGTGGCGGCACTGCGCGCTCCACCCACGTCACGTGTAGTGGCCGTGTGCGCTCCGGTGGTCCGTCCGTTTCATCCTCGAAGAGTTCTTATCCGTGTGCGACTCCGCTAGCAAAGAACGGACTGCCATCCGTGGAACGTGCAGTGACTTAAAGTTCACAAAGAACATAACTGCGGTGAAAACGCAAAGTCTAACTTTGTATAACAGCAATCCGAAGGCCGCTCTGAACGTCGTGCTGAAGTGAAATATTACAGAACGTGTTACAGGTACAATGTAACATGTGATTAAGGGAAGCGGGCCGTAGTCACCCATGGTAGGTAGTGTATAAAGCTTCGCTTCCCAACCACCTCCACAGGATGGATTGACCAGCACTTTTTTCGATCTCCTCCTATATAATAAAAAGATAAACTGAATGGAAACCATAACTAAACTATATTAGACCACAACACGAAAGCGGTTTGTAGTCCGCGCAGTAAATATTATATGCAGCCAACACCCTGATTGCTGAGAATAAAAATGATGATAATGATTATCACTAATAACATCTTGCTTGCTGTCTCTGATTTTGAAGTACAACAGTTCATGAGCTGGTACGACTGGCCATTTCAACAAAGTACTTCGGATCACGAAGGACATTTAACGTTATCACTAAATATTTCTTGAACCGTCTTAGAAGGAGAACCGAACGAGAACAACATTTTATTCTGCCCACAACAAAAATAGAGAAATGTGTGGGGCATTTATAATTTAGGAATCTGCGTCCTAGACTTCCTGCGGGAGCGCGTACACTTGGTAATTCACGCGCCCTCGTGGGGTCAGTGGCTCAGGCGTTGCGCTGCTCAGCACGAGGTCTCGGGTTCGATTCCCGGCTGCGGCGGCCGCTTTTCGGATGTAGGCGAAAAGAAAAAACTCCCGTGTGTACAAGATTTCTGGCGCACGTTAAGATCCCATGTGGTCAAAATTAGTCCGGAGTCCCTCTACGGCTACGCCTCATCGCCTGCATGCGTCGGATGAGTTAAACCCTGCATCAATCAATCAATCAATCAATCAATCAATCAATCAATCAATCAATCAATCAATCAATCAATCAATCAATCAATCAATCAATCAATCAATCAATCAATCAATCAACGCCTGGTAATTCTGGCCAATTCGCGACTTCGATAGCTCGCCTTTCCTCCGCTTTCAAGAAGGAAAAGACAGAGGGTATGGGGTATGACAATCCTCTAGAAAACGATCGATATAACCTTAGACGTTAGTTTAAATGCTATGTAGTATGGAATAAGGGGTGGACGGCAGGGGTATCGTAGAATATATTGATTCGAAGTAGTTGCCGCAAGCTCGCTCTGAGGGTGGGTGGGTATTAGTTGGGAGGTATGTATTGTAGCCCGAGTGGCGGCAAAAAAGAAAGAATTTCACTATCGAAGGGAAAGTGGAGAGACGGGGTTTGGTGGCCAAATCTACCTTTTAAGGTGAGAATGCCCCCATTTCGATGTCGTGGGCACCAGCTGTGAAGCCTCCCTTCCTACCTCTTGAAGGAAGGAGTGATCAGGGGTCCATATTAAATATGTGTGGGAGAGATTTTCGTTTTCGTCGAGCCGCTCGGTAACGCGGGTCAGAGACGGCCATGCAGAAAGTGGCCACAGTCTCGCTGTGGCTATGTAGGAATATAATTAGTCAGTTGAGGCTACGGTGGTTGCTAGTTCGACCGCTGTTTCTTCAGCGGTGGCAGTATTGGCGTTGACAAGGGTGAAGGACGTTTTGATGCGTTGTTCCATTCGGTTACGGCCAGTGCTTGTGCCGACAGATGGAAGTGTTGACCAATGTGCGTGTATCAAGTGCCAGCCTTGATGTATTTCAGTTTTAGCAGACGGACGTTCGCTGGTTTTATTGGGGCGGGGGTGAACGTGTTTGGGAATAGACGAGACGAATACGAGTTAAGAATTTCTCAGGGGAGGCGCAATGGTGCTTCGCTGGTGTTTCGTGCTTACCGTGTGCCTTTTTTGATTAACACGCAATACACAGCTGGGTAAGAGTGAAACCGGTAAGTTGCCTAACTGGCTGTGCTTCGATTATTTTGGGGTAGGGTGCTTGAAGGCTACGCTGGAGAAGTCGAGCTGTTGGTGTACCAACCGGCTGTCGAGGGCAATTTTATACTACTTCCGAGTGAGTGCACGTAGTTTCCACTGTTCAGTCGCATAGTAGTCGACGTATCGGGGCCTTAGGAATTCCAACTGACATGAAAATGTTGTACAAGCCACCGCGTGCCATTTTTGTGGGCGCTGTCATTTTGGGTGCGAATTCCTCGAATGAAATCCCTGATCTGGCGGACGCTAACGTGCTCTTCGTGCAGAAGGGCTACCAGAGATCAGTCAGCGCGGGCGTTAACCGAGTATGTGGAGTGTGGCCATCTGCGGGAGGCGCGGGGTTGAAGGATAACGTTCCGGTTGGATCAGGGCTTCGGTGTCACATGCCGTCACCGAGGGCTAAAATTCGACTCACGGGGCCGCAGGTGTTGCATCGTTGGTGGTGTTAGTCCAGCATCCAGTGAATAGTGTATTGCAGTCTGTCTTGTGGTGGGGAGGTGGACTCATGTTAATCCAGAACGCGAGGTCGTATACACAGAACGCGTATTTGAAAGGGGGGGTATATGTGCAAGTGAAATTTGCGCATTGTTAAGAAGAGTTTGTGGCGTTGCTTTGGCGACCCTTTCGGAGCAGTAGAAATAAGGTCTGACTGAAGAACCCCCATTGTATAGTGACGGTGTTGTTTACCCGGTAGGCCTGAAAGAAGAGTAAGGTTTCTGTATAGAAGTTGATAGTTTTAAGCCCCTACCAGAAGGAGTCGTACTCGAGGCTAGCCAACATTCCTTGCATGTTAAGGGCGGGAATAGTACTGAGGCGTGTTGTGTCGACATTGTGAACAATTCCTTCTTGATCACAAGAGGTAAATGCGCACGAAAGTTGATGCTGCGAGCGCAGAGGTTGTTATTTTATGCGTGTGCTACACTACAACTTTAAATTTACAAATGGACGTGCAATTACAAGTGCGCTTCATAAGGACCCAGTAGAGCCCCCCGACAGACAATTGATTCGAACGCCTTCGGAAGGCCTTTGAGCCTTTGGGAGCGTGAAGGTGCGAAGTATAGGTTTTGATGTATGTGATAATAGCCACTGGCAAAAGTAGTACTATGAAGCTTTACTCCGGAGGCAACAACCTTGTTTAATGGGAAGTAGAATTTATTTTTTAAATTGTTGTAATATTGTTCGGGTTATTCTTTCGACCTTTAGGTTTGGTTTGTAAAGGTAAAGCCCTAAGAATATAACGTTTTATGAAATGCGCTGGGAAGTACAGAGAAGATCGAACTAAAAAATAGGAGTGTGAGACGGGAAGGGGGCCGCCCGGGACAGAGAAGCAGCAGCAACGGTTGGTGGTAGGCCGTGGCTACACCTGAAATACGAGCCTCGTTGAGAGGCGAAGGTGTCGACGAAACATAAAGAAGCCTCCCAGCAATGGCAAGTAACCGGAAGGATCTTAGAAGGATGATGTCCAGGGAGCTGTTGAAGTGTGAAAGTGTATAGCAGCATGCATAAAGACAGTTCCCCAGCAGATCACCAGAAGGATGGCTTTCTAAGAATTTTAGAGGAGAACCCTAGTAAGACCTCGCTGTTGCGTGGCATTCTTAAAAATGATAAGCATCGCCCTAAGCACTCCGGTTCTACTCAAACACCCCCTATACGATATAGTTACTGCGCTGCCGAGAGAACAACCATTATGCGCGAGTTACATGTGCGGCAGAGCGGTACGATGCGATGCACAATTGACGGTAAATATGGCTCCCGCGACTAGCCACACGCGTGAATTTGAGACACACGTTCGGAGGCGTCCGTGCGGTGCGTTGTTGGCGTCACTCCTCCCGCTGTTTTCACTCGATGGCTCCGTCTCTGTGCAAGAAAATTTGAGGAGAAAAAGAAAACAATTTTACAAAGACAAACAATTACTACCGCTATTACGTTATACACTGCATTTTAGATGATCAGATAAGGAACTGTGGGAACGTATAGATCCGGCAAGTCTGCTCGTCTATGCTGCTAGTGCCGCCGGCAACGTGTGTCTAGCAGGTGCCCACATCGTCACTGCTTATAAAATATATCTGCCGCGTTATCTCTATCTTCTGCCCACGCTCTAAGGTGTCGCTAGTGCTTTTTGTCACCGCCAACTTAGCGCAGCCATGTGCCATCTAACCCGCTTCGACAAAGAATTCCGCAAAAAGTAGAAAAGGCGGGCAAAGAAAGTGCCGTATGGACATGCGGCGCAAGACCCTTCTTTCTTCGCACGACCGGGTGATCGTACGAAAGAAGAAAGAAGGAATGAAGATCGTGCGAAGGAAGATGACAGCACTACGCCCGCTCGAAATACTCGAACTGCAACTCCTCCGACTAGCTCCTCCTCGGGGCCCTGAAAAAAGACGCCATTTTGATGACATATTCGTGGTGCCATTAACTACGGCGTCTCGACGGTTGCAACGGTTGTACCATAGAGTCTCTTGTATTTTTTATAGAGAGGAAACTATGCCTGCTAATCTATGCGGGCGAAGTAAGTTATGCAAAACCATAACTGGCTAGGAATGTCAATGAGATTATTAAGCGTGTGTTTGGGTTTGCTTTCTTCACTATGCGTGCTATGTCTACCGCGTAGCCGCTCCGGCCGAAATGGCAGAAGCTCGCTTTCGCTTGGAAACTCGAGATTTGGTACATTAGTCCATGCTACCACAGTTGAACTTCTTTATAAGCAAGTCGGAGGACTAGTGCAGGCGAGAGACCATCGGTACAGATTTACATAAGAACAAACCCACAAAGTAACCACCTTATATCGTGGTAAGGAGACCGCGCTTCCGGGTTCTTTTTTGCAGTAGCAGTACATATGTTAACAGCGCCGGACATCTTGAGTGAACGGGTACGTTCCCGCAGGAAAGGTGTACCTGGTGGTCCGTTACGAAAAACACAACAAAAAAAGCCAAACGGCGATGTTTTTATTGGCACACAGACAAGACCTTTCTGAGCTTTTGAGACAATTTATGATTTGAAATGTTCGCGAGATAAGCCTTTAATGAGTTTCAACCTAAAATTTTGCAGCATTGTTAAGTACCAGCTTTGTCTGCAGAATACTAGGCTATAACCGTTCTGGCAGACTTTCAGTCAGAAAACACGTGTTATTTTTTAGTTGCGAAGCTATATAACTGAGCGTTGTATTTTGTAATTATATGATTTCACAAACTTTGCATTCTCATGGCATTTTATTTATATTTTCGGCCACTAATGCGTTTCAATCCAAGCCAATGACGAGACTAAGGCGAGCGTTGGTCTTAATGAAGACCCGCGAAGACACAGGCGGCCTCGAATTGATGCAGCTAGACAGTAGCGCCACACTCCTCTCTAGCTCATATAGTAAGGAACTCTACCGGTAAGAAACTGTATGGGATATGTGGCTCTTCAGAGGGACGTCGTGAGGGTTCTTCGACTAGAGCACGACGCCAAGTAGTTCCAATTGAACCTTCGTCATGACCAGTCACGTGCAAAAAGCGCTTTGTTTACGCTGTTACATTGGTGAAGGCATCAACCACCCGGATTCCGTCACCTCCGTCATGTATGGTAGCGTGGTGATCAAGTGGCCAGCAAATGTTGCTGCCTTGGTGAGGATTACAAGAAGGCGAATGCAACCTTAACTGGCTTACTGCATTACGAGAGGTGAAGTCTGATGATGCATAAACATTACCCTTACAGGCGAGCTTACAGCAATGCATGAACAGAGCGACAGCGGGATCTGATGCTGTCAAAAAAATGAATCAACTCATGGAGAGAGTGCATTTTATACGCAGAAGCCGTAACGGCTGCTTGGCTTTACCACCGCTTCTGTGCACATGAGCCGAAAATAGTACAGACACACACAATGCTCTTTCCGGTATTCGTGTGGGCCGGCAGTAGTGTGGTTGCAGCTTGGGCCTGAGAGTAGGGACGTGGAGATCTTGCGAGCCGTGTCCTTTTCGAAGGTGCACATCTCAACACAAAGTTTATGCCGTTTTTTCGCAACTACCGTGGCTCGAGTTAATCGTTTGCGGGGCCTGTGTCAGCACGCTCTCAAGGAAGGCTGGTATTTCCGCAAGACACAGGAGCTCTGCAAGAAGCTCGCAGCACGCACAAACGAGATGGCAGCGCGCTAAATTTGAGCAGCTTCTCCCTCATGTGGTCCGACATCTCGATTGACCAAGGTCAGCAACCATTGTTTATAGGATGCTCTCAAAGAGAAGTGTCCGGGACACGCTGGTCTCCAGGCCTGGGTGGAAGGAGACCGCGTGATTCTCCTAGGCGAATCGGATTGAGGCACTGTTCTGCATCTTTACCTTATCAGACAAAGGACGAAGAGTTTTCCTCAGGAACTCCTCTGGCTTGGGCTGAAAAGCAACGGAACACCACAAAAAGCGCGACCGTATCGCCGGCAAGGGCAAAGACAATCCCGAATGAAGGTTTACCAGGCTTTTAGTGGCGACAAAAATAGGCAATTTCCTGTACTAGTTATACTTAGTACAGCCGTACTGTAGCTGGGTACCGGAATCTGAAAGCCGGACATTTAGCGTTGATGGAAATGTATCACACACCAATGACAATCTTAAACGGCGAAATCATTTGATGAAAAACAAAGCACTCAAGAAAGTCAGGCGTCTATAGGCCAATTCTCGCATGTGGCCTGCCTGAAATTTCCGGACCCTGGGTTCCAGCGCGTACCGGGGAAGAGGGCCTGGACTGCCAGCCAAGGCCAGGGCATTCCGGACTAGGGACGCCTCCCACCAGGCTGGTGCCCTAACAGCAGCACCAGTGCTCGTGAAATAAACATGTATTCTTCCTACTCCTTGTGCTAAGAGCGGCAACTTGAGTTCTCGGCATTGGCCTGAGCTTCCAGCTTTGAATCGCACCTTAGGTGCACCCGTTCTGTAAAGGCGGCTGCGACCGGTCGTGAGAGGACACCGGTTATTACTTAAGACAAAGGTCGAGCGCACAGAGAAAACTGCACCAATTTCTATATCGAGGAGCCGCGATCTTCCGGGTTCTTTTTCGCTAGTAGCGACACATGTGTACGTACTAGCTGCCGACATCAGGCACGCGAACGGGAACTTGCCGCAGGTTGAAAAGATCTCCCAGGTCGTCCCTTGATTTTATAGAGCACAACCTTTAGTAAGCCGAACACGCGATGTTTTTGATCTGTGGTCACCGATTCAAGCTACGCTGAGATTCGGCTTTCGTTTAAAATGTTCCACGCACAAGACTTTAAGAGTTACGATGACCTTTGCTCCATGTTGAGTCCGATGGCCATTGCTCGATGTTGGTCTTGCAGCTGGTGGTAGCATGCAATCGACTAGTTCAGTCGGCTAGCTTTACAGCTCGAAAAACACTGAAAACTTGTAGCTTCGACTGCACGCTTTCCACTAACTGGCGTTCATGTGCTCAACTGACCCAAAGAAACACCCTCCTCGTTTCATCGAAATCGTTCGGCCTCTCTGCAGCCTCATCGTTTACGCACTCCCGCGGAACTTCGTTATCTCGCTAAATGTTCGGGTTTAGGTCGGTAGCCCTTCGTAAGGTCTCCCCTGAAATTAAACCATCTGACACTCTGCCGAGACCTCCGAAACCGATGCCGACACATTTTCGCACTCACTGGACGTGTACTGCTCTCTCTAGACAACCCAAGCTAAATCATCTCGGTTATCTCTTTATACCAACATGCCGCTCTACTGGGCCTCTACAGGTCGCTTCGGACTGGCGCCACCGATTGCTTGCTCCTTACAGCACTGGCCCTCTGCTTTCCTCGAAAACGAGGCCTCTTTCGACCACAATGCTAACTTGGGCTATTTAACTTCACTTGTGCCGGGTCTTAGTTGAATCTCGTGCTCTGGTTTTTTTTTCTCCCGTTGGGGTCGCTTGAGCGTATTATCGTACCCTCACATCTATTCCTTGTGTTGAAGTTTCTTTTGATGGAGATTCGTTTTATTCTTTCGTCTTGTCTCCTCGCGTTCTGACTCGGCGGATTGATGTTTCGCGGTCTGCCGTTCATTGACTAGATGAATCGTTGCGACAGCTCATCATCGTCACCCCGACAACAAATATAGGCTGTATCAGCTCTAGTTTTCTCAGCGCACCCGAAACATCCATGCGCAACTGTTTCGCAATCTCAAAGAACTGCGTTTTTTCGAAACCTTCAAATTCACGGCTGGCCAAAGTACCACTTTACAGTGCACCAAAATGGTTTTCACGAATGATCCACGTCACAAAAACACGTCCCTACCAGCTGCCTTCAGAAACCTGCAAAAATCAGTGAAGAACAGTGGCAGAATCACCACTTCCCGCAGTGAATTCTGCGAAGACCGAAGCCGCTTTGGCGTCCGTAGCGTTGGTTCTGGTGCCACTGGCACCAGTGTTTGCATTCGGGTAGGCGTCTCCGAACCGGGCTGCGTCGTCTCCGCCATGTGTGCTAGCCTGGCGGTTGAGCGGCCAGTACAAGTTGCTGCCTTGTTGATGGTCACAAGAAGCCGAAGGCCAACTTAACTGGTTTCCTGCATGGCGAGAGGTGAACTGCGATGATACAGAAACATTACCCTTACAGTATAGCCCACAGAAATGCTCGAACAGAGCGACAGCGGGATCTGATGCTATAAAAAATTGAAACATTCACGGAGAGGGTGGATTTTATACACAGAAGCCGTATAGCTGTGGGGATTTACCATTGCTTCTGTGCCCACAGGCCAAAAATACTAAACCCACACAACGCTCTATTCCGAATGCTTGAGGGCTTCCATTAGTGACGCACGTTTAGCCAGAGAGAGGGGAAGAGGAGAGCTTGGCGAGCAGCGTCCACCTAACCCGGGCACGTCTAAACACGAAGTTCGGTGTTTTTCAGTTTGCGCGGCTCGAGCCATCGTGCGGGGCCTGTGTCATAACATTTTTCGAGAAAGGCAGCACGCGCGAACGGGATGGTGGCGCACTGAATCGCAACAAACCACATGTGTCCCGCCCTTAACTTGCATTCATGAGAGCAGAGGTTAAGGAAAACGAAGTGATTTGGTAAAATAAACTCAACATGCAACATGAAACCACAGCCCAATCACCTATATAGGCCAAACGTATGTTCCCACGTGGGTGCGTTGCAAACACAGTGAGGTACACCATCATCACCATCATCGCCACCACCACCACCATCATCATTTCATCCCAGACCTGCTGCCGCCATTTCGGGACGGGTTGTTCACTGAAGGACGCTTCGAGAGGCCCTGAAGAGGTGACGGCGAATAAGGTGAGTAAATTAAACTTTTCAGATTCTGCTCACATCTGTACTCATAGCGGGGTGAGCGTACGGCGGTAATAAAGGCGGCCAACGTCGACGACAGAGCCTTGCTCTACTGGGTGATGGAATCTGATAGGAAGAGTGGGCTTAAAGGCCTAAAATTTCTTCGTGGAGAATATTTCATTAAATTATGATTGATTGATTGATTGATTGATTGATTGATTGATTGATTGATTGATTGATTGATTGATTGATCGATCGAATGATTGATTGGTTGACTGAGTCTTTAATTAGGTGTGGGGTTTAACTAGCCGAGGCTGCACGTGGGCATGCGGCAAGTTAGCAAGCAGTTCCGGATTAGGTTTTACTAACTGGGGATATTTACGGGCGCCGAAATCGCGACGGTTGGGAGTTTTGGGTTTTCGCTTCGGTAGAGAACAGTGAACACATGTTTTCAGAACCTGCGTAGCATTATGACATTGGGTTGCCGCATCGTGCTTATAGACAGAAAAGGGAACTAGCAGCATCGTAAAATCCCCGGTGGAAACGCATAAAAGTCTAATAGAAGTTCTATCACTGCAAGCAAAAAAAAAAAATGCTATTCACGACAGCTACAGTAAATGTTCGTAATGTGAAGGGTGCCATACTGGTCATGGTTTGGTCCGGCCTGATTATTTGCAGACATAAAAACTTTGCACAGTATATTTCTTCCAGCGACGCGTGTAAGAAAATTCATGGTATATGACCATAGGCGGGTTGACACAACAGAGAAATTGTACTGAGCTTCTGTTGTTATGGCGGCCTTTATGTTGTGGCAAACGGAATCGTTCTGTAGCGTCTTCTTATGTCCATACGTCAATTTTCGCAGAGGCATTATATAAAAAGTCTGTACAGTTTGCCAACTAATTCTAGATCTACTGCTGCGCTTTTATTTCTCAGCTACTCTGGAACCTAACAAAACGCATTCGTGACTTTGAGGGGAGGAGTATTGATGCGTAACAAGCAACTAATCACGTATCAATGGCTTTTCCTTCATTAAGAAAGGTATTGAAGGATGGTTACATTGTCAAATACGGTAAGCGTTATAGATTAAGCTAGCTCCGTAACGCGCAACGGCAGTCAATAGCTGGAGGGCGGAAACCAAAAAAATGCGTTCGGACGAAATTGCACCGCCTCGCAAGCTAAAAAAATTTCCAGCGCACTTCGGGTTGCCTTGTAATTGTACTCCTATTTTCCTTTAACCAAACTTCCCCTTTTAGTCGTGACGCACCGCTTTCCCTACAGAATTTTCGCACGCTCCGGTTAGTGTTCGGAGGTTCAATTTTTGTTGCTGAATTCTGAAATGCGCGACAAGGAATGGGGAAAGCTGCCATTACTTCAAGGCGATCGCTGAACTCGGGAACCGATTAACAAATCAGTGAATCAATTAACTAAAAAATTCGATCTTTCAAAGTACATGAAGCACTGCCGATAAACGCTTCCGCTCTTTCCTTCACATCTGGCAGCAGTGTGAAAGCTACAGTTTTTGCAAGCCCGGAGCTTCGCTGCGGGATTTTCTCGTCTTCGCAGGTGCGAGTTTCGTTTCTACTTTGCATTTGTGGCATTTTGCAGAGTCTGCCTTATGCCTTTATTTCTGCAACCTGAAGAAAGTAGGCCAGGATAAGCCACATTGCTGTGATGACGTAATTCCAGTGCTCGAAAAACGCGACAACCGGAAAGGAGAATAATTTTTTAGCTATTTTATAGGCTATCTGATGGGCATACCGCTCTAAATTTTGGCGCATGTACTTTCGAACCCGTTACCCAAAGTACTGAGTGTTTTGTTGAAGACGTTCCGAAGGCATTGAGGTACATAAAAATGTCGTAAAAATTGTGCCATATTCCATTGCTGGTTTCTGCGCGAAAACATTTGAAGAATGAACGTTGTATTACAGATGTATCAGCAATAGCAACAAACGATTTAAATATTTCACAGAAGACCTGTTGCACGAATTGGTGTTGCAGTTTCAATAGATTGGAAAGGTATTCTTTGACTGCAGTATTGGAGTTCTGACGGGATGCGCGTTCAGCGGAGATTACCGTGGCCGCGCTTTAAATACTGCCATTTTTTCTCGATTTGTCTAAAACACTTGGTTATTAGTTAAGTTAATCTGTCGTCTCACAACACGATGTGTAAAACGTTTATTTGCAAGCGTAGAGTTTCATACTAATATATACCTGAGTGAAACCTGGCGCCATTATCTAGGCGAGCCGCGCTTCAGCGAGCGTTTAGTCATGTAGCGGGTAGGGACCCCCCACTTGTCCTTGGCATAGCTCATGAACAGTCTGAAAGTTGCCTCTGGCTGAAAAACGCAACAAAATTACGGTAGAAGGCTAATCATATTTGGTTGTGTAACTTATCAAGTTGAAGCTTTAAAAAGATATATGTTAGGGAATATTTAGAAGCTTCCAATAAGTACAAAGCTGTTACGATCATTTGTTCACTTTGACATCGTGACAAAAAGAAGCCCTTTGGCTAGCCAAAACAAGTAGGCGAAGAAGGCCGCTGACTACAATGGCGGCGGCCATGACGGCCCGCGATTGCAGTGTCATATTTCCCTCTGTATACATTAGTATCAAACTTTTCAAGTTGAAATTTGAGCGCACAAATTCGACAAGGACACAGAAAGACCAGACGGGACTAGCCCTCACTTACAACTGTGTTTATTTTGCAGAAAGCATCGAAGTATAAGAGTCGACGGAGCCCATTA
The DNA here is from genome assembly GCA_013339765.2 of Haemaphysalis longicornis. Taxonomy (NCBI): domain Eukaryota; kingdom Metazoa; phylum Arthropoda; class Arachnida; order Ixodida; family Ixodidae; genus Haemaphysalis; species Haemaphysalis longicornis. The sequence goes on along the minus strand of CM023451.1, from coordinate 47,823,950 downwards.
TCACGTTTTTAAAAGATCTAAAAACGCTTGCTCTTTGCCACGTAAACATACTGAAGTGTCGCTAACACACTTGTCACCCATTCGTCTGATATGATAAGCCTCCATTAATTCTCGCGCTGTCATAACACGGCTCCTGCCTACAATCTTAATCTCCTGAAACAATGGGGTGCATTTTTTGTTACTACACTCACTACAGTGGATTGGCAAGTGTGCCCCCTTTGCGTTTGTTAGCGAAAGAAAATCGCTGCGATGCTTGGCAACACCAGCGATGCTTGGCAAAAAGCGATGCTTGGCAACACCAAGTTAGCCGGTTTTTACTCAAGCAGTTGCGGGGACTAGTCATTGAAGACCCGTTCGCCACGAAAGATTCCATAGAAGTGATTCAGTTTTTGCAGTCTACACAGTCCATCGATAGTGCGTTTTCCGTCGATGTTGAAGGTTTATTTTACTCCTTGCCACATGCAGAGCTGTTTAGTGCTGTTAAGGAATGCGTGGAAGATAACGGAGTGGTCGATTTTCAAAATAGGGCAGGAAGTTCTCTGGACAACTTTATGACACTACTAGAGTTCTACCTTGCCTCAACGTTCGTGTATTTTAATGACCGTCTTTTTATTCAGCGCAAAGGCGTTTGTATTGGCTCTTGCGTTGCCCCCATCCTCAGTAACATTTTCCTTTCACGTATTGATCGGGACTTGGAACTAGCCCTGAGCAAAGATGCTGTTTTAAAGGTTTTAGGTATATAGACGATTTTCTTATAGTTTTGAAAAAACAAGATTTGCCCACGAAGGACTCATCAATAGACGGCGTTTTGTCAACGTTCCGATGAGTGGGCAAATGCCCATCCTTTACCCACGAACTTCCTAACCAAGATCACTTACAGTTTTTAGATATTAACATCACCTTCTCGCACAACCATATCTGCTGGTCTTACCAGCCTAGAGCCCGAAAGGAGTTTTTACCTTATGATTCAACTCATTCAAAGACCATCAAGAGGCCAATAGCGGCGTCATGCTGACAGTCATCCCTCCTGAAATCTTGTATCCATTCCGCAGATAAAAGCTTCAGAGTACAGGTTACTCGGCTTGAAAAAGCCGGTTTCCCTTGCACCGTACTAGCCGCAGTTGTTGAAACCCTCCTGCAGAAGCTTAAGGGCTGAACTGACCGCAGAACTGAGCCAGCGACGAAGGAAAAAATGGCGGCCGTGGTGCCTTATATCCACAAGTTGGCTCATAACTTGAAAAAAGTCGCCACCCGGCACAACGTACCCGTTGTGTTTTCTGCTCCCAAAAGCTTGCGCAGCTATGTCTACGAACTTGCGCCCGAGGCGACAAGAAACAGGCTTGCCAAAAGCGGCATGCTACTCAGTACGTGGACTGCGCAGTTGGAGTGGTCTACCGCATTCCTCTGACATGCGGCAAAGAGTACATCGGTCAGACGGGAAGATGCGTAAATAACCGTGCAAGGGAACATTATCTTTCGCTAACAAACGCAAAGGGGGCACACTTGCCAACCCACTGTAGTGAGTGTAGTAACAAAAAATGCACCCCATTGTTTCAGGAGATTAATATTGTAGGCAGAAGCCGCGATAAGACAGCGCGAGAATTAATGGAGGCTTATCATATCAGACGAATGGGTGGCAAGTGTTTTAGCGACACTTCAGTATGTTTATGTGGCAAAGAGCAAGCGTTTTTAGATCTTTTAAAAACGTGATAATGGGCTCCGTCGACTCTTATACTTCGATGCTTTCTGCAAAATAAACACAGTTGTAAGTGAGCGCTAGTCCCGTCTGGTCTTTCTGTGTCCTTGTCGAATTTTTGCGCTCAAATTTCCACTTGAAAACATGAACCAACTAGCCCAACAACAAGTTTTATTAAATAGTATCAAACTCTTTGTCTGCAAGTAACGCGAAATGAGCCAACAGTCTCAATTTATTCTAAAGAGGCGCCATCAAATCAAAACCCAACAAAGCACCATTCATGTCAAGTCAAGTCAAGTCAAGAAAACCTTCAGGCTCATTTCCAGTTGTTGCTGCCTTCAGTTTCTTACACTCTCCAGTTACGTAACTCGTACAAGTATTGTGGAAATCGGGCTGCTAGAACCATTTTAGAAAATCAACATTTCATCCTCTACTTTTGTAAATTCACTGGTTTTGTTCATATCCACCCTGGTACATAATCAAATGCATTCTTTTTGTTAGCACGTTCTAAGTGTATTCTTATCTGCTCAATGGTTTCGGCAAGCCCTCAGATAAATATTTCCTGTTTGTTTACTTTCCGTGTACTTTATGATAACTATGCGGCTTCCCTTTTTACTTTTCTTTTGTGTTACCTGTAGGACATAAAAAGGCTGCAAACGTTTATTAAACTGTCTGACACGCGCACATGGTGTTTTACCTTTGTGTTTACTAGGAAAAAACTCAGTTGAAATCGCTAGGGAAAAATTTCTTTTGGGGGAGAAGTCTAGAACTTTACAGCTGAAAAACTTTCTTCTTTTTCTGGGTGTCGTAATGCCATATCCCACGTGTGGTCTCAAGGCAAAATGCTCAAAAGACTTTCACTTATTGTCTTTGTGTTGCCTCCAGGACTTTGGGTGGAAGATACAAGTATTTTGCCATCAAGAGGTCTCTAATGTGTCGAAAGCTAAACAGTCCTGTTGTGCTTATTTAGGTAAACGTGAAATAGAGAATGTAATTCCCAACTGCCCTGAAAGGTTGAGTTTTTAGCTTTTCTTGTTAGTGATGAAAATGCGATGATTTAAAGTTGTCAGTACTGTACCGCTTTTTATTATAGTTTGTGCATGTGGGGGTTTGATACGTTAATGGAAATAATACTACCAAGTGGTATGTTTTAATGAAGCAAGGGCTTACCGAGGATATAGATTGGGCGAGAGAATTCGCTGGCGCCCTCACATCACCCCAACACCTCCGAAAAAAAGGAAAGACGAACACTCCTAAAGATCGCAAAAAGTAAAACAAAAGCCAGCAGGATGAAGAAGAAACGTTTTATTTGTCAGCCAATGTTGTTGGAGTGAACGCCAGGTGGGGGACCTCCTTAGTCCAGGAAGCCCTGAGTCTTGGCAGCCTGTATAGCCTGGTCTACCAGATGTTGTTGGTGATCTAGGTTGGAGCTTGTCAACCGACTATCCCACTGCTCCAATGAGGAATGGAATTTGGGGCAATGGATGGTGTGTGGCGGCACTCCCCTGCCATGTGGTAGAGAGTGCATGGCTCTATGCAGAATTTACAAGTGTATGTGTACAATGTCGGATGCATTGAATTTAGTAATGTACCTTGTTGAAATGTGTCAGTTAGTAACTGTCTACAGATGACCGGGTCTTCGAAGATACATGTTGGAATGTTGAAGCGGAAACGTTCTTCGTCCCAAGCGGTAGTGGGCCAGGATGTCACTGTAACTTCTAGGGATTATTTCTCGTGTTAGGTCTTACGGAAGGACTGGCTGACATCACAGAAGGAGGCGCTCGGTGTGTATGAGCTCGGGCTGCTGGCGTGAGCCGCCTCATTTTCGTTTCAGTGATAAGCCTGTGTCCATATGATACACATTTCGGGTAAATCAGGGTGGGACCGATAAAATGTTTGCTGCTGTTGATGAAATGCGTCCAATTTTGACGTTTCAACGGGCTGTCTGGGAGTCTGATAGCATGGTGAAATGTTCTTTAGCAGTGGTAGCTGCAAAGGGCAATGTCTGGTTCTTTGGCAGTGCGATGTCATTGATAGGTATACAAGCAGAAGCTAGCCACAGTCCGTGATTATTGACAATACTGATGGCGTGGGCTGATCGAGTGGTGTACAGTTATGCGTCTGCGTGCGTAACCTCAGGCCGTTTCCCTTATGCAGTTCTAAGAGCTTCAACTCTGGCCTTGCATCGCGCTTTGTTGGGGAGCGGATGCACATTTTTTCGTACCGGGGCGATAGTGATGTTCTCCCTAACCTGTAACGGAATGTGTTGATTGGCTCTTTCGACCTGTGGTTTTTTTTTTAAAGAAGCAGCAATTTTGATTTTTCTGGAGAGCAGTACAGGCCACGTCAGCGAAGGTACGGTTCGGTGGTTTAAATCGCTTCTGGCAAGGCGTCCTGCTGCGTGCCGGCAGAGTCCATGTGTATCCATATTGTAATATCATCGGCGTAGATAGCATGACTGATGCCTGGGGTATATTCAATTGTACTGAAAGGTCTTTCATGGTCAAATTGAAAAGTAATTGTGATGTGACAAAGCCCTGGGGTGTTCCTTTCGGTGGTGTTGAGGATTTGTCTGTTCTAAGGTTACCTATTCCAATTGTCGCTGTGTGGTCTGTTTTCTCTCTCTCTCTCAAGAAATTTTGAACAAAGTTGTATGTCTGCTCGCCGCAGTGGGTTTACTGTAGGCCTTCTAATATAGCATGGTGCTTGATATTATCGAAAGCCCCTTTGACGTCAAGGCCCAAGATTGCGCTTTTGTGTTGGCTTCTTAGATTGCCCAGGATGTCTTCTTTGATTTGCAGGAGTATGTCTTGAGCAGAGAGGTGCGAGCGGAAGCCGTACATTCTGCGAGGCCATTGATCATTCCCTTCGAGGTAAGGGGCAAGCACATTGTGCCCCATGTGTTCATATTACTTACCTGCGCATGATGTCAGGTAAATTGGACGTAGTTTTAGAAATTTATGGGTTTTTCTGGTTTGTGAAATTAGATGATGTCGACATGTTTCCAGAAAGTGGGATCTTGTCCCTGTTCCCATTTCTCCTTGACGTATGGCAGTACCCATTCTATGGCATCAGAGCCCAGATTCCTAAGTGTCTTGTCGATTTTGTCGTGACCTGGCATTGTTTCTGCTCTGGGTCTAGACAGCTGCGGTTATTTCCGCCTCTGTAAACGGGCTGTCAAGGTCTGGGTTGGGGTTACCGGCATAGGCGGGGAGCAGACGAGGGGTGGCGGGGATGGGACTTATGTAACGGTCAGCCAGGTCTCTGGGTAATTGTTGGTCGTCTTATTGGTATTGGTGAATGAGACGACGTATAGGGTGTGCGGCGGCTGCCTTTGTTGCTTTATTATCGATAAGCTTTTTGAGAATGTGCCGTGTACGGCGGTTGCTGAGAGTTCCTTGTAGTTGGTCGCAAAATTGGTTCAATTCTGTCTGACTGAGATGATGTCCATCTTGGATGGCCTCGGCAGTAATTTCACCTATGCGGAGATTGAGGGCACGGTTGGGTTTTCTTTGTTTCCACCGCTTGTCCGTGCTTCTGCAAGCGTACCATGGGTGTTGGAGGTGCGGGTCAGTGTTAGAGTATTTCGGTGGTAAGGTGAGCTATTTTGGGGTGTTTGATTTGGATAATTCCTTCTGAGAATTGCTCAATAGAATCGAAGTTAGTCGGTTTGCTCTCTTCACAGAATGCTTTCCAGTCAGTGATCTTTGCTTTTCAAAGGCGTTGTGGTGTTCTGTAATGGGCAACAACGGACTGTATTACATAGTGATCGTACCCTAACATTTTATCGTCGGAGCCACTCTAGGTTCCTAAAGTCATAGGTGAGATCAGGGATTGTGTCCCTGGATACACTATTTCCTATTCTGATGGGGGTGGTTAGGTCATTCCAGGGAGTTAACTGATAATGCTAGGCCATGTTGTAAACTCTCCTCTCTTTGTGGCCGTTACGCAATAGCCTCAGGCTACATAGAGAACACTCAAGTCATATAAGAGGCCGAGTTCTTGCCCTTGAGATTGTCGTTTTGCTAGTTGTATGAGGGGACTCAAGGTGGAGAGGGTCGCCTGTGGGGGACTGTAAGTGTTTAATATGAAGAAGCTTGCTTGGGATTTTGTCTTCGGCAGGAGCTCAATGAACGTGTATTCCAATGACGAAGAAAAATGGTGCTGTACCGTCGTGTGGTCTTTCTTGGTGATGATTACAGTACGCTGCTTGCCAGTAGTAAAGTAGATGTTCTAACCCTGGAGAAAGACATGGTCTGTTTCTTCCTCATGAATCGCGATGACATCTGGATCGTGTAATTGACCCTTGTAAAGCAAATTGTGTTTTTTATTGTTAGGGATCTGCTATTTCACTGCCAAATATTAAGCTTGTTGTATATTTTAGTATTATTGTACGGTCTGATCATCCCGAGGGAGGGGGGCATTCATATGCGCGTTGTCTTCAGAAGTTTTGTGTTTCTTGTGTGCTAGATCGTTTTTCTGTCCTAGTACGGAGAGTATCTGGTGAATCCAATTGAACTGTGTACGTAACTGCTGGACAGCTCGTTAGACTTTGGTTTTGTGTTGAGTGACATTTGTATCTGAAGTTCTTGTTCTGAGGGCGCCATCTTGAATTCTTGGGCAGCTACGCGTTCATTTGTGCTTTCTCAGAGCTGCAATAGGGAGGTAATGCTTGTCGTGATGTTTGCCGCGAAGTCTGTAAATTGATGTTCAAATTCCATTGCAAACACTGGTATGCTTGGCTCATTTATCGGGCACTGAAGTATACCCTGGGTTTGCAACATTTGTCCTCGTTATTCTGAGTGGGGGAGTTTGAGGTGGGCGGCTGTTGAAATGTGGTAGATGGGAGTTGTTGTGGTGTTACTGCATGTTGTGAGATTGTGTAGGGGGTCGGGAGAGAGGTTGAGCAGTGGAAGGATTGGTTAGTGTCTGCGAAAAGCTCGCCTTGTCGGTTCTTGTTGTTTTTGCTTCTTTTGTGTGGCTTGGCTGGGTCGGAAGGGGGCATTGTTCCCTGTCCTGTGGAGGGTTCTGCGTAGCCGTTGATTGTCGATTTGCAGTTGTAGTCTGCTCCGCATGGTTTTTGGAGACACGCGGTTGTGGGTTGGGTTTTAAATGGCGTTAGCAGTCCTTGCTTGCGGTTTCGTGGGACAAAGTACATAGTTGGCACTTCGTGACGCAGCGGCGATTATGCAGCGGATTGTCCAAGCCCACGAGGAGCAGATTGTTCTATCCGGAGAGGGGCATACGTCTGGTTTATGGCCGTGTACCCCGCAGAGAGACCAGTACTGGTGTTTTCTTTCGTAAGGTCGGCGTGGAGTGAGTGTGCAGGCTACTTTTACGTAAAAGGAAACGCGAGGTCCTTCGAACGTGACAACAGCGGTATTAGCGTGCCCCAGCATCCTGGCGTGAAGAATTGGGCGACCAGTGGTGATTGAAAGGGCTGCCAGTTCTTTCTTCGTCGTCCGGCTTCGGGGCCATGAATGACCCCACGGGATGTATTTGGAGGCGGCTTCTCGTATGCAGAGAGTACGTAGGTTGCGCCTTCAAGTGAGTTTGGGTGATGGTGCGGAGCCTTTCTGCCAGGTCCTCACTTGCGGTACTTGCGACGATCATGTTTTGATCCCACTGTGTTTGTATGGTGACTGGGCTGTAGAAATCTCTTGACGGTACGTTTCTAGCTGTGGCAAATCCTTGCGTGATTATTTTGTATGACCATTTTGGCAGGCAGAGTCCCGTGCGTGGGCGTTAGATATTTTTGTATCCGTTGTCAGGATACTTAGGTAAAGTGTGTCGGTGCGATTGGTTAGCTGTTGATGTATTTACGGACCCCTGAAAGGGTTGAGTGATCTGGTTCGACATTAGTCCTTTGGCTGGAGACGAACGCCCAAGATGAGTGGGGCTTGAGGTTCGTTGTTTAGAAATTTCAGCTTGTCTTTCTTGACTGCTTGCTTGTTGCGGGCCCGCATGATCTTTATCAATGCTCCTGCTAGGGCGATGGTAAGGCCACTGTTGAAGTCGTATTTAATGGTTTGGATTCCGCCAGGATCACTTGATGAGTTTTCAGCAATGACCATGTTTTTCCCAGTTGCTGGGTAAGCCTTGCCTCCCGAACTTTTGGGGGGAGGGTCAACGCGGTATAAGGGTGAGGAGCAGGCGCCACATCTGCGGTGGATGCTGCAATCTTCTGGTGGATTTTCAATGGCGTCCGTAGCTTGCCGTGGTGCAGGTACTGGAGTTGAGGTGAAGGCAAGGTGTGTAGTAGGTGCCAGACCAACAGTTGCAGTTGTCAGACGGCAAGCGCCAGACCTTCGCGGTTAGGGTTAGCTGAACGTTGGGACTGGTTCGGGTCATTTAGTCAGGGAGACAGTCTGTACTGACACCAGTAAAACTGATGAGTACTGTCCGACGCAGGGTCACTTCACGCCCACCCTGATGCCATTTTAGGGAGATACTCAACAAAGAATCGCAAAAGTAACCTAAAAGCGTCAATAGCTGTGGAAACCCAAGTGCTGAGCTTCTTCGTCTTCATCCTCTCAAAAGCCAGCAGAAAAAAAACAACACAATGCAGGATAGAAAACAAAACAGCATCAAAGAATTGGTCACTATCCCGCCTTGCTAAAGTGGATATCCAGCAAAGATGGTGTAAATCATTACAAATTGGGACGGAGGAGGGTATGATAACGCGTATAAAACATTGCAGCAGCAGACGTGTGTCCAATGATGCTGTTTGTCGTCGGTAATGTTCTTAACAAACGACCTGGGGAAATTGACGGTGATGTCGATGATACGGCAATCTGCTAACATTGATAAACGCCACAATTTAGCCGTTGCTTACTTGCGTGCCTCGGTGGTGGTACTATATTACCTTATCTACTCATACTACGCTCGGCTTCTCCGGCGGCAAATGCTGGGTCCTGCCTAACCTGACGCATCCACAGCGCGTCTTGGACAGGAACTGCTCTATTTAGTGACACTAGTCCTGTCCAGCCTTCAAAGAGAATCTGCCAACATAATCTTTACCAGGAACATATGGTAGAGTCCCATTGTTCTCGGGTGTCTTATCCTCCATAATGCTCTTTCTCTGCTTGTTTTTGGTTCCCTTAAATAAATTCTTAGCTCTATGGTGTATGCCTGATTATCCTGACTGACGCGCTCGGCGTGTTTGGCCTTGACACCGTGGCGTTTTTGCTCACGGAGATGGAACCGGTTAGGAAGAGGTATGGAGCTTTGCAGTAAAGGGTGGCTCACGTGTAACCTAATTAACCGTCCTTATGTCTTAGCCATTTGTGTTTTCCCTCAGTGTCGTTGCAAACTGCCGTATGTATGTGTAGCTTAATTAACCGTCCTTATGACTTAGCCGTTTGTGTTTTCCCTCAGTGTCGTTGCAAACTGCCGTATGTATGTGTAGCTTAATTAACCGTCCTTATGTCTTAGCCGTTTGTTTTTTCCCTCAGTGTCGTTGCAAACTTCCGTATCCTTGCGAGGACAGCACATGCTGAATCTTGTAATGATTGTTTGGGGAATGCTTCTAAGAGAAAAAAATTTATCCCTAGATTAATCAGTGACAGATACACAGGAGGACTCGTTAGCTGCCCCTCCCCCTTCTGGCGCTCTGCGAAACGGAATATGATCTCATTTGGAGTGCAGGCACCTCCTTGAGAATTTAAGACACCTCATGCGTGCTCTCGTGGGTGGTGATGAGATTTCACATGTTTCTAAGACAGATCGTTATGCCTCCATGTAGCTCTTTGGTAGCTAAAGACAAAATTTTATATAACGAATTGTTCCCAATCTTCAGATTTGAGTGATTCTAACCCATTTACATATATTCTATGAAAGGCAAAACATACTGGTAAGATATGACATCGATTCATTGAGAAAAAAATTAATGCAGTTAAGTGATATATCACGTAGTTCTAAAACGCTTCACTGTAGTGAAGTTGTGAAATTTGAAAGCATAAAAACATTTAATTTCTGCCGTGCGCTGAGTTACGTTATCTTTATTAAAAAAACATTGTAGCAATTCCCGGCGCTGGTTAAGATTCCAAAAACCACGAAAATGTGGCTTTGACTGGCGTTCTGTCTGATGGTACTCTAAGACCTTAGTTGCATTGTTAATAGTACCGCACTCTAAGCGCCGTCAACCACAGTTTTGTAAAACAAGCGCTAAGCATTGCACTACTTCCTTTCACTCTCCCTGACATATGGAAATTGTACCTAATTTATACATCATAACGAACAGAAAGCAATCATTTAACACAACAAAGCTAACCTCAGCCATGAAATTACAATCGTGTTACAAAGAGTAGAAAAAAATTAAGCTGGACCTGATTTCCAACCAATGATTCGCAGACATGGAAGCTAAGACGGTACATTTACACTACGGCAACCGGAGCGAAATCCGCTAAATACATCGTCCTAAATGTTCGAGCTTACATAGCCTGGTGAGCCCTACGTAATTTACATACCGCACGGCGTTCTTGTGCGTCTGTGCGTGTGCGGGGAAATATTCTATTCCGTACACACCCGTACAGTGTATGCACAGTAAGAAAATATATGCTGCTACTCTCAACAAAATAACATTGTACAGTCAATCATATTATACATGATGATTGTAATATTAGTTGTCACAAAACCGGAGTCATCGAGATCCCCAATGAAACACGCTAGTCCATTCAGAAAAGCTATTTTTGGAGGTGCAATTGAAGCAGTCTTATACGGATTTGTGATCTCCCTACCCAATGTTTAAATACTGCCATAAACACCCCACATTTCCTCCCTGTACACTGCAATACGCTTGGTTCCGAGGAAATACCTTCATTATGATGCACAAAGTTTCTGCTAGAAGTAAGTTTTGCTGTGTGAATTAGAAGCAGTCTTGTATAAAAAAGGAAGGCCATATCATCTTAATAAATACCTTCTTACACCCAATTCAATTTTGTAAAGTGTTCAGCACCAAGGGTATTTAGTGAGCCTTAGTGCAATACAGAAACGTATCTGCAGAAAAAAGTAATATCGAGGGCAGGATTAGATGAGGTATGGAATTTCAAACATTGTAGAGCTATAAACTACAAAATGTGCTCGAACGTTTAGGTATGAGCCACTGTATAACATGTAAGATTCCACAGCGCACCTAGAAACAGGGTCAATTGAAATTACCGCCAGTCGGTAAAGTAATTTGTATGGTCCGTACCGCACAAAGAATATAGCGAAGTATATATGCTCAATACGCCTTTAATAAATTTTTAGCTATTGTCCTGTTTGCTTCTAAGTCCCTGTTTTTTGTTGTAAATTGGTTCTAGGTCAATACCAACTAGCCCAAGCTTGAGCCTTAATATATTCCTATATAATTCTTGGAGGCTCACTGCGCAGATAGCTTCTTAAGTTTGATATATTGCTTTACACAAAGACATTGCTAAGAGAGCATTTTAAAGGGGTCCTGAAATACCTTCCGCCGATGCATGGATGTACTAGTAATGAAATAAAGTAATGTATTAGCAATCTCCTCGTGCAGGAATTTTTTTAAAGCGATGAGTATTTGCTGAGAAATCGTAAATCAAAACCGCGCATTATCGTCGCGCTGCGTTTCCTCCTGCTTTCAACTTATTCTTTGCTGTTGACCGCGCGCGAGCCGTCCCTCCCATGATGCTGCGCTCCTCAGCGGTGACATACTTCCGCTATTGCGCTCCTTAGACTGCCGTCTGCTACGGGCAAGCTTTGGTGACACCATGAATCCCGCACTCCGCTCAAGCCTAGAAAAGCGAACGAAAAATCTGGCCGCATATGTGCGGTGGCCTGGCCTTACCTTTTCGCGGTGTACGTTGCCGCAGTTGCTATCGGGTGCACGTGGCAGCGAACTCGCAGCCGCACGGGGAGGATCGTGGGCTCGTTCCCTTTGATGCAGCGCTCACTGTTTATCCACAAAGCGCCGTATCAGATGTGGCCCCGCTGGGGCCGGGGCTTATTTTGCGGCGGTGGTAATTCCTGCTGGCGGCATGTGAAAAAAGATATTTTCACCGATACAGAACGCGTGCACAAAACGCTTCAAATATGTGACCAGTTCAGCTTGGGGTGACGCGTGGTGGAGAGCGGCGACGTTGGCAAAAATGCTACGCCGCGGCTCTGACCCTTCTAGCGCTGGAGCGAGCGCCATTTATTTGACAATCTCAAACATCGGTTGCCTTGGTAACAAGCCACAAACCGCTCCAGACGTCAGTTACGGTTGCATGATCCCGGTTCAGCTCGGGGACCCACCTCGCGACATGTGGGCACTACAGGCGTACGATTCCCTCGGATTTAGGAAGTGCGAGATGCGTGTGGCATTACAGGAGGTGATGGTGTGTGTGTTATAGGCGATGAACTGCGACGTTGCGCTTCTGCGGGTGGATAGTGCTTCCCATGGTCTCGATTATATTTCTAGAGCGACGTACGACTCAACCTCGCAAGGGGTATGTGCAGTGTGCGTGGCAAAAAGCCATCTAGGCTTGTGTGCCAAAGTTAAGAGACTTGCTGTTCGTCCCCAAAAACCATGCGCGAGGTGAGTGCAGAATTTTCAACGGGCAGGAGGAGGCAACAAATCGTCTGTCAGTCGCGGTTCAGACTTGCAACGCATGTTATGACGTTGTGTTCGTTCGACGTTGTGTTCGTTCGTTCAACTTCAAAATAATCTATGGATTGGTTTGAAGTTGAATAAAATGTATGCGTCAAACCCGGGCATTCGGCTCATGGCGTTCTCTGCGATTGCACGAAAGAAGTGCCACGGGGCTTCAACGCTTTCTTTAGGGAACGTACTCGGCTAAGATAATATCCCTGTCGCCTTATGGCCGTTTTGCATTCAATACAAACGGTTAAGGGTTTGTTTACACTTGTTTCGTTTGTCGTAAAATGTCCAAGAACTCCGGCACTCCGCTGGCAGATCAGGCGGCGAGCCGACGCTGAGCAGACGACTCATCGCTTTGCCGGAAGTGCGTGAAAAAGCCGCCCAATAGCAGGATGTCTAGCTCATGACGAACATCTGGGAATCGATGATGTAGACATGCGAAGATGGCGGAGTCCAAAAACGCGATGGGAAAGGTGAGAAAAAAGCGACAAACTTTGCAACAAAACTCTGAGCTTTACTCTGCGCTTAAAAGAGTTATACTTGGCACAGATGACGTTGACGACCCAATCTAACGACTGCGCTAGTTCATTTAGTGTGCTCAAAACGCCTTTCAGGGCCCCTTTATAGTACAATAGAATCATTGATATACCGCATTTACTCGTATATTGACCGCATCCCTTAGCAATGTCGCCCAAATTGGATTTTTTTTATTCCTAGCTCTCCTCCACAAACTGGACAAAAAGAAGTTATTTCTCTCTCTCCCGCGCAATGAGCGCACCCTGAACTAGCCTCAGCACTATGTCGTATGTGTGCAAAGTCTTGCTGATGATAGTCGTTCGTACGTATCTCTGTTTCCTTCCCATTCGTAGCGAACATGGGTACGTTATGGTGGCAGGCATGCCGCTATTAGCGATATCAGCGAGCATGCGTTCAATATTGATGAGGAAGAAACTCCAACTAAATGCAGATAAAGTACTCACAAGCCAAAGAAAAAAACGCGCTGAGGTTTCTCAAGCGGCCTCCATGTCTGTGTTGATGTCCCGCACTGTAACAGTGGCAGCCACTTTTTGGTCGAACTGTTAACACCTCACAGCAAACTCGTATATGCGGGTTTGGTAATTCATGAAAACAAGGCATTCTGCGTGATTTTGCAAAGTGGTTTACGGTGGTGTGCGAAGATATTATTATGTTTTTTTTTTAATTTGTATTATATTCAAATGAACTATCGTGAAAAAGTTTTACCCATGACTTGCGTGCGTTTTCTTTGCTCAAAAATGTTTTGAAAAAAATTTACCCTTGTAATGAACGCACCCCTAAACTATCATCAACTATTTCGAAAGAAAGTGCGATCATTACGCGAGTAGATACGGTACAAGCTGTTGAAAGGAGGCCGAAATCCAAAATGTCACTGTGTGGAGATTTGAACGTGCGTTGAAAGTACTCATGTGGGAAAAAATAATGTGGAAACATTCATTCTGGCGGACCACACAGCTCAGGTGTAGCTACAACTGGCCAAACTCTCAATCAATCAATCAATCAATCAATCAATCAATCAATCAATCAATCAATCAATCAATCAATCAATCAATCAATCAATCAATCAATCAATCAATCAATCAATCAATCAATCAATCAATCAATCAATCAATCAATCAATCAACAAATTAGTTAATTAATTATTCATTAATTAATTAATCAATAAATCAATCAACCAGTCAGTCAGTCAATCAGGCAATCGGGCAGTCAGATATACGCATGTGGATGTGCGGATTTCTAATACGTTGAACCTTTCATTGAACACTCAATGCTCACACAAAGTCATGCCTGCACAAGTATTTCATATTTCACTGGAGTTATGCCAAAATAATTTACCAACGACGCTGCGAAATTGAGGTAAGACTGACGTAAAAAGTTAAGTTAAGGGTATGCAATATTTTTTTTGCAGTAAATCGGTACAGATATTTCCAGGAATACTTTTCATAAGAAAATGGCAGCTGAAACATTTACTTTTTGATTGTGAGAGGAGGAAAAGTTATAGTTTTGAGCTGGGATGTGCGAGTTTTACTAGAAAATCTGGCTAATTTTTTCAAGTAGCTAAAACAGATTGCAATAAATATTGCGGGCAATTGCACGCTTCTAAGTATCACTTTCTTGCCATCTCTTGCATCTCGCCCTCTTTCGAGTCTTAAACTCCAGAGATACTATTTGTATGATATTGATCCCTGAGATGGTGGCCAAGCTATACTTTTTGTTGTAGCCCTTAGAATCTTGTTTTGAAAGCATTAGTTCACTTTGTCGAACGCCGGTGTTCGGAACACATAGCGTGAGCGCCAGACTTAACGCAGAACCAGTAACTGCTTAAGAAATAAAAAAGGACCCACGATTACGCGAACGACACCATATTTCTCGGGGATCTTTGTAAAAATTTTACTAAATTGTGATAAAAAATACATTATATGTTCTGTGCCTCGAAATGCGAGCTAGTGCGAATAGCATAGGACCCCTTCTCGATGATGTTTGCTGGCTAATAACGAACATAAAATATGGTTTATGGCCTTTTCTGTAGAAACGTCTGTTTCGGGTATGCACTGTATACTGAAGGAGGAATTTGAGAATAATATTTGATTAAATAGTACTTAGGAGAGTAGGACAACACAGTCCGTCGATTATTGTGGATTAAAGGGCAAACAATGGCGATTGACAATGCCTCCGAATCAAAGTAAGCGGAAGGGGAAGGAAGCCTCGCAAATGAAAAATAGTGCCACGACGATGACGATGTCAACGACACGATGGTGATGAGAGGACAGATGCCTACACCTGAACACACGCCATCTAGGCAATAAGTTGTGGCCATGCATAAATCAACACTCGGCTTCCTTCCACGCAACACGCCTTCCACTTTTGTCGCTTCAGTGTATTCGCTGAATATATCTGGGCACTAGGGTATGCAGGGGCTGTAAAACGCGCAAGTTTATGCAAGACTGGCATGTAAGGTCTAAGGATCGTCTGTAATACTTTCTTAATATCTGCATGATAATGAGCGTTTAGAGGTACTACAATGGTGTTTTTCCAAAATGTTCACAGGAAACAGTCTTCCATGGCTATATTTGCATTGCCAGCTTTACAAACTTCTCGAAGCAACATAAGCGCCACCTTTATCTTCTAGGTTTGGAACTCCACATGTAACTCCCCTTCCCTATTCAGTGTAACTCTTGCTAACGAAATTTCCTAATAGCCCCTTTATAGCCAGTAAAATAATTAGAACGCTTTCTTCTGGAAATAAATGAAGCTTTTTAATTCTTCACTCTCCAAAATCGTTATGGCATGGCGAGTAGTAAACCACAAAAGCCACTTCACTATTGTATAGTCTACAGACTCGTCGGTATGCTTTTGCTCTTCCCTTCTCCTTTTCAGATTAGTGTTGTAAAGATATTGCTTGAAAGCACCTGTCATCTTCTATGGCTTCGTCCAATGTGCCGCCAGGACTGAAATGTCTTCTACCTCTTGACCGGCTTCGCATCGATGTAGCAGAATACGACCCAGGTGGTACGTGTAAAAATGCTAAATTTATCATCTCAGCGTGAGAAGAAATATTCTGTATGGTTTATTTCAAAAGCTATCCCTAGGTTTCACCTATAAAATGGTTTATTTTAAAAGCCAGCCCTAGGTTACACCTAAAACACTTCTGGTAGTTTTACCGCAAACGTAATAGCTGACAAGACCAATGTTTCTGAATATTGTTAGTGTGGTTGAAACTTTCAGGTATTACTTGATGAAAAGTAAATATTCATGGGCAACGATAAACCTGTGGTTGTTTCCTTTATAAGGAACACATAAAATGGAGAGTACGTAATAAATCGGGTATGTCGCTCATGAGACGAAACGTAAACCATTACCTTATTAAAACCAGAAAATATTTCTCCATTCGATGATTTTTAACTTTCATACATTGCCACCATCACAAAAATGGGATCTGATTTTATTTGAGGAATATGTTCGATGGGATTTTTATTTGCATCCTTTCAGCCGCAGTCATTTTAATAAATAATACTTGAAGGCTCAATTTATTCTCTAGGTTTAAAGAACACATAGACGGGTCGCGACGCATTGTTGCAATGAGAAAAGTCGTATTTCGTTTTCCTTGGAGTCGCTTCCTATTCAGACCCAAGTTTCCCGAATTTTTTCGACTTAATTTGGCTACGCCCCAGGACCTCCAGTGAAAAATTAGGCTTTAGTCCATGGGTTCTCCGACCTTCTTTTTGTTTCTTATCGTGGCTGCCCCGTTTTGTGAGGTTATATTTCGGTGTCCACGTATATTTTGAACGAAACACGTAGTATAATGCTTTTAAAATCAAATGTCAGCAGATAAATTGGCGGTGGTCTGATTATCATTGAAACACTGTTAAGTCCCAATCTTGTGTAAACTGTGACGTTTATGGCTAACAAAACAGCAAAATAGACAGTAAATAAAATGGCGTACGATGGCGCAAGACATTAACTCCTATCAGAGAAACGATGCCATATTTCTTGAAGAGGCTCTTCTAAACTAGTAACTAAGTTGAGAAAGAAATTCCGCAAATTAGGCTCCGCGTAGGTTGGGAACCTGCGCCCTACGGGACAAAAGACGACCATGGATACTCTAGAACCGCATAGCTCGATAGGTCAAGCTGGTTACATGGAAACACAGGGAATCTTTTATCAAATTGAAAAGTGGTCTTGTGGACATGTACTGCGGACTACGTGAGTATGCTAAACGTGTTTAGTTGCAGAACTGTAAAAGCCGGACGTTTCTTTTGTTATAGCATATACATGAGCGATTGCCCTCTAATCTCCGCTAAAACTGCCACGAGGCGAAGATATTGCAGTAGAGAAAAATCCTGCACCCCTCCGTCTAACGACGACAGTTGAACGCGAAGCTATCTCGTGATGGACTCTGGTTGGCCAATCCCACAATGCGAATATGTGTTACTCTAGAAGTACGCATCCCTTTTCTGAATACCCGCACTAACCATTGCGTGCGCACTTTA
This sequence comes from Haemaphysalis longicornis, assembly GCA_013339765.2. Taxonomy (NCBI): domain Eukaryota; kingdom Metazoa; phylum Arthropoda; class Arachnida; order Ixodida; family Ixodidae; genus Haemaphysalis; species Haemaphysalis longicornis. Next base: position 47,806,627 of record CM023451.1, on the reverse strand, counting down.
TATGCCTAACGCATGTTTTGAAGTATAGGGCACGAATGGGTACATGCTGCTTGGCGTTCACTTCAACCTTGTCGAAATGGAGCAAAACACCGGCTTCATAACGCTGGAAACCCAGGTTTGATTCCTGCTGGCAAAATGTTTTTTTTTCTTTCACTTCAATTATGAAGCTTCGCCATCGTGGTCCCCGAAAGTTGGCTTTCATGCACACGTGTATTGGCGTACAACGGGATCAGTAAGGACCAAAAGCTTCGCTTTAAAAAGGAGTGTTGTGAAACGACTGTACACAATCACGCTTCCAGACAAATTTCTGTGCAGACTGGTATAAATAACGGGGCGGCACAGTCGATGCGACATCATAATTAAAAAAATAGGTGGGGTTTGTTGTATATTTGTCTATTTGATTTTGGTTCCCCGATCTCTGCCGCAGGTGGCGCCAGTGTTGTTTAGGTATATAAGCATGCGCAAGTTGGAATAACGGGGCTTTCGTTCCGATGTGCACTGAAGTTGTCTAGTCATTCATTCATCGGTGGCACATGCCGCCACTACATTGGCGACGAGGATGCTCATTTAGGAGGGGGCGTGATTTTCGTCATTTTCGCTGACTGTTTCCGGAGCCATGACTGTTTCCGGACTGGAACCAACGGCCCCGTTCCTGTCCACGCCTGGCCGCCCGGCTGTTGCGTGGCCGCAATCTTCGAGAGTTTCTTCCAGAATGTTCTTCGAGAATTTTCTGCTCGCATCTGGTGCTTCGGACTGTGCGCCGGACCGTCGCAAGTCTCTCCTACTCTACAGGCTCGGCGTCGAACGCGAGCGCGTATTTCACACACTACCGCTTCAATTTTCGGCCAACGCTAAGCCCGGTGAGCCAATAACTACTGATACAGATTCTGGAGCTGTGAAGGACGCTACTCAGACACAGCATTAAGCGTCGTTGTACGATACCGCTGTCGCAGCGGTTCATGGGCACTTCACGACAACAACCAATGTTGTGGTCGAACAGCACCGTTTCGGTAGGCGCGTGAAGCAAGTCGCTGAAGGCCCATTGTTACCGCAGCGGTTCACCTCGGCACGACGCTGCTTCATTCCGCTGCCCCGCCAAAAACAAGCGGTGTCATGGTTGTGGTATTATGGCTCATTTACGCTCACTCTGCAACAGAAACGCCGCCCTGGTTCGTGAACTAGACGGCGAAAATTCGATAACTGAAGAAGTATTGAGCATTCTGGCTGTTACGACATCCGCTCGTCCCGCAATCTGCATATCAGTAGCAGATGGTGAAAGGAAGTTTCTTTCCTCGTGGATTCAGAGTAATCAGTTCCGATTTTGACGCATGACCTATTTAGGCAGGATTTTGAAGGACAGGCGCTTTCAGCTGCTCGAATTAGACTTCTGAATTATTCGAAGAAACCAATTCCAGTGTGTGGTTGCTTCTTTGCTGATGTCACGTACAATAACTGCAGAACAGTTCTTTTTTATGTCGTTGAACAAGGCACCTCGCTTTCGGGTATTGATGCAATCAGGGCGCTCGGTCTGCAGATTGATGGCTCGTCACTACAGTGCCTTGAAACGACAGCGGTGCGTACTAGCGCTCGAACGGAGCACACCGCAGTCAAGGCAAAGACGGAGAAGTCTATTTACCTTCCATCAGAATTAGTTGAAGATTTTAGGGCTATTTTTGATCCAGGACTTGGCATCGCAAAGGGTTTTGTTCACCGCGTCAAAACACGGTCGACAGTTCAGCCAGTTGCTTCAAAACTCAGGCGCCTTCCGCTCTCACTGCGGCCACGAGTCTCGGAAGAACTCCGCCTCTTGGAAAAACTGGACGTGATAGAGCGAATAGAGGCATCGGAGTGGGTGTCCCCCATTGTTGTGGTTGAAAAGAAAGATGGAGGTATCCGCCTTTGTGTAGATCTTCGACAAGTAAACAAAGCCGTCGTAGCAGATAGCTTTCCCCTCCCTCATACAGAAGAGCTATTAGTCTAGTGGGGGAAACCGACTTTTTCAAGCTTGACCTTGCATCAGCTTACCATCAGGTCATGCTTCACCCCGAGAGCCGCGATTTAACGGCTTTTATAACACACGACGGCTTCTTTCGTTTTAAGCACGTGTGTTTTGGGCTCGCTTCAGCACCATCTGCTTTTCAAAGTATGATGTCGAAAATTCTGCAGGGTTGCAGCGGAGTCCTGTTCTATATCAATGACATCATTGTGTTTGGGAAGGGGAGAGAGGAGCACATGGCGAATCTTACCGCAGTTCTGAGGCGCATAAAAGAGGCAGGACTCAAAATGAACACACAATGCGTCATCGATACGCCGGAGCTTGCGTTCTTGGTCCACAGGATCACCGCAAACGGTATTGTGCCGTTGAAGGAAAAGGTTGCTTCCATCCGAGACACTCCAGCGCCCACTGATCCAGCGAGCATGCGATCATTTCTGGGATTGGTCGAATATTATTCTAGGTTTATTCCCAACTTCGCTGACATGGTTGAACCAATGCGTGTCCTGATAAGAAAAGGGCAGCGATTCGTTTGGTCTGACGAGATAGACGCTAGTTTCAGAAAGACCAAAGACGCGCTGGCATGTAGCACTATCTGAAAATGTTCGATGCATCTCTTCCAGTCTTAGTGTTGACGGACGCATCAGAGTGCGGACTTGGAGCGGTCCTACAGCAGGTGGACGGACATAAACTGCACACTGTCGCTTTCGCCTCTCGAGTTCTTTCGCCAGCTGAGGGGAAATATTCGGTAGGAGAACGGAAGCGTTGGCCTGTGTTTGGGCGTGCGAGCGGTGGCACGTGTAATTGTGGGGACGCCACTTCACGTTGCTCACTGATCATCAAGCCTTGGTGGCATTGCTTTCAACACAAGGAACAGGAAGGCGCCCCTTGCGGGTAGCGCGATGGACAGAACGCCTACTACGGTACAACTATACCGTCGAGTACCGCAAGAGGTCGCAAAACCAAGTGGCGGACGCACTCTCACGCTTGCCGGCGTTTTCTTTCCAGGAAGAAGAAACACGGTTTGACGAGGTCGTATCAGGTTTTCAAATTTCTTCCTGCATTACCAGAGAACAGTTTGAACAGTCCCAGTTGCAAGATAGCACATTGCAACAAAACAAAATCTATGTGCAATCGCCGGGGCCGGCACACAAATCCTTATCGGCCGAGCTTCAGCCGTTCTGCAAAGTACGTGACGAAATTTCTGTGGTAGACAATCTGATCTTGCGTGGCGAACGGCTTGTGGTTTCCACATCACTCACGCAGCAGGCAATCGCTGCAGCACATGAGTGGCACCCCGGAGTGGTGAGAACAAAAGCGCGGCTGCGTGAAAAGTATTGGTGGCCGGGCATGGACCGCCAAGTCGAGCTAGCTCTCCAGAGGTGTAGCATATGCCAGGAAGCAGACAAGAGCGTCAAGGGGCAAGCTACACCCTCGCAACCGGTCCCCTTCCCAGAGCAGCCGTGGCTCAAAGTAGGCATGGATATTGTAGACCCATTTGAGAGGGCGCCCTACGATTCAAGGTATGCAATCACGCTTGTTGATCATTATTACAAATGGCCTGAAGTGCATTTCTGTAGCGAGACAACAACCATCACAGTAATACGCTTCTTAGTATCCGTGTTCGCGCGCGAAAGCTGTCCAGAAGAGGCTATTTGCGATAACGGTCACAGTTTGCATCTCAGGAGTTTAAGGCATTTCTTCAAGATCGTAGCATCCCCCGCACGGGGCACCTTGAGTAATCTTGGCGACGGTACTGGCGATACCGCGGACCCCGAGCCCCCCAACATAAGCTGTGCCCTGCCGTGGTGATGTGTTTTTAAGGGTGAAGGGTAGAAACCCCTTTACGGTGGCCGTCGGAGCCTTGTCAAGCCCGGCCGATGGGCTCCCTGCCTGTCTACCAGGCAGGGAGCTCCGGGACCTCTTTGACTACCAGGGTAAGGTCAAAGAAGAAAGTACCCCAGTCTACCTGCTTTCCAATGTATCATATGGCATTTTCTAAACCCCACCCCCAGACGTGATCGGCCCCCGAAAAGGGGCCGCACCGAAGTTCCATTCCCACCTCTGTCAACAACTATCCTTTCAACAAACATGAATAACTATTCTCGTTTTCTTGTGATCGAGTCAGCTGACCCAACGAGACCCGTCGCTTCACTGTCGGTATTCCTTGTCTCGAAATTTCTGCAAAGCACATTAGGTGAAAAGTATGAAGCCAAAAAGCTCAGGACAGGAGAAATCCTTGTCGAACTCAACAATGAAAAACAATCCCGCACACTTCTTGCCCAAACTCGCATCCATGATCTGGACATCGAGATCACGCCCCACCGGAGCCTGAACAGCTCCCAGGGTGTGATTTCAGAGTCGGATCTCCTTACAGAAACAGATTCCCACCTTCTTGAAGGGTTTTAAAAGGGCCAGGGCGTCACAGCTGTGCGCCGCATCACGATGCGCAGAGGGCGATAAGATAATCCCCACCAAACACATTATCCTGACCTTCGACCGTTCGACACTTCCGCAATATATAAATGCAGGCTACATCCGATGCTCTATTCACCCGTACATACCGAACCCGCGCCGCTGCTTTAAGTGCCAGTGGTTCGGGCACAGCACAACCTCTTGCCGCGGCAAAACAACCTGTGCGAAATGTGCAGCGCAGGACCACCCCACTGACAATTGCAATTCTGACAACCTCACATGTGCAAACTTCAGGGGCCCTTATGCGGCCTACTCCAGGAAGTGTGAGAAATTCCAAGTGGAAAAGAAAATAATCAATCTAAAAGTGACAGAAAACATCACCTTCCCCGAGGCGCGAAAGAGGTTCGCCTCTTTTCCCCTGGGGAGGTACGCCGACGCAGCTCGCCGGGGGGCGGAGCGGCGTCTGGTTTCGGCGGGGACCCAGTACCGCGAGTCGGACTTGGTGCCTCCCGCGCCCCCCCCCTGGGTTGCCTCTGGCAGCCCAGCCCGCCTCCGCACCGCTCGCTGAGCCAGCAGCGGTTGTGGTGGCAACCTCTTCCGTCGGGACCGGTGCCGCTCCCGTCCTGCCTCCCCATCGTCCAGTGCGTTGGAGGGTGCCATGGCCACCACGGGCCCCGGACCGGCTCCCACCGCCACCGCACCGCCCGTGCCACTTCTGGTGTCCCCGACACCAGCGGCGGTGGCGGGTCAAACGAAGGGCACCCGAAGGGGGGCCAAGTCCGGGGGGCCCGGTTCCGCGGGCACACCCAGGACATCGGACGACGAGATGGACGTCGTGCCGTTCTTGCCTGCAACGCAGCGCAAGGAGCGGCCTCTCGTCCAAGCCTACAGATAGGCCGCCCAAAAAAGCCAATCCAAGAGTCACAGCCCCGAAAGACGACCACATAAACATACACACTCCAGTAGCTCTCACACTATAATAATGGGAAGAGAAAATATTGTTCAATGGAACTGCAGAGGCCTTATGAATAATCTTGACGGACGTGTATGAGGATTCCTGCATACCAATCAGCCAAGTGTAATGTGTGTTCAGGAAACACATTTGAATTCTAAACACACAAATTTCTTGAATAGTTACCTGGTATATACAGGAAAGACAGGGATGGCTGCACACACTCTTCTGGCGGTGTGGCCATAATCGTCCGGAAATCCTTAGCATGCCACCCTGTCACCTTTAAACACTATCCTTGAGGCCTGTAGCAATACGCTTAATAATATTTATAGGTTGATAACGGTATGCTCCATATACATTCCTCCTGATGTTACACTTTGAGCTCTGACTTCGAGGCGCTGGTTGAACCAGCTGCCCGAACCATACATCCTTACAGGCGACCTTAATGCTCACAACTCTCTTTTGGGGCTCTCAGAAACGGATGCCCGAGGTCGCCTGATAGAAAAATTCCTTACATCTTCTGGAGCATGCCTTTTCAACAATAAACAGCCTACGTACCATAACATAGGTCACAACACATACTCATGCTTGACTTGGCTATTGGCCTCCGCAGTTCTTTCTCTTGTCGAGTGGGGAGTGGGGAAACTGACCCATATGGCAGTGACCACTTCCCCACCTCACTCACATACATAGGGTAAAGGCCCAAGCAGTCCATCTTCCCATAATAGGTTCAATGAAGCACGAGCTAACTGGAATACATTATACAGAGACATCCAAACTACACCACACATCCATAGGACACCTACACGTGAAGAAGCTACCCAACTCCTCACGGCGCACATCCTCGACGCCGCCGAAAAGTCCATTCCCCACGCCTCTGAAGCCCCGCGCAACCAGCGGAGGCCGTGGTGGAATGAGGACTGTAGGCTGGGCGCGAGAGGCCCAGAACAAGGCCTGGGGGTATCCTTCGTCGGTTACCCCACGTCGGGTAACCTTTTATTGTTCAAAAGGGCTAAGGCGATGGGAAAACGTTGTGCGCCGTGAGGCAAAACGAGAGAGGTTGGCGCTCATTCGTAACATCCATAAACTCTTACACTGACTCCGCAAAGTCTGGACACGAATACGCAAACTAAAAGGACAACAGACACACAGCCTGCCCCTGGTTAGTACAACAGGGGACAAACTGGAAGACCAGGCTAACACACTCGCACAACACTTCCAACATGTGTCCAGTTCAGCACACTACACTTAGCACTTTCATTAAACACAAACAATTGGCCGAAAAAGACGTCTTTTACTTGATAATGATAAGGCAACCTCCTCTTATAACTCGGAAGTTTTCACTTCATGAGCTGAGGACCGCTTTGAGCACTTGTAAACCCTCAAGCTCCAGGCCCAGACAACAATCACATATACAATGATCAGCACCTACACTCAGACACTCTTCTAACACTCCTCCACCTATATAACAAGATTTGGCTTTCGGGGCACATTCCTCGCTCTTGGAGGGAGGGCCATAGTAGTGGCTTTCCTAAAAGAACGGAAGGACTCTTCCTCTCCTTCTAGTTACCGGCCCCATTGCTTTGACAAGCTGCCTGTGCAAGCTCCTCGAGAAGATGATAAACCGTAGGGCTCGTGTACTTTCTTGAGTACAACGGTCTTCTAGAGAGCTGCCAGGCAGGCTTCCGGGCAGGGCGATCCACAAATGATCAATTAGTTGCACTGGAATCTTACATAAGGATGCCTTTATACACAGACAGTACTGCATGACCGTATTTTTTTGATATCGAGAAAGCTTATGATACGGCATGGCGTTATGGCATTCTTGCAGACCTAAACTCCTATGGTGTGACAGGTAAACCACGCTTAATACTCTTTCAAGTTACCTGTCGGAACGAATATTTCATGTCAGGGTCGGTTCGGCACTTTCAAATGTTCACGTGCAGGAGAAGGGCGTGCCTCAAGGTGGCGTATTGAGCTGCCACCTTGTTTATAGTAAGATGAACTCTCTCCGAAAGGCACTGCCGCCAACCATATCCTGCTTGATGTATGTAGAATGACGTTCAAACTATCTTTCAAATCATGTAACATATCCATTTGTGAACGTCAGGTCCAGCTTGGGGTAAATAAACTTTCTCGCTGGGCAGATGAAAATGGATTTAAACTTAATCCTTCTAAGAGTACCTGTGTTTGTATTCTCAAAAAGGCGGGCATCCTGCCCGATCCGACGTAAATCTCTTTGGTGACTCGATTCCAGTAAAAAGAGAACACAAGTTTTTGGGGTGGTGTTTGACGAGAAACTCTCATTCATACCCCACATAAAACGACCTTAAACAAAAATGCCTAAATACAATGAATATTCTAAAAGTCCTGTCTCACCAATCGTACGGTGCAGACAAACAACTCCTGCTTCGACTTTATGCCCGTGTTGGTAGGGTCACGGTTGGACTACGGAAGCAGTTGTGTATGGGTCAGCCACAAAAACAGCACTTTAAAATGCTCGACCCAGTGCTTCACTTAGGGCTTCGCCGTGTCTTGTGGGGCGTTCCGTACCAGTCCTGTCCACAGTCCTTATGCAGAGTGCGACAAATGGTGCTTAGCGTACCAGCGAACTATGTTGACCTCCTATATGCCTCCAAAAATCTCATCAATGAATAACCATCCCTTTTAAACCGGTTTTTAATGATACGTCCACAACTAAACTCTTTTAAACCGCCCATCCATTGCTGTTCCTTTCTTCTCGCAGAGGAGAGTGAGGGACGAGGTGACTATTCATGAGGTCTCCCTCTTAGACACATTCAAATCATCTCACACTGATCTTGTAGCACCATGGCATCTTCGTCCTGTGGCATGTGACTAGTCTTTCGTACAATACAATAAGAACAGGACACCAAGAAGTGGGATTTTGCAGCATTTCATGCATCTGCACAATAAATACAGGGCTGCAGAGTTTTTCAGCGATGCATCTAAAACGTCCACTGCGGTGTCTTGTGCTGCGCATGGGCCCAATTTTGAAGCATGTAGAACAATGAATGTTAATACAAGTATTTTTACGGCAGAGGCATATGGCATATTTCTAGTTGTAAGTCACATAGTTGAACATCATATTCCTACATCCGTCATTTATACAGATTCGTTGAGCGTCGTCCGTGCATTATCATCCGGAAAGTCATCAAAAAACCATGTCATTATTCTTGTCTTCAAAACGATTATGGTAGCTTATTCTTCAAACCTTGGGGTGACTGTGTGTTGGGTGCCAGGCCACTCTGGCATTGGCGGTAATGAAGTGGCGGATGAAATGGCCGCCAATGCTGCACTCCGAAACACAGTCGACATGGCAACACTACCTTACACAGACCTCAAGCCACACATTAGACATCAACTCCGTAAAACTTGGCAAGCAGACTGGAGCGAACAGACAGACAACAAACTACATGTAATAAAACCACACCTGGGACAGTACACTACTGACTCACACAACAGGCACATTGAAGTTACCTTAGCTAGGTTACGGATAGGCCATACGCATGTAACGCACTCGCACCTGCTCACGGGATCTCCAAGACCCCTGTGTAGCAGGTGTGGGGAGGGCCTATCCGTAGTCCACATACTCATACAATGCAAGGCACTTGACACAACACGACACAAACACTTCAGAGAACTCTACAGACAAAATACTCCCCTACACCCATCTCTGTTTCTAGGTGACGATGCCATGGTTTCTGTGAAACGCGTTTTTAAATATTTGTCAGATGTTAATTTTTTAAACCTCATTTCCTATCACATCTGGCCCTAAATACCAGCCATCACCATTATCTTTATTGATCTTACTATGTCCAGTTTACACATTTTATACCTACCTTTTGTGGTAATCACTTGTTTTCATTAAATAACTTCTCTGGCGCTCTTTGCCCTCGTCGGCCTTGCGCCATTAAACACCAACCATCATCAAGATCGTAGCATCCAGGTCAAACATTCGTCAGAATACTATCCACAAGCGAACGGCCAAGTGGAGCGCTTTAACAGAGTTTATAAAAAAGCTTCATTCAAGTGGCGGTTCTTGAGCAGCGACCCTTGTGCCAGGCGGTAACAGAGTAACTGAGTGTTTACCGAAGCACACCGCATGCTACAACGGCAAGGGATCCAGCTATTCTGCTACATGAGCGGCTGCGAAGAACTCGGTTGGATGTCGTTGGGCATCCGTCGGTCACCTTCTTTGATGATCCTCACTTGGAACTTCGGCGTTTACGTGAGCGGGTGAAGCAAAAGCAACATAGCAGCAAATGATACACGGACGCTCGGAGGGCTGCAAGAGAAACCAGAGTTGACCTTGGTGATTTCGTCAGAGTGAAGAAACCCACTACTAGATTTAAAGGCGACCTGGAATTCAGCCGCCCAAGAGGAGTGATCAGCAGGAAGGGACCATCCTCTTTCCGCCTGGCTGACGGCAAAACGTGGAATGCATCGAAGTTCTCAAAGGTGCCACGAGCCTCTGCCGCCTTTTACACGTGGGGAGGAAACGGTACAGCTAGGGGAGGAGGATCTCTGCCTACATGTGAGGGCCCCACCCCAGAGATAACTACGACGACTTCAGCTGCTGCTCCTTCGGCTGCGCAGGCGCCCACGGCTCCTGAGCACGCTGCGCAGGCGCCTACGGCTCCTTCGGCTGCGCAGGCACCCACGTCTCCTTCGGCTGCGCAGGCGCAAAGGTAGCCTGCTGCGACACAGTCGGCAAAGTCTTCAGGAGCAGTCACACAGCAACGCAGGGTGCAACCACCAAGAAAGAGACTACCACCAGAGCGACATGGCTACAACGTGTTGCGAGCGAAGTTGTGCTAAAGCGAATGGAACGGACATATCCAGTGTGGTGGATTTCTTTTGTAAATGATGTGATTTTGTAGTACTATATAGCTATGTTCATTGTACAGTTTGTATTTTTGAATAGTTTATTTTGCATATGTACTAACATACTAACCTACTACATTACTAATCCATATAGCTGTTTTTAAGGAAGCGAATGTGTTGTATATTTCTCTATTTGGTTTCGGTTCCCCGATCACTGCCGCAGGTGGCGCCAGTGTTTTTTAGGTATATAAGCATGCGCAAGTTAGAATAAAGGGGCTTTTGTTCCGATGTGCACTCAAGTTGTCTAGTCGTTCATTCATCGGCGGCACACGCCGCCACTACAGGGTGCCTGCTACATGACCTTTGTGGTTTGATTTATATAGATGGGGCACATACGGTAATGTTCATGACCATATTCATCCAAGCATATACAATGGAGTGCATACGGTGGCAGTAATAGACCATGGGTGCATACGAAGGGGGTAATACACGCTCACCATATAAGGTAATTGTTTATAAACGTTTATATTAACAGAAGCTGTGAAGTATGTTGAGTCACGGCAATGTGACACAGAAGAGGAGCCGAATTGGTGGAGTGCTGTGAACACAGCCCCATCTGGCCTGAGGGCAACACACGCCAAGGGACGACAAATGAAGCACAACTAAGAAAACGAAGAGCGGAACAGCGGAGACGGCGGGAATCAGGAAACAGAGGATTCCACAGTGAAGAAGCTGAAGCTACTAAAATACTAGAGGAGTCTACCTCAACAGTAACTGTGGCAAAACGACAATCACACAACGTCGCCCCTCCAGACAGCGCGCAATGAGTACAGCGTTTATCACGAATGACAAACGCCACAAAATCATTATCAGTGCAGCAATGCGGCTGCACACAATATTATGATTGTCATTCCAAACTTGAACCCTAATGCCTTGGCATTCTCTGCATCCTATTCCGTGCATACATGTCCTAAAATATTTTGCCCTAAAATATGAGGAGGTGACCCGTGCCGGCGTATGTATGCAAGTATACAAAACTGGAGAAAAAGAGCCTCTTTGCTTCAGGGTACCTATGCGACTCCATATTCGTAGCTAACAATATATGATGATTCGCCAAAGCAGCGCTGGCCGGGCGAAACTTCAGAATAAATTGTTTTGCTGTGTGACTAATTGATCGCATAGGTACATTGAGAGACCATGATTACGTCACGCGGTGAACCATTTGTTGAGGGGAGACCTTACCAACAACCGTGGTGCGAGCCCACAAAATGTGCTTACTAGAGCAGTTTTGACCTCGTTAACCATTGTCTGACTACCATACACTGTACCCGTCCATTGTGCATTAGTGAAGTAAATCGCTTTTCGGTACATGTCCATTATAATCATCATTTTTATATGATTATCATCATAGTTCGCTTGATCTTCACAATTGGTAGACTAAGGCAGGTGACCTTTGGAGCTGCTGCCTCTATGAGAAAGGTAAAAGCTGACAAGCGGTAAAGATTGTCCTTGATCCAGGCGTGTGCCTAGTCAAGCTACATCCCTGAAGTTCCGTAGCGGCCCCCTTGCTCAGGCACAAACCTGTCTGATGGACCGAGAAAGCGCGCCCAGTGCACCCGCACCGGCATCGTCTATATGCATGGTTACCAGCCACCAGCGGAACCATCCCATCTTCAGTGGCGTTCGTGGTGATGGTGCCGAATACTTTCTGGAACAGTACAACAGGGTCAGTCAGGTTAGCAAGTGGGACGACGGTTTAAAAAATCCAAAACGTTGTAATGCGCATGCCTATTATTGCCTAATATTGTCACTAAACTAGGACGATAGTGTAACCGATTGGGCCAACTTCACTGCGCAGCTTCGCCAGATATTTCGCGTACCTTCCCATCGATCAGGTGTAGCAAAGGAATTTGAAGCCCATTGGCAGCTTCCCGATGAGATGTAGGCGACGTATAGTGATGATGTTCTCTCTCTTGGCCGTTGAGTTGTCCAAGACATTTCAGGAGCGAATGAAGTTCGTCATATACTTAAATGCATCGGAGAGTTTGGCTTCGTTGTTCTTACTCTGCAATATCCATCCCCAGTAACTGATATAACGCCGCATGTCAGCTTTTTGACCAGTTTCCAGCAAGTCCCTTGCGAGTGGCAATGGGACAGGTTCGTCTGCCACTAGAGCCACAGTTGCGAGCTTTTATGCGTAGCATCTTCCGCGAAGAGCTCCTGTAGCAATGCTCCATAATCTTCGGCACTCACGGTCACCACCGCTCCCACTCAGACAGCGACTTGCAAGAAGTCGTTAAATGTTATCGCCGATGAAAGGCAGTCCACGCAACGGGCATCCATGTGGTCGTAACACTACATCCTATGGCAACGCACTGTCACGACCAGTGGTCTTGAGAGCTAGAGGTTCAACGCTACCCATGCCCTGGCAGTCAGCTGTCTCATCGCGACGTCTCGTTCAGAGTACAGTAGAATACTGATTATATAATTTTTTTTCTGGACCGTGAAGTCTCGTAGAATGCGACGTCAGGCCAATGCTACTTTTTCTAGTTTCGGTTCTATTATTGCGCGCCTAGAGGCAGTGGCGCTGGGGAAACACTCCTCCTCTCATTTTTTTTTCTTTCCTCTTCTCTGCGGCGCGACTGCGGGCGCGCATGCGCGATAACGGTCACCGGCGCAGCCGCGCAGTTGCTGCTTCCGCACGGCGAGCAGCGAGGCCGACGCGTGTCTCGTGTAGTGGGCGATTTCTCGTATGTGCTCCCTCGGACATTACGGTGCTGCAAAAGGGACGCCAAGAACACCAGGATGAATCGTAACGCGAAGGCTCTTTGAGTGCTGTTAGCAAAAGGTGAGAACGTCGTTCGTATTCCGTACGTGAAGCTGAGCTGAAGGATAGGACTTGTGTCGTGCGTGTGCTGTGCTTGAAGACAGAACCCCTTGTCTGTGTTGTATTGGTCATCGGTGTTTCTCGCCGCACGTCGCGTTCGCGCACGTATCGCGAATAAAGTGTTCAAGTGATATTCGAGCTGGCGTCGTTACTGCTCAAGCGGCGTGGCTTCGTGCCGTCGGAGCGAGGCTTGCCCGTTGGAGGCAGCGGGGTGGCGACGGCGGTTGCCGGGTGGGAGTGGGGGGACACGGGGATGGGGGAAGGAATCCAACCGGCATGAGAGGGGAGAGCGTTACCTCTCCCCCACGCAAGCTGCGCGCTCTTGCATTGTTGCCATGGCAATTATAACGCCTTCAAGGCCAACATGGCGGTGGCGTTGCTAGGGCAACAACAACGCAGTAATGTTTCCCCAGGCTCACCAGGGGAGAATATGCCGCATGAGTCGCAATTAGCCCGGACGCTGGGTTGAAGGCTAAGAGTCCGCCTCCTGGCGACGTCGCAAAATCCGAACATTAATCACGCCGATAAATACAGTTTTGCTAGACGTATTTGCAGAAACGTCAATGCAAACTACAAACGAATGTTTCAAAGAGCCTGGGAACCCAAATCACTAAAATGTGTAAATGCGAGGCAGCCCAACCCGCTCACACAACACCTGTGGCACCCGAAAGTGTTTCGTCGGCCATGAACGCCAGGAGGGACGGCGCGGCCGTTGGTCCCCTTCTTCCGGATACCAGACCTCAGGTGGCCATGGATGTAGATGTGGCTTGTCCTTCGACCGCCTTTGCGTGCAACACGCAACAAACAGTGGTGGGAGGGATTCCTTCCTCCATTTCGAACATATTCCGTGTCGGAGGCCACAAGGACTCCATCTCGTCGCTGTCCCAGCACTCAGACGAGGACATAGACTTGACACCGGCTCGGCCAGCACGAAAGGTGGTGAAAGAACAGCGCTCCATGGCGGGGCGGGGAAAAAAGCCAGCAGCCCCCGTGTCACTGCCCAAATTATACCTGAGTGTGGTAGGTGATACATCCATCCCTAGTCTTCACCAGCCAAAATCTTCTTTAAACATTTATGGTAGCACAAATAGTTACGCAGTGGAACTGTAGAGGATTAATTAAAAACCTAGATGATATATGTGAAATCCTACACAAAACTCAAACTGTCCTGTGTTTACAAGAGACTCACTTGAACACTAAGAATACCAACTTCCTAAACCAATACTCAGTATTTAGAAGAGACAGAGACAGCTGCTCGCACTGCTCTGGTGGCGTGGCAATAGCTATGCAAAAAGCTCTCCCTTGTTTAATCTATTCATTTGCGCACCGGCCTAAAAGCGGTTGCTGTTCGGGAAATTATCTTCAATAAGTTAGCAAAACTTTGCTCACTGTAGATTCCCCCTGCATATCGTCTCGTCTGTCCAGTTACGAATTTGAGTCCCTTATAGATCAACTGCCACAACCGTTTTTACTAGTTGGTGACCTTAATGCGCACTATGGGGATCGGAAGGCACAGATTCCCGGGGCCGGTTGATAGAAAACTTTCTTTTGTCATCCGGAGCTTTTCTCTAACAAAAAGCAGCCGACATACTACAATACAGCACACCACACATATTCACACATTGATCTTGCTATAGCCTCCCCGTTCTTTTTCCGTCCATCGAATGGGAAGTGGATACGAATCCCTACGGGAGCGACAACTTCCCAGTCACCCTCAGATATTTGAAAAATGCCCCTACAGTTGCACTTCACATGAAAAGTATAAAGAAGCTGGTGCCGACTGGGCAACGTTTAAACAGATGTCGAAACTTACTTACACATCAATAACACACTTAGGTATTGATGAAGCGTGCTTCTTCATCACAGCACATATACTTGCTGCTGCTAGCGTTTCTATTCCCCAGACCTCCGGTACCACACATAATCTTCAGAGGCCCTGGTAGAATGAGGATTGCAAGAAGGCCAGAAATGCTCGTAATAAGGCCTGGCGGTTCCTCCGCAGGTATCCTACTACAGAAAACCAAATTTCCTTGAAGCGCGCAAAAACCATGGGACGGCGAATACGACGTCAGGCGAAAACAGATAGTTGGAGGTCTTTCCTATCATCAATAAATTCCTATACAGATGCGCGCAAAGTTTGAAACAGGGTTCGGAAACTGCAGGGGCAGAAAACATATGTCACACCTTTTATCAGCACTACTGGTGACACACTTGAAGACCGAGCAAACACTATGGGACAGCATTTTGAACATATTTCCAGCGTCTCCCACTACACTGAGACATTCCTGCGATACAAAAAATCTGTTGAAAGAAAGCCTAATCGTGACAACAATAAATATAATGATGGGTATAACTCTCCTTTTTAGCTGCAGGAACTTATGGTAGCCCTCAACACAAGCCGTGCTTCGGTGCCAGGAGCTGATAAAATAACATACACAATGATTCAGCACCTGCACATAGATACCCTCAATACTCTTCCCTTCTTGTACAAGATTTGGTGTGCTGGGTACTTTCCTCATGCTTGGAAAGAGGCAATTGTGTTCGCTATATTGAAAGAGGGGAAAGATGCCTCTTCTGTGACAAGCTATCGCCCTATTGCTTTGACAAGCTGCTTGAGCAAGCTCTTTGAAAAGATGATCAATAGACGGCTTATCCATTTCTTGGAATATCCTGGTGTCCTTGATAGCTGCCAGGCAGGCTTTCGCTTTTGCAGGTCAACAACGGACAATCTTATAGCTGTTGAACCTTATGTTAAAGAAGCTTTTGCTCATAAATAGCCCTGTATATCTGTATTTTTTGACATCGAAAAGGCCTAGGACACCACTTTGCGGTATGGCATCCTGCATGACTCTAAATCTTTCGGCATTTGTGGAAACATGTTAAACACACTGGAAAGCTACATTGGTGGGCTCGGTGGCTGTGCCTCTGACACGATGCATCGCTTGACGCCCTTTGTCTTCCTCACGCAGGTATTAGCCGCTGCAAGCCTATTCACATCCGGACCGATCCCCGAAGAAGCAACTGCCCGTTCCTGGAGCGGATTCCCGGTCCGCACAACAGTGTTGACCACCACGCCACTAGATGGAGCAACCCTCAGCGTCGCTATACCCCTCCCCGACAATCTGGAAGTACCACCCTCATCAACAACGACAGCGCACCTGGACATAAAAGCACGAGCACCGCGAGCGGCGCCTTGTGGGCTCGGTGGCTGTGCCTCTGACACGATGCATCGCTTGACGCCCTTTGTCTTCCTCACGCAGGTATTAGCCGCTGCAAGCCTATTCACATCCGGACCGATCCCCGAAGAAGCAACTGCCCGTTCCTGGAGCGGATTCCCGGTCCGCACAACAGTGTTGACCACCGCGCCACTAGATGGAGCAACCCTCAGCGTCGCTATACCCCTCCCCGACAATCTGGAAGTACCACCCTCATCAACAACGACAGCGCACCTGGACATAAAAGCACGAGCACCGCGAGCGGCGCCTTGTGGGCTCGGTGGCTGTGCCTCTGACACGATGCATCGCTTGACGCCCTTTGTCTTCCTCACGCAGGTGCGTACATACGAACCTCTCCTAGCAAAAAAAACCAGCAATCGTTTTTTGGTGCAGCTGCCGAGCCCTCAGTGCCTTGTTACCCTGTTTTCCCAGTGTACTGATGTTGTTGGCCAACTATTATTACTCTCGGGAGATGTGGAAACGAACCCAGGGCCTAAAACACGACAAAACGCACACAGCGAATCTGACGACGACGTACATTCCATACTAACCAAGCTCGAAGAAGGTCAAGCCGCTATTTTGGCTGAACTGAAAAATATAAATGCCAGACTTACCACAACTGAACAAACCATAGCCGACCTAGTCGCTCGAATTTCCAAAACGGAATCTGAGTGTTCTAACTTGCCTTCTATCCGTACAGACATTAAAAAGTTACAATCTACCGCAAACGAATCAGCAAAGGCGTTTTCTAACATCAATGACAGACTAAACGATGCAGAAGATAGATCCCGCCGCAACAATCTAATATTCTTTGGCGTCGATGAAAGCGACTCCGAAACGTGGAGCGACAGTGAAAAACTTATCACAGATATTTGTAGCCAGCATCTCGAAGTAACTCTTGAGCCTCACGAAATAGAAAGAGCGCACCGCATCGGAAAGCCTCAAGATAAAAAAAACGACCAATAATTGTTAAACTCACGAATTCCAAAACGAAGGAAACGGTGTTATCTAAAGGGCGTCAAATTTAAAGATACGCCCTACAGCGTTGGTGAGGACTTTTGCAATGCTACACGTTTCATACGTAAAGAGCTGCTCCAATTTGCGCGCCAGAACAACGCCCCTTTCAAACTGCGTCACAAAAAACTACTGATCGGGAAAAAAACATTCTACTACGATATGACCACTAGCCAAGTAAAGGAGACCGTATCGTCTACACAATAGCTACCACCGAATCAGGCGAAAAGAAAAGAGTCATCTCAAGCGCAACCAAATCCTAAGCTACACCAGCCAGCCCGTGCAAATTCTTGTTCATCATTTTCTATTCTCTACACTAACATTCGAAGCATCATGCCCAAACGTGATGAGATAACTGACCTAATACAGACTTCGGAATGCGACATCGTCATGCTGACTGAGACTTGGTTATCCCCCGCTATTATCGACTCCGAAATCTTTCCAACGCTCCCGAACTTTCTGGTCTACCGACATGACCGATTACTGCAACGTGGTGGGGGTGTGTTAATAGGAGTAAAAAGATCTGTCCGTCACTCTAAAATTGAAATAAACTGCCCCCTTGAAGCGCTCTGGATATCGTGCGAAAGCCCTCGAGGCACTACGATATTTGGTGTGTGTTACCGCCCCCCTAAGCCAGATTACGATTTCCCCACCCATCTTAACGATGCCCTTGACCTACTACACAAAAAATTTCCAAAAGGTAGCTTCATTCTCGTAGGTGATTTTAACTATCCAAACATTAATTGGCGAGATAACTGCACCATCTATCCACATTCAGAATGTAATGAATTTCTAAACTGCTTAGAAAACTATCAGTTAACTCAAGTGATCACACAGGCTACTAGAGAAACAGCAACCACATCCAACATTCTGGACCTAATACTGTTGTCGGACCCAAGCAGTCTGCAATCGGTCTTATACCTGCAGGAATTAAGTGACCACAAAGTTATTCTAGCAACATTTACAACGCACCTTATAGTTGAGAAATCCCGAAACAAACGAATCAAACTCTACGATCGGGGGAATTATGAAGCTATTAACACGGCACTGGAAGAGTTCTACCACTCTTTCAAAGAAGGATTCGATGACCGATCTGTACAGGAGAACTGGCATCTTCTTTCATCTAAAATAACCGAACTGAGTGAAACATTCATACCAACAATCACAATCAAAGAAAAACCATCAGCCCCTTGGTTCACTAAGACAATTAAAAGAATGATAGGCAAGAAAAAACGCCTGTTTAAAACAGCAAGGAAGAAAAACCAGAAGTCAGCATGGGAATCCTACCACAAGGCGGAAATAGAACTAAAAAAAAAGCCATTAGCACTGCCAAATATCAGTTTTTTCGCGTCAGCTTACCTAACATGCTCAAGATTAACCCCAAGCAGTTTTGGCGAACCATGATTCCGTCCACTTCTTCTTCAATAATTTTATCCGGCAACTCAGACGAAACGCTAGGCGATAAAGATTGCGCAAACATACTTAATGACGTATTCTGTTCCGTGTTTACGAAAGAGCGCACCACTACCTTCCCAGCAGACCACACTGTCTTTCTGAATAATATGCCCCCCATTACAATTGACACCAACGGAATCACCTACCTAATCAAAAGCTTGAAGAATTCTTCAGCTGCGGGGCCCGATAACATCGTATCAAAAATACTTAAAAACACAATAGATGTGACAAGCGCATTATTGACAATGATGTTCTCCCAATCACTATCATCTGGCCATGTACCTTGGGAATGGAAACTCGGAAAAATTGTCCCAATCTTTAAAAGTGGTAACAAATCTTCGCCACGTAACTATCGTCCAATATCGCTAACCAGCATTCCCTCAAAGATTATGGAACATATCATTTTTACAAATGTGATAAATCACCTAGAAAACAACAATTTCATACATCAGTCACAGCACGGCTTCCGGAAAGGATTGTCGTGTGAAACACAGCTTGCTACATTCCTTCATGATTTGCATACAAACCTTGATAATAACATTCAAACCGACGCAATATTTCTGGACTTCGAAAAGGCATTTGATAAAGTTCCTCATCGTCGTTTGATGCATAAATTAAAACAGCTGAACCTTGATTCATTTGTATTAGCCTGGATATGTAACTTTCTTACTAATAGAAAACAATATGTAGTCGTAAACAACACTGCTTCCAATACTACCAAAGTGCACTCTGGAGTGCCACAAGGCACTGTACTCGGACCACTTCTGTTCCTAATATATATCAATGACCTTCCTTCCCGAGTAACTAATACAATTCGGCTTTTGCGGACGACTGTGTGATATATACCAGAATAAATAGCCGCGACGATCAATTAACCTTACAAGGAGACCTTTTAGCTATTGAAAATTGGTGTAGCGAGTGGCAAATGTCGCTAAATGTTCTGAAATGCAAAACCATATCTTTCCATAGACGCGCAAACCCACTAAATTACAATTACTCCCTCCACGGTTCGGTACTCCAACCTACTAACTCGTACAAATACCTAGGTGTACATCTAACAAATGATCTGACCTGGTCCGTTCATGCTAAATTTGTCGTTTCTGCAGCATCCAAAACTCTCGGTATTCTCCAACGCAATTTAAAACTGGCCCCTCCAGAACTAAAATTACTAGCCTACAGAACCCTAGTACGCCCAAAATTAGAATATGCAGCCGCTATCTGGGATCCCCACCAAAAGTACCTTGTTCAGGCATTGGAAGCAGTGCAAAATCGTGCAGTCAGGTTTGCATTTTCAGATTATTCATCTTTTACGAGCGTAACCCAGCTAAAACAGCGTGCTTCTCTTCCACTTCTAAGTCACCGCCGAAAGCTTGCCCGACTAGCACTCTTCCATAAATATTATTACACACTGTCACCTAACGAATACGTCATACGTCGCGCAAGTTTTTCTAGCCGAAGCAAAAACACTTTCCAAGTATCGTATACGCGGCCAAAAACCGTTACATTTGCACACTCTGTTTTCATTCGCACAGCCAAAGACTGGAACGATCTCCCGCAGGAACTGGCGCAGATTAGAGATACAGTACAGTTCAGGCAATCGCTGTTAAAAATGCCAGCCGATTGACTTCGCTTAGTTTCGTGCATTTCTTTCTCCCCGATAGCACGTTGTCGATTATCTACATGTCCTTAAAAATTGCTTTGATCCTTCTTATGGCATCTTCAACTTCTTCTTAATTGCTTTTGCTCTTTGTTTTTCCCCTTGTGACCCGCCTACCTACTTTTTAAATCAATTGCTTGTCAAGTTCGTTCATGTCTCGCGTGATTTTTCACCTGTGAATTTTTTATTCTGTGTGTATTGCATAAACTTTTTACCACTCCTTCCGCCTTTTTATTTTTTTTTCTCCACTTGTGACCCGCCCTCCCCTGCAGTTTTTCAAATCAATTGTTTGTCAAATGCTTTGTTAATATCTCGTGTGGTTTTTTTTTGCCAGTGATTTTTCTTTTGAGCTCACCCCTCATGTAATGCCTGTCGTCCAGGCCTTTGAGGTACTAAAATAAATAAAAATAAATAAATAAATAAATAAATCAGATAGAACATTCTGGGTACGAGTTGGTGCAGCGTTATCCAGAGCGTATCCCCCCCAGGGTGGAGTGCTTAGCTGCACACTTTTCTTTGTAAAAATGAATATGTTAGGGAGAGCACTGCCACCCACCATTTTTTATTAAATCTATGTAGACGACGTTCACATTAGCTTCAGGTCATGCAACTCCTTTATCTGTGAACGGCAGATCCAAGTTGCTGTGAACAGACTTGCCAAGTGGGCAGACAAAAGTGGTTTTATCCAAATCCTAAATCCGCAGAAAAGCACTTGTGTTCTCTTTTCCAGGAAGCGTGAGATTCATCTGCAACCAACCATACAACTTACGGGAGTTGACATACTCGTAAAAAGAGAACACAAGTTTCTTGGAGTAGTTTTAGATGATAAGCTTACATTCCTCCCGCATATTAAACAACTTGAAATGCATGAAGACTATGAACATCTTAAAAGTCCTTTTCCGCCAGTCATACGGTGCAGATACAACATGCCTTTTACGTGTTTTTCACAGTCTTCTCAGGTGCTGTATGAACTACGGAAGTGTAGTGTATGGGTCTGCCTCAAAAACAGCTCTAAAAATGCTAGGACGCAGTGCTGCACTTGGGGCTTCCGCCTGGCGTCCGGGGCTTTCCCGACGAGTCCTATTGAAAGCCTCTATGCAGAAACGGATCAGTGGTGCTTAGAGCACCAGCGTACATACATGGCACTTTTGTACTGCGTAAGGGTGACATCCTTAAATAGTCATCTATTGGTATGCTAAATGCTATTCTTGAAAACAAAGAGTCCGAAAGGCTGTTATTGAGCCGTCCGTCGCTTCCTCTACCTTTCTCTATCCGAGTGAAGGTGGAGGCAGAGGAACTTGGGGTTATTTCATATGAATCTTACAAAACTGACTTCGTTGAGTTCATGCCGCCTTGGCAACTGCGCCCTGTTACCTATGACATGTCGTTCAAGGAAATTTACAAAAAGACATTCACCCACAGAACTCATCCGACAACTCTTCCTGCACTTGCAAAACAAATTCCGATACACTGCTTTTTACACAGATGCCTCCAGAACTGCCACTGGTGTGGCATGTGCTGTACACGGTCCCAACTTTGCCAGCACAAGGACACTAAACAGAAACACAAGTATGTTTACGGCTGAGGCACATGCTATATTAATTACGCTAGAACACATGATACAAACAAAGGCACAACAATTCATTATATACAAAGACACATTGAGTGTTGTGACAGAACTGCATTATGGAAAACCAAGTAGGAACATTGTTCTGAACAGGTTACTCAAAGAGATAATGGCAGCCTACGCTTTAAAACAGGTCATAGTCGTGTGTTAGGTGCCTGGACACAGTGACATTCCTGGTAATGAACTCGCAGACAAGAGCGCCGCTGTGGCAGCACTTCACTGTAGCGTCGACGTTCAGCAGCTTCCCTATCCTGACTGGAAACCATTCATTCGAAAGGCAATCCGACAACGCTGGCAGCAACACTGGGACACTCAGACAGATAAGAAACTCCACACTATAAAACCCCAACCAGGCAGCTACTACAAAGAAAAAATTACGCCCACCTCCCCTCGCGGGAACGCTGGTGTGATGCGACGCTGAAGGGGGGTTCCATTGGCGTTTCCGTTGGTTCGATTAGTCGAATTGCGTGAAACGCGTAGGGAATGTCCATTGCGTTTCCATCACATCGTTGGGTTCCCGCGAGGGGAGGTGGGCGTAATTTTGACCATGCATACATGCAAATGAAAGTCGTTTAGGCGTTGTTTAGGAGGTATGGCAGTCATTATTGCAGGCTAGAATTAGTGCCTTGTGGTCGGTAAAGTGAACGGTGAGGGCCTCGGGTAGCTGGGGCACAATCATGTCTGTGCGGCTGGCAAACACCAAGTCTATGCATAAACCCTCGCCGGTGGTGGGTAGCGTCCTGGTAGAGACCAAGTTCAGATTGTATCGCCGCGCTTGCGCCGCGCGCAGCGCCGCACGCAATTGTTGGGAGAGAGTGTTCGCTATCGGCGCTATCGCACAAAGCCGAGGAGGCGAGCGCAGGAGAGACGCCGCTGTGCGTACGCGGACGACAACGACGCAGGAAGGACAGGGCCGCCAGCAAGAGATGCTCCTCTCAGCGTCGCATCTAAAACATAACAGAACGACGGAAGTATACATGTGCAGACTACGAATAGGCCATACATACGCTACTCTCTCGCACCTTCTCCAGTGTGCGGACCACCGCCACAATGCGACAGGTGCGGACATCGCCTATCCGTGAGCCATGTCTTAGTTGAGTGTGGGTACTTCCACAAGGCAAGGAAAAAGCACTTTCGGGAACTCTACACTCACATGATTCCTCTTCATCCCTCGATGTTTTTAGCTGATCAACCCTTAATTCCAAGTAAACGCCTTTTTGCTTACCTGGGAGACATTGGCTTTCTAAACCGCATATCATACCACGTGTAACCTCAGGGCTCCTCAGAGTGGGAGGAAGCTATGAGTGTCTATTTATTTCTTATATTCTTACCCTGCCATTCCCATTTCCCCGATTTGATTGTTTTAAATGAGAGCTGCATGCACCCCCACACTAACCTCTTTTAATACCGTCACATTTACAGCACCATTTTACTAAAGCATCATTCAAAATTATCAACCATTGCGTTCGCGCCTCTTTGGCCATCGTTGCCCTTGCGCCATAAAACAAACAGATACGATATTCACTCAGGCCTAGGCACCCGGTCTGGAGCGGCACCCCTGTGCTACTCAACTCGCCCTGACCATGGAATAGCCAGCGCAACCTGAATAAACATGGGCTCGGCCGCACCATCTCATCGGCAGCCTACAATTTGGTGACCCGGACAAGCGGCTTCGCCATTTCTTCGCAACGCTGTTTCCCAAGCCACAACGCGGACGACGGCGCGCGAAGACCGTTCCGCGCCCTCCCAGACCTTCCCTTGCTGATTCTATTTGACCAGATTACAAACCACGCGGCATGGCTCCTCATCCCGGAGAGCCACTTTTATGTACATGACATCTGCTCCCCGGAAATCAGGTACCTCATGACATTACAGAAGCTACCTGCTGTCCATCATGGAGCAGATCCAGCTGCCCACCCCAGGCATCAGTGCGTAAGAGGACTTAAAAAACAGTGTCCCCAACCACTACCGCATGAAAACCCGGCAGACGACAATCCTAACAGAACCTACAGCCGTTACCACCGGGCGCGTATCTCAAGCTCCCAGCCACAGCTACACCGAAGGGACTCAAACCCGAAGTCGTCACGGACGTCAACCGGCCGGACCCTTCACCCTCCCCTACTACCACCCCATGCCCGGGCTCGATGCCGTCGCAGCATAAGTCGCACGAGACTCATATCGTGGCTCCCTATGCCAACCCTGATGTGCTGACGTTTCCTATTGTCGTGCCGTGAACGCCTGGACCGGAGTCTGGACAGAGTGAGGTTGCTAACCATGGCGACTGCACCCCGGCCTCACAACTCTCAGAGCAACACGCCCAGGGGTGCCCCGAGGAGCGCTTTGGCAAGGCGTCCACGACTGGTGCGCTGCCTCGGGCGCCACGAGAGCGTTCTGGCACGCGTGGCCTGCGGAACGACTAAGCGCAGCGCGGCGCACCCGCGGAGCGCTTCCAACGTCACCAGTCGCTCATGTCGCCGCAAAAGGAGCGCGATGCTGCACCTCGACGCCGACATCACTATCGACGGCGGAAGCACCTGCAAAGAAAGCGAGTTTTGTCGCTGACACTCATCTTGCCCAGCGCCTCTCGCACGCACGCTGTGGGTGGTGACTCGGGATTCGTGCAGCTGCTCATCGGCGTTCTCGGACTTGGACGTTTCGCTTGGCTGAGGTCAGTACACGCGTCTTGCCATGGCCTCACGTCAAACCCGCGCGACGGGGCTGCACCTGAACCCGTGCTCGGCACTTCATCGTCGGAAATGCCAGCCTTTTCGCGCATGCAGCCAAGCGTCGGTGTACCTGCGTAGTGGCTGGCTGTTCAACAGGCGCCCATTCAGCAAGCATCGCCTCGTCGTCAATGCAGTGGCCGCTTCTGGCGTCACTTTTTTTTCTGGGCTGCTACACCCTACGCTAACTCGTCCCGTCCTCCACTCCCAACCTCATCCACCAGAGGTTTCCCCACATCCCGGACGCTAGCTCGCCGATGACCAGGACCGTGCTGTGAGTCAACCCCTGCCACTTGACCACTTAACTGCCCACGGACTCTTCCGGACTACGGACAAATTGTGCATACCTGTCGTAGTAGTAGTTGTTGTATGAAACTTTAATGAGCTTTATAAAGTAGGAGTGGTTCCCTAGTCCGGGAATCCAAGTGACGACCGGGCGACCGACGCCTTAGATGCCAGTAGTTGCTGGACGTCCAGGTGGTCGCTGGTGATCAGGTTCTCGCACAGCTCATGGAGGTGGAGGGGAAGGAAAGGGTGTCAGGTCAGGGTTATGCGTACACCCTAATATAATGTGGACGAGAGTGCCAGGCTTAGAGCAAAAAGTGCATTGGGCGGGAAATTGAGTGGGAAACATGTGGTGTAAGCGAATTGGATGGACGAAGGTATTCGTTTGGATGCGACGAAGAGTCGTTTCTTCCCATTTGGACAGCTTCGAGTGAGGTTGAGGGAACTGTTGCCTGTCGAGTCGATAGTACTGTGTAATGTCCTGAAACGTAACCAGTGGTGTGGACTCCGCTTGTTCTTCTGGGGCCTAGGAGGAGAGTGCGCAGGCTTGATGATGGGCAATATTATTGCCTGTCAATATACAGTGGGCGGGTGTCCAGACGGGGGCGACGTTTCTTTGTGTCTGATGTTGCGAGAGGAGGCGGAAAGTTGGTGGGGCCACCCTCCCCGCAAAGAAGCTCCGACAGGCAGCTTGGAGTCGGTTAAGATGACCGCGCTATTGGTGTGAATAAGTGCGAGTGCAATCGCCAGTTCCTCAGCAATATGCGTGGATAACGTGGTAATTGAAGCACAGGTTATAAGGGCCGATTTGGTGGTGACGGTTGCAACCTCGTGCTGCCCGCCTGGATACGAGCTGGCGTCTGTATACTCCACGTCCAGGCGGTTCCCATAGATGTTCTCGTGGGCTTGACTCCGTGCTTTTCTTTTGCCCGGGTGGAGATCAGGGTGCATGTTGTTCGGTATTGGGCGAACCCGTACAGCAGATCTCCAAGCCTCGGGGAGAACAAGAAGAGCAGGAGGAGATGCTGGGTGCACGAGTCGTAGGCGTTTGAGTAACCCAAGGTCCGCATGTGTTTGAGTGAGCCAGACACGTTGGCTGGCAAGGTGCCCTTCAATTAATTCTGAAACCGTATTATGAAGACCCAGTTGAAGAAGCCGCTGAGTAGAGGTGTTCATAGGCAGGCCCAACGGCAGTTTGAATGCCTTGCGTATGAACTGGTCAAGGGCGTACAAGTCTCCTTTCGTGAGGCAGAGGTATGGAGCAACGTAGATAACTCTAGAGATCAGAAGTGCTCGAATCAGTCTAAGCATATCTTGTTCTTTCAGGCCCAGATGGCGGTTAGAGATGAGTCGGGGCATGTGCGTAACTTGAGTGAATGTCTTGGATAATTTGGATGAGGTCAGATCGTTCCGCGTATTTGCTTGTATGGTGAGACCGAAAATTTTGATTGAAGAGCTGGGTTTGATGCCCTGGCCGTCCAAATGTAAGGAGATGGGCTCAATAGTTCGCGCAGGTGGGTGCTTGCGCGCAATTATTAATTCTGACTGATGAGGTGTGCATTGAAGACCCACTGACAATGCGTAAGACTGCACAATGTCCGTGGCTTCTTGGAGAGCATCTTGTATGTTTCCTATACAGTCTGTATCTGTCCATATGGTGATATCATCTGCATAGAGAGCATGATGTATCTTGGGGATGGCATCCAGTTGTTTAGGCAAGTCAATTAAGGCCAAATTGAACAGAAGTGGGGACAATACGGAACCTTGCAGCGTGCCTCGATCACCAAGCAATATAGGATCCGACGTGAGGTCGCCAACTTTCAGGATAGCCTGGCGTTGGGCTAAAAAATCTGAAATGTAGGAGTAGACCCGATGGCCACATCCAGTCTGATTGAGCCGGGAGAGGATAGCTGAATGGAAAACGTTATCGAAGGCGCCTTTAAGATCAAGTGCTAGGATGGCCCTCGGAGAGTGACGGGTAGCCGGCGCCAAGACTTCTTCCTTCAAACGGAGGAGGATGTCGTGGGTACTGAGGTGTTTGCGGAACCCATACATGGTATTGGGGAATAGGCCTCTGTCCTCCAAAAATGGTTGAAGACGCCTCAGTATCAGCCGTTCTACCAGCTTACCCACACAGGATGTGAGGGATATCGGGCGCAAGTTGTCCAGATGAGGTGACTTGTTGGGCTTAGTTATGAAGTGTATCTCCGCGGTTTTCCATTGGGGAGGCAGACGACCAGATGACCAGTGGGTGTTAGTGTGGTGATGTAGATGATCAAGGGCAGTTGCCGTCCAGGTTTGCCAGAAGCCTGTAAGTTACTTGGTCTGGTCCGGGAGCGCTATTCTTTTTGCATTCTGAGAGAGCTGATTCCTATTCGTAAATTTAAAGTTCCCTGTCAAGTAGGTCATTCGGCAGTCCTCTGTATGGGGGCGGGCAAAAGTTCTTGCTGGTGTTGAGGTATCGATCTGTTAAGGCTTGTAGAAGGGCTTTTGGGGAACCTTGAAAAGAATGTATGGTCCGAATCATGGTTCGTTGGGATTCACTCTTTCTAGTTAGGGGGTCGATCAGATGTCTAAGTAAGCGCCAAGTATTACGCGTGGTCAGGGTTCCTTGAAGACTATCGCATAGTTCAAGCCAATTTTATTTCGATATATGTTTGGCATATTCAGTGGCGGCTTGATTTAGTGCGGCAATTTTATGGCGAAGTCGGCTATTGTGGCGTTGGCGTTTCCATCGCTTAGTGAGGCTTCGACGGGCTTCCCAAATGTGAAGGAGCTTGGGGTCGACGCTGGGTGTTTGATAGGACGTGGTGATGCTTTTGGTGTGCGTCCGTACTGCTTGGACGAGGTCGTCAATCCAAGCGCTAAAAGGTTGCGCGGTGTCAATTCAGCGGGAGGATGTAGCCCTTCGGAAGGCGTTCCAATTAGTAATACGGGCCACACCTGTTTTGGCGCTGTAATGCCTATTCGGGATGGTGAGTTGAACAATGTCGTGATCAGATCCCAAATTTTCATGAGTTGCAGTCCAGATGACGTCGAGATTCCCGGCTAAAAAATACAAGTCGGGATTTGTGTCCCTGGCAGTACTTGTGCCCGTACGGGTTGGGTGAATCCGGGTGATTGAGCAAGATAAGCTGAAAATCTTGTGCGGCCTGGGCCAGCAGGGCGCCTCTTTGTTTTTTACGTGTAACCCCAATGCGGGTGGGCAACTTTGAAGTAGCCCGCTATGATCAATGGTCTGCCATTCACAAGGAGATTTGTATCTCTTATAGTGGGGGCGATATCAATCTGTCTTTTGAGAAGGGCGACAATATACATTCAGGATGAAAAGGCTAGACTTAGTTTTAGTCGATGGGGAGAGGAGCTATATGAGAACTTGATTGCATCCCCGTTGTGGGGTGACGTGATGAATCGCTCAGATGGTTTTATGCACTAGAGTAAGCGTAGGGAACGTGTCAATGGAACCATAAGGGACGTAGCCAGGTAGTTTGTGCAGATGAATTAGCCTCCCTCAAGGCGACAACCGCCGGTTTCGGGTCAAGAGTGCTAATGAACTGATTTAAGGCAGCTGCTTTTTGTTTAATACCGCGGCAGCTCCATTGAAGGATGGTCGTAATATTAGACTGGGTCCCGGCCATCTGGAAGAGATGCGGTGATGCAGTTGTCGGGAGTGCGTGAGTATGGGACGCTTCGGCTATGGGCTCTGATGGGCCCTGTAGAAGACCTCTCTTGACACGTGGTTCCCAGTTCATTATTGTGATCGGTTGAATTACCGGCGGTGGTAATTTCCTGTCGGAGGGAAGTGTGATTGGAACGTAGGGACCGGAATTCTTGCTGTAGCAACTGATTTTCCGGGCGGTTGTTTTGGAGTTCTTGGGTGATGGAAGTCAACCGACTAGCTAATTCAGAAAACATGTCTTGGATCTGAGTTGGGGAAGCAATTGTGTTTTCGTCACAGGAGGAGAGGGAGGGGCCTCTGTTGTGGCCGAATTTGGTTTCTTGCGTTTTTTATTGGGTGTTGCCTGTGTTTGCTCAAGTAAATCTAAGCGAGCCTTGAGTGACGCTAT
Organism: Haemaphysalis longicornis; assembly: GCA_013339765.2. NCBI lineage: Eukaryota > Metazoa > Arthropoda > Arachnida > Ixodida > Ixodidae > Haemaphysalis > Haemaphysalis longicornis. The sequence continues at coordinate 47,777,492 of CM023451.1, read as the reverse complement.
TAGTGTGTTTTGTTGCTCAAGTAGTTGAGACAGATGTTTGCAATCCACACAATAAGTAGGGCTTTGAGGTAAAGTTGGGGATGTTGGAGGGGTAGTTTGGGAACGAGCTGTGGGAGAGACCCGTTGGGCCCAGCTTACTTGTTTTAGCTCGTTCTGGTCTTGTGGGCGGGTAGCCGACTTGCTTCGAGAGTGGTGGTGCTTATGTTCGGCTGCGTTGATTCGCGAGCTTGATCTTGATTGTCGCCTCCTCTGGCTGCTACCGGCCATGGTGGGATCCCTGGAGCTTCTTCTCGCACCCCTGCTTGGCGTTGCCGACCGGTCCCTCTGCCCACGGCTTAGGGCCTGGTCTCTAGTCGACTCCTTCCGGCGCTGATGCTGCCGCTGCCTCTGCCTGATGACGTGCGGCGTCAGGTATCGTTCTGGGCAACCTTTGGCACCCGTGACATGATCTCCCCAGCACAGCGTGCACTTGGCCACGCAGGGGCGGTCAGGGGCCGGGTCTCGTAAGCCGCACCCGTTGCAAGCTCGTGTTCCTGGCTGTGGGCAGCAGTGCTACGGTGACCCACTTCGTAGCATATCTCGCTGACGGCCACGGTCTTCTTGTGCAGGGTGCACCGATTCTCCGCTCCATACAGCCAGATGTAGTGCGGCACTTTGGGCCCCGAGAAAGCTAAAAGAACGGTGGTAGTGCCGTTTCCCATTCGTCTCGCCGTGTAGCTTCCGAAGCCATCCTGAAGTATATTCTCCTTGATCTCTTCGAGTCGCTTTGGCACGCCTTGAATCACTCCCGCCACAGCATCGTCGGGGGCTAGCCCGTACAATTCCACAAGATGTTCTGTTCCTTCGATCATGATCTTGGTAACTCGTAACAACTTCTCCGCCACTTCTTTGGCCGCAGTGCTGACGATTGCCGTGTTTTGGTTCTGGTCGACCCGTAGTTTGAAGTTTGCTTGCCGCCACGTTGTGTTGGTGGCCTGTAGCAGAGCCAGCGACAATTCAGATGGTGCAAGCTTGCCCTCGTTCAGTCCGTTTCGCGGCCGGAGAACTAATTTGTAATCGTCCAGGGGAAGAGGCACTGGTCTGGGTGCTCACTTTGTCCTTGGGGGTCTTGGGTTTCTCTTCCTGGGGCGAGGAAGGCGGCAGCTGCCGGTTGATCTGACTTAGCTGTCGTCGGTCTCTTCGGCGTTGCGCCTTCGAGGCGTTCATGATCCACTCGCCTGCCGCTGGTGAATCCTGGTTTTCCTCGATGTCGTCGTGTTGCATTTGGTTGTCTTCTTCTGCCATGTCTTGACTGTTATTCCCCACGCCCATGCAGGGGCCGCGTCGTCTGCCCCAGGTGGGGCCTGACCCTCAGCCAGCGTTAGGCTTAGTCCGCACGATCTGAAGAGTGCCTCTCAATTCGGGAAAGTCGCGCTTACCAGCGTAATTTTTTGCGTCGCCGGGTGCCGCTCACATGGTTAAATCCGATGGCACTGCAGAAATTGCACTGACAACGCGTTTACACAACGATTCTTTGTCCAATGCAGAGCTCAAGAGAAGCGCGTCGGAGCTGGTGATCTTCTTCTCGCCATCTCCCTGCATACCTGTACATAGTGCATAGTGTATTTTCCTGCATTGTTATTTACATTTTTCACTTTACCGCGCTTCACGCTAGGGGGAACCCTGTAGAGCCACCATCATCACCAGCAGATTGGCCAGCTGGCACGGAGGACACTCAGCACTAGGCACCCGGTCTACGCAGAGATTACAATTACAGAGATTACCCAGAGATACGCAGAGATTACAATTACCGACAAAGCATCTAGTCTTAACCTTCGACCACTCGACCCTTCCAGAATTTATCAATGCAGGTTACATCCGACATTCAGTCCGACCTTACATCCCTGTTTCAAGTGCCAACGATTCGGGCATGGCACAAACTCCTTTCGCGGCTGCTAACCGGGGCAAAATGCGCCCAGCACGACCACGCGTCCAAAAACTCTAACGTGCAACAATTTGTTCGCGTAAACTGCCAGTCCACATTCGTCCTACTCCAGAAAATGCCCAAAGTTTCAACTAGAAAAGAAAATCATCAACATCAAGGCCACTGAAAACATCACCTTCCCAGAGGCGCGGAACAGGTTCGCCTCTTTCCCTCTGGGCAGGTACGCCGACGCAGTTCGCCGGGATGCGGAGCAGCGTCTGTCTTCGGTGGGGACACAGTACTGCGAGTCCGCTTTGTCCCACGCCAACACCCCTTCCTCCCCCCCCCCCCACTGGGCTGCCTCTGATGGCCCATCCCGTCTCCACACTGCTTTCTCAGCCAGCAGCGGTTGTGGAGACAACCACGTGGGGTGGGAGTGATGCTGCATCCTCCACTTCTGCTCCAATGTCCCAAAGCCCACCCGAGTGCACGGAGGAGATAGAGACGGTGGAACCAGCGGCAGTCAAAAGCACGCCCAAAATGGGTCTGGGGTCCAACGAGTCTAATCGCAAAGGAACTCCGAGGACAACCAAGGACGAAATGGATGTCGGACCGTTCTTGTCTACGGAGCACCACAAGGAACCCGTCCCGACGCCAAAGCCTCCCGACAAGCCAAAAAATATTAGAGTCAGAGCCACGAAAGGTGACTCATAAACATACAAACTCCAGTAGCTCTGACACTAAATAATGAGAAGAGAAAACATAATTCAACGGAACTGTAGAAGCCTACTTAAAAATCTTGACGATGTGTACGAGATACTGCACTCCAATCAGCCAAGTGTCATGTGTCTACCAGAAACACATTTAAATTCCAAACATACAAATTTTTTGAATAGTTACCTGCTATTTAGGAAGGACAGAGATGGTGGTTGTACATCGTACTGGGGTGTTACCATCATTGCCCGAAAGTCCTTGGCGTGTCACACTATCCAGTTACAGACCGTCCTTGACGTTGTTGCCATTCGTACCATAATTATTAATAGGCTAATAACACTATGCTCCGTTTATATCCCTCCTGATTTCTAGCTGTCGAGCTCGGATTTCGAGGGCTTTGAAGATCGGCTACCCTCAGCTTTCATTTCCTTAGGCGACCTCAACGCACTTAATGCACTCTGGGGCTCTTCTCACATGGATGCCGGAGGTTGCCGTTTAGAAAAGTACCTAACATTTTCGGGAGCATGCCTTCTAAAAAAACAAGCCTATATACCATAGTATAGGACACAACACTTATTCACAACTCGACTTGGCGATTGGCTCTGCATACTCATTCCTTCTCTTGAGTGGGATGTTGGCACTAACCTATATGGCAGTGACCACTTCCCAACCACATTAACATACATAGATAAAGGCTGGAACAGTTCACCTTCCCGTAACAGGTTCAATAAAGCTACAGCGAACTGGTGTACATTTACAGAACCATCCAAACTGCACCACACATCCATATACACCAACACATTGAAGAAGCTGCCAAATCCTCACGGCGCCCATCCTCGCCGCCGTCGAAAAGTCCATCCCCCAGGTCTCCGGTGCCCTGTGCAATCCAGAGAGGCCCTGGTGGAGAAAGGACTGTAGGCGGGTGCGAGGGGCCCAGAACAAGTCGTGGGATATCCTTCGTTACCCACCCTTCCATTAACCTTGTACCGTTTAAAGGGGCGTAAGCACTTTGTAAGCGTGTGCGCCGTGATTCGAAACCATCTAGTTGGCGTTCGTTCCTAACATCCAATAATTCATACACGGACACAAGCACGGTATGGACACGAATACGAAAACTCAAAGCACAACAAACACAGCCTACCCCTGGTTTGCACAACATAGGACATGCACTTCAAGACCAGGTTAATACACTTGCACAACACTTTCAACACGTGTCCAAATCTGCGCATTACACGAAAACTTAATGCGCAGAGTTGGACACGTGCACACGCAGAGTGGACAGCGAAAAGAAGCCGCTGCGTGTTAACAACAGGTCAGCTACGTCTTACAACCCAGAGGGTACACTTTATGAGCTTAGAGCTGCTCTGAGCACGTCTAAGCCTTCAGCTCTGGGCGCAGACATTACATAACGTATGATACAGCATTTACACACCAACAGTCTGAAAACACTGCTACACCTACACAATAAAATATGGCATTCGGGGCACCTACCAAAGTCTTAGTGCGAAGCCATTGTAGTGGCTTTTCTTAAAAGGGGAAGGACTTGTCTTCCCCAGCAAGATAGCGTCCTATCGCCCTGACAAGCTGCATGTGCAAGCTCTTCGAGAAGATGATTAACCGGGGCCTCGTGTACTTTTGAGTCGAAGCCTCTCATGGTCGGGGCTATGTCCCTCCTTTGTCGTTGCCGTTGTCCTTGTTGCGCCGTCCACACCCCCACTGCCCATGCTCGGCTTGCTGAACGCCTGGTCCCTTCTATGGCTCCTGGAGCGACAGTGTTGCCAGTATATTCCTGGGCCAGCACGAGACGAGCACGCTTCCCCTTTAAGGGCTCCTGGAGTGACAGTGTTACCGGTGCTTTCCTGGGCCGGCACGAGACAAGTACGCTTCACGCGCCTTCGGCGTTTCATCGCAGTTGGCAGCGGCGTCCGTCAGAGAGTCTCGGCGGGCCGCGATTACAAGCAGCCCACAAACATCCGGGGAACGTGCATCGACCTCGTCTTCAGAAACTTTAGGGTTCATCCCGTACAACCGTCCTTGACTTTACATTTCACAGAACATAAGGCGGTCATAATCAAAGCGGAACCCCAACCACAGCTCGACATCGCCTACGTTGAATATGACGATGATAATGCTTAAATGAAGACAAACTGATACTACGTACAACGTCTCTCTCCCTCTCTCTCTCTCTTTCTCTCTCTCTAATGCCTCTGCACTCTAACACACCCCTCCAAAAAATTTCACCATCTTCCCGTAGGGAAACCCTGAGTAATATGCGAAACAGCCATGGGGTCAACGCAACTTCCCATTTCGTAGTTCCGGTAAGTGAAAAGTATGGTAGTTACCATGGAAACCAAACGATAAATATAACGGTAGCTACGTACCTTAACCTCACAGAAACAACGAACTGAAAACTAATGGGCACTTGAATCGATCCCATGCCTGCTTCGCATACTACTCAGGGTTCCCCTAAGAGAAGATGGTGTAATTCTTTAGAGTACAGCGGTCTTCTGGAGGGCTGCCAGGCAGGCTTCAGGGCGGGACGATCTACAAACGATCATATGGTTGGGTTAGAATCTTAAATCAAAGATGCATTCATCCATAATCATTATTGTATGACGGTATTTTTTGACATTCAGAAGGCTCACAATACTGCATCGCGCTACAGTATTCTTAGTGACCTTAACTGTTTGGTTTGTCAGGCAACATGTTGAATGCGCCTGCAAGCTACATGTCAGAAAGAACCTTCTGTGAGAGAGTGGGCTCCGCGCTTTGACGGGTTCATGTGCAGGAAAACGGGTTGCCTCAAGTTGCACACTGTTCATAGTAAAAATGGACTCACTCTGGAAGGCATTCCCGCCAAGACTCTTACTTTATGTATGTAGACGATGTTCAAATGTCCTTTAAATCCTCTGTTCTGTCCATATGCGAGCGCCAAATCCAGCTTGGTGTTAACAAACTCGCTGACTGTAGAGACAAAAATGGTTTAGGTAAATCCAGAAAAGTGTACTTGCGTTCTATTTTCAAGGAGGCGTGGGATTTATCATGAACCTGATATTAAACTTAAAAGTGTTTCCATTCCTCTGAAGAAGGAGCAAAAATTTTTAGGCGTGGTGCTGATAGAAACTGACACTCATTCCACACATAAAACATCTGAAACATAAATGCTTAAAAACAATGAATATACTGGAGGTCCTTTAGCATTGCTCCTATGGAGCAGACAAAGAAGTACTCCTCCGTGTTTTCACCAGTCTTGTCGGCTCACGGTTGGACTATGGGAGTGTCGTCTATAGGACCACCTGTAAAACAGCATTGAAAATGTTATACCAGTGCTGAACTTGGGGCTACATCTTGCATCCGGAACTTTCCGGACGCGCCCCATTGAATGTCTATATGCAGAGTGTGATAAGTGGAGCCTTGAATACCTGCGGACTTTCATGTCACTGCTGTATGCCATTAAAGGGACCTCTATAAAAAATTACCCTTTTAATTTTATTTTTAACGACATATCATCGACTCACTTGCACGCAACACGTCCATGTTCACCTGTTCCATTCTCCTTGACAGCTAGAGGCCATGGGGAAAGACTAGGAATTTCTTTCGCAGAGAGCATGAAGTCCTCTATTGCTGACTTTTTCCCGCCTTGGGACAGGTCAGCAATCTCCTGTGACATATCGTTTAAGTCCATTGACAAGAAAAACGCACCCAGAGGGATAATAATGGAACATTTGTTACAACTGAAAGGCAAATAGCCGTGCACTCCCTTTTACACAGATGCATCCAAGTCTTCTTCTGCTGAGTAATGTGCTGCACATGGTTCCCACTTTTCCAGCACAAGGACATTACACATACACAGTAGCATATTCAGAGTAGAAGCGTAGGGCATTTAAATAGCAGTACAGCACATCACACAAACCATAAAACAACCCTCCATATTCCTTACAGACTCTTTAAGTGCAGTTAGAGCGCTACAATCCCTCTAAAAAACAAAAAAATCTGTTGTCAATTGCTTAATCAGGTCACTGATGTCTGCCTATAACTCCAAACCCAAAGTTATTGTTTGCTGGGTTCCCAGACAAAGCGGCATTCAGGGAAATAAAATTGCAGACCAGAATGCTGCTGAAGCCACTCCGCGCAGCACCACCGATGTACCCTATGTTCCCTACCTCGACCTGAAAGCATTGGTACGAATGGTTCATTGTACAACAAGCTACACACTGTAAAGCCACGTTCAGGCAAATACATAACCGACAGCAAAAGACAGGACACACAGGAAGTAGCCTTAGACCGGCTACGAATAGGCAACACATACATAACCCATTCACATTTGCTCACTGGGTCTTCGAGACCCCTTGTGGTAAGTGTGGAGAGGGCCTATCCGCTAGTTGACATACTAATCACATACAATGCACTCCACACAACACTACGCAGACACTTTCCAGAAACCTACAGACTACAGATCCCACTCCATCCATCGCACTTCTTAGGTGATGAACCAATGTTTTCAGTTCAACGTGTTGTTACGTGTTTAGCTGAAGTTATATTTCTGAAACTCATATTGTACCATGTATAACCGCAACCTCCTTCTACACCAGGTATTTACATTGTCTTTATTTGTTTTTACCCTTGTTGCTGATCAGTTTTAGTATTCACTTTTAATCTATGCTAGCTAACCATCTGGTTTTGACGCTCTTTGCAATTGTTGGCCATCGGCCACTAAAATGCAACCATCCTCATCATCAGGGTGGTGTGTCCGGGCGAACATGCAATTTCTATGCTTGGCACGGGGGGGTCGTTTAAGTATGTGCAAAGCGGGTTTTGAAATTCTTCCATTTAAGTAATTGTGTTACGCCGTCTGCGAGTCGGTGATGATGTTGATGTAATCTTTTCCAGTGGTATAGGCGAAGGCATTTCGGCTTCTTCTGCTACCTCCGTTGACTTTGTTAAAACGGTCGCTGCCGATAGCTCTTTTCCTGCCGTGTCAATTACGCTTTCTGTGTGAGCCAACTGGTCCTGGTATGGTGATGCGTCTGTGTATTTGATGGTCCGCACGGGTTGAAACAGTTTGCGCATGTTTCCGGTTCGACCTTGCCGTCTTGCTTTGTTGTGTGCGGGTTGCATATTACCGCAGTCCATAGCCACGATTTGCGCAAGCAAGTGCGAATCATGGCCCACGTGATCACGATCATGCAGAAGCCTAAGCCTGTCAGCGTAACCCGATTGTCGCGTGACGTCTTATTGTGAAAATAAACAGCACACTGCGCAACAAGAGACGCCAACGAGGAGAGGGGGAAAGCGACTGTTCTGAGGAGCGGGCGGCTGGTGGAAAAGAGAGAACCAAATTTTGGGATATAAGTAAAGCCACGCTGGAGAGACAGAAAGAGACAGAAAAAGAAAGAAGTGATAAAGCTTTTAAATTAATGTATGCCTAAGCCTCTGGTTACTGTTCACATATCGTAGGACCTCTACGTGCTGAATAGAACCGTGCGAGCGGGCTCGCTCGGCCCGCGGCAGTTTCATTTCATGCGCAGTTGGTCGCGCACTTCCCGTGGGTACTGGCATAACAGGGGTAGCCCGGGAAATAACGTCGGATGACCGATGTTTTTAGCGCATTCTTTCTCTTGTGACTTCGCCGCGACTCGACTAATCAGTCGTAAAATCCGGGGACATACAGTGTTCAACCGCACTTATCCAAACATGCGGCGACGGCTCAGTGTCCGGCTTAATAAACTTCTGGTGTGGATCTGCTGCGGCATTGGCGGCTACACAGCGGACCTATGACAACGAAGTCAAGGTGCGCTTTACTGCTGCCTTCGTAGACTCCTATAAAGATGCTTTATGGAGTTCCTGTTTCCACGTTTTCATGTTGGGCGGGGAGAACTCGATATTGGCAGGTTTTATTCTGATCCTGAGACCACTGGAAACCATCGCGGGAGCCACAATTATTGAAATAATCCTCAATCACTACGAAACTGCAGCCGAATCCCTGCGAAAGAAAGAGGATATACTCAGTCTAACTCAGAAGAGAGTCTAACCTTTTAAGGAATTACGAATCGAAGAAGACCTCCGCCATATCCCGAACAACAGCTCGCAAATATTACCAAGATAATATTTATAACACTGGTCACACGCGTAACAATCTAACAAGTTCCGGCACTGGTAACTGCACCCATTCTGACAATACAACCGATAATCTCACTACGACTGTAATAAATGCTCCGACTAATGTGACCCAGCAGTCCAGCTAAACAACAGTACTAATAATTTTCCCTCGTCTGCCTTCAGAAAAAAAATCTTACGGGGAATGTAATGAAACTTTTATGAATAACCCTCTCCTTAGTGCAGATGAACGTCGTTTCAAAGGGCCTAAACTTATGCCCGTGTACTGCTGGTTTTGGGGAATTTCAACTTTTTAAGAGCTTAGATAATTTCGCCAGAAACACGAGGCAACGAGAATACTTCTGAAATCATCCTGCGACGGAAGAAGCCCGTAGCACCCTGGACCCCTACCATACAGAATGATGTTGCTCGACATGTACATCAAAGCTGTCCGACACGATGTGCGAAAATTATAACAAACACAAATTTCTTTCCACCGTAACATGACTACCAACCTAACGAAAGCCCTAGAGGAACTCGCAAATTGTCCCGACATAATTATCAAACCTGCCAATCAGGGAGTCGCCATCGTAATCCTTGACAAAACCGACTATGTTAACGAAGCCCATTAGCAACTATCCGTATCGACGTTATACAAAGCACTACCCAGTGATCCCACAAAAGACTATAATCAGTTCATCAAAGATAAACTTGCTGAGATTGTTAAAAATACAAAAATAAATGAAACCATGGCTTGTTCCCTGATCCTTTTAGCCCAGGTGCCGGTAAATTCTACCTTCTCTCTTAGATTCACAAGGTGAACAACCCAGGGCAGCCCATTGTTTCTGGCATTGGCGCTATTACGGAAACCCTCTCGCGCGATGTGGATAATCTCCGTTGCGACATTCCGTCCAGCTTTCCCTCCTTCATTGTAGATACCAATTAATTTCTCTCAGGCATCTTAAATATTGAAATGCCTGATAAGTGCCCCTTAGTCACCCTCGATGTTGCGTCACTGTATACAAACATCCTCCATAAAAATGGCATCCCCACTGTATCGCTTGCGTATGAGGAGTCATTGTGCGAGAAACCTATCGATTCTTCTACTCTCCATACTTTCCTTAGGCTTATTCTTAAAATTAACAATTTTGAGTTTGACGGAATTCATTACGTGCAAGTCAGCGGAACGTCAAGGCAACTCGAATCCGACCCAACTACGCCAATATCTGTATGGCTCACATCTAATCAACCTTTCTTGACACTCACAATTTTAAGCCACTGTACTTTGAAAGGCATATTGACGACGTATTCACCATCTGGCAGCACCGTGACGCGGAGTTCCTCACCTTCATTGAGGCATTTAACCTATCCCATCCTAGTATTTTCTTTGCTTATTCCTATTCGGAACACAGCGTAAACTTTCGGCATGTTACCCTAATGCCCAATGTCGGCTTCAAATTAGGCCGTAGATAAAACCGACAGACACGCGGCAGTATTCGCACTTCCAAAGTAGCCATGTCAGACACTGCAAGACAGCAATACCTTACTGCCAAGGCCACCGTTTTAGGAGAAATTCCACAAACCAAGCCGATGTTGACTCAGGCTGTCGAGAGCGTAAGAGCGCTATCGTGAATAAAAATACCGGGACAAGTTATCGACGACGCTGTTGTGCGAACAAAGCAATAGACCGTAACGAAATCTGTAAGAAAAAAGTCTCGAACGTTAACCCGCAAACAAACTTAATTTTAACCCATTCAGCCTCCGCTCCAAACACCACAATATCCTAATTCAAAGTGAACGCTTAAAAGCATAATACCCGAACCACCACGCGTTGTCTACCAGCGCAATAAGCGTTTAGGCGACTTTCCTACTAACTCCTGTATCAACCGGTCGGAAACTACTGATTGCATGCCCTGTAATAAACATCGATGTAAAGTATGCCAACAAATGACCATGATAGAGCGCATCACGAGCACGGCTTCAGACTACTACGTAAAATAAAAAGTAACCAACTGTGACTCCGCTAAAATCGTCTACCTTCTAGAGTGCACTGTTTGTAGGCAACAATATATCGGCCAAATTGAAACGCCCTTCTAAATAGGGTTTAAGAATTACCGCTCTCATGGAAAATGTTGCCCTTATTTGCCCCTGTCAAGACGAGTGAACAGCCCCGGCTCGCATTCGAACATCTTAAAGCAACAATTTTAGAATTCGCTTTTAAAACCCACTACGACCGCGAGTTTCGGGAATCTTATCTCATTCATAAGTTTGGGTCAGCGACGCTTGGTATTAATGAAAGTTGCGGATAACTAACGTGCTTATCCCTCGACTAAATTTAGCGACCTCAGAATTTTTATCACATTGTTCATTCATCCCATCCTTGAGTTTCCCATCAGAATTCACCGAAACTCTCCTAATACGACATCTTTATTAGCCCAATGCGGCTCAACAATGCCATTTGTCCTTCGGAAGGAGGCCGAGTTCCCCGCACATCTTAGAAACCTTAAACCCTTTGTGGTCTATGGACCCTGCCTATTTTCTGTTCGGTTGCTAGATGACTGTGTTCGGTTGCTAGATGACTCTTTTGTGCACTTTATCTATTCTTTCCATCCGCGGGGGGCACACCCGAAACATATTCTTCGTTCATGCCTGTATTGTTCCCTCCAAACCAGTCTCCCCAACCACTGAATACCTTATTGTATACTTTTCCCTTCCTTTTGAAACCGCGCTTGTTAGTCTTCCGCAATTGCAGCCCACGCCACGTACGTTGCCCCGTCGTGGTGCAATCCGAGTAGCTACCTCGTTAATCGACCCCTTTCTCTCTCTCTCTCTCTCTCTCTCTCTCTCTCTCTCTCTCTCTCTCTCTCTCTCTCTCTCTCTCTCTCTCTCTCTCTCCTCTCTCTCTCTCTCTCCTTTCTCTTTTTTTTGTTGTTGTAACATGGGCTTAGACCGACTGCCTGCATACTCTCCGTTTCCGAAACATCTTCCACTCCTTCTCACAGTTTTTTGCAAGCAGCTGGGAAGGAAATAGACTTTATTGAACAACGCGCAAGGATTTATACATGCGAGCTGATAAGTGCCGTCTGTAGCCGTAACATGCGCAGTAGTGTTGCAGGCGCGTATGCTTGCGCTTTGCAACATCTTCCTTTTCTTCGAAGAGGAAAAAATAACAACAAAAAACAGAAACAACCAATGCAGTTTTTCACTTTTAACAATGCAAATATTCAGTTATTCTGGTAATGGGTAGTGCCTGGGCTGTTGGCGGACGCGTTCGCTTCTTCGTGGACTCGTGCTTGTGTTGTCTTCTGGGATGTGCGTTACAGGCTCCGATTTCACTTGCGAGTCATGCGTATCGGTTTCGGTGGTCCTCAGGTGTTTCCCTCGTGCGACGTAGGTGCTGTCCGCTGTCTGTAGATACCACGTGAGACCGAGCTGTACCCGCAGGGCCGACGACCAAGGCCGGGGCCCATGTTTTGCTACGAGTCTCGTAGACAGACACTCTGGATCCACTCTCAAGCTCTGGAAAGCATCTGGTACCTCTGTTGTAGTAGACGCGCTGTTTGTGCCTTATTTCCTGGACTCGTTGGCGAACCTCCTCTGGGCGAACAGTCCTTGGCTCCAGGTTGACAGTTGGTCACAGAGAGTTGTGTCTTAGTGTGGCGTCCCATCAACCTCTCTGCGGGAGACTTGAGGTGGTCGTCCCTTGGGGTGTTTCGCCACTCCAACAGGGCGCTGAAAATTGCGAGCGTAGAAAATGGACATTTCTATAGCAACGTTTTTGATTCCTGGATAGCTCGTTCTGGCATGCCATTACCGCATGGGTAGTAGGGGCTAGAGGTGACATGGCATCCGGAAATGCGTCATGAACGTTCGGAAGCTTTCACTGTTGAGAGGGGGTACGTTATTGCTGCAAAGCTTGGCTGGAAATCCATGCGTCGCGAACACTTGTGCGCAGGCAGTTATCACTGAATCAGCTGTAGTACGGGGCAGTTTCTGAATCTCGAAAAAAAAAGAGTAAAAATCTACTAGAATAAGGCAGTCATGGCCTTCGTGGTGGAAAAGGGCAGTCCCGAAAACTTGCCACGGCAGACTCGGTATCTCGTGACTGAGCATGGGCAGCCGTGCATTTCGGTTTTTATACTTTTCGCAAGTGCTGCAAGACTTCGCGAGAGCAGCAATGTCGGAGTTCAAGTTTGGCCAGTACATCACCTGTCTGGCCCTGGCCTTCATTTTTTCTTCGCCGCCGTGAGCGGCATGGAGTAGGAGAAGGACCTCCCGGCGCTTGTGTGGAGGGATGACAACCTTGTTGCTCCTAAGAAGCAGACCGTCTTCGATGTGTAGCTCGTCGCGGTAGTTTCAGTACGGCCGAAGGGCGTCGGGTAGGGGGTCGTTGCGTTCAGGCCACTCTGTGCTCACGTAACGACAGATGTCGGGGAAGGTAGCATCGTTGATAGTCGCTTCCTTGATGCTTTGTAGCTACCGGTTTTAAACAGGCAATGAACAAACAACACTGACGTGGAATTGCTCTTTGAAACAGGCAATGAGGAAACAACACTGACGTGAAATTGCTCCGCTTCTTCAGACAGTTCTTCCTTGCAAGGAAATCGCGATAAGGCATCGGCTAACAAAAGCTCCTTGCCTGGTTTATATGTCACTTTGATTGGAAACTTCTGAAGCACCAGCTGCATACATTGCAGTCGGAGAGGGCATTCGCAAAGATGTTTCTGAAATATTGCTTCCAGCGGCCTGTGGTCTGATTCCACCGTTAGTTCCGGTTAGCCAAGAATGTAGTCCGGGAATTTGACGCAGCCATAAACTATGGCTAACGTTCTTTTCTCGATTTTCGCGTACCGGTGTTCCGCTTCGGTCAGGGAACGCGACGAGTAGGCAATTGGGTGTTCCCCTTGCAAAATAACGGCCCCTACACCATACTGGCTGGCATCTACCGAGAGCTTCCCAGCAAAATGGCTCTGGTCTGTGCTAGTTGGTACATCTTCGGTTAGAATCAGCTTGAATAAAACGAACGCAAAAGGAAGAGGGAGTAACACGACACACTGCTGCAGTGTGTCGTGTTACTCCCTCTTCCTTTTGTGTTCGTTTTATTCAAGCTGATTCCCACCGAAGCTTCAAAGGTTTTCTTTGATCAAAGAAAGCCAGGAAAGGCGCTTTGCCAAGACTAGCGCGCAATGCTTGGAAGCTCTCTTCCTGTGCGTCTGTCCAAAACCACGCGGGGTCCTCCTTTAATAGCTCCCGTAGCGGGGCGGTTGTCACGGACATATTTCGGATGAACCGTGAAACAAAGTTGATCATGCCGATAAATACTTGGAGCTCCTTACGGTTCTTGGGTGCCGGTACTGTCATGATGTCGTCCATACTGTCGGGATCCAGGTGATGGCCTTGCGGGGAAAGTACGTAGCCCATGTAGCGCACTTGGGACTGCAAAAAACGGCACTTTTCCTTATTCAGCTTCAGGTTGTGTTCCCGTCATCGTGTAAGCAAGGCAGCGAGATTTTTGTCATGTTCTTCCCGGGAGCTTTCCCAGAGTAATAAATCGTTCATGACGACAGCTACGCCGGTCAAACCATCGGCTACTTCGTGCATAGCGCGCTGAAAAACTTCTGGGGCCAATGCAATGCCGAATGGCATGCGCAAAAACTTGCATCGTCTATAGGGAGTGCTCATGGTGCACAAAGAAGAGCCTTCTTAGTCAAGAAAAACCTGCCAGAATTCTGATTAGGCATTCAGCGCGGAAAAGTACTTGGTACCGTGCAAACGTGAAAGTATGTCCTCTAAAGTACGCATGCGGTAGTACTCTCTGAAAATGGCTTTCTTCAGATCTAACGGATCTAAACATATACGCACTTTGCCTTTCTTGAGTAATACAACCATGTAGATGGACCATAACGAAGGCTCTGTTACCTTTGCAACGACGCCGGGGCGTTCCATCTCGCCGAGATTTGTTTTCACAATCTTTTGAGGACGACCGGGATTCTTCTGGCCGACTTTATGGTTGGTCTCTCTTCGGGCTTCCGTTGCATATAATACGTGACGCCTTTAAGTTGACCCAGGCCCTGAAAGACGTCTTCAAACCCCTTTGTGCAATTTTGAGAATCTTCGGCATTGAGCGTAGCTATGCGGGTTATCAGGCCCAGTCGCTGAGCAACGTCTCCGCACAAGGTAACCTGCACATTTGGCCGCACCATGAAAAAACTTGCCTCAGTGCTTTGTGCGTTGTAGGACAGAGCGAGGTTTATCTTCTTTGCAGCCTGTTCTGTGTGTCCGAAGAGCATGCGCAATGTGGCCAAACATTTCTGCGTGCGCGCAGCTGTTAGCGTTTGCAGCACAGCTTCTGACATGATACAGCAGTTCGCCACGGTGTCTATCTTACACTGGACGGCGGTGCCTTCGATGAGTATGGTTGCCGACCAGTGTTCACGACTGGAAGTGCGTTAACTTGAAGCGTTTCAAGAAACTATTCGTCCTCATGACTAGCCAATTTCACTTGGTGTACATAGCGCCCTTGTGACCACGTTTTTGCGTCCGCAAAGCTACACATCCTCGCAAAATGGTTTCGGTGACCACACTTTTTGTACTGTCTGAATGCGGCGGGGCATTTTCCAGCTTTGTGCTGCTCCAGGCCGCATCTCGAGCAGGGTGGCTACCTGTCTTTATAGCGTTTATCTCGGACGAAACTGGCGATCATTCCACTGCGGCTTGAATCTCGGGGATTTGTTCTTTACTCTGCTCTCTGTCCCGGCACATTTCAACTGTTTTGGGGAAGGAAGGGTTTTCCGCGATGAGCCTTTGCTGCGTCTTTTTGTCCCTAATACCCAGAATTATTCTGCTGCGCAAAAGTCGCTCTTCAAGTTCTCCAAATTCACAACTCTTCGCGAGCGTTTTTAGCTCGGTTAGCCAATCAGTAAATGATTCGCCCTCATGTTGATTTCTAGAGCCAGAACAAAACTCCTTGAAAGTTAGGTTTCTTGCTGGCTTGAAATGAGCTTCGAACTTCTGCATCAAAACATTCAAGTCTTTTTTCTCATCGTCACTGTCTGAGGTGAAGGTATAAAAAGCCCGTCGCGCCTCTACACCAATTGCCATGAGAAACGTTGCCGCTTGCACATCTGCATCTTGTTCCTTCAGTTTGGTTGCAGTGGCGAAAAGCTCGAACTCACTTTTTCAGACGTTGCAGTTGTGAGGCACGTGGCCCGTCTTGTCAAGGGGCTTGGCTGGCGGAAGGAGCGTTGTAGTCATCGCTTGTGCATCAGGAAAGCTTCAGGGATTACGCCTCAATCCTATAACTTGGTAAACACAGTAGACGGCAGAACTGAAACGCCGCCCCGACTCCTGACACCATGTGTTTAGGCAAGCAGCTGGGAAGGAAAAGATACTTTATTCAACAACGCGCAATCATTTATACATGCGAGCTGGTAAGCGCCGTCTGTAGCCGTGACATGCGCAGTGGTGTTTCAGGCGCGTATGCTTGCGCTCTGCTACAGTATACTTTTCTCTTCCTTTTGAAACCGCGACTGTCTAGTCTTCTGCACTTGCAGCCCACGCCACGTACGTTGCCCCGTCGTGGTGCAACTCCGAGAGCTGCCGTGTTAATCGACTCCTTTCCTTCTCTCTCTCTCCTTTCTTTTTTTTTGTTGTTGCAACATGGGCTTAGACCGACTGCATGCATACACCCTTTGTTATTGTTCTTGCAGTGTATCAGACTACTTATATACAATATATATTATATATATATATATATACTATTATATAGTATATATAGACGAAAGAAATGCCGGCAGTGTACAACGCCAACGAAGGCACAGGGGAATGGTTAAATATTTTTTACCGTTAGTGACGTTACATTATTTTTTTTCTTTAATTACGTAAGAACGAAAAACACGCGCCCAGAGTGGGGACCGAACCCACGCCTTTCGATTGCATCTCGAATGCCTTACCAATTCGGCAATCTTGGCGACTGTGTTTTCTTTCACTTTCTGGGGTATTTATATTTACTACAACTGTATCTGACGCTTG
Source organism: Haemaphysalis longicornis (assembly GCA_013339765.2). NCBI lineage: Eukaryota > Metazoa > Arthropoda > Arachnida > Ixodida > Ixodidae > Haemaphysalis > Haemaphysalis longicornis. Next base: position 47,760,748 of record CM023451.1, on the reverse strand, counting down.
AGGATGGTAGCCAGCGCCAAACAGCCTACACGGGGAGAAGGGGACCTTCTTTTCAACCCCCGGGGCGTGACGCGAACGTCTACAGCCTGTCAAAAGCGGGTAACTGGCAGGAAACCCTCTTATGCTACCTTTGGCATCAAGGCTGCCAGAACCGAGGCCCTCGCTAAGCTTTCACACGATAATAGGGTTTGGAAATCAGGGGCTCGTTGGTAATACAGAAAGAAATGCCGGCAGTCTACAACGCCAAAGAAGGCACAGGTGAATGGTTAACTATTTTTTACCGTTAGTGACATTATATTATTTTTTTTCATTAATTACGTGATAAAAAAAACACGCGCCCAGAGTGGGACCGAACCCACGCCTTTCGATTAGATTAGAAGATATATATATCTATGTATATATGTATATATTGATTGATTGATTGCAGGGTTTAACGCGCCGACGCAACGCAGGCGATGAGGCGCGCTGTAGTGGAGGGCTCCGGATTAATTTTGACCACCTTGGGATCTTTAACGAGCGCCGAAATCTCGTACACATGGGCGTTTTTCCTTTTCAGCCTCCATCAGAAAAGCAGCCACCGCGGCCGGGAATCGAACCCGCGACCTTGTGCTCAGTAGCGCAACACCTTAGTATATATATATATATATATATATATATATATATATATATATATATATATATTATATATATATATATATATATATATTTATATAGATAGTTCATTATATATATATATATATATATATATATATATATATATATATATATATATATATATATATAATATATAGTCGTGAAGTGGAGTCCTTAGTTGCTGCAGGAATACGCACAAAGTAGAAGTACGCTCTTCGGAGACTTTATTTCCAACGTTTCGACCTGAGGCAGGTCTTCCTCAGGAATGAAAGCTTTGGGTAAAATCGTACGGACTCAGAGTGGGAGCGGCACCCCGAAACACAAGCCACATGGGAAACAAACACACAAACGACCACACACAGCATACAGAGCTTATTCTGCCAAAGGCAGGCGAAAAAGAACCTTCAAAAAAAAAAAGAAGGCGAAAGAAAGAGGGAGGAACAAGGTGGCAAGGAGGAGGCAAGAAAGAGGCAAGGAGGAACACACTGCATGAACGCGGGTGGTGGGGATAACAGAAAATGCGACGAGTTCACGGGTAGGGAAAGGCCCAAAAACATCCGGTGTCTCCGGGAGGGAAAATATACAAAGCACACGCCGCCACGAGCAGTGAGTTTACATGCGCGTCACCGGTAACAAGGATTATCTACTGACCGTCTTCAGCGGCATGGTCAAGAATGCAAGCGGGGCCAATTACTGCATCTGAAGCGCAGGCAGCCTCCACGAATTTGGGGGGTCCCACAAAAGCCAATGGGGGAGCCCATTTGAGGCGTCCCCTTCTCCGCCTACGCCTCCATTTGTACACGGCGTCGCGTCGTGTCGCGCCAGGTCAATGCACGGCCTGTTAACTATTAGTACTCGGCTGTCGCCGGCACGCGTGGAGCCTTGGGCCCAATCCACGAAAATATGTCGGAGCGCGACAATTTAAAAAAAAACATGAAAACAAGAAGAGAGAGGCGACCGTCGGCATGTGCCGTGCCTCTGGGGCAACCAAAGAAAACGAAAAAAAAAGAAAAAGAAAAAGAGGGAAACAGTGAAAAAGAGAAACAAATCAAAACCTGAGTGGAAAGACAGGAAGGACGCGTGCACTGCGTGAACACCAGCGTTGGGGATCACAATGTGATTACAAAACACCTGAGGAATAAGCCACAACAGGCACCAAAATAAAATACTTCTTACACGCTCGGTTGGAACTAAAAGCTTCAACATTCCGTTTCACATTTCTCAAGGATAAAATGGGTATGACATACAGTGACATAAACAGGCAATAGGTACCATCTGGTTAATAATGAGGCATGTTATGCTTGCTGAGCGTTGAGACAAGGAAATGAGAGAAAAAAAAAATAAAAAATAAAAAAATAAAAAAAAATATAGCGGGGACGGGAAGGGAAGTGTTGGTAGGGGGTCGGGAGCGGACGAGATAATTATAGTGACTGCGGAACATAATGGTAGGTTGTTGATGTTACAATGTACAACCTCACACCTGGAGCAACAGGCTGCCTGTAAACCTCAGACCGTGCAATGCCCTGCCCGGGAAGGGCCGATAGCAAAAGGACAACAAAACTACAAGGTCTCGTATGTCCCGGGGTGACTATGCTTCAATGGTCATGCAGCGTACGAATTACAGTCATAGTCCCAGGACTCTCATTAAGACCCCTTCAGGGTATTAATTGTAGATTAAGTAAGACTCACATTGTTTCTCGCTCCCTACAGCTAGAAAAACTGCTCTGTAGAAGCGTGACTTTATGTCATCGAAAGAGTGATTTACATCGCTAGGTTGTCTGGACAAGGGAAGTTGGGAGTGGCCTTGGTATATATCATATAGATATATATAAGATATATAGATATAGTTTATATATATATATATATCTATATATATAGTATATATCATATATATATATATTATAATAAAAATTGTCTAACCTTCCCCTATGCCTTCTTGGCACTTGTAGACTGCCGGCATTTCTTTCTGTATATATAATATAATATATATACTATATCATATATATATATATACTATATATATATATATATCTATATTGCCATGGTGGCAGAGCAGATGAGACGAACCATGCAGAATGCGGTCGCCGCTGGGGCCACCAAAGCACAGGTTGGTGGTACAACTCGGGAGTAGGAGCCGATGCCACATCGGTCCACTCCGGCACAGGGTGACGTGGCTCTGGTCGATGGCGTTGCCTCGTACCCCCGGCTTGTTCCTCGGACTCGTGCTACCTGACCTTCCTGCTGTGGCGTTCTTCTGATCTCTCTCTCTCCCGGCCGCTGCACTGGGATTAAATAGTCTTTGCTCGGCCGTCGCGGCACTCTTGCATTCGCCGTGCCTGTGTCGGCCGCACGGGTCACCACCACATTGGTTATTTTTCCGCGTGCCTCCATCGCGTAACCTCGCCATTTGTCCGCCCTCTTCGCGGGAAATTTGCATTTTCTTTCTTCGTCTTTATCTTCGTCGGCCTCTGGCTCCGCTATGACACGTCATCTTTACTACAAAGGGTGGATTGCCCCCTTAATCATGACAGGTGGCAGAGAAGATGAGAAGAATCATGAAGAAGGTGAACAATATATTTGCAGTATTTACGTGGTAGATATCAGACAGCCCGCACCAGGTCCGCCAGCACTTTCTTCGTCGCCGTCGTCGCTGATCTTTTGTGACTGCGTAGTGGGGTATTGCCCAGGTAGATGTGCCGTAACAGATATATATATATATATATATATATATATATATAGTCTAGAATCAAAAACTCACACAGAGCGCGAAAAATTAAAGTTAGTAGAGACAGAGACACACGAGAAGGACATTAAAAATAAAAATTAAAGTTTACTGACGTTTCAGGGAGAGGACTCCCTTTCTTCAGAGTTCTCTCCCTGAAACGTCAATAAACTTGTATTTTTATTTTTAATGTCCTTCTCGTGTGTCTCTGTCTTTACTAACCTTATATATATATATATGTATATACATATAAATATATATATATATATATATATATATATATATATATATATATATATATATATATATATGGGAGCAGTACAACTTTTGAAGATGGTAGAGAACCCAAGAAAAGAACACTTTGAGCAAGGTAAAAGCACGATTGTTGCCAACGTTTCAGCAAGAAGACTTGCTTTCGTTAGACTTGGTTTCGCCCCGACGAAAGCAATCTCTTTGTTGAAACGTTGGCAACAGTCGTGCTTTTACCTTGTTCAACGTTTTCTTTTATTATATATATATATATATATATATGTGTGTGTAGATATATTTATATATGTATATATTTATATATATCTATAGTTAAGAAAATGGTAGACGCACGATTAAAACAAAAACAGCGGTTTGCTGACGTTACGACTGGAGGACCAGTCTTCATCTTGAGTAACATATTGCTCAAGACTGGTCCTCCAGTGGAAACGTCAGTGAACCATTTTTTTTTGTTTTTCCTCGTGCGTCTACCATTTTCTCATTAGATCCGGTCTTCCCACATTAGAGTCCCGTAGAAAGCTACATCGCATAAAATTCCTGTACAACATAGTCAATGAACACTCAGGACACGTTTTCAACACATACATGCCGTACAATAAATCACGAAAAACTCGGAACAAGCATGACAAAAGCATAGTGATGCCGCTTTCTCGGCTTTCTCGAATTCTCGGCGATATTTCTTCTTTCCACGAACAATTTCTGATTGGCATGAACTACACCCGTGACGTCACTATCACTGCAGCACCCGACGCATTCTTATCAGCTGCCACTGCCTGTTTGTACTAAATTGTGCAGGTTTTAATTCCTCTTATCATGCTTTTCCACTTCGTGTTCTGAACAAAAGTTGGATGGCATTTCGGTACCGCCAGAGTCCTTCAATTCTTCTCTGGTCGTGAAAACCCGGCGAAGTTTCGTACGGGGACAAAGGCGACCGCAAGGGGCGCCACCGCAGATCGGAGGGCATCAGGCGGCTGCCGCTGCTCTGTAGCCAGACCAGCAGTCAGGAACGCAGCAGCAGCATGCCCGTTCGAACCAAATTTTTTCGCCACTCACAAAATGATAAGTCGATTTGAGCGGCCCAAGAAACATAACACAAAAGCGCACTGCTGTTAATGCGGCGAGCGTCTGTTTTACCTTACTCCGTGGTCCGTTCCCTGCCAAACGCGCTCTGACCACGCCCCCGGCTGCCCTTCGATCAACACCAGCGCCACGGCGCGGCCTCCAGGGGCAGCGTACAAAGCTCTCCCATAGCGTGACGGCGACGTTTTATGACCAGAAAGGCATTGATGGACTCTGGTACCGCTTCTGTGTTGCTCCTGTAACCCGAGTATACGTGTCCCACGCGAGCCTATTATGTGGTGATTTTATTTCTGTATGTGTGTTGTGCGGCTGCAAGTATGCAAGTTTGTATCACTCCTGCTTTGGCCACCAAGAGGTGGCTGCCAGTATGTATTAAGGAAATAAATGAATTTAGTATTTCTTTGGGCTCCTCGAGAAATTTCTTCTACTGATTATATAAACCAGAAGGAATCGAAGAAAAACATGCGCCCAGAGTGGGGATCGAATCCACGCCTTTGGATTTGACATCGATTGCCTTGCCGTTACGGATATCTGGGCGGCTGTGGTCTCCTGCGCTTTCTGGGGTATTTGTATTTACTAGAACTCTATCTGACACTTGAGGGTGGTAGCCAGCGCCACTGTGAACATGAAGCGCAGGGGACCTTCATTTTAAACCCCGGGATGTGACTCGAACGTCTACAGCCTGTCATCACTGGGTAACTGGCGAGAAACCCTGTATTGTTACCTTGGCATCAAGGCTGGAGGAACCGAGACCCGCACTACGCTTTTGCAGAATAATATAGTTATAAAATGGGGGGCTCGTTATAACAATACAAATAGAAAGGTCGGCAGCCTGCAACGCCAAAGGAGGCATAGGGGTGTTGTTAGGCTCTTTTTTAACTGCGGCTAGTAAAGTTAACATTTTTAAATATACGTAAGAAAGAAAGAAAGAACGAAAGAAAAAAGAAAGAAAGAAAGAAAGAATAATGAAAGAAGAAAGAAAGAAAGAAAGAAAGAGAAACACGCTCCCCGAGTAGGGAAAGAAATCACACCTTTCGATTTGATAAAATGTTAACTTCGCAAACCGTTGTAATAAACAGCCTAACAACACCCATATGACTCCTTTGGAGTTGTAGACTGCTGGCCTGTCTTTCTGTATTTGTTCAACAAGCCCCGCATTTCCTACCTATATATACATATATTTGTGGAAATAAAGACTAAAGAATAAACGTTAAAACTAGTTTACTAACGCTTCGACTGATCGTCATCTGATTACTCAAACAAAGACTGGTCATCCAGTCAAATCGTCAATAAACCACTTTTTGTGTTTTTAAACATCAGTCAATCATTTGGTCAAATATTTCTTCTGGCTCATCGAGAAGTTTCTTCTGCTGCTTATATATATGCGTGTGTGTGTGCGTCTGTGCGTGTGCATATGTATACATGTATTTGTACGTGTGCGTGTGGGCGTATGTGTTTGTGTCCGTGTTTGTGTGCGTGTGCGTGTGTGCATGCGTGTTTGTGTATGTGTGTGTGCGTGCGTGTCAGCGTATGTGTCTATGTGTATGCGTGCGTGTGTGCGCGTGTGTGTGCGCGTGTTTGTGTGCGTATTTGTGTGCGTGTGCATGTGTGTGCATGCGCGCATGCGTGCTTGCCTGCGTGTGTGCTCTGCGTGTGTTTATGCGTGTTTATGTGTGTTTGCGTGCATGTGTGAGCTTGTGCGTGTGTGTATGTGTGTGTGTGTGCGTGTGTGTATGTGTTTGTGTAGGTGTGTGTCTGTACAAACCCAAAAAATCTTAGCTATGCCATTCAAAAGGATTTTGGAAGAGGCCAACTGCAGAGCCCCTGAAAACTATGCGCAGGAAGTGGGGTCACGCCACAACGATCTTTGGGAGGAGCACATGTTCTACCTTGTTTCCTGGTGGCCAGTTTTGTTCGGATTTGCAGTGGGTGCTCATCGTTGTTTCAATAAATGCGTTTTCTTTAAGAAAATCATAGTATCCAAACAAGTTGAATATCTAAGGCCTTGTATTGCATTATTTCTCCTATATTTCATGGTACTCTATAACGGCATGCTTCAATTTGGCGCGTACAAAGCACGGGTTTGGGTTTATTCAGTGGCATTTGTCATTTCTGGAAAGTTTGAAGGGCTCTATAAGGCCGAAACGTCTGTTTTATTGCAGTACTGACTAAAGTGTGGTATTCGTTTTATTTTCAGTACCCACGAAATATCAATTGACAAGAGGATACAGGTGCTACACAATACAAAATTCGACGGGACAGACCATTTTCGATGCTCATGAAGGTACGTGCTTTAAAATAATTGCAGACGACTACTCTGACACGTGAACGATTATTTACTGCGAACATTATTTGGAGCGTTGTTAAAGGCCATGTTTGTTTCGATAGTCTTAATGTACAGGCCACAGCAAAAGGACACGAAGTGATAACGCAGACAGACAGTTGAGTGATCATCCCTTGGTTGTGTCGTTCTGCCATTTGATGAGCATGACGACTGTCTAAATACCAACTAGCCCACCAGTCAACACATTTCTTTGGTGAAACTAATAAACAACACGAAGGGATGTTTTAGATTTATTCAGGGAAGGAATGTTCTAGTTGCCCTGATTAATTTGCTGAGTCATTTTTACTCTGGAGACACTGTTAAGCAACCATATGATATTACGTTTTTAGATGTAAATACGAGAATTACTCATTACTGAGGCCGTAACTGACATTCCCTTTCAACACCAGAGCTCTGGTAGCCGAGCGTTAAGTGTCCGTCACACCAAAAACCTCGCGGAGCAATGGCATCGCCTCGCGTTGCCTAGCAACCGCAGCCGCAGCTGTACAAAGCTTCGCTCGCTTGGCCAGCATAGGCATAGCTCCATCGCGTCTCCCTGGCGCCCGTCATGCTGTGACGTCACAGCCCAACAAATGTTATAAAGGAAATTTCATAGCAGCGTCGATGAAGAGAGAGCGGCCCCAGCTCGGCGGTTTCTCCAGCCTTGCACGCTGCGCCAAGTTTTCTTTTCGTTTCACCAAACCCTTGCTTGGTGATCGCAGTTACAGTGAAAACACAGCAGTCACTTATACTACTTACATATACCACTTGTGAAATTCGAACTGTGGTGCTGCTAGGTCTTTTACAGATTACAACAGACATTCATATTTTTATGCCACCGCGTCCACTGCAGGGATACTTAACAATCAAACGTAATTGTACAGTTCTGCAGCCGAACTAAACGTGACAGTGTCTTTGAAAAGGCGCGGAAGAAGCGCATTTCGACAACCGACCTTAGCTTTCGGCAGCAAACCCCAATTTTCTTGAATAACCACCTTTTCCATGCACTAAAAAATCTGCTTGGCACTGCAGTTACAAAAAACAAAGACTCCGGATGCCACTTTGTTCAGAAAAGGGACGTCAAAATCTTCCGCCGGAAAACAGAGTCATCACGCATACTGCGTATATTATGCCTATACGCGCCATAGTTAAAAAACAAGGAAATGCCTATCGGTTGTGTGTGTGCCCTTCGCGGAATCCATACAGCGTACCCGGCGCATGTTTGTCAACCTAAGGATACCCACTTGAGGAGATTAGCCAAGATTGGAAAAAAAAAACTCCAGCGTTCATCGCAATCGTGACAACACTTTTGCTTTTAAAAGCACACTGCTCACTACACTCGCCGGTTATGGCTCCGCCAACGATCTGGTCTTTGCCAATGTCGGCACTTCTCAAATTGATCAACTGTGTCTGTCATAGCCGCTCTACCCTTGCGATAACAACCAACTACGAATAAACTTGAGGAGAACGCCTACGTGTAATAGTACACCACACGGCGATGTGCTTCCAACATCAATTTCTGCAGCACCACCAAGGGTAATAGAAGTGGTCACCGTGTGAGGACGAGGGTTATTTGAAGTCCTTAATGGAGAGGATGAGTCCTCCCCTACTCTAGATCATGATTAATAAACGATCCTCTAAGTCAGTAGTGTCAGTGTGGGGAAGAGTGCAAATGCATACATAACGTTCAATGTCCAGTGATTAGAGCTTACACGTTCCTGTGACCTTCCCTATAGCAACACATAGGAAGCAAAGGCCGTTGCGGCAGCGAAGAAGCAAATCGGCTAAATTCGTGCGCATAAACCTCCATGGTGGTCGTGAAGGTTGTGTACTGCTTGGTTTTTTTTTCAAGGTTTTCTGGTTAGTGTGAGATTCCTTCATTTTGTTTATAAAACTTGCCAAATGGTACCACAAATTAACAAAAAATGCTGACCAGATTGAGGTAGTCTCTACAGATCGATAATAATAAATTCTCTGTCACCGAAAAAAATCTTTAAAAGAGCACTGACACCAATTTTCGGTGTTGATATTATTGCACAGTTTGCTTCCTTCGCTCAAGAGAATACCCTGGCTGAAATATGAGCGGCCTACGACGCGAAGAACATAGTTCGATTGGATCTCATTTATCGTGCCGACGGAGCAGCGCGCGGAGCGTCACTCACCATATGGACATCCTCGTGAGATCAGCCCGTGAAGCCAAAAGAAGTGACGTGACAGCGCTCGTGAAAAACTTGTGACGTCACTTCACGCGCGCGGCCCCACGAGCGGCGAGCGGGTGAAACACCTTCTCAAACGGGCGCCGGTGACGTCCGCAACAAGCGGTCAGGTCAGGCCGGGATTATGTCATAGGCGCCATTCGGGGTCAAAGCGCGGTTGTTTGAAACAACCAATTTTCAGGCCGTTAAATGTAATTAACTATTGCGCACTGAAGTATTTGAAGTGCTGTTTCAGGTACGCCAGACCATTAAGCATCGATAAAAGCAATAAAATTGTAACATAAACTTTTCGTGTCAGTGCTCCTTTAACCACAACCTGTCAGTGTCTGCTGAAGACGGAGGAAGGATGGTTTTAATACTGCTCTTTAAATAACTACAACACTGCCACCTCTTGTCGCCTGGTCTCTGAAATATTTTCATTACGAGTCGGCGCTACATTGCAATCTTGAATCGCACTGTGCAGCCACGCTTCAGAAGCGGCGCTCACGTGGGGTACGTGAATTAGCAGAGTGCTTCAAGTTGGGTAGCGTTGTTTCCGAGACTGGGAAAATTTATTATAAGGAACCTGATTTTATTTTAAGATGACTCTAACAGCCCAAAACTCTCATATATGTTTACAACATCATCAAATGGCGTTTGTAAGACCTATACAACAGGCGTGTTGTTTGTAATTGTTCCAGCGGTGTGTGAAGACGCGTGTCGTTAAGCAGAATGAGTGGAAATTTCATGGCAATGATTACCGTTTGCGTTGCAGAAAAAAGTATAGTCGTCGGCATGAAGTTAATCATGCACTGGGTACACTTTTCTTCAGCAGCATCCTCGGCTTCGGCAGTTTTTCAAAGCAAGTTCCGTTTTTTAGTGCATAAGCTACATAGTCATTCTGGATAAAATTGTTTGTGCTCTTTATTTTTTGGTATTCCTGGGGACTGCAACCTTTTCATTGAAGTAATGCCTTTACTTTTACTCTTGCTCATGGCCCGCCTTACCTAATTTGTGGGGCCTTTATTGCGCACCATGAGCTCTGAGGCCGCTCAAATACAAATTTCCATGGAACGTGGCCAGTCGAGTTGCTGATCAAGTATTCTATTCAACCTCTTAACGACGGCATTTCCTGGTGCACAGACCTGCAAAACAAGAGGACGCGAACACTACCCGTTTTCCTTTCTTATTTTGACAAAGATGCGCTCCGAGATGTAGCAAAGTGAGTTACCCGAAAAGCCTATGAAGAGAGTGTGGATCATCGGATTACAGCATTCACTAGCGATGACGACCTAACTCCTACCATGGGTCGCTGCCTCCGGTAATGGTCGCGAGACATAAAAATTTTCCAACACCAGAAGTGATGAGGAGTATGAGACGCCTCGAGCTATTCGCAGACGCGCAGAGCGCAAGGCTCGACTTATCAATCATTTAGGAGACATTTGACAAGCAAGTAGGGTGCAAAGACATGGGGGGCGACATTTAGAGAAGTTAAGCAGGCAGCGATGGCAACAGTTTTGCGCGAAATCGGATGTTCGCAAGCCTTTGTCGCACACTTGGCGTGCGTAAAATCTCCCAACTAGACCAATTCAGCGCGGTGTCGTTGCATGAGAACATTTCTCAGAGACAACCCGCAAAAGAATATTAAAAGCTGGTGTTCGCCTTCACATCTGCATGAATGCTCCCGCACTTAGACCATTTAATCCACCTACGGCTGCTGTGCCTCCATTAGAGCACACGTTCTCCACACAAGACTTTAATACGGCCATTTTTGATGTCACGAATTCGCTCTTCTCCTGGTTACGATGAATTTATTTACGAGGCTATTTCGCATTTATCCCACCACTCTCGCTTCCGTCACTTGGACTATTATAACACTACGTGGCTGCATAAAAGCATTCCTTCTGAGTGGAAGCTAGCGAAGATTACCTCCTTTCTAATCCCTGGAAAGCCACCGATATGCTTGACTCGTGTCAACCGATCGGCTTACTCAGTTGCACTGGAAAATTAATGCAAAATATTATCTTCAAAACAATGAATTGGTATGTCGAAACCATAAGTACTTTACCCACCTGAAATAAACGGCTTTCGACAGAATCGATCGGCCATTGAAAATATAATACCACTCGTATTATCGTTCGAAGAATTGAATTCGGGATACATCCCAACTGCAGCGTTTTTAGACATCAAGCCAGCATATATTGTCAACCACAATGCGATCCTAGTATATCTTTTGGCACTCGGATTAGGATTATAATGCATGGATTTCGAACTATCTTGAAGAGCGCAACATTTTCATGTGCACAGCAGAAGGCAGAACACCATGCTACAATGAAAATGGAGAGTCCCTCAATGAGCAGTCTTTAACCGGTTCCTGTTTCGCCTTACGCTTATTCACCTAAAACGCGTTTTCCCCTGTGTCTTCAATGTCTCGATCTGCGCGGATGATATCTGTGCTTGGAGTCCATCGAGATGGCGTACGACCACGCAGCAGAGGCTGCAGAAAGCTCGTCCAAGAATTGCGGCACACCTATCACCGAGAGGGCTATATCTTTCTATCCAAACGGTTTCCCAATGGCGTTCACCTACAAGAGCATGGACTAATATCTTCTAACACTCAGTGGCCAGTCTGTGCATTATGTAAGAACCCAACGACATCTTAGCATTTCAATGGTCCGAAACCTCTTCTCGCCCCCAGAAATATGATTACTTACGCCAATATCCACAGCATCCCAAATTATTAGATGTATTTGTGGCACTCACTGGGGCAGTGATTGTGGCTCTGCGGTGCTGCTTTTCAAGGCATATATTGAAGGTGTATGGTGCTGCAGCCTTCCCCTCCTGCAGCAACTGTGCCCGACTAGCAGAAAACACCTGGAAGATGCAAGGAACAACTGTCTTAGAAAGTGCATGAATCGTCCTGCAGTCTCGTCTTGTGGGACTGTTGCAGAAGCTGGTTGCCTGCCAATGGACGTGTTGCTGCTTCAAGAGACTTACCCAATCATTTGATGCATAGGTACATTCCACAACCCATCTTCTGACTTGTATTGCGGATGAAGACACTTCCAGCTTTGGACAAATAAAAAAGGCAGGTAATGCTTCTGTTCCAAGTGAACAACCGCAAACCATACCACCAAATTTTCTGCTATGATCTCTGTCACCTGGTGTTATATCTGGAATCTGGATAGATTGGAGCAGTCTGTATCTGGAATTGATTTAAAAACCACATATCCCAAAATGTCCTACTTCAGGTTACACTTGCGTATATTCACAAATTTTACTCAGTAATGAACCTTATTTTTACAGATAGATTGGCAGCATCTGAGCGCAGTTCTAGAGATTTTATTCCGACAGCTAAATAATCACTGTCAAACCTGCGTGAGCGAGCGACTTCGTCCACCCTAGCTGAGCCTAATGGAATCAATTAGGCTGTCTGGTACATACTTCCTCAGTCACCGACACAATGAACCATTTTCACAGATTCTAAAGCCGCCGTGCGAAGGCTGCGACGTGTTAGCTGCTTCAGTATCCGCTACCACATCCAGCGCGAGGTATAATACCTTCACCATCTCGCGTACGCTGCTGGCCTTCGTGTGACCCTTCACTGGCCCCAGTACATTGTGGTGTGCTAGGAAATGGGATTGCAGATGAAGCTGCACGCAGAAGCCTGGAAATTGACAACAAAAGGAAGAATATTTTGCATAAATGATACCTGAACTATGACTAAGGCACTAGTTATAGCAGAACGAAACTACCTATGGTCTCTTCCGGAACATCATCATGCATTTCTATTCGTAGTTGACCCAATGATGCGCTTGCGGCTGCCAGAACGACCACCTCGTCAGCTAAAAGGTGTTTTCACAGAGTGCAACTTAATGCAGCATTTACTAGTGCCTACTTACATCGCATAGGCCAGAGTAAAAGGCCATATTACGGCACCTGGCACCTTTGGCTGCCATGAAGCCGTCGAGGATGTCCACCCAGAGTTCTCACCTACACCTACATTAGGGGCCGGTTACAGCAGATGACCTGTCTTCACCCTAGACCATATACGCTGAGTGTGCTACTTGAAGCATGGCATTGTCCATCGTCTTAGTGGAATGTTCTGGATGCGTTACTTGTTATCTTGAAAATATTGGCGTCACTGAGAGTTTATAGCCCACCTTATGCGGACCGTAGTCGCTACATCAAATGTCCCTGTATATGACCCTGTCTTTTTCTTGTTTCCGCTAATACTCCTCCGTTTACTGCTCATCTATCTTTTGCCCATTCGCCCTCCTGCAGGGTAGCATGCCGGCATACGCATGTTGGCAAACCTCTCGGCATTTCGTTTTTAATAGAGCTTCTCTCTGTCAGAACGAGTGGCCTTTTTACAGGTCATTTGCCTAGCCTTTGAATTCTACCTAAGGATCCGTACCTAACTCCAAGAAATGTTGGAATAATTATGTTTTCTTCAAGTCTACTTCTGCTTCGTCAGGGTGCGCAGCGGTGTCAAAAATTAAGTTTGATCGTGTGCCTTGATCTTCGACGTCAGCAAGTTTACGGCTTTGAGATTCCAACGAGGTTGAAAAAGAGCTTTTGTTGTTGTCGGTTTCGTTTAGAATAATGGTTTTTGGTTCTGCTCGTTATGAGAAGCTCACTTACTAGGAAACCGCTTTTCAAGTCCCTTATCTGGCGGTTAGTTTTCGCTTTTACGTCTGCCACCGCACTTCACAACGGCTCTTGCAAGTGCAAAATGTGCAACAATTCTTGAGCTTTAGCACTAGGGTCGCTTTCAAAATCTCTGCAAAGAAACATTGCGAGAAGAATACGCCAGTAATAAGTGCATTTGTGTCACTGTTGGCGGCATGGCTGGACGAGCAGAACGCTTTTTAGATCGCTTTTTAGACAATTGTAAATTTAGCCAACCTTGATAGAAAGCTCACACGTGTGCTCAGCATGATTGGTGCATCTGTTTCGACATTCCCACTGATTTAAAAGAGTTAAATTGGCGGCTTTAGAGGTACAGTATGGTGTCGTAAGGGAGCGAAATGCGACGCCTGCGCGAGAAGGAACGGCACAGGAGGAAAAGTTGTCGGCCGGTCGGTTAGAAGCTAAAGCATTGGGACCCGATTTGAGGTGAAGGCCCCTGAACTCGACGAAGGCCCCCATGAACCAATCATGCCAGCTAGCAGGATAGCCTGGTTAACAAACGGACGCTCGCGTTCAGCATTGTTGGTGCATTGTTTACGCGATGCCTACTCACGGGACAGTATCTCCTTGTCCCTTCTCATTCTTGACGCTGTCTCGTTTTTAACTAAAAAAATTGTATTCTCTCTCTCTCTATCTCTTTCTCTATCTCTTTCTCTCTCTCTCTCTCTCTCTATCTCTATCTCTATCTCTCTCTCTCTCTCCTTCCCGTAGAGCGGAGTCCAGCGAAACGAATTGGGCACGTTACCTAGACACCGGAAGTGGGCGCCAAATCTAGCAAAATTTGATGACACCGCCGATGTGGAATGCGCGCTGATAACAGCACTGTGGGAATTGATGCAGTTCTTACTAAATATCTGCTGGAGTGAAAAAGAGTTTAGCCAATCCAAAACTTAGGACCCCAAATGGGTCGCAGTCACTTAGGCTATCTGCAAATTCTGTCCATATCTGTAAGGTAGGACATGCAGTGCTGCCAGTGAGCACCACGCCGTCTGTTGCCTTGCGAACCTCACCGACCCTTCCCGGCGGCTTGCTGGGTAACCTTTAAAGCCAGAAGAGTTTGACGTCAGACTGTTTAAGTCCGCAAGCAAGCACAGTGATGCGTATTGGTTGTCAAAAGTACCACTTTCCATGATTTGGGAAAAACGAGGGGCATAAATTCATTTGACGGTATGATTGAAGCAGCGGAAACGGCTGCCCGCCAGATTACACCAAGGACCTCCGAGCGCTCATCGAATACCTGCGGAATACCAACGCTGTGGCACCCCCTCTTTCCCTAGAGTGATAGCATTGTATGCTTTACGCGACAACGTCCTTTATAAACGATATTACAAATACAGTCTACGGAAATTTTGTTTTTCTACAGCGTGAATAACGCGCGGAAATTTAACAGCATACTGTGACAAACCTGAAGCTGGGTACCCATGTTTCGCTCGACTTTCGCAAGGAATCGTAAGAAGTATTGGCGGCTTCAGCTGCTAGCATTGGTGAGTCAGTAAGTAAACACCTATTGCTACACCCAGCGCTGGATGGCGTCGACGGTGAAATCTGCATCGCTACTCAATTCATTAGACTCTCCTAACACGCCATTTATGCAAACCAAAATGAAGTTATTTGGCCCCTGTCCCATGTCCGTCTTAGGGTATAGGGGGGTCATGGCGGCCGCGGATTACTTAACACGATATGCGCAAGGCAATGCTCTTCCTTCTGGAACCACTACGGAGGTTACGAAGTTCTTCTTTCACAAACCTATCCTCAGACAGGATGCTGCCGCGGTGGTACTAACTGGCAGCGGGACTGTTCTGCATTGATTTTATTGTATTTTTTGTGGCCTCGGTAGTGCTAACCGGCAGAGGGACTTTTGTGCATTGATTTTATTGTATTTTTTGTATCCAGTGTATTTTTTTTTGTTGCCCCTCATGCACCCGTTTTATTGTCGTCGGGTCATTGCCACGCCGGAGGGATCCTCAGTAAAAAGCACCGCCGGTAGTGCACTTGTTCAAAAGCAATCAGGAGGAAATGAGCACTTTCAATTGTGGGAGAATACCGTGGAGTGTTTCAGTGAAGGGGCGCCTTAATGCTTGTGGGAGCAATTTCACTTTGGGAAATGAACTGTAATTTTCTACCACTTCATATCATTGTTAGACTTTGCACTAACTAACAAGTTGTCGGGCGTCCGTTTTCGCTAAAATAATGATGTGCTTGGTGTGATGAAGCCCGGCCATCCAGAAAAATGACGTGAACAGGAAAAATGGCAGCGACGACCATTTACTATTTTCGCACGAGTGTAGTGATGTCTCTTCAGGCAGTGAACATTGTGAAAAACATGTCGACAACAAAGGAGAACTATATTGCCGAAAAGAAGGCGAATAAAAGAAACGGAAGAAACGGAATCCAGAGATACTGGGATGCTGTAGATTGAGCTTTACCCTAGACCTCCTGAGGCGATGGGAAATGTTCGTGGAACGTGCAGAATATTCTTATTTTGTGGCCTTCACAATCGTAAGAAATCGCATCGCCTTGCGTCTTGACAGAAGTGTATATTTTTTGTAAATCACTTTTTACCCTTTTGGGATATCGGAATTTTAAAATATAAACATGCGGGAATAATGCTGAAATATACTAAATGCCCATTGCCACAAAAACTGGTGAAAACCAACTGAAGTTGTTCATGTCGTATCAATGTCGGCATACCCCGCAAATAACTGGTATTTAAGATGTACGGTAACAGAATTCTGGCGGTGTACCAAAAAACAAGGGTTCATACTTGAAGCCTTAAGGCCAGAGAACACGGACATTTAAGATCTTGCATTGTTGCGTAACGGAAGTCGACTAAGACTCAGAAGTGACGCGAAAGCTGTTGTTGATATAATGGATCCCACAAGTTGAACACTTTTTACGTTAACCGCTGCCTCCGCACGAGTTTACCCAGCACACTGGTACCTGAAGCTATATGTTAAAAAGGGTCGGTAAAGCTAAAACAACGGTCATCGCTATTAAACCTGTAATATGCGACGTGAACCAAATCGCCACACTCCTAAATTAGCTGGCACAACACTAAATAGATGGCGTTCCAAGCACAACAAAATGCTGACCGGAATAATGAACACCCCTATGGACATGCCCAAACTTATAGGCTGCCCTGAGATCTTCCTTCCGGGCTATTCGTGCGACAAAGCGCCCTTCTAGCTGGGTGATGTGCTTAACACACTCTAATGAACTGAAAAGCTCTGTTGGGCCACATTATTAAATCACACTACAAACCCGCCACGACTAGACAAATCTCTGCAACCCTGCTAAAAAGTCGAGCGATCCTTTCAACGCAGGCTCCAGAAATGTTTTCTCACTGTCTCGGCGCTCACTATTGAAAACGTCAAGTCGCGAAACAGCAGACTGACAGCTGCAATAGATCCGCGAAAACTAAAGATGTGGATTGTTAAACAACCTGAATTTCTACAGATCATGCTTGTGTAGTCACGAGATATAAATTAAAATATTGTAGGCACCAGAACCATACATTCCCCGCACCTGAAAGGTGCATTCGGGTTTTGATGGCAAATCACTTCCTCAGTTAGCTATTAAAACAGCTAAATGAACCATTAAAAATGGCAGCATCTCTACTCCGTGGATGGTGGCGAGGTTGGGAAGTACGGGGACTCGAACTGACATCCAAGCTATGCCCCGACTGTCATTCGATCTGAGCCGTGAGTTGCACCTTGATTATTCCATAAATGAAACCAACTGACGGTTAAATTGAATTTCGCTTGATTTTTGCTTGATGCTGGTGTCTGCACGGATGGACACCGACAGACATTGGGACCGTTTCAGTTTTGGGGAATAACTCACGGTCGTAGCCCAATGAAATAAAGAAAAAAAAT
Source organism: Haemaphysalis longicornis (assembly GCA_013339765.2). NCBI lineage: Eukaryota > Metazoa > Arthropoda > Arachnida > Ixodida > Ixodidae > Haemaphysalis > Haemaphysalis longicornis. The sequence goes on along the minus strand of CM023451.1, from coordinate 47,742,961 downwards.
TTACACCATCTTCCCGCGAGGGGAACCATGGGGTACATGCGACGCATCGGGGGTTGCTTTGCGTTTCAGCTATGTTAGCGATGTCAGCGTGTGGATTGCTGTTGTTGTGTATCCTATTTACGCAGCATGTTCACCCCCGATGCGTCGCATCTACCCCATGGTTTCCCTCGCGGGAAGATGGTGTACATTTTTTAACCGAGTGCAAGCTGCGCGCTAACTCACAGATGGCACGGCGACGGGAGCGAGCGCAGCCGAGCGCAAGCGGCGCGCTGACCACGCTGAAGCACAGATGGGGCAGCGGTGAGAGCGGCGGAGCGCGCAGCTGCCCCGGCGAGGAGAATGGGGGAGGAATGCGGACTACGCCGCGACAACGACGCGGGACAAGGCGAGTTAAAGAGATGCGTTGCATCTAAAACGGTCGTAGCCCAATGGGTAAGACGACCGAAACTAGCTTTGTCGGCTCTACCAGATGCAGGCTCGAATCCTGTCGGTGCCTGTTTGATTTTTGTGCGATTGTAAATGCTATGTGAGCGGACGCAGTGGACATTGTACGGTGCTAAGATGCTCCGGACGTAATAATTTTTGGCTGTCTTTATTATCTTTTTGAAAAAACTGTCCTGGTGTGACAAGAAATCTCTCGTTTTTTTGTTTACCTTGCCTGGTGTACATGTCTTTCACTGTGGCATACGACGCGCTCCCTCTGGTACTAAAAACATTTACACAAAACGTTCTCTTAGACCTAACCTGCCCCAGAGCCTGTGTGCGCAATGCGCTAACACGCTCCTTAAAGGTTGGGGGTTATAAGTCATTCCAACATGGTACTAACCCCTGATCCAGGAAACAAGGCTATGGTTATAAGACATGTCATCACGGTACAAACCCCTGATATAGTTGACAAGTGCAGTACCGCTGCCCACATTCTAATCTAATCAACGCCGACAATCTTTTTAATTTTATCTTCTTTAGCACCAGATGCAAGCAACTGTTGAAACTCCGCCCCCCTCTACGGATGCGAAAACGCATTTGCAGATACTCTTGCTAATTAGAGGCGATCACAAAAGGTACGCGAATCAGTAATCAGCACAGGCTGGCCGCATAATTTGCTCAGACTCTGTTAAGTTTACGTGCACCTATTTTCCTACGAAACTGGAAAACTACTAAGTTATCACAACCCCTGAAAAGGCTTGTTACGTGACGAGCTTTCCACGGACCTTATAACATTAAACTGTGATGACTCTTTCATTATTCCCGGCCCCTTTCACCAAAACAGGGGCATTTATGTCCATTCAGAAAAACGCCATTTTTTTCTATTTTACACGTATTACAAAATTCTAGGGAATCCACAGATTCTTTTTCTTCCCACGCAGGGATTGGTAACTGACGATGTACACACACCAAAAGCTTGCCTCTTAGACTCACCAGTACACTACAACCGGGAGAAACAGTAATTGTTCAAACAAAAGCCAATACATCCAACTTTTTTACGAAAGGGGCTTACACAGAAGCCAATCAGGATTCGAGGCAGAGTATCGAGGGGCACAAATTAAGTCCGTGTCACAATGTCAACCTCGCTTGCGAAATTCCATGGGGAAAGTAGTGCTCCGGTGACGTGCGCGCACTGTAGCAGCGTCATCCAGAACTCGCATGTTGGCACTTAATATGATTCGGGAGAACAGCCTCAAGACCGGGACGCTCCATACGGGGCGCTTCATACCGATCCGGACACCCACGTCACATGTCCGGCAGGAGATATCAGGATAGGAAGACTCAACATCGCCAAGTTGCTGGAGTTCATTACGACGGATGTAAGCGTGCCACTTTGCAATGACATCAGGCAGTCCAGCTCCAGGTCGAGCCTTTTGTAAGAAAACCTGGCAGCTCGCTCTAGTCTATTCGGGAATGAGTAGGCGTTACAAGGTGCCGAGGTCAGAAGTGATTGACGTCTTCGTGTGCTTCAGTATATCTCGCTGTTCATCGGGCTCTTGGAGTGAACACACGGTAGTGAGCTGGTTTTCCAGCGGCGGTGAGCAGGAGTTGAAAGGCGAGCTCTCCAAAGCGCGAGGAAAGGTCTTGGTGACACCGCCCGCGTGGCTAGGAACCCGGGTTCCACGTGCGTCACATTGTGTTGCACGCAAAGTGCGCGGAAACTGCTATTAATTTAATGCATTTAAGAGCCTCGCTGTGGAATCTGCCATAATTATCTTATGGTTTTAAGTGTATCTTCTTGAATGGTAAGGCACTCGTCCGGGGGAATGCACCTAAGAGAAACTTGTGATACAAAGACGAAGGGTATATTAATGGTGTGAAACTTTGATTCAGAGGACGTGGTGTAATCGTGATGACCATAATAGGGCACCAGGCCATCGTGCATATCACGTCTGGGGCGATACAGCGCAAGCCTGCGCGGTGGTTCGAAGTATCCCAGGAGGCGCATCAGTAAGGGTAGTGCGAGCGGATCGTTGAAAAATGTGGGGCGCTTTGTTAGGCTTCCGGGTTGTAGGATTCTGCAGGCGGGCATTTTCTTCTGCCATGGTGGAATCTTTGGAGGACTGTTTGGTAGGTTGGTATGGTGCATGGAGGAGTCCAGCAGTAATGTAAGCAGCGTAGAATGTCGGGCTAGTTGGTACACATTCATTGTCACAGTGCATAAATCACGGGACAAAAAGAGGTTAACACTGGACAAAAGCAATAATAGACGTTGACTAGAGACAGTCCGTGTGCGCCTTGTGTGATTGTGCCTTTGCTCTTCGCTAAATGCAGCCATTGCAGGAAAGGAACAGAAAAAATGGCGCTCTTTTATTCGCTTGTACCGGGGAAGCCCCCATAATAACACGCCTGGGTGCTCTGTGTAACTCCTCTAGCTGTTTGCTTTGCGCCCGAGTGAGGTTAAAACACGAGGTCCTATAATATGCGCGTGGCGTTATATTTGCTGCTACTAACAAGGGGGTGGTCTTGGCACCTGCGCCATCGCTGCGATTCTAAATCGCCTAAATGAGGTGAATGACCTTCGTCCATGTAGGCTCCGGCTCTTCTTTCCTCCTCCTGCCCCTTTTCCTCCTCTTACACTAAAAAGTATTTTTTTTTGTTTTGACTACAGTTGTAAAAACTGAACCAGTCAATGATTAGAATCGTTTAGCCCGTTTTTATCTGCATGAACTGGCGTTGCATACCTTCTGAATCGTTGGTATATGCTATTGAATTGGAACTGTAATAAGTCTCTAATGCTTACGCGGCATATGTAAAGATTGAGGCATTCGAAGTGTTTTTTAAGTTTCACAAATTACTATTCGTCTTAAATCTTCAACAGATCCCGAAGCCGGAGGTCACCGTATTAAGTTCATGCCCCTTCGTTGTTTTGTTTTGGACGGGACAAAACAACAGATTATGACGATAGTGCGCTTTCCAGCGTGCGGCGTACACTTTTGTCAACTTAAGGTGAGGACCAGACCCTTCTCATTCTGTTTCTACTTGAACGTACATAATGAAACATTATAGAGGTTTCTGCACGAAGTGTTTCATGAACAAAATTATGAATTCGTAAATGGATAAAGCCTGTTAAGTGCGTCCTGAATGAGCCAGTGAAAATGTGCATCTTTTTGGAGCAAACTGGCCTCTAAGGTGACAAAATATCTTAGGAGGTAGAACATAGAAGTGGGTAATAAAACCTACGGATAAGGTTGTACTGCGCAGTGGTGGTGGTAAAACTTCGTTTCCAAAAAGTGTACTTGTGGACGCCTCACAGGTGTGAAGGTGTTGAGGGCATCTCCCACGTCGGGATGGGGAGCCCGGACTATCCGCCGTCAGCGGGCCTTCTTGACGGCCCAGACTTGCTCTTGAAGTCCGCTGCTCCTGAGAGGACTTTCGTGTGAAAGTTACGATACAAGATGAGTAACAACGTCCACAAGCTAAAAAAATGTCGGTAGTATAAAAAGGTTCCTCAGATGAACAAGAACACTTCCAGATTTTGCACTGGGAAAACTCACCTTTTAATGAAAAAAAAAACGCCCATGCTTGACGTTCGAACGGGGCCACAGAAGTTGACTTCAAACATTTTACTATCTATGGCCACAGATTATTCTATATGTGCATTACCTGAAGGGCTGCTCCTAACCTTGACGAACCAAAGATTGCCCACTTTGTCCATGTTTGAAAATTGAAGAGCAGAATGGTATACAACTTTAACGTGACGCGTAACTTTACCCTTCTGTACTTCGGCGACTGTATGCGGGGTGGTTTCACTTGTCCACTTTTACTAAACCATTGCATTGCATAATAAACAAATGTGGGTTTCAATTTTTAAATTTGTAGTGGGATATTATGTCTAACATATCTTCGACACAGAATTCCCAAAGAGCAAACAATGTCTATTCCTAACTAGATCACAGATATTCAGTATTGGAAAGGGAGATGTGTTCTCTACAATTTCAACTACACACGGTATAGCTTGAAGTGAAACAATAAGTCGAAACAGGCTAGTTAGTATATCTTTGAAAAAAATAGGGTTTACGCGCAATGCGCGACTCCAGCAAAGGGGTAAAGATAGTACAGATGAGCACTAACAAGTACCGTTTCAGCTAGTTTACTGGTGGAAAATACGTTCCCTGTGTAGAAGGGCTAATAAAGGGGTAGGTATGGCGGCTCTTCGTTACTCGTGGGGGGTGGGAAGAAAGCTTGAGCTGACAGCTCTGGTAGAATGCGTCACTGGAAAGAAAACTTGACTGGAAAAACACATCGTTCAGTATATAGGGTAATACTTGAGTGATTTGAGCGTTGCGGATGGCTTAGTCTTGCTCAGAATGACGGCGGAAAACTTGCAGACAAATATTCAGGAACTACAATCATAAAGTGCGGCCGGCGGGCTAAAAATAAATATGAATGTCTAAACATAATGAGGAATAAGCATGCAAAAAAGGTCATCTAAGCTTGTGAAACGAAATGATAGAAGTACAAAACTAGAACCTCCTTAGACAGATGGTTAGTGCTGACTCCTACCGCGAGAGAGAGATCCGACACATATTAGGTATGGGTTAGGGAGCACTCAGCGAGCACTGCGGAATAATAAAAAATGATCTGCCTCTGTCACACACAAACAAAATCTCTACAACCAGCGCATCCTGCCCCTGGTGGCATACGGTGCTGGAACTTTGCGTGTTAGTAAGAAACTTGAATGCAAACTTAAGTCGGGTCAGTGGGCCTTGAATAACCTTCAGGGACACGAAACGAGCTACCTGAATCGGGTGTCGTGGAGTTACCACATCGGAATAGGAATGACTACAGATTCATTCCACGTTTTCGTGCTGCCGGAATAGAATGTGAATAGAATGGGAATGGAATTGAAATAAAATTAGATGTATTTTGCTTGGAATGGAATGAGGACGGAACGGTGATTTTTAAATAATGGCGTCACCATCGCTGCCGCCTCCCGGCTAGTTAATTAGTGTGTGCGTAGTACTTCGGGCATATCTGAAAGGGAACGCCGGCGAAGAAAACGAGAAGCCATACCCGGTATCTTGGATAACGCAATCCACCCAGACTGCGGCAGCACGTGTGAAATGAAACTTGGAGCCGCGCAAGCGCGCGATGCGCGCATTCCTCTACAGATTACTGTGTACAGTTGCGGTAAATGGCTTAGAGTGGAAGCACTAAACCAATTTCCTGCCATGTCTTAGTTTGCACTTTAGAAGCTTGTTCATACTCGGAATTTCCAACAGTGTTTTTGAGGTTTTTGCTTTTGCATAATACACTCTTTTTTACATCCATGGTAGCTTTTCTAACTCTACAAAAATGTGTTTTATTGGCCACAGCGGCTGAAATGCATGCCGTTAAGTGGGCGCATCAAAAAACCTAGATTTTAGAAGACGTGTGTTGAAGCTAGACCAATATAAGTCCGGAGTTTGTGGTTTCTGGAGCACCAGTTCTATCTTTTGTTTTTTTGTTCTGCCATGTGCGGCCTGTTAGTACCATCCCGTCAAAGTTCTGATACCTCATCAGAAACGCATATTGCGTGATGTAGATTCGGTGACGAGGGGTCACTGTATTCTCAATGTTCACCGATTTTCTGCCTAGCCACATTGTACAAAACACCAATTTTATTATGAAGTTTCGGTAACCGAAACAAAATGCTAAGGCACCGTGGCTACACCAATTCGATTGCGAGGCAATCTTTAGGTACATTGTGAGCAAGTTTACCCCCGCGTTTGGTTTCAAAAGAATTTACTCTAGCTTTGCCGGTTCCAATAGCGACTGCTGATGCCACACTTAGCGCTGAATCGCTAGGGTGAAGTCCGTCGATGCCGTGGACTTCTGGCTGCCCATGACGAAATGCCTACAACGAATGAACGCGGGTTTTTATCCCCTCCGCCTGAATCACCACGTCTTGCCGGTTTCGTGGCTAGATCAGCAGTTCGTTCTTTGGAAGGCTTTTTAAGGCATAGCTTTCTACCTGCGCCGGTCTAAGGCGGCGACGGCAGACGGGCATCTGAGTAGGAGCTACTGGCAGGCACCATGTTCTTAGGAAAGCATGCGAGGAAAAGAAGCATGCAGGTTTCGTGAAGGGAAGATTAAAGGCTGTCAGACGAATGGTGCACATAGGAAGCCGCGATATGTCGCATGGAATGATGATGTTGTAAAACCTAGCAGTTAAGAATATAACGCGTTGGCGCATAGAACATGAAACAACGAGTCTGTTTGGCGTTCTGCTCACACCATCCATACCTGGCGCGCAACGCAGAGCGTTGTGACATGTACGGTGAGCTGGTAGGCATCTCAAGAAAATATGCCGACAACCTGTCGACCATCTGTTGCAGCGGCATCCAGGGCTTAAGCAATGGCATATAATGTTAAAATATTGCCGACGTCAGTGCCCTCCGCTTGCCAGACGCCCCCCCTATAGACCATCAAATATAGCAAAATCAAAGTGAAGCCAGCAAACAGAAATGTATGGGTGAGAGCCTGGTGTTTCCAGCACCAGAAATAAGAGTAATAAGCGATCTTCGGTTTTCTTACTCTCTTTTGTACATCCACGTTTTGCTACAGCAGTGGGCAGCCAGTAAATACGATTACATTAGATATTATATACCACAATGCAGAACACAGTTGCCACAGGGCGTTTGTTTCGAAGAGTTCCGGCTCCTGAAACGCCCTTGTTTACGAGGATTTTGGCCGCTCTCAGCAGTGCGACACCGTGCTTTGCTTTCATCCGGAGCTGCGCCATCTCCTCCAGAGCTACCACACATGCTCGTGGTTTGGTTGCTGTGTTTCTCTGCGCGAGGCCTTTGCGCCGGGGTATAAATGTACCTGGATTCCAGAGCCCTACCCGTAAGCTGCAACGTTGGGTCATCGCTACTATTCGGGTAGGAAGGCCTCATTTCAAAATTTTGAACCTGTCTCCATGCATTCAGGTTGCTCCTTGATCGAAACAAACTGCCCGACAATACCTATTTCTTTTCCGAGTTCTGCGCTTTGCTCTGGTTGTGTCACTTTAAATGAGGTGTTCATTAATGATGTCCTGTATTGAATAAATTTGTGTGAAGTAATCCCAGGCCCATAAACAAGCGAAACAGAGGTGAACATGGAAACGCAGTGGCGACTTTCCTGTGCTGGATGAAAAAGTGTTAACCGTGTTTCATGAGGCTACCCTCCCATCTCTCGCTTTAATAGAGTAGCACGTACGTCCTCGCCCCGATTTAGGGCTGAAGAGCCGGCGGCGATGGATAAACCAGCCACGGCAGCAGCAACAGCGGAGCTCGGACGTTTCTGGGCGCGTCGGCTTCCGGCTGCGCCTGAAGCGTCTGCTTCCCTCGGCGCACGGGACGTTTCGGATGCGCGCCCACACAGCGACCTCGCTGGTGGCGGTGGCTCGTCGAACGGCTCTAGTGGCGTAAATGGGCCCTCCCCATATCCCCCGCTCCTGATGTCAACGACGAGTCCAACTTTGGAAATAAGGTCTCTCGCCTGAGTGACTGGTACCGTGAGTCCGGGCAAATGGACGAAACACATTCGCCGTACACGCTGACTCCAACGCACAAGATGTACGTCAACGCATGACGTAACGTCACCACACGCAAGCTGGAGCGGCAGCTTCGGCGCGCGAAGCCGAACGGCTTTCCACTCGAGATGGGAAACGACATCGTCCCCTATCAGCGGAGTGCTTGCCCAAGTGTCCAGCAGTGCCTTAAAACTCGGCCCCACAATTGCGAGGTGGAGAAAGGCCGCAGGTGCGCAGGTCGGAACTCCGACTTTAAATGTGCTGGCGCGGTGATGTTTGCCTCTCGGGCGCGTTTATCAGCCGCCCTCGGATGGCCGCCGGCGAATTCACCTGCGGCCCGCTGCGTTTCCCTGCCCACCTAGGCAGATTCGCATCATGTGACCAACTTGGCAACAGTTGAAACAGCGAACAGAATTCCGTGCAGCTTGGTGCTCCATTCAAGGCTGCCCGTGTGCTCCACGGCAAGCTGGCCGCATCCGGCTCTCCTGGGGCGACTTTTGAGCGGGTGCAGGCAACTGCGGCAGTGCCGATGCTGTGTAGGGTAGTCCAATTGGGCGTGCGTTCGAAGACCGATAACCTGACCGGTTTGCTTTGTGCACTGCGGGCGGGGCTGGCCGAATCTCCGGCCGCATCACCTCTGCGTAGCCCAACCCATACGAGTAGGCGTCCACCGCTTGGTCCCCGAGATCGAGCGTTTCTCGCTGGCTGGGTAATAACGTACAGCCGTCCTCGACTGATCCATCGCCCGTAACGCCGCACTAAGCACAGTTTGGCTCCAGTGTTTCCACCAGAGGTGGCGGTGGCCGATACCCGCATGCAGCCGTAATTGCTGCTTGCACACGGCGAGCTTCGGCCACAAGCTCGTTGAGAGCCATGCACCAGCAGTTCCTCAAGTAGAAGGCACAGGTGGGGTGGCTTTTCCTGACGACCCGATCTACCCTCTCCGAGGTCGTTGCATATGGGTCGGCGTACTCGTAAAACTCCAGCATCGCACGGACATACTCGACCAGACATTCGTCCAGTGCGTTGTTCCGCATTTCCAACTTTCTACTAATCCGCGAAAAGTAGTCGACGGGCAGAAATTCTTCCCAGAACATCGTTTGGAAGGCGTCCATCGTTCGGGCCGCATGCCTATCATTCAATACCATCGGGCGGCATGATCGACTAGGGATGTGGGCAGAACTCTGAGCAGCACCTCGCTCTCGCTGATGCGAGCCGCTTGCTCGTAACGGCTCAGAGCCAGCAGCAAAGCGTTGGCGCTCATTTGATCCCTGTAAGTGCTATACGTCGGCATCGGTAGCTGCACCCTGGGAGCGGGTGAGTGCACCACCTGCACCACTTGCTGCATGGCGCTTGCGAGAGGCTTAGCGATGGAAGCTGCGCCCACAGGCATTCTTTCGATTACGGGCGCCCGCGTTCTGACGTGCACGAGAGGTGCGCCGTGTGGAGCTTCAGCCTCCACGTAGGCCTGGCGAATAGGGGCTGAACACGAGGCGTCAGCCTGATGTAGAGCGCTCGCGGAACTTCGGAACTTTCCGAAATTCTCGGTGCCGAGCAAGCCGCCCTCGCATTTGCCGTTGCGGCCGTGGAAACAGGGGACCTGAGCCATTCCTGCGGTTGCGGAGGACGCTGTTGCTGCAGAGCATCGCTGACCTCCCTTGCATGATCACAAAGTTTGGCCAACAACATCAAATCCGCCAACTCATAAGCCTGTGCCATGTTTCTCGGAGATAGCGAACCTCGAATTCACTTGGGTTCAAGCCCCACATTGGGCGCCTGAAATGTGGGGACCAGAGTTCTCACGGCGACCAAGCTCGACCCTCGAGACTCGGCCGCAATACTAGCTCTGCTGAACGCCGCCACGGACCGCCAACTTGGCGTAGCGGCAGCGAACAGCAAGGAACACACAAGACAAAGAAATCGGCAACCCCGACGTTTATTGCGCTGCAATAAGGAACTCCAGGCGTGGCGCTCTACCACCGCCAAGACCCTCATGGTCAGGACGGGAGAGACAGGCGCGAGGGCCGGACAAAGGAACGCCAAAAAAGGAGCAAAACGTACCTACGCCCGCTCCCGATGATGTACCTGCAAACGTACCTACGCCCGCTCCCGGCACAGCCCGCCCAGAGCGTGCGGTCAAAACCGGTCTACTGAGAAAGTGGGCCGCGTCCCTAGCCGTCATCCTCCTGAAGTGGAGAAACGAAGCGGCCGCAGGGAGAGAGAGTGACCTCCCCCCTATCGCCTCTGCGGCGAACCGAGAGAGATGAGGCTGATGGCGGACCTCTGTTTTTCCCACACATGCTAATACTATAACTAGTGGGGTCACGCTATTGATGCAAAAAGGGGCAGTGTGATACTGCCCTTTTTATAGCCAAAGCTTTGAGGGCTTCTGTCGTTCTGACCGATGACGTTCTGTCAAAAAGTAAAACATCTCCTTATAATCCGCTTGCTCCACCAAAACGCTGTCATGAGGTCTCAAGACACTTGGTGCAAGCGTGAAATGGGAAACCGCAAATAAAGCCACCTCTCAGTCTCTGAAAAAGAGTTTCCATTGTACGAAAGTGGTTATTTTAAAGTCGCGAAATGGATTTATTCGAAATAAGACAACACATGCAACGATAATGAAGAATGGGTATGACAGTATACGTTTATCTCATAAACGACACAACGGCGTACATTTAGATGGGATGGCTAGGAGATGTGTGCTTAGGGCGCAAAATCATACGTATGGGTTAGTTCTTCGTTTGCGGGTTGGGTTTTAGAATATTTGATGATTGAATGGACTTACTTTCAGCAAAAGTTCGATGCAGTTTTACCTTTCAGACTTCTCCTTACTATCGTTGGGAAGGGATGGAAAATCTTTGCATTAGAAGGGTCCTGTTCTGCACGAGAGAAGTACCCAAGCTGCTACCACCAACAAACTTCAGTGACAAGTAATACATTTTGCATATATTTGCAATTTTCAACACGTATCATAACGCCAGATTCGTGTTCCTTTCTTCCTAAGCTCGGCAGAGCACCTGAGGTAGATTTCGTGCGGAGGAATATGAAAGAATAGAATGGAACTTCCTGTCCATTCCAGGCGTGGGAATCAGCCAACTACTGTCATTCCAAGAAAGTGAAAGTAATCGCATCGCGACGAGTTCTGATTCTTCGGAATAGAATGGGAATTGAAATGGTGTGCCCATTCTGAAACACAACCTGTATCAGAGAACAAACTAGATTAACAGGTATCGTAGTCCAAATACCGAAAAACAATAAACTTAGGCTGCCAAGGTAGTTAAACCGAAAGATGGGTTTAGAAGGAAAGCAACACCATTAACCCGATGGACAGGGGAAATGAAAAAAATCGGGGATAAACTGTGGACTCAAGCCGCGCAGTACAGCAGCGGTTGTAGGTCAATGGGAAATGCCTTCGTCCGCAAGTGGACATGAGTAGGTTGATGAGGATGAGGATGATGATGATGGCAATGATGATGATGTGCACCCCTCTACTATCTTATTTTACTGAAGTGGTTCTTGGCGCGTAAACCTAATTCTCACTGTAGCAAGAAGTCACCAACCAAATTGGTATTTCTCTTCCTCCTACACAGATAAACAACTTCGGGACGCTTTTAGAATATTTTGTTCCCCCCATAGAAATGTAAGCCTCGCTGCTTGCATTCGAAGCAAGGCTTACATTTCTGACGGGACACAGAAAAGCTCTAAATTATGCGCTTACATATCGGCACGACAAAGGACGGCCATAAAACTATGAAAAGTAAAGCGCCTACAATTTCAACCAAAGAATATTTTTTCGCGGTGCTTTTAGAAACCCATGGGCACACCCGTTTTTCTCTTGAAAATACAACTGCACCATTTCTGTAAATCCGAAAGCATGGTATAACCGTTAGGCACGTAATTAAAATTCGAAAAGAGGACACCAGATGAGTTTTCTATTCACCTGACCAAATGAAGCGGATGTCAGTACTTTGTCATCAGACACAGCGTTTTGTTTTTGACGAACCGCGCCCTCATGCGCACTTTGCGGGAGGCGCGTCTCGTTTCTGGTCTCGTTTTCCTTTGTGCCTGTCCTAGTTGTCTGCGCATAGGCTAAAGCTCAACCGTCGCCGCAACTTGCCACTGGCACCACTAGATCCCCCTCACCGCGGAAACGCCGTTTCACAAACGGTCTTTTCGGTGAATCACCAATACGGAATAAATGCTTTCCGTTTCAAACGTCAACAACAAGACTAGAAGAGCGCTCAATAAAACAGGAATTTGAAAAGGCGTTTTTTTTCGAGGAATTACGAGGAGAAAGTAAATACTTCTCTCTGCAATCCAATTAAGGGCATCGAACTTGATCGAAAATGTGTTTCGACCAATGTTTCTCCCAAATCGACGTTTTAAATACATATTGTGCTACCTGGGGAGTATTCACAGGAAGGCATATTCTGTGTAAGGGTCCCTACGATCGTTCGCACAACTAATGAGGTAAGATTCCTGCAAGGGCACATATGCTTAGTGTGTGTGGTGTAGCACTAAGGGGGATAGCGGATTGTTTTTCTGGTTTTCCTAAATTTCAACCTAGTCTTATTTGTTCATATGTTACTTGTCCAAACTAACAATCGTCAGTGTAATATGTTGGTCTTCCTGCAGACATCTTTTGTGGTGCTTTTCAAGTTTTTGGGTGATCAAATGAATTAAAGTCAGAACCTACTTGCTTCAGTCTCAACTCACTTGCAATACGACAACAACTCTGGGGGGGAGGGAAGAGAAATATTGCTCATACAAACATTTACCTTAAGCAGACCTAATTGTAGCGAAGGTAAACAAAAATGTTGTTCAATCCTTTCCACTTGTTCAATGGAAGTGAAATAGGTGTTTTGGCCTAGTGTAAAGAGGTTGATGCATCGACAGGCCTAATGCTGTTGAGCTATGTCTATAACTATTACTTATACTTATGCATGATGTTATTTAACATGTATCTTTGCATAAAAATACCATAAACACAATCTCTAACAGTAACTATCCGATTCCCATTAAATATCAAATTCTCTCGTATATGTAATCAAATAGGCGAACAACTAGAAAAAACAAGTTTACAGTCTTCCGTAAACGCGTCGGACTGGGTGTCTAAAATCCACGATCAACGATTATAATTTAACACCACTCCCTAAGCTTCCCTAGTGAGTACGATAGCTTTTTGTAGCAGAAGCGGTAGCTTCCTTCTATGGGAGTTGGCCAGTTTTAATAAGTTGTGCAAACGTAGGCCCGTAACAGTTGAGGGATGCTTAGAGCGAGTAGTAAAATATACCAATGCTTTCCAGAAGTCGCTACTGTAGGTTGGTTTACAGTCATAGTCCATGAATTCAGCAGGAGAAAATACCATGTGGATGGTTATGAGAAGCGGATGAGCTAGGACACGATGATGAGAATGATCGTAACCAATTGAGTCGAAGATAATTACATTATTACCACCGCACTTTCATGCGCCATTGAAGTTGGTGCCACGCTCCAGTGCACATATTGTCCATACAGTTTTGTGCAATACAATGGTGTGTAGCCGCAGTGATGGGAGCTCGGGAAAAAAAGCACACCGGTCGACTGCGGAGCCCCTCTCAGGGCACCTACTCAGGGCAGGTCACCGCGGTTGCCATTAAGCATTTTTAAAAATTAAATTCTCTTCTAAAACATCAATATTGTAAAACAATTTGATTACGTAATTTTTCTTGCGTGAAATGTATTTAGCAATTAAAGCAGAAAAATTACGTCGTCAGGTGCACGTCGTTTGTAGCTGGTCGTCTGCCCTCTGCGGTGAGCAGACTATAAAAGGCGTCAATCCCTGTTCACTGTTTAATAATTCCTTAATTAGATTTATTGCTGCCTGCGGAGGATGCAAAGAAATAATAATGTCAAGAAAAGCTACCAACACAACAATTTGTAATTAAAAGGTGCCTCTACTGAAAGGGCGCAGCAGTCGACCGGTGCGTTGTTTGGCCGAGGCTTTCATCGCCGACACGATCCGCTGAAATCCTCGGATCGCAGAGTAGCTAAATTTAGGATACTACAGCAGAGTTGAGCGTCCTATCCGCCATGTTGAGTTCCAAAGTTGTGCGGGGAAGCCCACCGTCACACATGTAGTCGCCGCCGCGCCGGTTGCAGAGGCGCTGTGAAGCCGTCGAGTGTGTGTGCCCCACCGGCCCCGTCGTTGAAACGTCGCAGCTGCGGAACTGCGCAGAACTGAAAAAAAGAAGGCTTTTCTGTCACCGCTGAACCGACAGTGCGGAGGCTCGTATAAATCATCTGTGCAACTCTGCGGAAGCATACAGAGGAACACTACCTGATGATTCTGATTGATGCATATCGGCTTCCCCTTATGTAGCGACGTCGGTATTGAACTGCGACCTTAATCTTAGCGGCACTGTACATTAACCCCTTCCTCATTATAACAAAACCTTTACGCTATTTTTCTGGTAGTCTGACTTCTTAGATCGATGTCTCCCCATCTTCATCTTAGCTATTTTGCCACCAACATTCTAACCTTCTAATACGAGACCACTAAACCGCCTTTTGCTGGGTCTCGGAACCGGTTTATACGAGTCCACCGACACGTCAGGGACCTTCCTCGCACTCTTGCGTTACGTATGGCGCTCAGCAGACTTACAAAAAGTCTCTAACTACAACAGCTCCAATGGTAAAAACACGAAAATACTTTTACACCGTTTTGCTCCAAGATATAAATCAAAACTTGTATACAAAAAGAATCCCTGAGTTCTCACTGCTTTATCCAGCGATCAGAAAAACACGAAAGAACTCTAGGGCGCAGCAAATTCCCATTGGCTTACTACAAGTTTTATAGTATCTGTACAACAAAAGCAAAAAAAGGCGCGTGCAATATTCTACCCGCAGTCTTCGCAGTTATTCACTTTCTGTGGAGGCAGTGTCCCAGTACCATGGAGAGCCTTTCTTCAACAAGTCGTCTCAGTAAGTTGCATGTCAACGCAGTTGGCTACAGTCGACAACCCCAGAAAACTCAGAGACCCAATCAAAATCAACGCTTTCACTGAATAGTCTCCTCAAAGGTCCTGTAACACATTTCGAATGGTACTTTGAGTGAAGACCTCGTACGGCATTGTATATTCTCGCGTACAGCACAGCAGTTGGCACAAACGCATGGTAAAGATATATTATGCCACGTTCCCAACGCGTCGGTTGGCAGGCCGTGGCTTAATAAGATATGCCACAGTCAACTGCGATTCTCACCGATGCAGTGACCAGGAAGGCTGTAATACCCAACTTCGCAACTTGTTGGGCTTGTAGTCTTCCCCCCCCCCCTCTCCTGACGGTGATTTTACAACGGTGGCTGCAGTTATGGTGGAAAATTTGAGGACGTTTAGTAAACCTCGGTCGATTAGTTCGCGCTTCGTGTTATAAAGACATTGCTTACCTGCTAGAATAACAGCCCGTCCAAGCACATAATGCCAGTGCTGCAACTGGTTTACGCGAATTTAAACCCCTCCTGTGAACATTTACACGTGCATAGATGAGCATCAGCAATGACGAATGCTTCTCAGCACAAAGCCAAAGTACGCACATATTCTCAATGGTTCAATGAATCAAATTGATCAAAAATAAAAATAACATATTTGTACAACCATGAGATCGGGTATAATATTGGTTTATTTCTGTACACTGAAGGTGGGCAGCTTTTAAAAGTGATGCCAAACGGAATTGTACGTTTTCGGTGATTGCCTGTAATAATAGTACTCATGAGTGCAATTGGTATTGGTTGGTGTTACTCGTTTGTTTTAGGTTAGAAGTCGCCGGCAGATTACAAGCACAGCGAAGCAAAGATGGCGAGGTTGAAGATTTTTTAGCACCACTTGAGGAGCGCACCATCCCTTAACAGCCATATTTCGGCTTACTGGCTCGCCTTATCGCCAGAGGCATAGCTCAGGTCTCTAGTTAGAACGTAGTCAGGCACTGCTGTATCAAAAAAAAATGTTTAACGGCTCCAAAGTAACAGAAAAAAATGGAAAAAAAACCTTGTACAGACAGGAACTCGTTCAGGCGGAAACTCGTACAGATGGAACCCTGTACAGTCGCCACCCCGTTTCAACCAGACGAGCTCAAGGTGAACCTGCATGACAGACCACGTTAAAACACTCTAACGAGTAGTCTTATCAACATGTAGACAGTTCTTGGTCGTCTTGCATTCGTAACTTTTTCTATATAGCTGAGGGCAATCTGGTCATAATGCTTATGTTTACAAGCAGACAACGGTTCGGAAAGACCACTTTTTTTGGGCATTGAAAAAGGCAACATGTGCTGTCCCTTCTTATGCATACAAAGACTCCTGCTAGAGTTAAGTAAGCGTTTTATAGCCTGTTGGGGCCTTCTTGTTCATGGTTCTGCTATAACGACGGGGTGAAACATCCCTGTAGAGCAAAATACGGTACAGATAGCGTCATGTTAAGGTGCTCAAACCGTACTATGTACTTATGGTCCAAAACACTGATAATGCCGCGCTTACAGCCTAGTGCTTACACTTTGTTTGGCGGATGTCATTGCCTTGTTGCTCCCGCTTCTGTACACGAATGTTCTGTCGAGGGGGTGGCAGAACTGCTCCATTACACCCCAGTGCCACTATTTTGCTGCTGTCCAATGCCCGAGCCCTTTTTAGGGGCGAAGCTCCTAAAGCCATGGGTCTGTCCATCCCTTGTGTCTGGTGGTACGTGACCGCCGCATGCTTTCGGAGATGTCGCGAAGTGGGCCGCGCTGCACGCGCAAGAACCGGCTGCAACCGGCAGCGCAAACTCGGCACCGGGAGCGCGAGCTTGTCTGCGTTCACCAACGGAGGCGCGAGCGCACGTGCACTGCGAGGGGGAGATCACGCAAGAGATCACGCCACGGACGCAGGCAGTCGTTCTCGGAGATCGAACGAGACGCAAGGACCTTTGCTCGTATCCTCTCGTCTTGTTCGGGCACAAGTTCGCCCTAAATAAAAGTTATTTCTTTACCGTTGTGTCCCATCCTACGTGACAAATTGTGGTGAAGGTGCGGGGTAGTCCTCGATGGCGCGGGGTCTTTCACCAGGTCTGGGCCTGGGAGCATTGACTCCGAAAATAAAAGTTGATTTGTACAATGTACGCACAGTCTTACGTCTTTCTTAATGATGTAATGGGCGAACTTTCAAGGGAGAGTTACGGTTACCGATGATCTCCCCCTCGCGAGTTTCGCCCCACTTATCATCATTCATTCCGTGGATATGGCGTGATTTTTTTGAAAACACTGACGTTCGTTGGTATGCCCGGTGAGTTCCACAGATCTGTTCGAAAAGAAACTTCCCTGCTGAAGTAAACCTGAACACAGAAAGAACAGGACGGCAGCACTTTGCTCAATAGTAAAGACCAAGAACCCATAGGCCATGATAATATACCACAATGCATTGCAGTGACTTAGCATACTCAAGCAACAAGTGATGCAAGGCACGCACAGAAGAGCACGTCATTTATATGTTTGCGGCTCAATGAAATGCGCGTTGCTTATTCGTAGGGTGCATACAATGAAAGAGAAAAATGTTAACCAGCCACTAACGACTTCCAGTTTTAGCAAGGTATGTTTGTTGACTTGGTGCTTTGTGAAAGGCTAGGTGTAAAACACCTACCAAAGCATGTTTACCTACGAAAAACTTCACCAAAATTCCACCAGCCCCAAGCGTTTATGTTGCAGTCATTACATCACCAAAAATTACATCATTATTACATCAAGCCCGGCGCTAGACTGCTGCTCGCTTTTATCAATCCTATTTCAATATTAGTTATTCATCTACCAGTCCCTAAAAAATGAAAGAAAAGGTATTTCTTTACACTTCTAGCAATGCCAAACACTTCCTTACAGTTAACTGCCTGCCCACTGGCGTGCCCAATCGCGTGCCCACATTTCAAATTTTACAAAGCTAAGAGCGAAAAGGCTACACGAGCTTTGCTCTAAGTTCGAAAACTTGTCAACATATTTTCATTATTTCCGCTGTAATATTAGGGCCATGAAGGCAAATTACCACTTTGCTCAATTTCAAAAATATTAGCTTAGGAAACTCAAAAAACCCCATTCCTCCCAGGAAAGCCGTTTTGTAGCCTAACAAAATAATTGTGTCGTAATATCCACCAACGCTACATAGTTCAATGCAAATTGCATGTTAGCTTTAAAGTGACAGGATAAAACACAACTATAGGACTCACTCAATGACTAATTAATTTTTGTTTTCACTGGCTTCGGTCAGAGGATTTCACAAACAATATTCTGTGGCAAAATAGAGAAATCACGGGAAGGTGGCTGTGGAGTCGCAACATCCTAACACATGTTATTTATTATCAAGACCATTTTTTGAAGTTCGCATTAAAATTGGTATCACTGTTATCGGTACAAAGCATTCTTCATAAACCGTAAACCGAACTTTTATTTTGTCTTCATGGTCTCTCCAAGTTACCGCGAATAAATTCCGAGCCTCGCGTCTGTATGTTCGGGATTTGTAAAACCTGTGGTCGCCACACACGTGACTTCGTAAAGAAGGGCACGAGGACTATTTTGGAGGAGTTGGACTGCAAACTTTGCACAGACATAATAGAATTTCAGCACTTTATACGTACAAAAAAGCTTCCGTTTTTATTTTTTGCAAACCTATGCCGACATCGAGAATGGCCTTTTGTTATAAGGCAGTAGCAAGTTGAACTTGGTCAGCGATCACATGAAATAGGAGAAAAGGCAGGGAATGTAGCACATGGCACAAACAAACAGTCTACATCAAGAAGTCTTGCTGCCTAAAAGGTGCATGTTCTGAATTGGGAACATTCATGTTCCACAGCGCTCCCACAGTATTCTTCACTATGGAACCCCTGCCTGTATTCTGATGTTATGATATTTACTCTGTTTGTATAATAAAGTGAAACTGAAACTGAAAGTGATACTAAATCCAAGCAAAATGACGCAACTTTTTTCGAATTTAGGCGACGGACTTAAAAATGTCATAGAGACATTTTGGCAGATTCGGGTTGTATGGGAATTTAAAGGTGTGGACCCTTGACATGAGAAAATGACTATTTTTAGCCATTTCATTGCACAGCTCTGGAATATATGTAAAAAGGCTGTCACGGGTTCTCTGGGGATTCTGTTCTGTTGTGGTGAAATAATATCACGTTTATAAAAAATCATACTCTGATCAACCTGTCGGCGTAAAGCCGGCTTGAAAAGCGGCAGGTACTACAATAGCATGACGCCATGACAAAAAAATATTGAGCAACTGAGCAAGCTATGTCTGAACACGGATAAGACCGACCAGTATGACCGAGCTCTCATTAGCAACTCTCGCGCATGCCGGCCAGTGGCGCAATTAAAAGCAATCTCGTGTACCATAAATTTGATATTTCGAAACTTTCTTCCCTCTTTGGTTCAAGCATAACTATCGTCCGCCTCACGGTCTTCTACCTAAAGCTCTACGGCGTCCAGCTCTAATATCAGGAGGTGGAGGCAAACTTGCTGACCAGAAGGTATAAATTACCTAGAGCTTAAAAGAGCTGATTAAACACGTTTACCTGATCAATTTTTAGTAGTCAGAAGTAAAATCAACTCTTTACTCGCTAAGTGTAATAAAATTAAACAAGAAACAGTGATACTGCATATCGCAGAGCTTCACATACAGGTATCTTGATTGTTTTTAATGACTGTTGTAGTTAACGTTGTTTTTGAGTTGAGTATGCTTGCTCATGATTTACTGCAGAAGCGTTCAACACAGGGTTGATGGTTAAAGCTGTGGGTGAATTTTTATTTTGCATCGGTAATATGTCAACGATCACAGACAGCGGTGAGATAAAAAAGACGTGTGCACAAACAAGACCATGAAACACACCGGGAACATTTACATGGTGCTGAGACTCCTATTACTCATTGTTCGTAATTTTGGAATCTTTGTTGCATATTCTTAATGTAAACGGCACTCCGTTTCAATTTCAAGAAAAAAAATATTTTGATGTCCAGTAAGTAATCTCTTCAAAACTGCGCAAGCTAAATGGTGGCCCTAATTGGTCTAATAGTAAAAGCTTCTTCGGGTTCTTAAAAAATTACGTTATTCTGGAAATTCCAGCAGTGCCCTATACACCGCGAGATTGAGCCATTTTAGTGCTAGTTTGGGCATTTTAATCTTCCAAATGAAGCTTTCAATTGACTTTTGGGCTTATTTTATTACCTGTTGGTGTAGAGATGTTGTTAAAGTGATGCATTTTACTTTGCGGAGAGAATTCTTGACCAAAACTAAATTTTGCATAATATATGCGATGTTGTCTATGCATTTCTTTGCTTCAAACAGGTATCGTAATTAAGTGTCTTCATTGATGTTTTGGGTAAAAAATACATTCATGCCGAATTGTTTCCCTTTCAGATGAAAATCCATTTTTTTTATTTGTTTAACCTGAAGAAAAAACGTTTAATTTTTTTTTAATGCGAAGCATTTCTTAGGCTCGCGATGTCACTCGTCGATGTTGTCTTCGCCGTCCACACACTCACTGCGCATGCGCGTCGCGTCGAGGCGCAGGTGCACGTCTCTCCCCCGTACCCTCCTCGCTCTCAACAACAGGTGCGGCGGTGCGGGAGGAGCGCGTGTACCCCGTGCGCTCCGTCACTCTCAACAACAGCTGCGGCGGTGCGGGGGGACCGCGTCTGTGCGCGCATGCGTCGTAGCTACCCATGCGCTGCGTCGCGCCCAACAGTAACGGCGGCAGGGCGTGTACACGTGATAACGGCGTGGTGGGTGCGTGGAAAGTTCACGCGCTTGTGTACGGAAGTGTGCGCATGCGCGTCTCTCCCCCGTACTCCTCTCCCTCGAACGCGGGCGGTGTGTATATAAGCGGCGGAGCGCGCGTTCGGAATTCAGTCAAGGGCGTCTTTGCTTGGCTTTCGCTTGACTTGACGCTTTGCTTGACGGCACCAAGCATTAAAGACCAACTTTAACTTTACACTCCTTGCCTTCGCTTCTCCTTCATTAAATAAATAAGAATAATAAAGATGAAATAACAATTAAGCATTCCCAAACAATACCCAATTACGCAACATTCACACGATACCCCCACCACTCTGCGACGCATTTGCTCGAGTTCCCCCAGTTGGAAGATGCGCGCGAGCTTTTTTGTTTTCCATTAGGAATAATGAGGTTCAAATCCTAAATGCAAACTTTTTTCATCAAAAATGAAATTTGCATTTCCTGCACTTGCATTAAAAATTTTAAGGTTGCATGGACGTATGATAGTTATTCTGTCTTCTCTTTTTAATGCTACATTTAGACATTGCACGTCCATGGATAGACGCTACATTATTGGCTGTTTTGATGCAACTCAAGAGCTCATTATTCTCCCTTCTCGAAGGCTGCCCCCGAGTTTTACGATTAAGGTTCCCCTGCAATTGTGGTGGCGCCCAGTGCAGCCAGGCATAGCATAAAAGCGCCCAACTGTGGTCCTGTAAGAGCTCTAACTAGTCTGTTCTCACACTGGTATGGCCTCAGAACCGGACCGTTTTACGTAACCGCACCTGTACCAGGCCCGTGTGAGGTCCAGCAAGTCATGTTTGCACCTGTATAAAGGCCCAAACAAAAGCCGTCTAGACTTGATGATCGCCAGATCGGACATGCATAAACCATTATAATCTTCGAGCGGGTCGGGGTGAAGCCGCTTACCTTTTATTGCCGTTAAACAGATCCGGTGTAAAGGGTAAAGGCGTTTGACTATAAACACTGTTTTTTGGTAATGTCAGGTCAATATATGGCCATATCGCTTTTTAGAGATTCTGTAAATTCTTTAAATAATTTATAACATGCCCATCGCTTAACAAAACTAATAGAAAATTTAAACGACGTTCTCAAGTTGTTATTCCTTACAGGGTGAAGTAACTGGACCGTCGGGAACTCCCATTGGGTATTTGCTTGTCAAGTTACAATGTTGCTGCGGATCGATATATGTGGAGGATGGACGGCACCAGCTCATTATGTGCATTGATATCCCTTTCCGTAATTTTCTGTGCGCAACCTGCGCAGAGGTCGCTTTTCCAGTGAGTATACCGAACTTTCGGAGGGTTTAGTGCTGGCATAGCGGAATAAACTTACAGTAAAACGCCAAGCACACGAAGTGTTCTGGCACGTTCCTCCTTCTACAATGAAGTGACTTGGGCCGCCTAATATCAACCTCTTGACCTACACCACGCACGTGTGGTACTGACGAGAACTGATCAGTACGCCATGGTGGCATGATATAAAAAGGGCCATGAAGACAAAATATAAATGTGGTTCATTCTAGAGATTGACTCGTTAGAGTCATACTGACACAACTTTTACCGTAAACTTTGCACGAATAAGCTGTATAAATAAGAAAAAAGGAAGGGCCATGCGACCAGCTAGCTGATTTTTCGCAACAGAACTTATTATGTCCTCCCAGCCAGCTCTGCGATTTGAAGAGGTCGAAAAAAGCAAACTCAAATTAGGCAGAACTTGCCAAATGAGCTATTTGAGCTTAAATTTAGGGCCCATTCTTTTATATTAGTAATAATGGTGGTACAAGCAGTGGAAGTTACCAAAGCACACCTAAACATAGATGTACCGATGCGTACTGCTGTTGGTACTGCGCGCATTATGATTTGTTTAGGTGCACAACACTCCGGGGCTTTGTGGTTGCCCCCGACCACACTGGCCGATTGGCGCAAGCGAAAGAGTCTTACGTTACCATATTTGTCGAGCGAGCACCATGATTCACGAAATGAATATTTTCGCCATGAACAAAACAATCCAGGTGTGAATACGGTCACAAACCAAAGGCAGGAAACGTTTTGCCGCGGTGTGGTGGCGCCAGCTAGGTTGACTATCAATAAGCAAGTCTCCGCTTCACACCAACTTTAGCTGCAAGAGCTGTGCTTGTTACGTCATTGCAAAAGTCGTTAAAACACACGTTTTGGCGCGAGAATCAAAATTTTAGTTTAAATTGCCTAATTTCGCAGTTAAAATATTAATTTTGTTGCTGAAAATAAGGATGTTCTCTTAGTAGGTGATTTGAATATAAACTTGCTCGACACCAAAGCTACCTTTTGCTCTACTTACACTGATTGCTTTTCAGGGTTCGGTTTTGAATCATTGAATAATGTCCCTACAAGATGCACGCAACGGGATTCGCGAGCGCTCATAGACCACGCGTTATGCAAAATGTCACCTGTTCCCCACTCCGCTGTTGTTGAGGTACACGCAACCGATCCTTTCCGCATTTTCGTTACTTTCAATACTGAATCGCCGTGTAGAAACTCTAGCTACTTCACATCACTATTCGATTCTGACGAATTCATCAAACCATTAGCGTAACTAACCGCACGACTGTTAATTCTGTGTGTGATACTCACGAAGCTCTGAAGCACTTTTTTCGTTATTTGTAAGAGCTGTATATTTAAATACAATCACTGTAAAATGCAAGAAGAAATGCGAATACCCGGGTAACCCTTGGATGAGAAGTGAGCGTTTAGAAAGTACCAGAAAAAAAAGATAATCTTTACAGGTAAACTAAAAGACAGCCTTTTATTCTAACCTCGTTCGGCGTTATAACAGGTACTGTTCTCTTTTAAACCTTCTACTAAAACAAGCGAGGAAACCTTACTATGAAAACATATTTGCTAAAAATAAAAACAACTGAAAGCAACAATTGCATCTACTAAATGCCTTCCTTAGTACAACCAAAAATAACGTTGCTGTATCAAAAATTACTCATAATGGCATCC
This sequence comes from Haemaphysalis longicornis, assembly GCA_013339765.2. Lineage (NCBI taxonomy): Eukaryota > Metazoa > Arthropoda > Arachnida > Ixodida > Ixodidae > Haemaphysalis > Haemaphysalis longicornis. The sequence continues at coordinate 47,719,197 of CM023451.1, read as the reverse complement.
CCGCACGGGACACCTTGAGCAATCTTGGTGACTGTAATGGCGATACCGCGGAACCCGAGCCCCCAAACATAGGCTGGATCCAAACATGGCGATGTGTTGTGAGGTGAATGGTTATAAACCTCAAACGGTGGCCGTCGGAGTCCAGGTCAAGCTCCGGTGGACGGGCTCCATGTCTTTTTATCAGGCAGGGAGCTCCAGGACCTCTCTCGGTATCAGGGTAACCCAAGCGAAGGAAGTACCCCCGTCCCCAGCTTCCATACTATGTTGTATGGTATTTTCAAAATACCCCTCCAAATCATCCAGCCCTGAAAAGGGCCCGCTCCGATGTAACTCTCATACCGCAACCGACCATTGAACTTCCAAGCAAGGATAACTCTCCGCGCTTCCTCGTGATGCAATCTGTTGATAAAAAACCCTGTAAGGGAAAAATCACTCTTCCTCGTGGCAAAGTTCATCGAGAGTGTTGCAGGAAAGAACTACATGGCAAAAAAACTTTATTCTGGAGCTGTGCTCATTGAAGTCAGCCACAAAGAGCAGGCGAATAAGCTTCTGCAACACATGATGGTTGGTGTTTATTGGCGCAAGGCCGACGAGGGCAAAGAGCGCCAGAGAAGTTATTTAATGAAAAGAAGTGATTCCCACAAAAGGTAGGTATAAAACGTGTAAACTGGACATAGTAAGATCAATAAAGATAATGGTGATGGCTGGTGTATAGGGCCAGATTTGATTATGCATGATAGGAGATCAGGTTTGAAAACTTAACATCTGACAAATACTTAAACACGCGGTTCACAGAAACCATGGCGTCATCACCCAGAAACAACGCTCGGTGTAGGGGAATATGTTGTCTGTAGAGTTCTCTAAAGTGTTTGTGTCGTGTTGTGTCAAGTGCCTTGCATTGTATGAGTATGTGGACTACGGATAGGCCTTCCCCACACCTGCTACACAGGGGTCTTGGAGATCCCGTGAGCAGGTGCGAGTGCGTACATGCGTATGGCCTATCCGTAACCTAGCTAAGGCAACTTCAATGTCCCAAGAGTGGTTTTATCACGTGTAGTTTGTTGTCTATCTGTTCGCTCCAGTCTGCTTGCCAAGTTTTACGGAGTTGTTGTCTAATGTGTGGCTTGAGGTCTGTGTAAGGTAGTGTTGCCATGTCTACTGTGTTTCGGAGTGCAGCATTGGCGGCCATTTCGTCTGCCACTTTTATTACCGCCAATGCCAGAGTGGCCTGGCACCCAACACGCAGTCACCCCAAGGTTTGAGGAATAAGCTATCATAATTGTTTTGAAGACAAGATTAATGACATGGTTTTTTGATGACTTTACGGATGATAATGCACGGACGACGCTCAGCGAATCTGTATAAATGACGGATGTAGGAATATGATGTTCAACTATGTGACTTACAACCAGAAATATGCCATATGCTTCTGCCGTAAAAATACTTGTATTAACATTCATTGTTCTACATGCTTCGAAATTGAGACCATGCGCAGCACACGACACTGCAGTGAACGTTTTAGATGCATCACTGAAGAACTCTGCAGCCCTGTATTTATTCTGCAGATGCATGAAATGCTGCAAAATCCCACTTCTTGGTGTCCTGTTCTTATTGTATTGTACAAAAGACAAGTCACATGCTACAGGACGAAGATGCCATGGTGCTACAAGATCAGTGTGAGATGATTTGAATGTGTCTAAGAAGGAGACCTCATGAATAGTCACCTCGTCCCTCACTCTCTGCGAGAAGGGAACGGAAATTGATGGGCGGTTTAAAAAAAAAGAGTTTAGTTGTGGACGTATCATTAATAACTGGTTTAAAGGGATGGTTATTCATTGATGAGATTTTGGAGGCATATAGGAGGTCAACATAAGTTCGCTGGTACGCTAAGCACCATTTGTCGCACTCTACATAAAGACTGTGGACAGGACTGGTACGGAATGCCCCACAAGACAGGCGAAGCCCCAAGTGAAGCACTTGGTCGAGCATTATAAGTGCTGTTTTTGTGGCTGACCCATACACAACGCTTCCGTAGTCCAACCGTGACCCCACGAACGCGGCATAAAGTCGAAGCAGGAGTTGTTTCTCTGCACCGTACGATTGTTGAGACAGGAGTTTTAGAATATTCATTGTTTTTAGGCATTTTTGTTTGAATCGTTTTATGTGGGGTATGAATGTGAGTTTCTCGTCAAACACCACACCCAAAAATGTGTGTTCTCTTTTTACTGGAATCGAGTCACCAAAGAGTTTTACGTCGGGATCGGGCAGGATGCCCCGCCTTTTTGAGAATACAACGCAGGTACTTTTTGAAGGATTAAGTTTAAATTCATTTTCATCTGCCCAGCGAGAAAGTTTATTTACCCCAAGCTGGACCTGACGTTCACAAATGGATATGTTACATGATTTGAAAGATATTTGAACGTCATCTACATACATCAAGCAGGATGTGGTTGGCGGCAGTGCCTTTCGGAAAGAGTTCATCTTAACTATAAACAAGGTGCAGCTCAATACGCCACCTTGAGGCACGCCATTCTCTTGCACGTGAACGTTTGAAAGTGCCGAACCGATCCTGACACGAAATGTTCGTTCAGACAGGTAACTTGAAAGAGTATTCAGCATGTTACCTGTCACACCATAGGATTTTAGGTCTGCAAGAATGCCAAAACGCCATGCCGTATCATAAGCTTTCTCGATATAAAAAAATACGGTCATGCAGTACTGTCTGTGTATGAAGGCATCCTAATGTAAGATTCCAGTGCAACTAATTGATCGTTTGTGGATCGCCCTGCCCGGAAGCCTGCCTGGCAGCTCTCGAGAAGACCATTGTACTCAAGAAAGTACACGAGCCTACGGTTTATCATCTTCTCGAGGAGCTTGCACAGTCAGCTTGTCAAAGCAATGGGCCGGTAACTGGAAGGAGAGGAAGAGTCCTTCCCTTCTTTTAGGAAAGCCACTACTATGGCCTCCCTCCAAGAGCGAGGAATGTGCCCCGAAAGCCAAATCTTGTTATATAGGTGGAGGAGTGTTAGAAGAGTGTCTGAGTGTAGGTGCTGTATCATTGTATATGCGATGTTGTCTGGGCCTGGAGCTGAGGGTTTACAAGTGCTCAGGGCGGTCCTCAGCTCATGAAGTGAAAACTCCGAGTTATAAGAGGAGTTTGACGTATCATTATCACGTAAAGACTTCTTTTCAGCCAATTGTTTGTGTTTCATGAAAGTGCTAGTGTAGTGTGCTGAACTGGACACGTGTTGGAAGTGTTGTGCGAGTGTGTTAGCCTGGTCTTCCAGTTTGCCCCCGTTGTACTAACCAGGGGCAGGCTGTGTGTCTGTTGTCCTTTTAGTTTGCGTATTCGTGTCCAGACTTTGCGAGAGTCAGTGTAAGAGTTTATGGATGTTACGAATGAGCGCCAACTCTCTCGTTTTGCCTCCCGCCGCACACGTTTTCCCATCCCCTTAGCCCTTTTGAACAACAAAACGTTTCCCGACGTGGGGTACCGGCGCAGGATACCCCATGCCTTGTTCTGGGCCTCTCGCGCCCGCCTACAGTCCTCATTCCACCGGAGCCTCCGCTGGTTGCGCGGGGCACCAGAGGCGTGGGGAATGGACTTTTCGGCGGCGTCGAGGATGTGCGCCGTGAGAAGTTGGGTAGCTTCTTCAACGTGTAGGTGTCCTATGAATGTGTGGTGTAGTTTGGATGTCTCTGTAAATGTATTCCAGTTAGCTCTTAATTCATTAAACCTTTTATGGGAAGATGGACTGCTCGGGCCTGTACCTATATGCGTTAATGAAGTGGGGAAATGGTCACTACCATATGGGACCATGCCCACACCCCACTCAAAACATGGATAGAGAATTGCAGAACCAATAGCCAGGTCAAGATGTGAGTATGTGTTGTGACCTATGTTATAGTATGTAGGCTGTTTATTGTTGAAAAGGCATGCTCCTGAAGATGTAAGGAATTTCTCTATCAGGCGACCTCGGGCATCCGTTCTGGAGGAGCCCCAAAGAGGGTTGTGTGCATTAATGTCGCCTGTTAGAATGTACGGTTCAGGCAGCTGGTTGACCAGCGCCTCGAAGACCGAGCTCGAAAGTGCATAATCAGGAGGAATGTAAATGGAGCATACCGTTATCAACCTATTAAAAATTATTGTGCGGACGGCTACAGCCTCAAGGACGGTGTTCAAGGTGACAGGGTGGCATGCTAATGATTTGCGGGCGATTATGGCCACACCGCCAGGAGAGTGTGTGCAGCCATCCCTGTCTTTCCTGTATACCAGGTAACTATTCAAGAAATTTGTGTGTTTGGAATTCAGATGTGTTTCCTGGACACATATTAAACTTGGCTGATTGGCATGCAGAATCTCATACACGTCGTCAAGATTATTTAGAAGGCCTCTGCAGTTCCATTGAACGATATTTTCTCTTCCCATTATGATGTATTAGAGCTACTGGAGTGTGACTATTTCTGTAGGGTCTTTCGGGGCTTGGACTCTTGGACGGGTTTTCTTTACCTCATCTGGAGGTTTAGATGGAGGGACCCGCTCCTTCCGCTGCAAAGCAGACAGGAAGGGTCCCACATCCACCTCATCATCTGATTTGGAAGGGGAACCCGGCGTACTGGACCCCCCGGATTTGGCACCCTTTGCGGTGCCATTCGTTTTGGCCGCGACCGCCGAGGGCGTCCGGAGCGCCCCGGGTGGCACAGGCGGTGCGGCGGAGGTGAGAACTGCTGCGGTTTCCTCCGTCTCCATCTCCTCCGGGCCCTCTTGTGTGCTTTGGGCAGGTGGAGAGGACGAAAAAGAGGGTGCAGCATCCCCAACGGACGTGGATGCCACCACAGCCGCTGCTGGCCCAGCTAGCGGTGCGGAGGCGAGTTGGGCTGCAGAGTATGGCAGTCGGGGGGCGGTAGCGGGACCAAGTCCGACTCGCGGTACTGGGTCCCCGCCGAAACAAGACGCCGCTCCGCCCCCCGGCGAGCTGCGTCGGCGTACCTCCCCGAGGCGAACCTCTTCTGCGCCTCTGGGAAGGTGATGTTTTCGTTGACTTTCAAGGCAATTATCTGTTTTTACTGTTTGAACTTTTCACAGCTCCTAGAATAGGCAGCGTGTGGTCCCTGACAGTTCGCACAGGTGAAGTTCTCAGATTTACAATTGTCTGTTAGATGATCCTGCGCTGCACATTTTGGGCACGTCAATTTACCACGACAAGAGGTTGTGCCATGCCCAAACCGCTGACACTTGAAACAGCGGCGTGGGTTCGGCACGTAGGGCCGGATTGGACATCTCAAGAAACCTGCGTTGACCGACACAGGAAGGTTAGAGCGGTCAAGTGTCAGGATTATGTGCTTGGTTGGAGTTATTTCATCATTTCGACGTATGGTGATTTGCCTCACTGCTGTCACGCCCTGATCTCGAAGGCCCTCGAGCAGATCTGCTTCAGTCTCATTCATTAGATCCCAATCAGAGATCACGCCCTGGCAGCTATTGAGGCTGCGATGGGGTGTGATCTTGATGTCAACATCTACCATGGGCGTTTGCTTGAGGAGGTTGGAGGATTGTATTGGTTTTCTACTTCTATCAAAACTTCTCCCGTTGTGAGTTTCTTAGCCTTGTAGGACTTTCCGATAAGGCTTTCAAGAAACTTGGAGATTAGAAACACAGACTGGGAAGTGATGGGCTTTGTCTTGTGAACAGATTCCATGATCAAAAACCGCGAGAAATTATCAGGCTTTGGGGGAGAGATCGATTGCAAAGGAGGAAAAGAAACTTCGGTGCGGCCCCTTTTCGGGGGCCGATCACGTCTGGGGGGGGGGGTTTGGAAAATGCCATGTGATACATTGGAAAGCAGGGAGACGGGGGTACTTTCTCCTTTGACCTTACCCTGGTAGTCAAAGAGGTCCCGGAGCTCCCTGCCTGGTAGACAGGCAGGGAGCCCATCGGCCGGAGCTTGACCAAGGCTCCGACGGCCACCGTTCACGGCTTCTAACCCTTCACGTTTCAACTTCTAGCCATGGTAGGTGACAGCCAAAGTATGGGGGGCTCGGGGTACGCGGTGTCGCCACTCACCGTCACCAAGATTACTCAAGGTGCCCCGTGCGGGGAGCTTCTGCAACAAACCAGAATTCATGATGTAGAAATAACAGTCACTTTTCATAGAACTCTAAACTCTTCCCAAGGCGTCATCTCCGAACTCGATCTCACCAATGAAACAGAAACCGACATCCTAGAAGGACTGCGTGACCCCAGGGGTCACAGCAGTCCGGCGCGTCACAATAAGGCGAGACAACAAAGAAATTAAAACAAAGCACATTATTCTGACTTTTGATAGAACCCCACTACGAGAAGCCGTGACGGCAGGTTTCCTCCGATGACCCACATGCCCCTATGTGCTAAATCTACGCCTCTGCTTCAAGTGCCAGCGTTATGGGCACGGTACGAACTCCTGCCGCGGTAAGCACAAGTGCGTAGTGTGGGCAAACTGACCATGCTACAGACAACTTTGATGCTAGCAACTTCACTTGTCCCAATTGCCATGGACCTCATGTAATGTTTTCAAGATCATGGGAGAAGATAAAACAAGAAAAACAAATAATCACAGGTAATTTAAATGAGAACGCCAGCTTTCCGGAGGCCCGCAAGAGGTTTCCACTCTTTAGCTTCAGAAGGTATGCCGACGCTGCTCGCCGGGAGGTGGAGCGGCGTCTGGTTTTGGCGGCGACGCAGTACAGCGCAGCTGATATGCTCCCCCCCTCGAGGCTGCCAGTGGGAATGGCCTCGGTCACCACGCCATTCGCCTAGCCACGAGCGGCTGTGGTTGCAGCCACGTCTGTTTGGGATGCCGCTGCACCCACTGCTTCCTCTCCACCGGCCCAAAGCACACGCAAGAGCACGGAGCAGATGGAGACGGAGGCAGTAGCGGCAACCCCCTCTCTGACCTCACTGCCTGAGCCATCTGTGGTGCTCCCCACGCCTTCGCCACTGGCAGTGCAGGCAAAGAACGCCCGAAAGGGTACCAAGTCAAGCGGGCTCAGTCCGCTGGGCACCCCCTTGCCTTCAGATGACGACATGGATGTCCAGCCCTTCCGGCTTTCATCACAGCGAGAGGAATGAGCTCCGGCGTCCAGGTCACTAGACTAGTCGGAAAAAACCCTGCCAAGAGTCCAAGGCTCGAAAGTCGACACACAAACACGAACATATTCCAGTTGCTCTAAAGTAAAATACTGGGAAGAGAAAACATCATCCAGTGGAACTGCAGAGGCCTCCAAAAAATATTGATGATATCAGTGAAATATTTTATTCCAAATATATAAGTTTGATGTGCCTCCAAAAAAAGCATTTAAACTCGAAATACACAAAGTTTCTAAACAATTAAATGATATTTAGGAAGGACAGAGGTGGTGGTGGTACATCCTCAGGTGGTGTGGCCATCAGGTAATGTGGCCATCAGTGTGGCATACCACACTGTCCAACTACAGACCATTCATGAAGCTGTTGCCATGCCAACGATAATCTTCTTTAGGCCTTTACGACTATGTTCCGTGTACATCCCTCCTGACTTCCAGCTCTACGCCTGGTAGATCAGTTACCCGAGCCATACATTCTCATAGGCGACCTGAATGCGTATAACTCTCTTTGGGGCTCTGCTCGCACGGATGCCAGAGGACGCCTCATTCAAAAATTCTTAACATCGTCGGGAGCATGTATTTTCAACCGGAAACAGCCTACATACTATAATATAGGACACAACATTTATTCACACCTTGACTTGGCAATTGGGTCCGCAGTTCTTTTTCCTTGTCTTGGGTGGGGCGTGGGCATGGACCCATACGGTAGTGACCACTTACCCACTTCAGTAACATATATAGGTCGAGGCCCGAGCAGTCCATCTTCCCAGAACAGGTTTAATGAAGCAAAAGCACAGTGGAATACATCTACAGATTCATCTATACTGCACTTCTCATCCCTAAGGCACTTACAGGTTGAGCAAGCAACCCAACTACTCACGGCGCACATCCTCGACGCTGCTGAAACGTCCATTCCCCACAGGTCTGGTGCTCTGCGCAACCAGCGGAGGCCTTGGTGGAATAAAGACTCTAGACGGGCGGGAGAGACCCAGAACAAGGCGTGGGGTGTACTCCGTCGATACCCCACGTCGGGAAACCTTTTATTGTTCATAAGAGCAAAGGCGACGGGAAAACATTTGCGCCGTGAGGGAAAACGAGATAGTTGGCGTTCATTTAAAACATCAATAAGCTCCTACACTGACACACGAAGAGTACAGACAAGAATACGCAAATTTAAAGGACAAGAAACGCACAGCCTGTCTCTGGTCAGCCCAACAGAGGACACACTGGAAGATCAGGCTGACACATTCGCACAACACTTCCAAAAGGTGTTCACTTCAGCACACTACACAAACACTTTCATAAAACACAAACAATCGGCCAAAAAGAAACCTTTACTAGATAACAATAGGTAAACATCTTTTTATAACTCAGAGTTTCCACTGCATGAGCTGAGGTCTGCTCTGAGCACGTGTAAACCCTCAGCTCCCGGCCCAGACAACATCACTTATACAATGATACAACACCTACACACAGACACACTTGAAACACTTGTACATATATATAATAAAATATTTGCTTTCGGGGCACATTCCACACTCTTGGAGGGAGGCCATAGTAGTGGCATTCTTGAAGGAGAGAAAGGACCCGTCGTCCACCTCAAGCTACCGCCCCATAGCCCTGACGAGATCCTTGTGCAAGCTCTTCGAGAAGATGATCAATCGCAGGCTTGTGTACTTTCTTGGGTACAACGGTCTTCCCGAGGGCTGCTAAGCAGGCTTCAGGGTTGGGCGATTGACGAACGAGCAATTGGTAGCACTTGACTCGTACTTCAAGGATGCCTTCGTGCATAAGCAGTATTGTTAAACTGTGTTTTTCGACCTCGAGAAGGCCTAACACACGGCTTGACATTATGGAATCCTTAGTAACCTCAAGTCATTCGGTGTTTCGAGTAACATGTTAAACACTCTTGTTAGTTACTTGTCAGACAGAACGGAGAGTTGGTTATGCACTCTCCAAGATTCACTTGCAAGAAAATGGCGTGCCGCAATGGTGGAGTGCTGAGCTGCGCTCTCTGCATAATTAAGATGCACTCTCTTGAAAGGCATTGCCACCTACAATTTCTTATTCTATGTATGAAGATAACGTCCAGATATCATAGAAGTCATGCAATATGTCATTAAGCGAATGTCTAGTCCAGCTTGGTGTCAAATCAATTTCCGGCTGGGCATACAAGAATGGTTTTAAATTGAATGCTGCAAAACGTTTCTGCATTGTGTTCTCCAGGAAGCGCGGGGTGCATCCGGACCCAGGAATTACTCTAATGGCGTGTCACTTCCTGTGAACAAGGAGCACACGTTATTAGGTGTTGTGTTTGACCACAAACTCACATTCATTCCCCACATCAAGGAAGTTAACCATAAATGTCTCAAAACAATGAATATCCTTAGGGTTCTCTCTCACCAATCCTATGGTTCCGACAAACAACTGCTGCGCTTGTATACTGCTTTGGGTGGGTCTCGTTTGGAGTATGGCAGTGTGGTGCATGGGTCGGTGACTAAAACAGCGTTGCGAATGCTTGACCCAGAGCTACACTTGCGGCGCCGTCCCGCATCGGGTGCTTTTCGCACTAGCTCTGCCGAGAGTCTTTATGTCGAGTGTAATAAGTGAAGCCTTTTGAACCAACGAACGTACATGGACTTGCTTTATGCTTTCAAAATTTCGTCGCTGTGTATCCATCCTTTCTATTTTGTCTTTAACGATATATCCAGATCTCTGCTGTTTGAAATTGCCCATCCGTTCCTCTGCCCTTTTTACTTAGACTGAGAAAGCGAGCCTCGGATCTCAGCGCTTTGTTTTTATATATGTACAGGTCATCATTTTCAGACATTTTACCTCCTTGAAAAGTTTGTCCTGTATCTTCCGACCTTTCTTTCATAAAACGTGACAACAATGGGGTACCGCGAGCTGTAATACTGCAGCACTTTCTGTCTTTGCAGTTTAAATACCCATTTGCTGAATTCTACAGTGACGCATCTAAACCCTCCCTTATGGTGTCCTGCGCTGCTCATGCTCCGAATTTTAATGCATACAGAACCATGAGCGTACACAGAACCACATTTTCAGCATAAGCATATAGAATTTTACTTATCGTACAGCACATTCATGAAAATAAAATTCGCAATTCCGTCATCTATACAGATTCCTTGAGTGTTTCTCGCGCACTATCATCGCACAAGCCCCCGAAAAACCACACAGTTAATCTTGTGTTCAACACCGTTATGTCTGTGTATGTTTAAAGCACGACCTGCTAGTCTGCTGAGTCCCAGGACACGCTGGGATTGCTGGGAACGAGTTGGCAGACGAGAAGGCTGCTGCTGTTGCACTCAGGAACACTTCAGACATTACAACGGTACCCTATACAGACCTCAAGCTAGGACTACACTTGCGCACAAAACGGGAAACACACTGGGATGAACGGACAGACAACAAACTTCATGTAATAAAGCCACACTTGGGACACTACACAGTTGCCTCACACAAGAGATACACGGAAGTCGCCTTGGCTAGGCTACGGATAGGGCACACCGATGCAACGCAGTCGCATCTGCTGCCGCAATCTTCTATAACAAAACGATCTAGAACAAAACGATTCGACTTTACAAAAAGGAAATTTTACAGCAATTAACGAAGAACTGTCTAGTTTTTTTTACACTTTCCTTGTAGATTTTGACTGTCGCTCTGTGCAGAATAATTGGGACATGTTTTGCGACAAAATTATTGAACTAACAGATAAGTGCATACCCACTCGCACTATAATCTCCAATAATAACGCACCATGGTATTCTAAACACTTAAAGCACTTGTCTAATAGAAAGAAGCGTTTATTCAAATTAGCTAGGCTATCCCCAAGTTCTGTTCGGTGGGCTGCCTACAAGGCGTCTTCTAAAGATTACCTTAATGCTCTTAAAAATGCCAAAGAACATTTTTTCATTAATACTTTGCCATCGATGCTTGCGACTGACACCAAAAAATTCTGGCGCGTTATACACCCTCCTAAAGATGGCGAATCTTTCACACTTTCTGATAATAGTAACATTTCTATTCCATCTAACCAGTGTGCTGAAGTTTTGAACAACGTATTTCCATCTAATTTCTCCGAAACTACTCATGTCCTACTACCCTTACCTTGCAATTATAGTCACAGCCATATGCCACCAATTACCATTGATTCCTATGGTGAAGAAAAACTTATAAGGTCATTAAAACCATCAACTGCTCCTGGTTACGACCGGATCAGTTCAAAATTTCTGATCAGTACTTGCTCATATTGTTCCAAAGTACTAACAAACATTTATCAACAGTCGCTTGATCATGCTGTCCTACCAGTTCAGTTCCAGTCTACAAATCTGGTAACAGACACTCATCCCTTAGTTATCGCCCTATTTCATTAACTAGTATTCCGTGTAAACTAATTGAACATATATTGTTTGCTAGTCTAGTTAAATTTCTTGAATCTAATTCTAATTTTTCTGTATCACAACATGGCTTCAGAAAAACGTATTCCTGTGAAACGTAGCTTGCATTGTTCACCCATAAACTGCATACCAGTCTTCTTCCGTCGATTGCATTTTTTTTACTTTTCCAAAGCATTTGATATGGTGTGTCACAAATTATTGTTGTTTAAACTGCATCAGCTTAACCTTGATTCCAAACTTTTATCTTGGCTTGAGTTTTTTCTTACTAACCGTTCGCGATTTGTATCCGCTAATAATTTCAACTCTGAGCTAACACGATTCCACTCCGGTGTGCCTCAGGGCTCAGTGCTGGGTCCTCTTCTTTTTCTTATCTACATTAACGACTTGGCAGCTTGCGTTTCTTCTAACATCCATTTATTCGCCGACGACTGTGTTGTGTACCGACAAATAACGTGTGACAATGACATAACCGCCTTGCAATCTGAGCCTAACGCTATTTCTTCCTGGTGCGAAACTTGGCTCATGGAACTTAACGATAACAAATGTAAGCACTTACGTGTCGCCAGAACAGCTGACCAGTTACCTACTTACTCTATTAATAACTCCCGTTTAGATCATGTGTCATTTTAAAAATACCTGGGTGTTCACATTTCAGCCAATTTACAATGGACCAATCACACCGAGTATGTAATTGCCAATGCTAACCGCACGTTAGGATACCTCCGACGCAACTTTTCAAAGACCCCATCATTACTTAAATTACTAATGTACAAAACACTAGTTTGTCCTAAGCTCGAGTATGCCGCATCATTGTGGGATCCAAGTTTCGTTACTTTAACACAGTCACTTGAAATGGTTCACAATAATTCTGTTCGTTTTATTCTCTCCAATTATAACCGCACTGCTAGCATATTTTTGATGAAAAGTAGCCTTCAACTGCCAACGTTATCTAACCGACGAAAAGTTTTGCGCCTTTGGTTGTTCCATAAAATTTTTCATCACCCACACCTACGTCATCAGCTTATTTTGCCTCCCCATTTTATCTCGGCTCGTCTGGATCATGCTAATAAAGTTGGAATACCATCGTCAAGAACTAATACATTTTTTCAGTCCTTCATACCCAGAACGTCAGTAGAATGGAACCACATTCCTTCATCAACAGCTGCCATTATTGATCACGAAGTATTCAAACATGCTTTAGCTAATATTGTATAATTATAGGTTCTTTTGTTGTCCTTTCCCTCCCTCGCGCATTAGATAACATTGTATAATTTGAAGCCAATTTGTCATTTCTATTCTTGCCTTATTATGCGTCAGCTATAATTGTATGTTTAGAAGCCACTCTTGTAACCTTTGTAATGCCAATTACTGCTTATGTTATGACTGTATTGCAACTAACCACTTCCCTCTCCAATGCCTTATGGCCTTCAGAGTAATGTAAATAAATAAATAAATAAATACCCCAGTGCAGCAGGTGTGGAGGAGCCCTATCCGTAGTTTACATAGTAATCACAGGCAAGGCACTTCACACCACACGACGCACTTTCCAGATATCTACTGACGAGGAATTCACTGCGCCCATCATACTTTTTAGCCGACGAACCACTGTGTTCTCGTCAACGTGTTTTTAAGTTTTTAGCTGAGGTAAAATTCCTGCAGCTCTTGTCATATCACGTGTAATCATCCTAAACCTATACACCAGCCATCTCCATTGTGTTTTGTTTTGCGTCACTTTTACTTCTACTGACAAGTTTTAGTATTTACAGTCTCATCAACCAATATATAACTTCTTCGTTGACGGTCTTTGGCCTTAGTCAGCCTTGCGCCATTAAAAGGCAACCATCATCATAATGGCATAAATCTGAACCAACCCATTCACATTGCTAATGCTTCTAGCGATTAATTTGACTCCAGCTATACACAAACGTGTCAGAATATAAACGTGCGTCACAACATCCGGCGTGCTAGCCAGTCATTTTTCCTTTTCCCTGTTACAGCGAATGAAGTTTCGCCACGATTTCTTGCTCAAGAATACAACTGCTGGCCTGAATAAGATTCCCATACGTCATTTAAAATTGGTGACGCATCTCATCTCTGACACGCTCAGTAACATAACTAGCCTTATCTTTAGGTCCGGTTTTTTTCGTTCCTTTCTCAAAAAATCAATGTTCATACCTATGTTCAAAAAAGGCTACCGTCTATTAGTCTCCAATTATCATCCGATTTCAATTGTTCCTATAATTAGTAAAATAATTGTGCACTTATTTGCTAAACGTCTTAACAGCTATTTATCTAAATTTAACCTCTTGAGTGAGTGCCAGTTTGGTTTCCGATTTGGGCGTTCAACTAACCTAGCCTTGCTTTCCCAAACTGACTACATGAAAAATTTATTTACACTGGGAATTTTGTGGGTTCAGTTTTTTTAAATTTCAGCAAAGCCTTTGACAGGATCAATCACGACGTTTTGTTCCAGAAATTAGAACCCTACGGGGTAACAGGGCCAGCACTAACGTTACTAAAAAGCTCTCTATTAACCAGACAGTTTATAGTATATGTGGCAGATACTTTTTTTTGAAACTAAAACATTTAACCAACATTTAACTATTTTAGGTCCGGTGCTCTTCAATTTATATAATAATGACCTTCCTAACTTACTTCAATCTTTTCATTGCGTCTCATATGCAGATGACACCACGATATCTTCATCTGATAAATTAAAGAAATTGTCTCACCTAAAAATAAAATATTGCGCTCAATAACGTCCTTAAGTGGTGTCATTACAATTATTTATTAGTCCGAAAAGAAATTTATGACTTTCAGGACTTCTAAAAAAAGGTCTTCATCCTCCCCGACCTAATGCTCGGTCCTTACCCCATTGCTCCATGTGACCATACAACATTTCTTGGCATTGTGCTCGACCGCAGCCTCACCTTTTGTTTTCATTTCTCATATATTAAACAAAAAACCGCATTTGGCATCCGCGCATTATAAAGGCGAGACCCTTTTTCCCACATCAGGCACAATTATCACTGTATTTTGCTTTCGTTCACAGTGATACTACTTATGGCATGGCCTCTAGGGGTAACGCCTACTCTTCCCCTGTTTCTTCAGTTTAAGGCATTCAAAATCAATGTATTCGCATTATCACTCGCAGTTCACATCGTTCCTTAGCTTCAGCTCTGCTTCGTGAGAATCAAATTCTATCTGTAAAAAATTTATTTCATTACAATTTAGGCCTCTTTTTTACAAGTTACTTCACAGTTCAATTTCATGCAACTTTTTTATCTCAATCGCATAAGGACTAAACTTTTCGCCAGGTTTGCCCCCAATAATCACTCCTTATTACCGACTGTGCATACTAACTACGGCAAGAAAACATCTTGCCTCGCTGCAATATGATTTTGGAATAGCCTCCCTTTTGCCGTAAAATCATTATCGTTTATAGCAAGCTTTAAAACTTATTTAAAATTATTTTTGTTGTAATGAACTTCAAGTATAGACTTTCACTGTTTTTTGTTGGTGTTTCAATTTACTGTTCTATACGTCTACATTTATTGTATTGTACTGCATTGTGTTACTTTTGCTTGGAATATTGTGCATTTATAAGTAAAGTATTTTAAACCAACATTTGCGTATTATAAAACTATGCAGTCATTTCTATTTCTCTTCTCTCTTCAGTAGGTTTGCTCATCTTTATTTTTTAATCACTGCTCCGACAAACTCAGCTTGTGCGTTTTTATAGAGGGTCCCGTTACAGTCTGCGGACTGTGGGACCCTCATCTGTATATTAATATGTTTTTATACCTTTACAGAGCAATAAACTTTATTTTGATTTTTGATATAAAGCATCATTTGCTTCCGGACAAGCGCCGGGGCCACTATAAAACACGAAATCTTTCCAAAAAACATTGTATTTTGTTTCCATGGCCCCTGTAAGGAAGCGATAGGCTGTATCCGTATATAAACCTTTAGAAGTAAAGGAGTCCGAATAACCCTTCAAAGGAACTAAAATGCTGGTCCCATATACATTTTTTTTTAGCATCAGGTCAACCCAGCATAGCCGGCTTCAGGTGCACCCAACAAGGCCCAGCATGAGCTCCTAGCACAGCCGTACCCTTCAATCGGGAGCCACCAGACTCTCGCGGGGAGGGGGCCAAGATATACCTAGAGGAGTTGCCAAAGGCACCCACTTAAAGAGCATCAAACAACTCCCAACATGAGTTGGAGGATTGGACCTGCCATGAAGCTGTGGAACGCTGAACTGGAGTCCTGCTGTACCATCTCCAGTAGGGTTAGATTATTTTTTGTAGAATCACAGCAGTCCTTTGAGGCGGCATTTTAATACTTGCTGCAAGAGTTCGGAATCTTTCTCCATGCATCCACTGGCAGCACTCCATCCTTCACCAGCTGGAACGCGAGCGAGCTGGAATGTTACGCTGGAAAAAGCGGAAGACCACGCCGTCTCCAGTGGCTTACGCTACTTCCCCCCCCCCCTGTATACCCCTCTAATTACAAACCCATATATCTTGTAAGAGGAAACAAACACCCCCTTCCTTAAAAAATGTAGGCACCAAGATAAAACTGAGGCAGGATTAGTTGGATAATTATTCTGCTGGTTTCGTATGGCTGACTGTATTATTGCTTCATTGCACTCCGTCAATAAAAATCCCTCAGTTACTGAAAGCAAGTTTATTCTCCTGGATAAGACAATGTTCAATGAGCATTCATACGTAACGTTTCGAAAATTGACTAGCTATATTTCTTAGCACTAAACACAAGTGGACAAACATATCATCAACCGGTTTTTTAAGTGCGAATGCACTTCCTAAAGGGACACTGAAGTGAATTTGTCAAGCTCCCGTTTTTGCTTGCACTGCGTAGACTGGCTCAAATTAGCCCACTTTTCATCGTTTATCCGGTTGACAAATCGGTAATTATTTTACAAAGCGCCAAAGAAGAAAAACTACCATGCGCAGTTTGCGGCGGCTGCACCAACTAAAGCTGTGACGTTGGGAGGAGCGGGACCGTGATTGGACGATGCCCAAGGTGAGCAACCAAACAAGTTTCGGTTTCGGTTTCGGTTCTGTAAAACACAACTTGTGGCGTTGTTGGATGGGCATTCTCAATAACTCAGTAATCATCGTACCGCGCTTCTGCCATGTTGTCAGCTGTAAAAATGCATAAAGATAAGCCTCCCAGGACGGCTTGGAATCGTAGCATTCACTAGCCGAGGTCTACGCAGTGCATGGACGCCCTCCGCGTACCCGCAGACGCACAAATGTCATGCGCTTTTCCCCCCTATTTGGAGCTTGCCTCACTCATGCCTGTACCGTAAAATGCGTGTTCGCACCAGGCCAAGGGTCTGTTCATTCTGGCCTGTGCCCACTGCCCGCAAGCAGTCGGTGCTTATGGACAGCACGCCAACGAGAACTCGCTAGCGCGCCAGTGCCAGCCTGCGCGCGTTCTGTGAACTAGTTCGTGGATCCATGAACGTTGCGGCCCAAACAAAGGTGAACTCAATGTAGAAAACATTGGCAGAAAACAAAAAAGCTAACTTACAAAAAAAAAGCACGTACCCGCGGGGACTCGAACTCGTGACTTGCAAAACACTCGGCGGCGACATACCTGAAGCCTTAGACAACTCGGCCACGAGACTGAAGCCTTAGACAACTCGGCCACGAGACGGGCTGCGCTGACCATGGTAATATAAGGTATATATTGTACAATAAGTTTACATTTTATTTAGTTTTGGCATTTCAAGCAGCTTAGGTGACTATTTGTTGTATTGTGCTCGTGCAGTAAGCGTCCCCCGAGTTTCCGCAATAGCTCACGTCTAGCAATTGCATTTCGTAGACGGAAAAGCGTTCGCAGATGCGTAGTCGTGCTGCTGACCGCTGTGCTTGTTCGCCCAGCGCAAAAAAGTGCTTCCCGCACGCTATTTTTACGCTGTACGGTAAAAATATCAGTTGATTTTATTTCCTTAGTACCTATATTGACTTCGCTGACTCTTATCCCGCCTTCAAGAGGCCTTATATTTTCCTACGGGCGTACCAGTCAGCGAAGCGTCGCATGTGTGCTTGTGCAGAGCTTGTGTGAAGCGACCTTGACTTGGAGCTAGATACAGTGTACAACCTAACCAAGTAAAGAAAGGCCCATTCTTCCATTCACAAACGTGTCCTGGCTTCGTTTCAACTGAGCGAACGAATTGCGACGACCCGTCGGCGTCCGGCGGACGAAACGCTGGGCCGACTGACTCTGTCTGAAGGCCGGGGAGCCGTGCAGATAGCGCAGCCAATTGCGAGCTCGGCTCCTCTCGACGTCACACGAAAACGCCGCAGAAAATGGGCGAGCGTAAAGAGAGGAGGACAGCATTTCCGAATTAAGTTTTCTACTAAATAAAAGCGCGTAAACGCGCCCAGAGTGGTCGTAACATGGCCTGGGGACCCCGGACTACAATTTGCGCAAGTAATCCCGCAATGTTTACATATCACTTCAGTGTCCCTTTAAGCGACCCTGAACCTACGTCCACCGGCGATGACCGTGGCACATACCCACGTGGGTGATTGGCCAGGAATCTCCTCGTCTTCCTTGGCAACGGCGGGAGATGGGAGCGCGCTGCCTGGCCGCTGACATGGCACATACCCACGTGGGGGATCGGCCAGGATTCGGGCGTGAGAAGGGCTAATGCACCCGCTTAAAGGAGTACTGACACGAAATTTCAAAGCTGAGATCCGCTCTAGCAATCAAGTACAACGACAACACAAATAGGTGTCTGTGAATAACTGCATCTTTCTTTCTTTGTAGTTGTGTGTGTGTGTGTGTGATCTCTCTTTCGCGAACATTACCGAACCGCGCAAATTCAACTCGTGCATTCGCACTTTCACATTCTTCCCCTCGGGGAAATGCGGGGAATTTTTTTTCGAGAAGCAGAATGTGAGTGGTTGAATGGAAAGTCAGGCCTTAGTTTAATTCCTTGCCTTCGCGAATCTTAAAGCGTGGACACTTACTTTAAGAAACGTGTAAAGAAAGACTTGAATGGGTATCCCGTTGTGAAAAATTGCACGCCACCGTGGTGCAGCACAATCTCGAAGTGTACGCACGTACCGTACCTGCCGAAATAATGCAGTGGTCATTCCAATTTCCGCTGGTTATCGCAGCACAACGCACGTATTCCAAACTACGCGGCCAGCGACATTCGTCGCATTCCCTCTAATTGGAATATGAATAATCCAAGGCACCGCTTTTAGTCGTCACTGGAGGTTAAGTCACGTTGTGGTGCAGGTTGTTTTTGTAAATGAGGAGGTTAAAGTTTACCGGGCGCAAAGAGTAGAGACGATTTGGCTACGGACAAGGACAAAATTATATTAACGGGGCAAATTACAAAATTACGTGCAGCAATGAACATCCAGCTAATCTAATGACAACAGTCCTATGATAACAAAGTCCCCTGCGAGAAGTCCAACTCCAAATTGTTCGCGCTCACGTGTAGGTCCCAGTCGGTGAGCTGACTCGGTGCGTAGGGCTCGGTGCGCTGGGATCGGTGCTCTTGTCGATGCCGGTGCTGTGCCGGTGCCGGTGCCGGGCCGATGAACAACACTTTGTATTCGGCCCGGGTGTTCCGTGGACAGTCTCGACTGGAAGAGACCAGGTGTTTCTCGGTGTGAAGATCTCCTGAGCGTTGACACCCAGCTCAGAGCTTCCAGGAGGAATGTGCGGCTCCGTCACGAAGACCCCCTAGGCGTTCTCGTCCAGCCGAGAGCTTCTGGAACCACCTGCTTACTGCCTCCAGCGCTCGCCACCTCTTCTTCCTCCTCCTATTTTCCTCTCGCGCCCTTCTTCCGCCTCCGCACACACGTCGTCTTCTTCGCTTCGACCTGCTGACCCCTGTCCGGTGAGCAGCGCCTCCTCACAATTGCCCCCATCGAAGAAGTGTTTTGGGGGAAAACACTTCCGGTGAGCAGTTGGTTGGCGGGTAACAGTCCTTGATGGTAGAGGTCTGTTGGTCGACGCGCACTTAACTTGCAGTGAGTAATATGACTATCACACTTCCACGTCCAACACTCACTTTGATCCCTATCACACTACATAGCAATGACTCAAAATGCACAGAAACACTGAAAATGCCCAGAAATACTGACAAACAACAGTTCTAGAACCGGGACCGTTCCATGCCCTCATTGAAGGTGGCTCAAGTAGTCCGTACCCAAGTTACTAGCGTGAGACTTAAAACGCAGAATTCACCTAGTTCTGACTAGAAAAGGCTCAACCCTAGCATCGTTGTATACATACGGCGAGCAATATTCCGACAAGGCAAAAAATGATGATACAGCAGTTATTGGCATTGCGCAAAACAGTTCTGGTTGAACCTCATGTCACGAAAGTTAAGAAATCTTTTCACGTCTTCATGCACGTCTCGTCTATAATATTCTGTCTTAACTCTGTATTCGGTCTTTTGGGCACCTTTGCGGCCCGCCGACAAACTTTCCCGTCCGAACCGATTGGGGCGTTCTCGGTTTGGCTTAGGCAAGATCAACTGGTTAAGCCTTTCCCGGGAAGGTACTTTGTGTCCTCCAAAGAAATCTTTGCGTGTTGTCGAGGATCTTGCCTCTGGTCCAGGCTTCGCGAGGAACTGCTTTCGGTTGACGGCAAAGCAATTTCACAACCCATTCGTTGGTTGTTCTGTGGCCGATTTCAACAGATCAGGTTGAACACCTGCGTTAAGCCTTCCTGACCAAAATATGTCAGGTTGAGGAGCATCCTCCTTGAGTGTTTCTTTGTTTTCTTTCGTTACATAGGCCATCTCCGTTTTCGTGTCAGGGCCAAACGTCATTCCCACACAGGAGCTAGACATCGACACACCCTCCACATTTCCTATGACCAAGTCATAGAGAGGATCTTGCATACATTTTGCGGTGACTCTTCCCGAAAAGAACAGAGTTTCGACCTCGATGTCTGCTTCTGGAAGGAACTTGATGGTTCTGTCTACGAGGAGGACAGGGCTAATTTTTCCGGTGACGTTTTTGGCAGGAACCAAGTTTTTTCGGACAATCACGGTGTTGCACCCGGTGTCTCGAAGCACACTAACAGTCTTGCCTCCTAGGCGTCCTTCAACAACAGGTAGGTCACACAGGGATGTCAGGCATTTTTCTCTGACCGTATTTACGACAGGAATTTTTTCGCCAGTCTCGAGAGTGACAAATTTCGGAACATCTACCCTGGGCTGTACCACGCACGATGCCTGCAGTTTTTCGTCTCCCTGCTGGTGGCAATTATCAGCCCTATGGCCAACCTCCCCGCATTTCCAACAGGCTCTCGTGCGCTTCCAACACTCGGCAGCTGTGTGCCCCTGTTTGTCACAATGGAAACATTCCTTTTCCGGTCGGGAGTCTCCTTTCTTTTGAGGCGAGTTTTTTCCGCGGTACTCATGGTTGGGTTTCTTTTCCATGCAAGCTGTTGACCGTGACCCAAGGCTCCGTTGTCCTTGTGCGTCTAGGTAATTATCGGCAGCTACCACCGTCTCTTCCAACTTCACGCAATTTCTTTCTTTCAAGAAGA
Organism: Haemaphysalis longicornis; assembly: GCA_013339765.2. Lineage (NCBI taxonomy): Eukaryota > Metazoa > Arthropoda > Arachnida > Ixodida > Ixodidae > Haemaphysalis > Haemaphysalis longicornis. The sequence continues at coordinate 47,698,102 of CM023451.1, read as the reverse complement.
CTAGCAGGTTTTTAGGGCACCTGTTCATAAACTGCTCGGTGATAATTTTCTCTCGCAGGCCCGCATAAGTCTTTTCAACTCGGCCTGTCTCCATCCACCTGTCGAAGTAACCGGAGAGCCTAACTGCAAATTGGCGACCAGTTTCACCTATCTCCGGCACCGACCCTCGAAACTTCTCTCTGTAGCCTTCTGCGGTGTACCGAAATCTTTGCAGTAAAGCTCCTTTGACCTTCTCGTGGTCTAATGAATCCTCTGGAGACAGGCGACCGACTACACTGAGGGCTTCACCAGTCAGGCACAGACTAATTGTGGTTGCCCACTTTTCTTTCGGCCACCCCTGACCAGTAGCAACACTCTCAAACCTCTCGATATAAGCGTCGAGGTCGTCTCTGGAGTCGTTAAAAACAGGAATGAGCTTATGGGGGCTGATAACGTCTGAGCTGCTCGCTCCACGAGCTCCTCCGTCACTGCTGTCGTTGGCATCTGGTGCGTGAGCTCGGATCTCCTCGAGTCGTAGCTTGCGATCCAGCACTTCCCGTTCCAGCTCGAGTCTCTGGCGCTCGGCTTCCCTCGCAAGCGCTCGTTCCTGTCTCGCATCCTGTCTTCCCTGTCTTTCCTTTTCCATCTCGCTCTCTACCCATTCCTTCAGCTAACTGCCCACCAGGCCTAACTCTTTTCCCATTCCGAGCAATTTGTCCATGTCGACTCCGGCGCCAAGTGCACTCCTCTCCGCCGCAAAAATTCTCTCCTCGACTCTATGGAAGTTACGCAGAGAGTCCTGTCGCGGATGCCATTTTTGTGGTGCAGGTTGTTTTTGTAAATGAGGAGGTTAACGTTTACCGCGCGGACAAGAGTAGAGACGATTTGGCTACGCACAAGGACCAAATTATATTGATGGTACAAATTACAAAATAACGTGCACAAATGAACATCCAGCTAATGTAATGACAACAGTGCTATGATAACAAAGTCCCCTGCGAGAAGTCCAACTCGAAATTGTTTGCGCTCACGTGTAGGTCCCAGTCGGTGAGTTGACTCGGTGCGCAGGGCTCGGTGCGCTGTGATCGGTGCATTTGTCGATGCCGGTGCTGTGCCGGTGCCGGCGCCGGGCCGATGAACAACACGTTGTATTCGGCCCGGGTGTTCCGTGGACAGTCTCCACTGGAAGAGACCAGGTGTTGCTCGGTGTGAAGATCTCCTGAGCGTTGACGCCTAGCTGATACCTTCGAGGAGGAATGTGCGGCTCCGTGACGAAGACCCCCTAGGCGTTCTCGCCCAGCCGAGAGCTTCTGGAACCACCTGCTTCCTGCCTACAGCGCTGGCCACCTCTTCTTCCTCCTCCTATTTTCCTCTCGCGCCCTTTTCCACCTCCACACACACGTCGCCTTCCTCGCTTTGACCTGCTGACCCCTGTCCGGTGAGCAGCGCCTGCTCACACACCTACAAATGCTTGTAATCCGGGCGGCCTTTTTTTATATCACAGCTCCCCTAACTGAACATGGTGCTGCAGACACTTCCCCGAGTAATATGAACAACTTTGAAAAAGAAGTTCGTCGTTACTTCTTTTTGTAAAGTACGCACAGGACAACTATGTGGAGGCGCCGCACAGCTACGCTGACTTAAAGACGCAGGGAACAAAATCGTTCCCACTGAAGATTAACACGTGTTTCGGGACCCCTCTTCATTGTTGTCTTTTCTCCGTACTGTTGGGTCCGTCGCCTGGTGAGTGCTCTCGCGCCACAGTTTTCGATAGACGGCGGCATCCCCGACTTTCTTCCGCCCTGGTTATTTCTGCCTTTATTGATTTGAACACGGCTGAGTGTTCCGTTGCTGTTTTAGTTTTTCATGCGGAAAAGATGAAACCGCCGTTCATCCCTATGCGGCGTAGAAGGAGCTCAGCAGCAGTTTTGTTCTCCGTTTCTCGTGGACTGCACACGGCACCTGACACAGCGACGGTTTCGGGCGGAATGAAACCACGCCAGTACGAATAGAAAGCCTGTTCAACTCTTCAAGTACGTCCACATTTTTTACAGTGTGTGAAATCATTTATGGGTAGGAATAAAAATATAACCAAAAATACGTTTTGTATATAAAAGCAATGTTTCCCATTAATCCCAACATTTTTAAGGGGGTGTTACGCTTAGTTTTTATGTAAAACTAATTCACAAATGATTACCCTATACGCATATGGGTCTAAACGAGGGTTTATGCAGCGATGTATCAAAGCGAAAATTTCTTCAAACCTGTCTGGATGTTTCCAGAAATTTTCTTCCGTTCAGGGTTTCTTTGTATATTGCAGCAGTAGGGCGGAGCAGAATAGTTTATAGCAGAAAGTTGTAAAATTCAACTTTAATGGAAGCAGTGGTGACTCAACTTTCATTTGCTTGTATGTGTGGGCATATAGGATACGCCTTTGCTAGGTGTTGAAATTTTTGTAAACGGCAGGTGCAGTCTCGTGATACGAATACTGATATAAACTGCTTTGCGCAGGCCCACGGTATATGAGATTCTCTCAAGTAGCTGTGAAAATTTCACTTCATAAGAAAGATTACGCAGGAAACACGCGCCTATAATGAGTATTAGGAACTTCTGGAACTCCTGGAAATAATGGAAGCAAGATGATTAGGAACTTCTGGATTAGGAACTTCTGGCAAGATTAGGAACTTCTTGAACTCTGGAAAGAATGGAAGCAAGATGAGAAAAACAAGTTAGAGCTGGAGCTAGAGAGAAAGAAAGCGGAAGCACAATGTCGTGCAGATGTGCTAGATATGAAACGGCTCGAACTTAAACTACAGAAAGCCCGAAGCGGTAGTGCTATTGGCGAGTCCTCTAGTGGAGGAGGAGTACAGCTGTCGTTCAAAATGAAGGACCTCATGCAACCTTTTAAGGTTGGATAAGATATGAGTTCATTTTCGGTAAATTTTGAACGCACATGCGAGAAAGGGGATTTCCCTAGAGACACTTGGCTGCAACGGCTACCTACTTTGTTACTGTGTGAAGCCGCCGATGTGGTAGCCCGCTTGACTAGACAAGAGGCAGACGAGTACAACAAAGTAAACGCGTGTCTTCTAAAGTACAGGTTATCAGCCGAGGCGTACAGGCAGTGGTTTTCAGAAAGTGAAAGATGGACAAGCGAGTCATAATCAGAGTTCACGTATAAATTGACGACGAATTCCCAGGAGTGGCGAAAGGAGAAGGGCTTCGTTCGGCGACCACGATAAAGTAGCGAAACGCATAGGTTTAGAGCAGTTCTACCACCGGCTACCTGCAAGCGTGTGTAGCTGGGTAATGCACCAATCAGATTTCAAAACGGTGACACAAGCCGGCGAACTCGCTGACGAGTTTTTGCCGCGGCCTGCTAGTGAAATGAGGGAGGGTCTGAAGCGGAAGATTAAATCCAAATGGCAAGAAGACAGCGTCTCCCGAGATGCGAAGGACGCTAGCGACCAAGAGTTCAAGCACTGTGACGGTAAAAAAAGGGAGACAAAAGAGGACCAGGCAACACTGACTGGCTTTAATTATTAGCAGCCGGGTGACGTGGCATCCGGGTGTAGGAATCCCAGGGTAGCTTTTCTGGCGGCCGGTGAAAGCGATGTGAAGAGGAAGCTGCTGGAACCGTACATTCAGGAGGGTACGGTGAACGGTAAATGCTACGGAGCACTCCGTGATTCTGGGTCAACAATGGATGTGGTGCATCCATCTTACGTAGCGCCAGAGCAGATTTCCGGCGAGGGTGCATGGATGAGGTAGGTGGCTTAGGCCAACAGCGCGCGTCCTCCGATGACGCGACTACGTATCGAGAGTCCACTCGGGACACGTGACACGGATGCGGCTGTTACGCCTAGTTTGCCGCCAAAATATCCGTACCTATTTTCAAACCATTCGGATGAAATGTTGCGTCAAAAGCGCTTGCAATTTGGTGTAGTCGTTCAAGCAGTGACATGATCAAAAGCCGAGGAGCTGGCGGCGAGAGCGCCTAGTTCAGACAAGGTGGTACCCCACAGTCAGTGCATGGGTGAGATCAGCACTCGAAGCGTAGAGGTGCCCCCGCCTGCCACGTTGATTGAGGTGACATCGCAAGACTCTAAACTCGAAGAATATGGTTTCATTTTTTTACTGAACAATTTTTATTACGAATATTGAGTTCTGTGGTTGGTATAATAGTGAGTTCCTTTGTTGATGCGTTTTGCATACCAGATTTATTTTTAATCAGTTCATATTCTCGTGTTGAGTGTTGCCACATTAGATGGGTTTTAGTAAGTGTGTTTGATGGATTTTAGAGGCAGCCTGGTCGACTTTCAGGGGATTGTCCTTGCACCTGCTTGCTTTGTGGTTGTGCTTTACGGGTTTTTCGGAACTGCCGAGTGCACGCAAGAGAGCCTGAGAGAGAGAGAGAGATTAAACTTTATTGTTAGAAAAAGGGTTGCGATGGAGCTATTTCAGCTCAGTCGGAGTGGTTCCTTATTCACAGGTTCCCATATGCTTCCCGAGCCTCCTGGCCCCTCTTTATCAGCCGAAGTTGGTCTTCCAGGGCGGGGCTGGTCAGCAAGATCTCCCATCGCTGATCCTCTATGCTGACGGAGTCAACAAGAATTGGGGGGGACTGAGTTTTGTGCATTTTCCGATGGTGTGTTTCAGGGTGCCTGGTTTTGAGCATAGGGGACATTCTTTTGCGTATCTAATTGGGAACATGCGGTTCAGGAGAAGAGGGTGTGGGAAAGAGGCTGCCTGTATCTGTCGATATATATTGATTGTTCTTCCCTGGATAGTTTAGGGTGAGGGTGTGGAAGGCCTCTTCTGTTCTCCCTGTAATGTTTGAGGATTTCTGCATATTTCGTTATTGGGTGCATCCCTTCTTCCGTTTCCTCTGTGGCCCGGAGGTTTAAGTCTCCGGCCTGTCGATGGGCGATTTCGTTGCCCTCGATCGAGGAATTCGCAGGGACCCAAATGAGTTCAATTCTTGTTTCCGGGGGTTTCCCGCTTGTCAGTATTTTGGCGGCAGTATCTGAGATCCGTCCTGTTCTGTATCTGTTGTAGGCTTTCATTGAGTCCGTGAGAACTGTCGCTGTACCAGGTTGCGTTAGCGCCAGTGCTATGGCGGCCTCTTCCGCTTCCTCTGGCTCCGTGGTGTATAATGATGCACAGTTCACTATTTCGTTTCTTGTGGTCACTACTATAGTTGCTTTGTTAGAGAATTTGGGCAGGGCAGCATCAGTGTAGAGTATTCCCTCATGTCTCTTTTCTTCCAACAGTTTGTTAATTGCTGTTACTCTCGCCTCCCTTCTTCCTTTGTTTCTGTTGGGGTCCATGTTCTTTGGGGCTGGTTTGGTCTCGATTTGTGAAGTCCATTCGTCTGGGACTTGTCGCTCCATGACGCGTGGCGCTTCTTGCCAGCCTATCTTCTTAAGTACAGCCCATCTGGCGTCCGTTTTGCTGAGGCAAACTCGTTGATTCGAAAGGTGGGCTTCTACTAGCTCGTCAAGCGTGTTGTGGACTGCCATGCGCAGAAGTCGCGCTGTTGACGAGTTTTGCGGTTTCCCCAGGGCTTGTTTGGTCGCTTTTCTGATTAAAGTGTCTAGGTATACGGTGTCTGCCTTTCTGAGATTCAGGTATGGTGCTGCGTATGCTATTCTTGATATCACGAAGGCCTGCACCAGACGTAATGTGTCGTCCTCCTTCATACCTCTTCTTCGGTTGGAGACTCTACATATCATGTTGAGAATCTGGTCCGTTGTGGTCGTGAGCTTTTTCACCGTTTCCGACGCCTTGCCTTCTGCTTGTATTATCAGGCCAAGGATTTTGGTATGCGTGCTAGGGGTAATCCTTGCCCCGTCTATTTCGACTTTGCATGCTCTCTCGAGGTTTCTCGGTCCTATGATGACTAGCTCAGACTTTGGAGGGGCGCAGCTAAGTCCGCATTTTTGCGCGTATTCGTTGACTGTGTCGGCTGCCCTTTGGAGCGTCGCTTCCATCCATCCTTGGGATCCGGTTGTTTCGAGCCATATCGTTATATCGTCTGCGTACAACGCATATCCCAGGTGTTTTATTTTGCCTAGAAGTTTCGGCAGTGGGAGTAGGGGCAAGTTGAAATGCAGGGGAGAGAGGACCGATCCATGCGGGGTTCCTCTGTCCCCCAAGGAGATAGGTTCGGACATCTCCTCTCCTATCTTGATTTTGGCTGTTCTGTGGCTGAGGAAGTCTTTTACATAGTTGTACGTGCGCACTCCACATCCTGTTGTTTTTAGGTTTTTGAGGATTCTTCTGTGCGTCACGTTGTCGAATGCTCCCTTTAAATCTAGTGCGAGTATCGCTCTCGGGGCTTGCTGTGTTGCTGGTTTGACTACCAGTTCGTTGAGTTGTACGAGCACGTCGTGCGTTCCGAGGTGCTTGCGGAAATCATACATTGTTTGGGGCATGATGTCGGGTTCGTCGAAATGTCTTTGGAGTCGTTTCAGTACCATTCGCTCCATCACTTTTCCGGCGCACGAGGTGAGAGAGATCGGTCTCATGTTGTCGATGTGCGAGGTTTTTCCTGGTTTGGGTATAAAGCGTACTTCCGCTTCTTTCCATTCCGGTGGGAGGGTTCCTGTCTCCCATGTCTTATTCAAGCCATGAAACCTTCCGCGACATGGAAGGCAATTAGTGTTCCTGCAAGTGTCTGGGCCAAGATTCTGTCCGCTTCGTCGTGTTAAACAAATGAGGTACCCTCTGGAAGTAATGATGAGGTGTTTGTGCCAGCCCCAAGTCTCTACCTGAGACAAGACTCCCTCCTACACGGGCTAAAAACCAATGTCGTCGGGAGCTTCTCGCCGGCCGAAGGTGCTGTTACAATCGGTGCATTAGCATTGCGATGACCGTCTGCAATATTATTGAGCTCAATCACCCAACCCTGCCGTCATCTGGTTTTCCCCGGTTCCATCCCCCATTCCCCGACTGGGAGCCACAAGGCTTTGTGCGCAAGGACGCGGAGGTGATTAATTCTGCTACTGGACACAAGCTGATTTCCGCGGATTCCCGGTACCCCAAGCGCCCGCCGGCAAGGCAGGTCACAATGAGCGAGAATGGTGCAGGGAGTGATGAACAAAGGCGCGCTGCGTTTCTCTTCTGCGGCAATCTTCAGCTGCGAGCCGAGCATCGTGGGGCGCTTTGTTGTGGGTCAGAGACGCCGCGGTTCAAGGACTGTTGCACCACCGACGCCAACCGATTGACCTGTGCGAGAGGAAAAGTGCCTTCTCTTTGTGAGTGTGTGGACGTCAATTTTAGTGCCACTGATATTAGTGATACGTGTGTACTGACGTCAGCTGAGAAAGAGGGTGATAGGGGGCGGACCCAAGTTGGTTATTTATTCTCTAGCGCGCAGGAGTGTAAAACCCTGTTCACTCAGTCAAACACGTATAAATATCTGCAAATAAACTTTCTTTCGTCATCGTACCTAGCCCTTATCATGCTTCGTCGTCTCGTCTAAATGGCGCCTCTGTGGCTCTACTTGGAACCTTTCTTGCGCACTGCCTATCTGCACTCGTCTCCCCCGGTGGTCTTGACGGAGCACGTTTCAGACCCTGCCATAGCGCTATTGAAACGAAGTATTTCTCCCTTTTAGCGCAGCGCAGTCCGCCTCTTTCAATGCTGCTCTTCCAGGGAGCAAACTACGTACAAGTCGGAACGGTTTGCTGCGTTATCTCGCTTTGCGTCGGTCGTCGTTTCCGACCGCGTCCTTCTCGTTGCCCTGGTAAAGTTTTACATGTTTTCTGTAGTTTTGAACTCGCGGCACCCTTACAGAATTATTTCCTTGTATGAAGGAAGACTTCGTCTTCGTCAACACCGACGTGTTAGTTGCCGTGTAGCGCTTTATCGACAACTCGGCTTCTCGCCTCTGTGCTTAATACAATGGACCAGGGTTCTATAGAGTTTGGCGGCTGTCATGACGTCTGTACGTGCGCACAAGCGTTTCCCAACTTGGGTACCATATCAATACACATATAGAAAATTCTAAAACTTGTCTTCGTTGCCGCATGTCAAGTAAGCAAAGCTGTTGCCTCCAAATACACGGAATAAATACCGTGTTTTTCTGTTTCCATTGATCACCGTTCACGATTGTTTTATCGTAAACATGGGTGTCGGACAGTTTTTTAAGAGTGTGAAAAGCTTCTGTCAACTGGGATTCTACGGACTGTGTAGGAGAATGGGACGATGATTGATGCTCTTGAACGATTCTTGTGAATGCACTGCGAGGCATCCTACGTGCAAGAGATGGTGATGGCATACTTGCCATTCTGCAAATTGTTGAAAAATCTGTCGCGAATCTGAAGCTAGGCATAGAATTTTGGTTCTCAGTGCCTGCATTGCTAGGAAGCGCGAAAGAATTATTGTGAGCACAACAACCAGTGTTACATTGCATACGTGTATTTCAAAATTTATTCTGGCCCCTTGAGTAACCGAAGTGAAAGTACGTAAACTGAGATGTAGAGTCACTGCAAACTCCGGCTTAAAATGGGTATCGTTAGATTTACGTTGCACCTGGTAATTGTATCTTTCATTCCGTAGTAGCGGGAGTGATAATTGCTGAGGGATAATTAGCTCAGGAATGCGAAGTGATGTAGCGAGAGGAACCATCCCGGGCTCATCTTTTTTATGTTGGCCTTCTCCGGTGATTAAGTACTTTTCTCGCACAGTACGATTCAATGTCAATGACGTACGTATAATTTTTGGTTCTAAATAACTATATATCAAGGAGAACGACAAGTTGAGTTTATTGTACAAACGCATATTTACACCTCTCCTATTTTTTGTGGCCCGCGGGCTTAAAACGGATTTTTTCAACTTCGTATTTTAAAACCCATTAAGAATTTGTATTTATAGTCTTGGTGTTTACGTTTTTTTATATGACCAAAATGATTTATTCAGACAAAATTTCCCGGGTGAGTGGGCTAAAAGCAGATGGACTCTGCCTGACTAAGGCCCATTCACCCATACATGAGCATTTTTAAGAGCGGTAGCAGCGAAGATAAACAAAGTACAGTATGCAACAAAACAACATCAATAGCAACGAACTTCACAGAAAGAACAACTAAGCCAAGCAAATATACATAAATGCAAAACAGCAATCGTACCACCGGTACAACATCAGCAGAGTTTATTCCATAGTACGGGAAAGAAGATACTGCTTGACATCACGTTTGAAGACATGTATCAAACGAGATTCGTGGACCATTTTCGGAATATCAGGATGTTTGTTCAAGAAACTAGGGTATTAAATATCAAAATGTTTGGGTCCCATAATTTGTACTAATTATTGCGGTTTTGTATATTTCGTGTTTAAATGTATAATGCTTGTTGGGTGTTCCATACTGTCTATGAAAGGCGGGTTCATCGAGTTTGATTTCATTGAAAAGGCGCATTAGGAGCTTCAATTCAAATAGCTGGGTAATTTTTAGCACTTTAAGTTCAGACAACGCCCGTGAGGTTTGTTCGAAGTATTGAAGATTTTCAATACATAGAACAGCTCGTTTTTGTAGTACGGTTATTCGTTTCATGTTCGTTGTAGTCGTGGTGCCACATACTAACAAGCACTAGTGCAAGTGAGATTGCACCAGTGTGTAATACAATTGTCGTAACATAGTTTTGGGAACCACTTTTCTAATTTTGTACAACATTCCTCCAGATCTTGACACTTTTGCATCTAGCTTATCTATATGTGGCGTCCAGCTGAGGGTTTTTGCGAAAACAACTCAGGAATTTGTATGAGTAGACACGTTCTATAACACAATTTTGAAATGTATTTGGAGTTCAGTATCATCCGGTTTATTTCTAGGCTTGAACACTAGGTATTTAGTTTTTGCAACATTTAGCTGCAGTTGATTCACCTGTAACCAGGTTATCAAGTCACCTAACCAGGTGTTAACAGCCGTATTAATACTGCTCAACTGCCTCCCAGAGAAACACACTGGTATCGTCGGCATACAAGATGATATATGGTGTTTGTGGTATGTGTACAATGTCGTAATATATATTAAACAGTATTGGCCCAAAAATTGATCCTTGGGGACCTTCGTACGTGATTGGTTTTAAAGAAGATGGATAACCATTGATAAGACTGTATTGTAAGAAACCGGTTAAATAACTTCTAAGCAGCTTCTAAGATACGGTCTTAATTCCATAATAAGTCAATTTTAGGAGCAGCACATCACGTTTAATCGAATCAAACGTCTTTCTAAAATCTTGAAATAAACGCAGACTAAAATGTTCTATTTCAAATTTACTAATTAATTGATCTTTTATGTTCAGTAAAGCTATCTCAGTAGATTTACCTTCGTGAAAACCATATTGCTGCTTTGACGATATCTTGAGATTAGTTTAAAAATGTATTTAGGCGTGTTTTAAACAGAAGCTCAAACACTTTGGAAAATTAAGGAAGAACGGAAATGGGGCGGTAATGCCGATTCTGTACAAAGGACCCCCTTTATGAATGACGACTACTCTTGCTGTTTCCATGCCCTCCGAAAGAAATATTTCCCATTCAGTACAATGCGTTACAAAGTAGAGTCAGAAGCTTCGGACGGAATGTGTTGCCTTAACTGATGCATGACTTCTTGGACGAGGGAGCTGCTCCCGCATCAAGAAAATAATTGTTGAATTTTTCAGCTTAACATTCCTCTCTATATTCTACATTGTCTATCACAAGGCTATCTGAGATAGAATTCTTTGATGTACCACTTTATTTCTTTTTGTATACCATATTTTATTCGGGTAGTTGAAAATTGACTCGAACTTCCTTTTAAAAAAGTCTAACTTTGTTTTTTTTTGGTCCGAGTTTAACTTATTTCTTGTGCGCTTGTACTGACTTAAGATATCGGCGTCGCGAGAGCTAATGAATTCGTCATACAATTTGTCACGAGTTTTAATTCTGCTGTATAACTCCCGGGTGTCCCAGGGTTTTCTTGATTTTTGTATTTCTTTACTTCTTTCAAAGAAAATGCTCGCTCATATTTATATATGTAACCTTACCTTGAAAGATGTCATACGACATACTTGTATTTGTTTTGCTATACACATCATCCCAACGTGTGGATTCCATAAAGGCCCTAAAATGATTCAGGGAGTTTTCGCTGATTATTCGATGGAATGCCGATTGGTTTGGGGATACTTCTTTTTCTGTTTAGCAGTAGGAACAAAACAAAATATGGGCAAATGGTCACTAAGGCCGAATGTCAAAAAAGTGGAAACTACACCATTAACATCAATTCTAGTGATACGGTGGTATGGTACCCGAAACCACGAAGGAAAACCGAAGAAGAAAAGGCTGGGCGCACGTTGTCGCCACATTCAAGTTAGAAAGGAATCGGGGGAAGGTCCGACACAAAAGAAGAGGAGGAAGAAGCTCATGCTGGACAAGCAGCATCTCCGCGGCGGCACTTCCAGGGCCTGTCTTCGGGACGGCCAGGTGATCTGTGGCCTTCGTAAGGACACCCGGTTACCACGTCCCAGGCAGCGCTGGGCTGTGGTGGTATTTTGATCGCCACCAACCTCCATTATCTTCATGGTCCTGCTCACCTTGTCCTCCCCAGCACCCCTTCAACACCGGGCCGCATCAACCCCGCTGCATGTGAGACGCTTGCCCCTGCCCATCGCCTGGTGCCCTCGACGAGGTTTCCAGAGCCACGACAACCGGTTGCATGGTGCGAGAAGCTTTCTAAATTTCTACTTCCGTTGGAACTAATTTCCCAATGTCAGCTGAGTTAATTTGATACATTCTATGACATACCGTTTGTGTTACCCATTCTTGTAATATTTACCATCCCGTCCTATTGATCGTCTGTCATAAATCTAATCGTCCTCACTTCTACCAAAACCCGTGCATCGATCATTCATTCCTGCGTCTCTGCAACTGGTCGTCGCGTCTTCCGAACCTCACCACCATCACAAAGTGTCGTCCGCGACAGGACCGGGGTGGGGTGAGACGCCAGCGGGACATTTTGTGTACACTTTTGTGTCTGCAACTTTCCGGGTGTCCTGTGAGGTAGTCACAAGTGTGCTGTATCGGCGGGTTTTCCGTAATTGGAAATACAGGTGATAGTGATACGTGTCGGAACCAGTCGTTAGGTCTGGTGCGAGGTGCTGGTTGTGCCTCTGACCTTTACAGATGCATAGATCAATGAGCGTTTTACTGTTCCTCGTTATCCGGGTTGGAGAGTGAATAACATTCCTAGAGGAAAATATTTCAAGATCATAGAAACCTTGGTTTTGTGCATTAGGTGAAAGTACATCAATATTGAAACCTCCGACAAAGACAACTGGCAATTTCAATGAGCAGGCATATTAAAAAAATAAAATGCAAATACGACACAAGATTTATTACCTCACCGGATGGCGGACGATGAACAGAAGCCACCAGTGTGTTTAGAAACTTCAGAGCGATTAACTCATAATCTTTACAGACATATGAAAACTCGGATAACACATCGTATTGTAAGTCATCTTTTAGGTAAAGGAAAGTATCCCCTCCTTTCTTATGTGACCGGAAAACACCCTCTTTTTTATAACCGACAAGCGCCTCTACGTCTTGTTCGCACGAAAACCAGGTTTCAGTAAAAGCTAAAACGTGAAATTTGTGGTTAAGGGATTGCAAGGCGGCATCAATTTAAAACAGTTTATTTTTCATACTTCTGATGTTTACGTGAAAGATCGACAGAGTATTGCTCGAACTTAAGGAGGAAGTGCCAACAAGATTGTTAAAGATTGTTAAGCAGCTCTTCATTGTAGAAATCAATTGCGCTAGGCACTGCCATAAAAAAAGGAAAATGGAACGACAAAGCACAGTCGTTCGCACACAGTACTGCGTCAGCATATATTATCAAGATGAGCTTCGCATTCAACTCAAATGACCGGCTCTCCTTCTGCCCTGTGCACTCGCAGCTTTCTATTTTTTTGCCAGGCATACTCGTAACCCATCTCGGCGGCTTTAGCTTTCATCATCCACAAAAGCTTTTTTGTTTGCAGGGTTAGATTATCAAGAATGTACACTTCAGAATTGTTAGCTTTCAACTGGCCTCTTTTTTCCATCCAGCTGTCACGCAGTTTGCTGGACACAAAGCGGACAAGTATTGGAGGAATTTCCCTTGGTTTCGCAGGCAGCCGGTAAAGGCCATCAATGTCTGTTTCCTTCACTTCTGGCAATTCAAGTTTACCTGCCAACTCATGTAGTGTACTCTGAAAACTTTCGTTTGTGGCTAGCGGGTTACCATGGATTTCCAAATTCTGGCGCCGCATGTACTGCTCAAGATTATTGACTTGCCGTTGCAGGTTTTGCACCACCTGACCAGAGTTCTTTGCTTCAATATTCTGCGCCTTCTTTTTTAAGGTGTCAATACCCTGTGACTGTTTTAGCATTTCCTTCAGCACGTCATCGTACTGGTCCTAGAGGTGCTGAACGGAATGCTCCATTTTTTCGACCGTCTGCTTCACAAGAATTATGTCATCGACTTCGCTATTAATTCCCGGTATTTCTACTAGTTTTCTGTTACGTTTTGTCAGCACAGACTCGAATGCAGTTTCTTGTTCCTGCTTCCGCCGGTTCGAAGCTTCGGCCCTTGTAGCTGCAGATACGTTGCAGTTTTGGCATTTCCAGTTTTTTAGCGGCATTGTTCTTAAAGGCCGCCTTCGCTATGCGTGAACATGTACCGAAATGGTAGAAATAGTTACATTCCGAGCAAGTTGGACATCCTTTTGTGTCACAGATGGGTTCATTATAGGCCAAACACAGGTCACTGTCATTCATTTCGGGCATACACAGCAATCACAGGCAGGCTTTAGCAACAAGAGCAACAGCAGTGGTGGGGGTGGCAAATGACTGAGACAATAAGGAAAAATACCAAACTACAACAAACCTGCAATTGGCGATAGAAGTGTTACTTGCAGGCCGCTGTCTTTGCCACCACCGCCGCTGAGCAAATGCGACCGCTCCAGCTGGGCTTTTTCCTTTTATCGGCGCTTCGGTGACGTCACGCCAGGGCAGGGGTAGCACGAACGGCAGCCAGTGAAGATTAGCAGCACAGTGGTATCCCCCAGCTGGCGTCTTCGAGATGCTAGTCTTGCCAGGAAACAGCAATTGGCGATAGAAGTGGTACTTGCAGGCCGCTGTCTCTGCCACCACTGCCGCTGAGCAAATGCTGATGACTTCGTAGAGCAACATGCTTAAATTTGAAATTTATAATGCTGACTTAACGTTCAAAATACTTCCTTCCAAACCTCATTCGTTCAAACGGCCAAAAATAACCTTCAAAAGCCCCACAATGTAAAAAACCGAAGCATATCATAGTTTCAGCAATGCTGGGTTACCCCGCTCAAAATAGCTGCGTTAACATGGCTTGGTTCCAAAACAAACAGTGCTCTAGCATTCAGTGCGACATTTCGAGGTTTTGTAGTGTACTTGCGAGCCAACTTTATTTTCCTTTGTAGTCTACGTCGTCTTTAACATTCATCATGATTCAGGTGGCAGCCTTAACCAAAATTACCAGTTTTATGGCCATAGCTCACACATGGATATGCGGCGTCTAGTTACAAAAACCTCTATCAGTTACAAAAACTGCACAAAACAGTCTAACTGTTAAGTAACAAAGCTGGGGCAGGTAATGCTCAACTATAATTAACATCAGTGCCCCTTATATATACCGGATTTGTCACTTAACGTTAAAATACTACAAAGAAATGCTGTTATCTGTCACTTTTCAGATATATACGAGTGACCGGAATTATAAAATGGGTGAAATTGTAAGAGCAAGGGGAGCGGCTCGGTATGAAGTTTCTTTCCCCATAGACTTGGAGGCTCGCATGAAAGCAGTACTTTTGGGCGCAACGCTTTTTATGGTAAGTACTATTTCGCCATAACTGGTGGTTAATGGAATCTCAATTGATATTTTCACGTTGAAGTCAGCCGACGCTAATACATTTTGGCGGATTCAATACTGTCCCCAGTTGTTTTGCGGTTACATCCAAGAATACAAGCAAATATCTACATAAAGTTACTTCGGGAGTACGAACAAACCCGTGTTAAAAATTACACGGTGTTTCTCCATGAAAAATTGCAGACAATTTTTTTTTCTCTGCCTCAGCCAAAAAGGGAAACCAGTCGACGCTTGAAATAAATGCATGGATGTGTCCGAATGGAATGGGTTCTGTTGCAAAAACTTTATGCAGTTTTTTAAAGATAATTCTTGGTCTTTATTTTATGCCTCGTAAACAGACGTGCGGTAAGCACACGCGGTTCCGTAGAAAGGGAATAACGCGTTTCACCGCCGACGGTGCATTCAGTGTTCACGATTTGGGGACCATGGTGTCTTGCACAAGCATAGGCGACATCACTTACTTGCAACAGCTTAAAGGCATCGGTTTAAAAAACTGCCTGTGAAGAAACTGGCAGACAGATTAAGATACTCCCTAATGCGAAACTTCAAGGCATTACAAAATGCAGTTTTCTCTGCGACGGCGCACAGCTATTGGGTCTCACGAAATGATCGCGTAAGCAGCAAACGCACAACGGAGCGCGGTACTCTGGCCTCATCTTGCAACGCGTCGCTGTTGCCGAGCATCCCAGTGGACCACAGACGTCCATCGAACATCCGTTGGACATCCGGTGCCGGACATTTGGACGTCCGTCAGACATCCGCAGAAAGCCAGCGGACGTTTTACAGACGTCCGTGGGATGGTCCGATGCAAAGGAATTGCTCATCCTACGAACGTCCGACAGACGTCAGAGCCGGATTTCCCGACATCCGGCGGATGTTCAAAATTGGACATTTCCAAACCGAAATGTACAGGGGACGTCCAGGGGATAACAAAATGCGGATATTGGATGTCCGCCAGACGTCCGTTTCTGGTCCCAAATTTTTCGAATCAGGGAGAACCTGTACTTGCTGTAAGCCTCAGTGCCTTATTGATAACATGCCTTGAAGCACTACTCCAGCTTTAAGAATACTTGATACAAAAGCCCCTTCTGTAGCTTGTTTTGGCACAACCCTAATTATAAATGCTTGCACCATGCACTCTGTGGATAGACAACTCCACACCCTATTCATATGACTCCAAGAGCGCAAACAGTGATGTTACAGAAGATAATACAGTGGAACGTTGCAAGCTTATCGTCACGACTTTTCAGTAAGGACTATGCATACACTCCGGGCTTTGTGTCAGCATAAATATGAATAAGTTGTAGTAGGCAGTTACCAACTCGGTGAACAGGATGCTTCAACATGACAGCCCGCAGTGTACACATGGTTCCGTATTGAAAAGCGGTTACGATAATAAGCTCGCAACTTTCCACTGTATTATGCTACCGCAAACATCACTGCTCCCACTCTTGCCAAGAAAAATATGAATAGGGTGTGGAGTTGTCGGCCCACACAGTGCATGGTACAAGCATTTATAATCAGGGTTTTGTCAAAACAAGCTACAAAGGGGCTTTTGTATCGAGTATTCTTAAAGCTGGAGTAGTGCTTCAAGGCATGTTATCAATAAAGCGCTGAAATTTACAGCAAGCACAGATTCTCAAGTTTATTATAGAAAATTGAAACCTACCTACTAAGGCTTATGAATCTATTACCGAGTATGGTTTGGGATATTTCCAGTAAATTCTAAGACAAAACCTTCCAGCAATGCCCGCTAAAGAACAAACAGTTAGCTGAAAAAGTGAAGTATTGACAGTTAACTGGCTGCTGAAAACAAATATGACTGAATGAAATAGATCTAGCACACTGTAGATTACATGTTGCAAAGTATGGCAATGCAAACCAGATGAAACGAAGTCGCACAGCTTGAAAATTCTTTATTTAACGTCTTATAACCTCCAATGCGAAGTACAACCTTTCACGTGCCCATCGTGCTTCATGCCAGGAACATCTTGGCTCTAAAATTTCCCGAACTCCTCGTCAGCACCTGCAAAACCAAAAGCAACAATTTCATGGTTTGGGTCCTATATACGGCTACATTATTAGACACACAAACAGAATTTTAGCCTGCTTTGAACTATTTTGGTTGGCTCGACCGTCTCTACAGCTAATGTAGTGGCATGCCAACAATACCAATGATGTTTGAAGTACTTTTTGACATGCACCGCTTCAAAAAAATGTTTACGAGGCATTGGGGATTCTTTACTGTTGTGGTTTATGTCGGAACATGCTTCTGTCATCACTTCTGGCGAACTAAAGTTTTGACTTATTGAAACCATGTACAAAGCCAAAGTTATAGCTGAAACTGTAGATTCGCAATGCTTCGCTAGATTTCTTCTCACTGACAAGCTGCACTGTCTTGCGCACTAGCATAAGCAGTTTGCGGATAGGGTACTGCAGAACAAATGCCTAGCCTATTTAAAAATGAAAAAGTGCATACCTTGGTTGCATCGAGCAAAGCTGTTGTTTGCCCGCCGAATATTCTAGCAATATTAAACATACGTTTTCACTAACGCGCTTTGACGACATCTATCAATTTGAGGTGTGCGCGACGTAGCGGAGGCCGCCGTATTAATTTTGACCGCGCTCGGGTATCTTTAACGTGCGCCTAAATGTCGAGCACACGGGCGCTTTCTCTTTTCGCCTCCATCACAAAAGCGGCCACCGCGGCGGAAAAATCGAACCGCGTCCTTGGGCACAGCAGAACTACGCCCTAGCCACCGAACCACCGCGGCGGGTATGCGGATACGTGCGGTATAAAGCGCATACAGCAAGCACGGTTAATATATTAGTACACGCTTCACGCTCACGTCAGTAAAATGCCATTTACTTCGCAGAGTTCGCCGGCATAAGCCACACTATAGGGCACCTCGGCGTAAACACTACGGCCGCGTCCCTCTCTTCTTGGGGTCGTGAAATCACCCACCTAAAACGCACCTTACGGCTTTTTACACGTTTCGCAACCACCGTCGGCCTACATTTTCACCACAAGGCCAATGCAAACGCTCTCCGCAACGAGCTCAAACAGTAAAAAATTGTTACAACCCGTTCCGTAAACTTGAGTGGACGTAAAAGTAGCTACTAGCCACTGCGCACACCACGCTCGTAGGTAGCGCCGGGATGAATGCGAACGCCGGCATACTCAACGACTTTGTCTTTCAACGAGAGCCGTGCACGTACCGCTGACAGCTTTACGAAAACAGTATAACTAATTTATCGCGCTTTTGATTGCGAGAAAAGATGATTCCCTGAGTGCGTTGGCACTGTAATTCAAAACGCGCTAAGCCAGTATGCCCTAACTTCGGCACAAGCGTACGGCGTTTGCAGTACACGGAAAGCTAAAGACGATTTCCCGCCCCCTCCCACTCACTGGCACTTATAAAATGTATACCTTTTGTTGAGGACGCCAAAAAGATGTCTAGAAGAAAGCAGCAGGGAAGCAAGTTGGCGCTTCGCAACTCGCACACATAAGCGAATGGCCTATACGGCTTTGACGTGGCTTGTCACAGTGTTGCTTTGCATCGCACAAAAGACAAACATAAATTTAGTTACAAAAAGAATAACTATTTAGCCTAATTAGCAGCAAAATCAAACAATACAACATTGTATATCAATCCCAACTGTTTTTTATGAAACTTACGAAAATTGCTTGCCCTTTCTTACTTCAGGAACATAATTATTATCAAGTTGGACTCGTTCAGCCCAGAATCGAGTGTTTTGTGCGTGGAGGTATCACAATTGCTTTCTGAGCTGACAAATTGTTTGCTTCCCGCTGCAGGAAGCAGGATAATAGACAACATAATTAACTCTGGGCTAATTACCGATAAGTTATTAACATAATTGCGGGAATATTGCTTGAACCATGCAGACGTACGATGGGGTGCCCAGCGGACCACACTAAACGTCCATGACGTCATGCACAAACGTAGCTCGGACGTCCGTCGGACCAAATTGAACGGACGTTGACGTTTCCCAGAAAAATACATCCGAAGTACGTCCGCCAGATGTCGAGCGCGGGACTTGGACGTCCGGATGTAAAACGGACGTCCTACGGATATCTGCTGTCCAATGGGATGTCTCGCACGGCCTCGGCGTGCAGCCCTCCCACTCAAACAATCGTCATACCTTCCACCTCCCCTTTCAAGGGCGCTCTGTCTCGTCTATCTTCGGTGTTCTTTTTGTTGTCTGGGGGCCGTATTCTCGACTGCACAAATTGCCGGCAATTCAGACAATTTTTCGGAAGTCTTTTCTGATGGGCTTTTAATTTTGGTCACGTGATTCCGGTTGACAAAGTGGTTGTGTGTGCTGTCGTCATTTTGACGTTTCATGTCATTTACGGACACCAGTTCTAAAGTTTGCCTTATTTCTCGTTACTAAAGGCGCATACTTGTTGGCCGGCAATGAAAAACCAGACTAAATGCAGCAGACATGACAACGTAAGCCTGTCTTTGCTATTCAACAACAATACTGCTTGCAACACACACCCCCTCTGTGATTGGCTGAGAAGGCGTGACGTAATTTAAACAGTTGGCGGGAACGATTACGTCATGCATTGGCAACTTCAGCCTGCGCAAAAGTGACGTAATACTACGTAACAGCTTGAAAATGGCTGCTGTTTTTGTCGCAAAATACAAGCAAAATAGGGCAAAAAATTGCCCCGGCTTACGGCGCCCCGAAATGTGCGGCAATTCGCAGCAGGCACAGTTTCGCATGCGCGCTGTTTAAAGCATGTTTCCTACCGAAACAAATTATAGTCTCAACTGCTTCCAAGTCAGCGATCATGGAACATACAAATAACATGCAGTAATTTGCTTTTGTGTTTGGCAATAAAATAAAAATTATTTCTTCGGCGTAACCGTACCATAAGAGGGCAGTACGAGCCTCTCCATGACAAAGAGAACCCAATGCATGGCATTTGTCCATACTTGTCCTAGTAAGCTGTTGGGTCACATCATCGAACTGAAGAGAAAAATAACAATGAACAGTGACTGTTTGGTTCGTTACAGCGCTGATTGCAGTCGAGCTTGACGAATGAGTGAATCGGTGACATCGGTGCGCTCCGCAGTTTTCAGGCGTAGCGCTTCGCTGCTCTTATGTGTCATAGAAGCGATGGTCACGGCCGTCTTTTTCTGTGATCACGGCATAAACTTGTAACATAGCATCAGACGATGGCGTGGCGGCGGTGGCGGCAGGGACGGTGATAACGCAGCAAAGCTTGCAATAAAGCGAAGAGCCCAGCTATGTTAATAAAAGCGGTTGAAAGAAATAAATAGATAGCGTAAAAAATTGTGTGATGTTCTTTAGCTCGACATCGGCCTTTCGCTCGCTTTTGGACCAACGTTACTCGATCGCCTTGTGGTGTTGGCGCCAAATTTGACCTCCAGAAATATGTTTTTCTTGTCAGCCTGAGCTACCGTCTTAATTTTTATAGTACATGCCAAGTGTTTTTATATCTTTCTTGCACAATATTTCATACCTTGGTAGCGATCTCTATGAGTGACTCGTCAAATTACACTGCATGTCGTCATAGCTATAGGTGCAGCACGTCACTGATTACTTACGTCGTGCTTACGCAAAAAAAGATGGGCGAATTGCCGGCAATTTGTCCAGTCGAGAATAGGGCCCTCGGTTACAACGTTGTTGCAATGAGGCTATTGGCTACGCCTGAAGCGAAACCACAGGGGCTGGCTTAAGAGCTACGCTGTAAAGTGTGCTTGAATGGGATAGCATTTTTTGATGTCTTGGCACAGCGAATGTGTAAAGGCAGAAGGAACGTGGCGTCGACTTGCTCTGAGGACGAGAGTTAAACGCGCTGCTTCCCTGAAAAATAGTTGCGGAACATATCACCCAAAAAAAGCTTGGATCCTTCTACGCCAATGTGGCAACTACAGGAATTCGTATGCGCAGTACATCCAGCAAGGGCGCGAAGTGAGGCTTGCAGATTTGTAGTGTTAAACGTTTATATTGTTACGGCAAGGTGCACGTTCTGCTTTCGCCAATGCGTATCTTTCGGTGTGTAACCACTAAATAGAGACTGCAGATGCTGGAGCTTCAGCATCTCAACTTTTCGGTCATCGTGTTTTGAAATGGCAGCGGGGAAGTTGAGAATAAATTAAACGGCGGAGGCCTACGTTTAATACACCCCGCTTTTTAGAATAAGGTATGGGTTGTTTAAAAGGTATATCAACAAAACCAAGAACTAATAGCGCTCTTTTTACAATTTCAGGACGGCAACATGACTTAATGCGTAGGACAAACGACTGCTTCAAGGCAGGTTTCAAAATTGCGCTCTCGAAGAAACATCATGAATGAAAGTTTATTGCTCTTGCATGAAAAACAACAATGAAGTCTAAGTTATAATGTATTGTGAATGAATGACGTTGGTGTCCTCAGATTATTGCCCAACATTTATATGGCGCGTTAGAGCGTGGTCTGGGCATTTTCTCGATGTCAAATACATTACTGGCGTAATAAAGCATGTCGTGTTAACACTGCGGAGCGTCTCGTATTGGTTCACAACATAACTTACTGCAAGAAGTATTAGGCAGGACTTTTTAAATATGATTTTTAACGTAGAATGTTCTTTTATATGTTGCATCAAGTTTGGAGATTATAATACTAAACCATCTCCGATGCAAATGTCTTCAAGTAAAACGCAGGGTCACTGCTTGAAGGTCATTGAATAGATGAAGTAGATACGACAGCCAGCTTTTTGCGAAAAAAAGAGCGGCAAAGGCTGACGCCTATACCACCCTCGTTTAAACTGTGTTTCGTATTCATTTATCGTCTTTATGACGACCGAAACCAAAGATGCTCTGTCGGACGGTGGTTTTAAAAAGTATATTTGTAGATTTCTTTGTCGCTGTAAGTTCGGCTGGTTGCTGTCTATTGAAATTACAAAATTCTTGGACACTTCAGTTCTTTGTTGCGGTAGGTTTGGCTGATTGCTTTTTATTGAAAACAAAAATTTCTTGAAAATTTAGGCACCCCTTACGATGTCGTGAATGATAGATAGATAGATACAACTTTATTTGAGCCATTGAAGTCACCGTTGAGGCGGCGTCCGACGGGGTGGTCCCTTATTCACAGTGCCCACAAACGGCCAGCACCTCCACACCCCGGGCCACTAGGGCCGCGTGGGTCGTGGAGGTGGGGCTGGACCGTATAATCTCCCATCGCTCTTTGGGGGAAGGAAGTAGGGGGTGTTGGCTGGCGATGAGATTTGTGGGTTGGGGGATTTGAGTGACGTACACTGCGCAATCACATGTCGCAAGGTGCCTTTTTCTTTGTGACAGAAGGGGCATGTGTCTTCATATTGTTGTGGGAACATGCTGTGTAGCAATGTTGGGTGTGCCAGCGACCCCACTAGAATTCTTCTTAATATTGTTTACTCTTTCCGTGTTAGTGTACCATGGGGTGCAGGCAGTGTGCGCCTGTCCTCCCTGTACATTTCTGTTATCTCTTTGAAACTAGTGACGGGAGTCAAGTCGTCTTCTCCTCCATTCGCCTCCCCTTGTGCCCTGCGTGCCATCTCTCGGGCGTAGTCGGCAATTGTGTTGCCTATTAATGAGGAGTGAGCGGATGTCCATACGACCTCGACTACCCTTTCTGGTGGCTCTCTGTTGTTTATAATGTTTGCTGCCAAGGAGGAGATCGCGCCCTTCCGGTGGCTGCAGTAGGCCTTCTTGCTGTCAGTGACGACTACCCTTTCTGGTGGCTCTCTCTTGTTTATAATGTTTGCTGCCAAGGAGGAGATCGTGCCCTTCCGGTAGCTGCTGTAGGAGTTCTTGCTGTCAGTGACCACGACCTCGACGCCGGGTTGAAGCAGCGCTAGTGCCATGGCCACTTCTTCCGCTGTGGTTGGGTCTTGTGCCCTCGTGGATGCCGTGGTAATTAGCGTGTTTCGAGACGTTATGGCCACAGCTGCTCTGTCGCTTCCCTGTGGTAGGGATGCGTCCCTGTACACCACGTGAGGGTAGTCGCCGAATCTCCTCTCCAGAGCTACTGTTCGCGCCTTTCTTCTTCCCTCGTCCTCTCCCGGCGTCATAATACGTGGAAAGGGCTTCAACGTGATTTTTGCTCGCCAGTGTTCTGGTATGAGGTCCGGTGTTGGCATCAGCCCGATCTTCCATCCTATCTTCTGGAAAACCCTTCTGCCGGGTTCGGTGCAGCTGAGTCGCATCCTCTGGTTGAGCAGGTGGGCTTCCACAAGCTCGTCCACGGTGTTGTGGACTCCCATTTCATGCAGCCGTTTGGTGGACGTGTAGATGGGGAGTCCCAGGGCTTGCTTCGTTGCCTTTCTTATAATAATATCTAGTCCTTCCCTCTGTGTCTTCGTTAGTTGCAGGTACGGTGCTGAATAGATGATTCGCGAGATGAAGAAAGCCTGAACAAGGCAGATTGCGGCGTCTTCTTTTATGTTTCGATTCCTGTTGGCTACCCGTCTCAGCATACCCAGTACTTGTTCCGTGGTGGTTCTGATCTTGGCAAGGGCTGCGTCCGCTTTACCGTCGGTCCTCAGTATGAGCCCCATTATACGGAACTGTTGGGTGGGCTTTATCTCGATTCCGTCTATTTGAAGAGTGATTTGACTCCTGGTCTTCTTGTTAGCACCCGGTTGGACTACTAAGATCTCAGATTTTTGGGGGGCGCAGCTCAGGCCGCACGACGTAGCATACTCATGCACCGTCTTCGCCGCTTGCTGCAATGTTTCTTCCATTCACCCCTCAGACCCTGCTCTGTTCGTCCATACCGTGATATCGTCAGCGTAAAATGCATGGTCGATTCCTTTAATCTGTTCCAATACTCGTGGCAAGGGCAGGAGAGCGAGATTGAACAGTAGAGGTGAGATCACCGATCCCTGGTGTGTGCCGCGCTCGCCCAGTGTTATGGGGTCCGAATTGGTTCCTTCTATCGCCAATGTTGCCGTTATGCCCATTAGAAAGTTTCTGACATACTGGAAGGTCCTGCGTCCGCATCTCGTGTTAAGATTCCGTAACACGCTGGCGTGGGTTACGTTTTCAAACGCTCCCTTGACATCTAATGCTAGGATGACCCTTGGTCCGGCTCTCGTGGCCTGTTTGACCACCAGCTCGTGAAGTTGAATCATGATGTCTTGTGTTCCGAGATGTTTTCGAAATCCATACATGGTGCCGGCATTTGTCTTGTGGCCTCGAGATGTTTTTGGAGTCGTCGCAAGACCATGCGTTCCATTACCTTGCCGACGCAGGATGTCAGCGATGTCGGCCTAAGGTTGTCTATCGACGGGGGTTTCCCAGGTTTCGGTATGAATCTAACTTCGGCTTCTTTCCATTCGTACGGCAACGTCGAGGTCTCCCAGTCAGTATTGATATACTGTAAGAGTTCTTTTTCTGTTTTACCACACATGTTAACTAGGAGCTTATACGTAACGTTGTCCATGCCGGGGGCGCTTTTCTTGTTGCTGTCGTCGATAGCCGCCCATAACTCTGCGATGGTGAATGGGCGATCTAACTCTTCGTTGATGGGGGTGAATTCCTTTTTTTGTTTGCGAGTACTTCTTTTTAAGTGCTTTCAGGAGGTTACGTTCCCTGCCTTTATACGTGTTTAGTACATTGGTCAGTTTCCGAGTCGTTGTTGTTTTATTTTGTGTTGGGTCAATTAGATGTCTCAGTAGCTTCCACGTTTTACCGGCAGATAACTGTCCTTGAAGGCCCTCACACATCTTGTGCCATTTTTCTCCGCATAGCTTGGCGGCATATTCTGCTATCTCTTTGTTTAGTAGTGCAATGCGTCGTGCCAGCTTTCTATTCTGTCGTTGACGCTTCCACCTGCGGGTCAGCGAGTGTTTGGCTGCCCACATGTTGGAAAGCTTGGCGTCAAGTAATGGGGTGTCTGTTGTTATGATCTCCTGTGTAAATTTGCGAAGTGCTTCCCGTAGTCTTTTGGCCCATTCAGCATATGGCTCTATGGGATTCTCGGCTTCTGTCTCCACTCATTCTTGTGTGGCGCAACGCTCTTGGGTTATGTTTCCTCACATTGTCCCAATCTGTGACTCTTGCTTTCCCTAGCTCTGCTTTGTATTTGGGTCCGTGTATGTCGATGTTAATGATCTTGTGGTCGGAGCCTAGGTCGACGTCGTCACACTTCCATTCCATCTCGAGCGTTCCCGACATCCATGTTAGATCTGGCGGAGTGTCATTGGTGACACTGTTGCCGGTTCGAGTTGGCACTCCGGGTTCGTTGCGAAGTGTGAGGTTATGATTTTCCATCGCCTGTATAAGAGCTTTTCCCCTCTTCGATGCGAGCTTGTAACCTCACATCGGGTGTGGTGCATTGAAATCACCTAGGACTAGAAACCGTCTGTCTTTCGCTAGTTGCTTCGCGTCCCCACTATTGCATCAAAGTTGTATGGATGCTTAGCACCTGGTCTGCAGTAGATGTTCAGTATGAATATGTTTCTTGTGCTTCCTATGTCTCCTGCGTGTACTCCACGTGTGCGAGATAACCTCTGTGTTGTGCCGTGACGTGTTGCGTTGCAGCCACGGTGTTTCGTACAGGGATTGCTGTGCTCTTCTCTGTTGGGTCCGTATATGTTATATATCCTGGAGAACGTGGCTTTACTTTTGTTTCCTGTAACATTATGATGACTGGTTGTCTGTACTTGTCTCGTCCTCCGATGTGCAAGATGAGTTCCATGTCTTTGTCTCTGAAACTCCGGCAGTTCCATTGATAGACAATAGAGACTTCCTTGGTGCCTTTCCGTTTCCGCTGCCGCTTACTGTTGGGATTCAGTGCCATCTTTTGGGCTGACGTCTATGCAACCTCGCCTCTTTGCGATGGGCTCTTTCAGCCTTTCAGCCCTCTCCTTGTTGAGAGACCCGTACCGGTTGCGAACTTCCACAGCGCTTACTCTGGCCGCAAGGCGATCGTGCCTGACCTCCAGCGAGCTGATACGGTCTTCCAACCTGCCTAATGCTTCCAGAATGGCCGCCTCACCTGGTGTTATGTGCGTCTGCTCGTCTGCCTTCTTATTAATTGTTGGTTGCTGGTTGATGTCCTGTGGGGCTTCTTCTGCTTCCATCTCTTGCGTTTCTGCATTCTGTGCTGTCTTGGGGGGTGCCGAGGACGGCGACCTCTTTCTAAGCATTTTATGTGGTCCCTCACGCGTGGTAGCTACTGGTGTTTCTTCGTGTTTTTGTGTCTTTTTCTGCGGCGTGTTACCTGTAATTTTCTCTAATTTGCTCATTAACTTGTGAATCTGCGCATTTTCTTGTTCAATGATGTTCTTTAACTATGTTACCAGTGCGCTTTCACTTTGTGTAACATGTGAGGGGTTGGCGGAAGGGGATTCAGGGGTTCGAGCATTTGGAGACTCATTGGCCCAGCCCACCTTTGTATGAGTGTTCCCGCGCTGGTCTCCAGGGCCGCCCCTCGATCTCGAACGTCCTCGTTGTATCCCGTTCTCCTCAACGTCGCCGCGTCCGTCACCGCCCCGGGCCGCCGACGCCGCCCGTCCAGCTGTCTCCCAGCGCCGGTTCCCGGCCTGCGCCTCCGCCCTTGACGGGGAGCGCCCATGGCGGCCACTTCCGCTGCTCCGCCCTCTTGACTGCGGCCCTCGGCTGACGCTGCGCTCTCGGCGCAACGTTGGGAAATCTTCGCCAAGTTCTTTCTGTTCTTGTTCTTGTCGTCGTTCCCATTGTCGCCTTCGCAGCACGTACGGGGTTTTGAAACAATTGGTGCACACTTGGCCGCCTGTAACGTGCTGGCCGCCACATAGTTGAAACTTGGGCTTGCAACGTGTTGCGTGGTCTTCGTCAGGGTTTGGCTGCCCGCACCTGATACACATTCTTGTGTCGGGGAAGGGGAGACGTCACCCCGGTGCTCGAACTTCCCGCACTGTCTGCATACGTCGTGGTGTTTGCGATACAGGACGCACTGCATCAACATAGGGCCGTATTTGACTTAGTTCGGTACCCTCGTCCCGTCAAACAGTACTATCACCGCAGACGTCCCTCGAATGCGGTGCGCCTGCAGCGCGGTGGGGTTGGTCTCATTTACAATGTTGTCGTTGATCTCCTCGTCCGTATGGGCGGCATCAACTCCTCTGATCACGCCTCTTGATGTTCCTTCTGCTGCGGCTCTGTATGACCATATTGGGTGTGCTGTTTCCCCCACTGTGAGGTTACGCATTCTGTTGTAACGCTCGGCTTGCTCTTCACTTGGCGTGCGTATTACGATGATGTTTTGAGCGGGGTTTGGGCAGATGGTGTCCATCTTTGCTTCTTCCTTGCTAATTGGGGCTGCCGCAACGACCGCCGCCATTATTGCCGTAGCTTCAGTACGAGTGACATTTAAGCCGCCACGTGGTCGGATGATGATTTTGGTCTCTTCGCGTGGCATTGCCGACATACGTGCCGCCTTCGATTTTCTCGCTGTCACCCTCTTCGCATAATTGACCCGCTCCCTCGGTCTGGATTGATGTTCAGACGACGAAAAGGACTCACCGGCTGCCAGCTCGGTACCGAGGCGCTTGCTGCGTCTGCTGTGGGCCGTCCATCCCACCATATCATTAGGCACAAAGACCTCACTAGGTACTTCCACACACATTGGTCCTCCGTGGTTGCCAAGTTGCAACCCCTTCACTGATCTCGCACTCACTTCCATATCTGTCGTTTAGTCCATGCTGGACCGCTGAAGGCTGGCCGCAAGGGCCGGGAGCCGCCCGCGGCGGAGTCCGGTCGGCCGCGCTAAGCCTTGGCGTCACAGCCGATTCGGAAAAAGTCCGGTAAATCACCAAATTCGATGTCTTCCGTGCCAAATCCGGTATCAAATTGTAGCGGATGGCATTCTGCAACTCGTGGTATTCTGGAATTCAACAAACCGTGAAACTTTCGGCGGAGTAAAACATTTCCTCGGGAGCCGAGGTGAAACACGGCTGCACCCTTTGTCGTCGTCGTCGTCTTCCTCCCTTCCTCTGGTGAATGGGAAAGCATTTGTGTTGAAGTATAGAATCGATATGCCGGTATTGTGAAGGTTTTCTTGTTTCGAAGCTGCCATTCCCGTATTTAAATTTCATGCTATCACCGCATACACCACCCCAGGTTGTACCGCAAAAAGCCGCGTGACTGTTTCGTGCGGTCGAATTCCGTGGCAGTGGCAGTGTTTAGTTGAACACGTTTCCGTCTCAGTATCATAATACTGATCATATTCTCTGTCATCATCACAGTTTTTATTTTTAAGGGATGAAGGCTTCGGGCACGTTCGAGCCTTGGTAAACGACGGACTGATATACTGCCCCCCACACTTAAATTCATCTAAAAAAGAATTATTAATGCTGAACATTATACTCAAAATATATATACAGCGGCCAAACGTTTGCCCGTAAGCACTAACTTTGCCAAACTCGAAACCGTGGGCCTGAACAACAGTGTAAAAGAGCTCATTGGAACCCATCTCGAATCACCAAGCCCACTGGCGGCCATATTCTTCAAAGGCTACAAATCTCCCTTCTAAAACACTCCCTCCCGCCCCCCCCCCCCAAGACAAGACTACACTCCATCACGATCTCTAAGCTAAGATAGTTTTGCTATGCGAAGCCTAGTACCGTGATACTTTTCATATTGAGAAGAACTGCGAGCTGGGCGTGTTGGTACATGTTCCAGGTGGGAAAAGCGCTACAGTAACAAGGACAAGTGAGTACACGGGACAAAGCGCTTTCATATTGGTTCACAGTCCAAAAGGCAATATTACGCCAAACGGCGGTCGCAACAGTTTTAAGCATTGCATCTACAATAACTGGCAAACCTGAAGTCCACTACGTAAAAGCAGCGGAATATCTGTGGCATTATGACTTCAGAATATTCTCTTATTCTCTTATTATACTTGAAATCACGTACAACAAACTTCATGGCCATCCGCGCCATCACCAAGCCCAGGCGAGAAAGGAGGCAATTAAATGAGCGCTAGCGCAAAAGCCACCCATGCCCATAATCATCACCGATTCCGAAGCAGAAGTTCGGAATTTCGCCTCTTGCTTCACTTCTCCGCAGCCACTCACTCTCCAACAAGCACCCCTGACGCCCCCAGTAGAAATGCTCCGTACTCAGGTGGACGTTGGCCAGGGGAAATTAATTTGCCCACAGCGTCACTCGAGAACTCACCATCCGATACGAGCCAGCTCGCATCCTAAGGGGGCCGCTAGATGGCTGAAAAGGCCAGATGTCCACGTACAGTAGAATTACGAGACATTAGTGCTTCTCTCGCCGTGTCTATCCCCCGGCACCTACCCAGCTAAAAACTCATTACCAATTCACGAAGCCGTTCACACTACTCTGTGTCGGCCAGCTTTTCGATACCCATAGCACTTTGTGTGGCGATGTCAGAGAGTTTGATCCACTATTAGCCACGCCTGAGCATTGGGGCGAGACGTTGCGCTTCCCAGTACGCTTGGCTCAAACTTTACTGGGCACCTGGGCGTTCCCGGTCAATGCGCGAACAGCTCCCCTATCGTCTTCTGCGCTCGTAATTAAATGTGTTTCTCCTGTTTTGCCTTCCTTCACCCATGTATGTAATATCATGCCACAAGGTACCATCTGGTGCTGTATTTTTTAGAGCCCACGCTCTCGGAATATCGAAACACACCTGCTTAAAAAACAAAGGATTCAGTAGTATAAACATAAAATCACTTAAAAAATACCTTGAGGACCCCAAGAAAATTTAACCTCTGAATGTAAAATCATAAAGGTTCAATTGAAGGCCACTTAGAGGTATGTGGAGTTTTCGCTAAGAACGTTTTCGAGATATTTTGTGCAGTACGTATACTGCTTTATTATTAAATTAGGGCTTACATTTCGAAGCTAGGATATAAGGAGTGAACCGGAGTCATTTTGGTGATATTGCTCGTGGCTCAAGTGAATTTACTCTCACATAGTGTGCGCGCTAACGTCTGTCCATATGTAGACTGAGCACTGGACCTGGTAAGTTTTGGTTTGGTTTGGGTTTGATTTCGTAGCCATGCTATCTTGAACCTCTGAAGGGCACAGGTTTGCCCTTTATACTTGTGCGACAGTCAAAGCAGGTAATAGCGGTCCCGCTTCCGTGTGACTTGAACGCAAACACCCTAGCCCGCAGTTTGAGAACTGTGGATCGCTGGAATTCATTGAGCGTTTGTTTGAGAGTGCTCCGCATTTATGCAGGCAAGTTCCATTCTTGTGCAACAGCTAAAGCGCCTGAGCAAAGCACCGATGGCATTAAAAGTACTTCTAGGTCCATGGACCTTTTCACCAGCTGACGGCGAAATACTGACCGCATTGTTGACTTATCTGGAGGAGATTGGCATCACGTATTCGGTGAGATTGGCACTTAATGTTTAGAAAAACAATCTTCATACGGGTTCATCGCGCTACTGACACAGGCTGAGTGCTGAATTGTAATATTCTCCCTTCTTCAATTTCTTTTCTTTCTTTCTCTTTCTTCTGCGGTGTATCTATTGGGCGTTCCCTTCCCTCTTAACCAAACCAGTACCATGTCGGTGTCAACTTCTGGCAAACACCTCTGCCTTCTGTTCTAAGAGCCATCTCTCACTTTATCTGTCGCTCTATCATACACATTCAACGTTCACGGCCACACGTCATCCATCAGGGCGTGTTCCTTTCGGAGTTGGCACTGCACGTCTCCTTGTGTTGGGTATTCGGCTTTTTTTATCCCAGTTTCGAGCTGTTTCCTTCGCTCTAAGTAACATGCACTCACAGGCCTATCTAATAACTGTGCCCAGTTCGCAGATTTCTTATGGCATCGGGTGCAGCCAGCTCTCTGATGAGCTAACAGCGTGACATTCTGAAGTTTTGTGTTTTAACTAGGCTGCATTTCTACGTCAAGGTCATCAATGAGTCGCAAGAACAACGCAGAAAAAAAAGATCCTGATGCCAAAATAAGCCTGTGCCCCTAGTTGTGCTTGCATCAGGTCCAGCCACTGTGCGGAAAATGAAATTGTTGGTTGTACTTGTGAATGAAGATGTTTTATTGTGCTTCTGCTTTAAGAATGAGCTGATAACGGCATGCCTTGTTCTTAAAAAAGAATTCGGAAAGCTTGCACTCACGACCAAGACTTGAACGGCCAAGCTGCTGTGGGTGAGCATTCCGACACATAGGTGTTTCGGTATCATACTTTCTTTGCATAGTTTCGGTTTTAGTAATCGTCGTCATATGCATAGAAGAGGTCGCCGTCTTTTCGCGGCGAGTAGTGGATGCAAAGTCATCCTCACCTTGTAGACTCACCGTGCAAGCTCTTCATCATCGACTGGAGGCAGTGCTGGCAAGTAGTCCCGGGAAGGAATTTGGAACTCTCGCAGCCAAGAATCCAATTATCCATATCACATTTTTAAAAATGCGGTGGCCGCGGTGACTAGGCCTCTCCCGCGCAGGGTGTCTTTTAAAATTGAGAATTTGCGACGGAGTATTTTCTTACATATGCTGTAACGTTTGACAAGAGCGCTGCAGGTTTTTTTTATAAAGCCACTGCGCGAGCCGGGACTTCGGCGTATGCCGCGAGGTGCATGCTCACGAGCGCTCGGAATTTTGTTGGTATGTTTTCCTGCAATGGCGCACTTACGGCTTGTACAACAGTTCTGCTTTTAGGATTACCAACTTTCGTTAAAGTTTTTATAAATGGCGAACATAAAACGATTGGCAATGCGTTTCTTTTGACTCGGCGTGAAGCTCTTCAATAGCGGCAAACCCGGGTTTGTGTGGCGTCCACACACGCTTCAGCTTCCTCAATGTCGTTTTATGTTGATCGCGTAGGCGTTTAGGTGATCAGAGCGTCTTTCTCACTCTTTTACCATCTCGGTGTCCGGCCGCAACTATTACTGGCATACTGGCACGGTGCCTGTCTCATTCGCATCGCCGTACTGCTGCGCGTTGTATGTAAATAGCTAGCATGTTCAAGTCTCACTACACGCGTATCGATAGCAATGTACAGCTGCGATATTTACAGCGCGTTCGCTGAACTAGTTTTGCTCATTACATTTCGCTTCCGCCTATGCCTGAAAGCCCGTCA
This sequence comes from Haemaphysalis longicornis, assembly GCA_013339765.2. Taxonomy (NCBI): domain Eukaryota; kingdom Metazoa; phylum Arthropoda; class Arachnida; order Ixodida; family Ixodidae; genus Haemaphysalis; species Haemaphysalis longicornis. The sequence goes on along the minus strand of CM023451.1, from coordinate 47,666,125 downwards.
CCACGTAGAAGAACTACAGCGCATGCTTCGGTGGGGCCATCTCACGTCGTCGATATAAGGTGTGTGGGCCGGTAGCTCTTCCTGAGCCCACTACCCCATTCTAGTACACTGTAACAAAACAAACGCCATGGACAAACACACATAAAAAGTGAAAAGTAGTTGCCAGACTGTAATAGCTGCACCTCTATGTTTACTGAAATTATTGTAGTACTGTAATATTGGTAATTATCTTTCTGCTTTGAAAGTCTGCAATGTGTTTAAAACTTCAATTTGAGGTCTTAAATGCAAAAGTGAATCCAAATAAAATAACTGACATATATACCTATATTGTACAGACGTTTTGACGTTTGCTTTGGTTTTGTTTTCACGGCGGCTTTCTCAGGAGAGAAGGTGCGAGAAAACAATCTACTTTAAGATTAGCAAGGGGGTGGTAAAAGTGTGATAAGAAATGAAATGCTTGGGAAGGGTCGAGCGACTGTGAATCCTTCAAAGTATAATCAAAGAAGTTGCAACCACCATAGCCGGGGGAGAGGCCACGCGAGGTAGGGCTACTGAAAAATGCCTCATGTTAGCGCTTCCTTCGAGACCTCATCGAGGCGGATGAAGAGAGGCCTGGGGAATTTTATGAGGACATCGGCTTAAAAAGAAAAAGCTTTTCGATGAACTGGAACATTGCTGCTGCTACGTACCTTCGTCCGCAGCAGGGAGCAGAGAGTTGAGCAGAAAGCACAGCCCTCTAAAATCTTCCGCATGCCCGAGAAAGAGAACGCTACCAGGAAAAACATCACTGATGTTCAACACCACTTGCCGCTCGCTCGGGAACCGTGGTAAGTTGCAAGCGCCTTTCAGGACTTCTTAGCGAGCTCCCAAAATATCGAACGATTTGAGAGAATTATTGAACACACCAATAACTGCTGCAGAGTTAGAATCCATAATTAAACAGCTACCCAGAAATAAGTCCCCAGGTCCAGACGAGATTGTCTCGCAATTTTAACAGGCTTTTCAGAAAGAATGAAGCCCAGTCCTTGCTTCAGTTTTCGAGGACACAATGCAAGAAAAGCTACTTCCTCCTTCCATGCTAAATAGTCATCCGGTCCTGCTGCGAAAACACCACAATCTCGTTCAATCCCAAGCACATCCGATTTGTACCTGATTTTCATTTTGTCGTCAGATTACAAAATCCTGTCTCTGATACTGGATCACTGGAAACAGCCTTAGTACGGTGGTGGGCGCCAACCAGACTTGCGGTTTTAAAGGGCGAACAATAAATTCCAATCTCCACTGTATGACGACAGCTTGTGAAGCGAGAGATCTAGGGATAGCATCACTGGCAGTGATACAGCTCGACCTTAGGATGCCATTCTACAGGGTGCAACGGCCTTTCCTGTTCACACTCCTAAGGCACTGCGGAGTAGGAGACACCATGATGGAGTGGATCCAGATATGCTACACTCAAACCACGACTAGCATAATCGTAAATGGGCAAGTAGGATGCCCCATCATGGTACAAAACTCTGTCGCCAAGGCTGTCTTTTCTCCACTACGTTTTGCTCTTTATCTGGAGCCACTGTGCCGCATGGTTGCTGCGTCCAGCAAAATCGAAGGACTCGTTCTGGGCGGACGGTAACTACGAGGGACATCACGGTGGTTAGCTGGACGGCGACAAAAAGATTGCATACTTACCCAAGTCGTCAACGGATATTGTCGTTGGTATGAAGTTTATGCTGCGTTTTAGAAATTCTGGCAGTTCTAATGCTTGTTTCTCCCGCACCGATCTTGTTGACGAGGCCACATTGCTAGTACTGCAAGCGATTGAGCCAGAGCTTCCTTATTTGACTCAAGAAAAGCTATCGCAGGTAAACCTGGATATTTTCTTCGCAAGCCGTAGTGGCCACGAATGAAATGGAATGCTACGCTAGAATTCTGGCCTTGACAATGCTTGTTTGTCACGCACCGATCTTGCTGACAACCAACATCACCATAATACTACAAGCGATGTCACTCCTTGCATGTCAGCGGCATCACACCCGTTGTGTAAAGCGACTGCTAAGACCAGAGAAAACCTTCGAGTTTGTAATAAGTGGGGGATACTGCAAGGCAACATTAGAAAGCGACCGAAGCATGCGGTGGCGGCGACGTAAAGAGGAACAGCAAATAGGCACTGTGGGCGGCAGCGACGAGTGAAAAAGATTGTACACGGGCCGCCCCCCGCCGCCTCCGAAAAAATGGAAGATAGGGAGATAGAACCCCTGAATACACGCTCTCGGAGAAAGCTCTACATCCGATTGAGTTTGTTGTTGACGAAAAGCAATTGAGGCTACAGCAACAAACGATTGTGCTTGCCGTGGTATGAGCCAAAGCATATCTATAGTCCGCCTAACTTACTTAAGGGGACATACAACCGATTTTGGTCGAGTATCTATTCTCTATTCCAAATTAAAGGGCATCACCTGAAGGACCTTCACGAGAAACAGTTTTGCAGATAACGCCCTACAACATTTTTAAATCGAAATGTTTAGATCTACAAGCCTTAGATGTCCTCCCAAAAACCAATGCTGGCCACTATGACTTGCAGTAGTGCGGCAACATACATTTGTGTGTATGCAAAATGAAAACCGACAATTTCGAACTTGTTTCCATCTAAAAAAAGTGTTAACCGCAGGCGCGGTTATTCCTTTATGTGTGTTTTTTTTAAATTAACAGTCTGTTTTGCACGAAAACGCCATCTCTTGGTATATGCGACAGGACCAATCAGTCAATTTTGCACGAAGGCGCCATCTGTTGGGATAGACGACGGGTACCATCTGGCTTCCCATAGTGGAGGACGGAAGTTCGGTTCTCTCCGGGCGAGTCCTTTTTTAAGCTGCCGTTGGCGTATCTGGAAACGAAAATCGAATATTGTGGCAGCACAAACGCCCATGACTCAGGCAGAATCGTCAGAGCGCCTTCGCTCAGTCTTTTTACTGAACGCTACCGTTGATTCTGGACGTGGAGGCTAAGTTAGCCACACTGAAAGCAACCCAACGGCGGCGGGTGGCGTGTCTTTAAAATTTCAAAAATAATGTTAGAAAATGCGTATACAACTTAAACTTATCCAAATACTTCTGTTAGAAGGTTTTCAATAAGCGAATAAACGTTTAAGCAGTTCGAGCACCTGCTGGGTTTGCAGGTTACGTGACAGGGACACATATTGTAGTGTCAATTTTCGACACAACGAACCGCCGCCGTTCCGATTTCAGAAAGTTTGCTGCCTGATTAAAATTATTTTCACCGATTTGTTTATACATTGCTTGTGGTTACCGGGCTATATATAACGCTGGCTTTCATATGAACTACGGAAGGTGTACGTCACAAAAATCGGTTCTCCGTCCCTTTAAGGAAGGGAGAAATCAGAACGCAAACGTCTACATCCAGCGTCTATGCCAGACATAGACGTTGTTGTTTAGTGATATGTGTACACACATTTTAAGCTGGTGGTGTTGCAGCAGATATTTTGTAGTGTGGCGAAGGGAAATTTATGAGTTACCTGAATGGCTGAACTTGAAATATGCACTCTAGAAACACGGATCAATCAATAGGCTTAACAAGAATTTCAATTTTGTTCGATTACACTGAAAGTGAAAATAACAGAGCTTGTGCTGTACTTTATCTTGCGGTGTATCTTGCATTTTGAATGCTTCCAATGTTGACATGAAAGAACATATATTGTATGCGATATGTTACACAAAGCGTAGGGCATGCCTGGCTGATTTGTGCGATATGTCACATGTCGTAAGAATACCTTGAATACAAATTGCGAGACGTCTACGACTCCTCGTTGTTATCTTTATATCATAAACATATTGTTGATTTTTTCTCGACATGTCGTTTGTCTCCCTACGGTATCAGACCTTTATAATCTTGCAGTATATCGACATCTAGTAGAAGTCCTTATCATCAAAGACATGTCGTTATACTTAATGACAAATTGTTGAAATCTTTGCAATATCGGACGTTCACGATGTTGAGAACAATGAAATGTCGTTCAATCCTTAATGGAGCCATGAAGAAAAACACAACTTTGGTTCATTACAAAGATTGTCTCGTTATAATCATACTGACACCACTTTTAACGTAAGCTTCGCTCAAATACCGTAATTACCCGATTGTAACGCGCCCCCGATTCTGACACGCACCCGATTTTCCCGTCAAAAAACCGAAAAAACTTGCACCTTTGATTGTAACGCGCACGGAACTTTGTGAGCAAGAAAAACGAATGCGAGAGAAACGGGCGATTTATTTCTCAAAGTAATGTCACTCATCTCACTCCTCGTCGCTCTCCGCTGACCACAACATCCCGTCCTTGGTGGCGTCAAGCGCGTTCGCGATGCCGCACTCAATAACGGACGTTCAACCATGGTCGATGGGATCGTGGCCCACGCCTCGCACGCCAATTCTGCGAGCTTCTCCAGAGGCGCAGGCTTCAGGCGACCGCTCGTTTTGAACGCGTGAGAGCCGCTGCTGCCACTGCTGTTATCGATCGCGCAAGTGGAACGATTTTACGGTTTGTGTGAACGCCGATAGAAAAGCTTAGGCGCCTATGCTTCCTGCGTCCGAAAAATCGTTGCTAAAAGCTTTGGCGCCATCTAGAGATGGCGATGGCGATGGGAGGGACAAAAGTTCCGTTGTTTTGGCAGTTTCGGTTTCGTATCCGATTCTAACGCGCATGCCATTTTTCGACCGATTTTTCCGGAAAAAAAGTGCGCGTTAGAATCGGGTAATTACGATAAGCTGTATCATTAGTAAAACAGGGTAAGGCCAAGAACCAATTCGCCCATTTCCCGCAACAGAACCTAGATGTCATGCCAGCCAGCTCTGCAAATGGCGGAGGCCGGCACAAGGAAACGCAAATTAGGCAGGCCTTAGAACCTTGCCGACCAAGCTATTTGCGCTTTAATTTAATCCACATTCTTTTTAAAGCAGCAAGAATGGTGAGACCGACAGTGGAAGTTACGAAAACACACGTAAACATAGAATTACCGATGCGTACTGCTGTTGGTACTGCGCGAACTATGCTTGGTTTAGTTGCACAGGACGGCGTGGCTTTGGGGTTGTTTTAAGCCGTAACCACAATGATGCGAAATCAGGCGTCGCGCAAGCGTCGGCGTCGTTCGGCGGCAATGTTCGGCTATGTTGAATGTACAGAAAATGCATCGTGCATTTGCTGTGTTTATCTGGTCATCTACATGGGAAAGGTACAGTAGAGATAACCTTTCTCGACGCGTCAAGGAGGGCGGTCTTGGGTTGTCGCACCCGTTTGTCCGCCAGTTGGTGAATAGGTTGCTTTTTCTTCGCGATACAAGCGATCCTTTTTTGCGAACAGTTTGCCAGGTGCGGCTGTCTCAAGCGCTGCCGGAATTTGTCGTATCGAGTTTGCCCATACAGGGAAGGATTTCAGGATATTTTAAAGACGTTGTCATGTAACTCAGGTTTTTATCAACTCGTTTTTCGATGGAATATTTCAGTAGAGTGTCACGTAAAAAATTATATAAACATCTTTGCGACAGTCTGTTTCCGCTACCGCGATATAGATAACTGTACAAAGAAGGCCCAGGGCAGGATGTACTAAAAAGAGTTAAGCGTATGGCCGTAAAACTGGGGGTGAAGTCCTTTTTTTTCAAACTACATTCGGGGACACTTACTGTGCACACATGGTTAAAAGAAAAGGGGTTAGATACACCGTGGGGTAGTGGCTGTACAATTTGTAAACAACCGGATAACATAGACCACGTTTTTATACACTGCTGGATGGCGGTTCACTTTTGGGATGTTATGCAGCGACCTTTACACAAATACTTCCCGCTTACCCCGCATGATATACGGTATTTACCCACAGAGAACAACGAAGGAGTCCCCTAAGATTTAATAAGCCTTCTGGGCCTTCACAGCATATGGCGGGCGCGCATGGCGTGGCTCCATGGCGACGTGGATGCCCGACCGGCTGGGCAGTTTCTGCGGGAGAGTGTCACGCAGTTCGTAGAGGGGCTGAGAGTCCAGCAGCCAGTACCAGATTGGTTGGATTTTCTAGAGCCGTTAATTTCTCTAAAGTGATGATTAAATGACAAAGCCTAGCCGGAGGCACGGCTGGTATGTTTATGTCGGTTTGTGTTGTACCAAATGGAGTGTGGTTATTATTTTTGTGTTGTAAGTGTGTGTTAAAGACTGGTAACAAAAAATTCCCCGCATTTCCCCGAGGGGAAGAATGTGAAAGTGCGAATGCACGAGTTGAATTCGCGCGGTTCGGTAATGTTCGAGAAAGAGAGATCACACACACACACACAACTACAAAGAAAGAAAGATGCATTTATTCACAGACACCTATTTGTGTTGTCGTTGTACTTGATTGCTAGAGCGGATCTCAGCTTTGAAATTTCGTGTCAGTACTCCTTTAAGCGGGTGCATTAGCCCTTCTCACGCCCGATTCCTGGCCAATCCCCCACGTGGGTATGTGCCATGTCAGCGGCCAGGCAGAGCGCGCCCATCTCCCCCCGTTGCCAAGGAATTGTTGTTGTTAAATCTTTTATTAAAAAAGGGAAGGCCGGAGGCCTGTGGGGGAGTTGGGAGGGGAGGATTCATGGTTGAAGGGGACTCGTATGAGTTCGTGGTCTTCGGGAGGCGGCATCAGTTTTTCACAGGACAATTGTTCAGCATTGAATGGCCCATTCACTGGTGTAGGCCATCGCTATATAACTCGCGCTAGACCGCTCTTAGTGGCGAACCGTATTATAAGGTTAAGGGTGTGTTCATCTAATGTGAGGCGATCGATACGGGTTGAGGGATGTGGGTTTGGGGAAGTGAAATTCCGGTATCGCGAGAATTTGGGGCATATCCAGACCAGGTGGTGCAAATCAGCTGTGACGGCTTGCTGGCAGTATGGACATTTTTGGTTGATGTGGGGGTAGTACCATTTGCGAATTGTTTCCGGTGAAAATGATGCATCTGTATAGAATTTGTTAATAAATATTTCTTGGGTTCTTGTAAGGGAAGGTCTGTTGGAAACGTGATCCTTCGGCGTAAGTTGCTTGAGTCGGAGTTTCTTTTCGTGTTTGTACCGGTGTATGCGAATGGCGGGGGGTACGCTGATATTTTCGGTCGTGTCCAAGCATTCAGGAAGGTCTGAAGGCTGGGCGACGGCGAGGTCACCGGAGGATAGGAAAGAGCAAGCCTCCTGCGCAGCTTCGTGGGCTGCCTGATTCCCCGGTGCCGCCAAATCATGGCCAGGAGTCCAGTCTATGCGGACTTGAATGCCATGCAGTTGTAGGGTCATTGTTTGCCGAATAATTTGGTTTACGGAAGGGTGCGTTGAAAATGGTCGTCGAAGTTCTTGAAATGCTTCGTAGCAATCGGTTAATATTCGGATCTTTTTTGTTATAGGTTGATGGTGGTCGTACATCAAGTAGTCAAGAGCATGGGTAATGGCGAGTAGTTCCGCTTCCGTGGGTATTACAGGAATTTTGGAGTGTCGGGTTCCTATAATGGTTCGGTCATCTGGGGAAACCCAGGCAGTTCCAACATTTGGTGGTGTCAGGCTGGCATCAGTATAAATGTCGATTTCGTCGGGTTGTTTTGCGCTGAATAGCCTCTGACAACGTTTTTGTCTAGGAATGGCCGTTGCGCGGGTGATGTGGTGAGTTGTTGTTGGTTCGGTCAGGAGAGGTCGTTGCCACGGAGGAATAGGTATCGGGAAATCAGGTAAGGGGATGTGATCTTGCTTATCCCAGCCCGTGAGTATGGCACCTTGATGGGTAAGTTTCCGTTTGAAGTTGTATTGGTCGGTTTGCTCTTGAATAATTTTTTCAATTGGTGGAAGGGCAGCCGCAGATTGGAGGTTAGAGATTTTGGTATGGCGTGGTAAGCCAGTGATTGTACGAAGAGTCGCATTGTGAAGGACATTAAGAGCGCGTCGTTGGGTACCATTCAATGTGTAAGATTGGGCTCCATATGTAAGAATACCCACTGCAACGGCGCGGGCAAGTGTCTGCACTGCTTTTTGCTTTGCTCCTCCATGCTTATTAGATAGTCTTCGTATCGCATGTTGAGTCGAATTCCATTTCTGTTTTAATTGGTTCAGCCATATAGTCGGGCTACTTTTGTAACCGACGGGGATGCCTAGTAGGCGAATGTGGTCGAGTTTGGCGGTGACAGGTGTGGTGCCAACGATGATGCAAGGCGGACTAAAGTCAGGAGCTGGGTTGCGGCCAAAAACTGACAGAAATTCGGTTTTATTAGGGGCTAAGGAAAGCCCGAGATCCGGTAGGGTAGATTCAATGCTTTCTACTGCATTTTGCAGGGCCGTAATCATAGTTCGTTCATTCGGGTAGTCCCTTGACTCGGTCCATATTGTGATATCGTCCGCATAAATAGTAAACCTCGCACTAGTGTCTCTTTGAAGGTTCCGGGCGATCCTGGTCATGGCTAGATTAAAGAGTGTGGGACTGAGGATCGAGCCTTGAGGAACTCCTCTGTCGAGGTAGAAGGTACGAGGGGTCCAACCTGGAAACGTTCCTTGAAGCTTGATGGGGCGGGCTTCCAGGAAGTTTCGGACCCATGTCTGTGCTCGTTGGCTAGGAAAGGCCTTAGCAAGTTCATCGAGGATGGCTCTCTGACTGACACAGTCAAAGGCCTTTCGGAGGTCCAGTGCGAGTACATAGTCCGGGAGTCTCGAACAGCTTGAGCGATTAATGACGCGTCGCAGCAGCCATAGGCTGTCGGTAGTGCCGAGATTCGGGCGGAAACCAGTTTGCGCTGGGTGGAGGTATGGTTTGACATACTCGAGGTAGTGCACTATTCGATTGTTAATGAGTCGTTCGATGAGTTTGCATAGGACAGGTGTGAGGGAGATTGGCCGAAGATGGGAAAAATCGTTAGGAGAGGTCTGTTTTTGTTAGGTTTCGGTATGGGATAGATGAGGGATAGCTTGAGATGTGGAGGTACCTGCCCTGTTTCCCAGGAATCATTGATTTGTTCCAAGAGTTTATATCGTGCTGGTTCTGGAAGGTTGCGGAGGTGGGTCCATTGTATGCCGTCGCGTCCGGGGGCAGACTTCGGTCTACCTTGATGAATAGCTGTAGAAAGTTCAGCGATTGTGAAGGGGCTTTCAAGGTCGGAGCACGGTTCCGGGATCGGGAATTCGGGTAAAGGGGGTGGGAGAGTTAGTGATACGTGTGGAAAGAAGCTTTTGAGCAGCAACTCTTCGGTATCCACGGGATTCATGCTGCTCAGCATGATAGTGCTAATTATTGGTGTCTTACTGCGTTTTTTGTCCCCAAGGCTGCGGTAAAGTTTCCATAAAGAAACATAACCTGGTGTTTTCCCGAGGTTGTGACACAGATTTACCCAGTTGTCGCTTGATAGTTCTTTTTGGTATTGGTTAATGACCTTGTACTGATGTCGGATACGTCGGAGTATGTTGTGCCTTTTTCCAGTAGAGCGGTAGAGCTGGGTGAGGTACTCCATTCGTTTCCAAAGGTTGGCGAGGTGATTGTCGAAGGTAGGGGAATCTTCATCGCATGTAATAGTTTCCAGTGCAGCAGCAGAGGATTTCCGTATAATTTCAGCCATTGCTGCAAGTGATGTAGGGGGATCGTATTGAAGCAGATGATCTCGGAAGGAAGACCAATTAAGGTGGGTGCACTGTTTCTTGTTCCGCCCGTCCCGGATTCGTTTACCACGAAATGTGATGATAATAGAGAAGTGATCACTGCCCCACGTTGTAGAGCAGGGTACCCATGAATTTGTAAGACCTGGCGAGGCCCACGTAAGGTCTGGTGTGGTATCCTTTTGAGACGGATGTAGACGGATGCGGGTAGGGTATATTGTATCATTGATTAGTTGAAGATTTAGCATTTCAGTAAATTACCCCCATGCCGTATGATGTGCATTGAAGTCACCCCCTACGAGAATGGGGGTATTTGGATGTGCATTGATAAGGTATTGAAGCCATGTGAAGGGGCCAGTGCCGGTGGAGGCAGTATATGGCTGATAGTAGACGGAAACCAAGACTAACTTTTTAGCGTGGGGTGGCTGGGCGACAATCGCCACAACTTCGTGCATCTTCGAGTTCAAGGCGGGAACCTGTAGTTGTACAGCCGGAATCGACGCGTCGACCAATATTGCTGCATACCCGGGGGTGGCTCCTTTTCGTGATATGGAAGGATTTACGAAAGCGTTGTAGCCAGAAATTTTCGGGGTATCCAAAGTTTCTTGAAGGAGGAGGAAAGCTGGTCTGAGTTGCTTTACTTTACTGGTCAGAATTGTTTTCGCTGAAGAGAAGGTTCGGCAGTTCCATTGTAGGGCTGTGAGTGATGTGGGAGTCATGGTTTGGATCGAGGTTGAACTTTTCTTGGGGGTTCGGGGATGGGTTCCGGGGGGTGCATTGATTTGAGGACTTGCTGGAGAAGGTCTCTGATTTGGTTGAGTTGACCTTCAAAATATTCTTGCATGCGACGGCCGTCGTCCAACCGTGCAAGCCGTTCTTGGTGGATCTCCGTGCGAATTGTTTGCAACGTCTGGGTCATCTGGGTATCATTTTGGCCTGAGAGGTAGGGGTTCGCTTAGAGCTGGGGCTGCGGCCGCGAACTGTGAGCGGCGCCACAGATTGTTTTGACGGAGGGTTATTTGGGGGGTTCCGCTTGGGGACATGCGCTCGCTTGAGCTCAGCGATTTCAGCTTTAAGTTGCTGATTTTCAGTTCGAAGAGTATTCAACTGAGCAAGGATGGCGGCGAGTTGTGGATTTTGGTCGGTTGTCCTGGCTGCATTTCTTGTTTCGTTTAAAGGGGCTGTAAGTGAAGGAAAGTCTATTTCTTTGTTGCTGTTCTTGACCGGTCTACCCACGAAATTCCTTGAGCTTTATCTTTGGATGGGGAGCTCTGGGTGGTTTGGGGTACGCGTCCAGGGCAAGTTGGGTTCAGCGAAATGTGACCGAACTCATCACAGACCACGCAGTAAATCGTCGGGCCACAGTCCTCTGATTCTGGGTGCTTTTTTCCGCATAAGCGGCACACCGTTTGGGAGGGGCAGTACTTTGACATATGACCAATGTTATGACAATTAAAGCACACCATTCTGCGTGGTTGGTATGGGGACACTTTCACAATGGCCATATAGTATTTGACCACTTTGGGTGGCACGGGGGAATCGAATGTAATGACAGCTTTGTTAGTGCGGCCAAGGCGGTGGCAGTCGAGGATTTTGGCTTGTTCACATCGTAGCCAATGCTTGATTTCATCATTGGTGTCACTGGGTTCGATTTCGATAACCCCACGAGAGGAGTTGGGCCGGTAGAGGGAAGGCTTTATTTCGACTGGGAGGGTGAAAGTGGTGCCAGACTGAGGAAACTGAAGGTGAGTTACTGTTAGGAGGCGGTCCTTGTGGGTTTCGTCGTACGTGGTGATGTGCAGGCAGTTTCCGAGAGTATCGTATCGATGAGAGGCTAGTTCTGCAAAGTACGGTTGGGGCGCGGTGTTACCGATAAGGTGGGCGAGAGTTTTTTCCTGGCCAATCTCCCACGTGGGTATGTGATGCGGACATCGCCGGTGGACGCAGGTTCAGGGTCGCTTAAGAAGTGCATTGCACTTAATAAAAAAATGCTGGAGAGGTTGTCCTACGTGACCATAGTTGTTGAGCGAGCACTCTGTTGCACGAAAGGTATATTTTCTAATTGAACAAAAACTAGCCAGGTTCAAACACGATGAAAAACAAACCAGAGGCAGAAAACGGCTTGCCACGGTATGCTGGCTGCAGACCGGCTGCAGATCGGCTGTAGACCGCTCGGTTCCTGTGATGTCATTATATACCAAGAAAACACACGATTTAGCAATAAAACCACACTTTTAACGTAAATTCATTACTTTCTCAGTTAGTAAAACATCGTTTGCATCGGGACAAGCGCTGGAGACACTACAAAACGAAATCTTTCGGATATAACAAACTTGTGTTTCGTCTTTATGGCTCCCTTAAGATGTCGACAACATGAGATGAAAGTTATTTGATTGTCGTTAAAAGCTTTGTGATATACAAGACATCTCGTTCAAATTGCTATTACATCATTCATGTCATATCGATATTGTCGCCATATTTTCGTCTGGGATATACTGTACTGGTACAAGAAAGCGCTGAGAGTTGTATTATGAAAGCTGACTACCTATATAAATGCAACTCCCTTGAACAATGCAACTTATTTAATACAATCACACTGCGCAAACATATGCTTTTCCTGCTTTATTAGTCTAATACAAGAAAGACAGTGGGTAATAAAGTTTTAATGCACGTGGCTGTCGATGTCGAACAGGCATGTAGATAGAATATCGTATTAATTGCTGATAACGTGCCTACAAATAATCACCATGAGTCACTGAGAACACAACAAGAAGTCAACAAGAACTTCACGCAAAAGAAATCATTGTGCAGACGACAGCGAAAATACCGTTGAGTACTCAATGTGTAACTTCAATGAACATTGAGTTTGTGTGATTTTTTTTTGAATAAATGATAACTCAATTAAACGTCAACCGAAATTCAGAAAACATTTTTTTCAAGGGGTTTAGCGCTTGGCAGAGGCAAGGCGAGGGAGAGAGGCGGCGCTTTGTGGTCGCGCCATCACGGCACTGCCTGACTATATATAGGGACGGCGTCCTTATGGAGACGAGATGGCTGGCACCCGCCTCCCTTCTCGTCCTTCTCCGTAAATAGTTCCAGCACGCCACAAAGCTAAGCCACAGCTTGATCCTAAACTACACCGTCTTGTGCCCGCACGGGGCACCGAGACGCGTTCACGTCGAAAGTTGATACGAAATAACGGGGAGAATGTGAGTCATCCGACACACACTCGCACGCGCACGCACGCACACGAACACGGCCACGAACACACAAGCACACGCACGCACGCACAAAAACACACCCACCGGCGCAAAAGCATGAACACCCACGCACACGCACGCACACAGACACGCACGCACGTACACAAGCACGCACACACACACATGCATGAACACGCGCGCAACGCACACACACACACACGCACGCACACAAACGCACATTCACGCACAGACGCACGAACGCACACGAACACGCACGCGCACACACACACATACGAACTAGCACTCGCGCGCAGACGCACATACGTGAACACGCACACGCACGCACGCACTTACTCTCTCACGCACTCAATCACAAATTACGCTATCCGATTGCCTAGAAAGCGTACTATTCGTCGCACCGTACAGTGGTTACAGAACCTCTACGGTAGCCTGTGCGCTATCGGCATGCGCACGACGATCTACATAGAGGCAAACAATATGAGGAACACTCAACAGGCAATCCGTTTTCAGCGAATTAGCGGAGCAAGTATGTCGGGGACTACACTGTTCAGGCTACCCACACCGCAAAATACAAAAATAAATCAGTAGAAGCAATCTCATATTCGTAACTAGCTGGTTGGCAACCGTGAAGGAAGCGAAGGGAAAAAAGCAAAACTCGGGAGCCCAGGTCCCAATTTCAAGTTGGGCAGGCAAATTCACAAGCGCAATGGTAAACGATCGTCGATTTCAACATAGCAGCGCGAACAGCGGGTATTTTACCGTTCGCGATCTTAAAATATGAAATATATATTTCACAAACTGCACGCTCGAGTAACGATAACGAACTCCGCGATTCGGTAAGGCGAATGAGGAGTCAGACATAACGTACGATTCTCGTGAATCTGCAGTAATGGATACGCAACGTTTAGCGGGATATATGGATCTTAACGAAGGTGTGCAGTCGGCGAGTCATTGTCATTGCGTTCCACTTCCTTTGTCTTTGTTTAGGTTCGGGCTAGTTTCATCCAAGAGTAAGCTTATCTCTGTCCTGCCGCCTGTCTCTCACCGCAATGGGGCCGCTGCTCCGTGCCGGGTGTTTGAGGAAGGCTGCGTGGCTTGACCTCTAGCTCTCATGGTCAAAACTGGTCACCCCGCGAAGACTGCCCGAGGAAGCGTAGTGCAGCTTTCGCTCCACTAAACACGCACTTTAGGGCCATTGTCATTGTTTCCGGTGCACCAGGGAACATAGCACCGGCCCATGTTTCACTAAGTTGCCTGCGTTCGGACACAGCAGGTGTTGGGCGTTGAATTCCGGACACACTTTCAATTCGAAGGCTTCTACACGTACGCACGCCACAAAAGGAACAGAACAGAAATACTCGGGCGAGTAATGAAATACGGCACGAACAGCATATTGAAAGACAAAGGCAGCGGCTTACCGCTCACCCAAAGATAGAGTTCCCAGCAGAACTCGCCCCGGAGGAGCCCGGCAGCTGGAAGAAACTAACAACAGCGACAACAGAGGGAGGCGTGCGTCACTGCCGGCTAGAATGAGTCGAACGGTCAGAAACATGGCGTGACGTATCGCGTGTGGAAAGAAGGGGCTCTGGAACGCGATCAAATGCCTTACTGAAATAAATGAATGAGGTCAACCTGTCCTGGGCTGCCATATTGAGGCTTGAAGAAAAGTGAATGACTGTACCTGTTACAGATGGTCAAGTTTTCCTTGCGAAACCCGTGCTGGAATGGAGAACAGGTTCGATGGGAGTCGAGAAATTGCAGGATTAACGTAGCACTGACATCCTCAAGTTAGATAGAGGCGGAAGATAACATTGATATAGCTCTGTAGCTGGAAATCATGACTTGGTCATTTGGGGGGAAGGGATTCGATGCGGGATATCTTAAAGGGGCACTGACACAAACTTTTGAAGGCGAGATAACTTCGGAGATAGATTGGTGGGAACACATATACATCGTCTGCAAAATATCAGCGGCGAATACAGCCTAGAACATATTTAAAATCAATTTTGAAGTGTGCGAACGCAACCGAGCAGCCAGCAGAGGACCACGGCGCAATTGTAAATAAACAACATCCAACACGTCACGGAGTGTTGTGTTTGCCACTTCCGCACTACCGGCGTTTTTTGCCGGTTCGCCCGGCTCGCCGCTCCAATCGGAGGGCCGGAGGGCGGAGCTTCTCCTCTCGAGAACGAACGACCCGATCGTTGGCGGCGGAGGCGCCGTGATTTCGTCAGCTAATCGGCAGCGGCCGCGACCAAGTTCTACTAACAGCGATTCCAGGCACTCTGTTTCTATTACTGTTTATACGTACCATTGGATGCGAAAACGCGCCGGAGGCACGAAAAGCTAGCTAGCCGCACGGTGCGCTGTGCAGGCGGCGGCCACGGCCGCGAAGTGGCCCAGGCCGGCGCAGGTAGCTCGAGTGATAGCTTGTTACCGCTGCACGAAATTGTCCCCAAGTCCCGACCATGGTGGCTTACATGAGAAAGGAGTTAATGATGCGATGGCGGGTTGCATTAAAAATTGTCACCTTCACCGCTTACGAGAGCGGCACTCGAATATCCGCCGCAGTGCTGAGCCGAACACATCTGTAGGCGGACCTGTAGGCAGACCGGCCGGCAGCTCCAGCGCGCGTCTTGCCACCCACCGTCTCGAGCGTCGCGCGTCGTTCTTTAGCCGGGTAGCATTTGCACTCGCAGCGCTGCGTCACATCCACGGTCGCTTTTTAATTAAGCGCCTCACGAGATCAGTACGTGGGGGCATTCGCAGAAACTGCCGTCGATGCGGATTCGACAGTGCTACGGCGGCTCTATTCGTGATATCCCTCCGACGGTCACGTGATCAGCTTTGTTCACACAAAATCCATCGTTTCGCGGCACTCGCTGAAACCAAAGGTGAACGCATCCGAGTGAATGGAAGAATAAAAAGTAAGTGTGAGGAACGTTGCCCCTGTTTGCCCTTAATTTGGAAGAAACACGCTGGACATGCTGTCGGGCCCCGGCGTGGACTTGTTTTTAGGTCGCAACCCATTGGTGACCGTCTCAGGACTGACAGGACAGGACTGACCGGACAGAACTCTGGACAGCAGATGATGTCGCAAGATATTGGAACATTACGTTTTGCCTACGTTCAGCTCAATACGTTACAGTCACCGGTGTTACTCTTGCAAAGCTTTATTTTACCAAAAAAAGAGAGCCCTTACCTAGACAGGTTCATGACAGAGCACAAGTCATGAACTATTTCACTTTCTCAGCAGAAAAGAGCCAACACTTTTTATTTGATTTCTATCGATTAATAACGCACCAACGCTACACAGAGGATGATGAGCGCCGGAGGGCTCCGGGTTTTATTTTGTCCACCTTAGAAATCTTAAAGTTCCCCAAAATCTCCTACACGCAGGTGTTTTTGCTTTCCGCGTCCATCAGAAAAGTGGCAGCCGCGCCGGCAATTGAATCCGCATCCTTAAGATCAGCAACCAACAATTTCTTTGCGAGTCGAAGCTTTATGCAATGGGGTGTTATTACACGTAATTGAACTACGTCATGTCGCACGGCCATCATGTACACAAGGTCAGCCAATAAATGAAAATATTTTCACATAAACATAACGTTAACCAACCACTTATCTCCGGAAAAAGGGGTGTGCGTCCAGCCACCACTTATTGAAAATAAAAGCGACCAAACCATAGCCCAGTAACCTGGAAAGAAAAACGAAAACAGTTCTCTCAAAATCAAAACTAAATGACCGAAATCAAAAAGCAAAACCATCAATCGACAAAATAGAAATCCTTTCATTTATTTGAGATTTACTTAACCTCAAATACTTCGTATAAATTATTGTAAATCGTTCTTTTGCGATTAGGGAGGATGTTCTTCAATGGTTGCCCGCTCTTTTTCGGAGCGAACTATTACTGGCCTATCGATGCCGCACTCGAAGGTGAACTGCCCGACGAGAGCTAGCGAAGGCACCGGTCAAGTAGCTTTACGCAAGCTACGACACTTATTGGCTGCCATTGAGGCGTGATATAGAGCGACACGTTTGCACACGCGGCAGCACCAGCAGCCAACCGTAGGCGCGTACTGTGCCCGAAGACCACGTCGACAAGATTGGCTTCGTCGCATCTCTTTGCAGCATACGCTGCCACCGACGGGGCACGCAACTACCGGCTTAGTTCATTCACAAGCTGCAACAGGAGGATTGTCAACATTTTATCCCTGGTTAATCCTTCCGACTGGGTAGGTTTTAACACTTCAAGGGCATCAGCATCATCAGCAGCACACAACCAGCGTCATTAGAGCACGTGGATAATTTGGCTTCGCTGCAAAGCGGCGCATCCCGCCACCGGCGTGTTCAAGTCGAGCAATAGAAGGTTTTACTTGATTTCAGGGCCGCGTGGCGAAGGCAGCATACAGAATTCCGTCTAACACGGAGCAATTCTCATCCAGCGAGTTTCGCGCTGACAAGTTCGGAAAATAAAGTTTTTAAGCGAGCTTTGTTGCGTACCTGCCAAGGGTTTTGTACCGACCCTCCGCGTCAACAGAAAACTCCCGCAAACAACTAAAAAAAATTTCTGGCACCGTCAGGAATCGAACCTGAACCGAGTAAAGAAAAGGGAAGAGCTCGTTGTCTTTCCAGTTGGTATACTAGCGCAAGCACGGACAGGCGAGACAGACGGTGTACTCGTCGAAAAAACAACCGGGTTTACCCAATGCGTTCTCGCTGGATGCAACGTCATAGCGTCATGCGACCTGTGGCGCCACTGCGCGCTCCACCCACGTCATGTGCTGTGGCTGTGTGTGCTCCATTGGCCCACCCGTTTCATCCTCGAAGAGTTTCGACCAGTGTGCAACCCCAATAGCATACAACGGATACCCATCCATGGAACGTGCATTGACGTGACGTTCACAAAGGATATAACTGCTTTGAAAACGTAAAGTCTGAGTGCGTATCACCCGAAATTTAAGGCAGCTCTGAACGTCGTGCTGAAGTGAAATAATACAGAGCCTGTTACAGGTACAGTGTAACGTGTGATTAAGGGAAGCGGGCCGTAGTCACCCGTGGTAGGTAGTGTTTAAAGCTTTGCTTTCCAACCACCTCCACAGGGTGGATTGACCAGCACTTTTTTCGCCCTCCTCCTATATAATAAGAGGATAAACTGAGTGGAAAGCATAACTACACTATAATATACTACAGCACAAAAGCGGTTTGTAATCCACGCTGTATATATTATGTGCAGCCAACACCCTTATCGCTGAGAATAAATTGATGATAATGATTATCACTCCAATAACATCTCTTGCTGTCGCTGATTTTGAAGCACAACAGTTCATGAGCTGGTCTGCCTGGCTATTTCAACGACGTACTTTGTATCACGAAGGACAGTTAACGTTATAACTAAATATTTCTTGAACCGTCTTCGAAAGAGAACACAACCAGAAGAACCTTGTATTCGGCCCATATCAAAAAATAGAGAAATGTGTCTGGCATTTTTAAATTTAAGAAATATACGTGCTAGCCTTCCTGCGTGGAGCGCGTACGCATGGTACTTCACTCGCCTCGGGTGATCAGCGGTTAGGGCGTTGCGCTGCTAAGAACGAGGTCGGGGGTTCGATTCCCGGCCGTGGCGGCCGCTTTTCTGATGGAGGCGAAAAGCAAAAATTCCCGTGTGTACGATATTTCGGCGCACGTTAAAGATCCCCATGTGGTCAAAATTATTCCGGAGCCCCCTACAACGGCGCGCCTCATCCCCTGCGTTGCGTCGGCGCGTTAAACCCTGCAAACTATCAATCAATCAATCAATCAATCAATCAATCAATCAATCAATCAATCAATCAATCAATCAATCAATCAATCAATCAATCAATCAATCAATCAATCAATCAAAGCCTGGTAATTGCGGCCGATTCGGAGTTTGAGAGCTCGCCCTTCCTCCGCTTTCAAGAAGGGGAAGGCAGGGTATGGGGTATGGCAATCCTGTAGAAAACGATCGATATACAGTCGAACACGGATATATCGAACTCCAGGGGGACCACGAAATAGTTCGATATATAAAAACTTCGATGTAAAAATATGGGCTCTGCGACCTCACCTATTGCGGACGAGCACATCCCGATCGTCGCATTCAAGAATGACAACTAATTCCGCACTCACGACGCAACAGGACGCTTTAATTCCGTGAAAAAAAATTCGCTGTCCTTGGCCTGCTTCTTCGTCCTGGAAATTAAATTAAAGAAGCTGGTCTCGATCTTCTCGAGGCTGCACAACTACAAAATTCCAGCAGTACGCTGCGCCTTTGCACACCATGCACAACATGCATGCAAAAGAAGAACAGTGCGCGCACCACAAGAACTTTTAAGGTAACAATTCCAAGGCTCTCTGAACGGACTCCAACAAAGCGCTCGCGATGGTCATCTTCGAGAGAAACAGTGATCTCCGAAAGGTGCGGGACAACTCGCCAAACAGCAGCAACAGCAGCAAAATGCAAAAGAAGGAGGCCGCCAGCGCCTTCGTTCCCTCTTCCCTTTCCCGAGACGACATCGGGGGAAGACAGACCCAGACAGAAAGAAAAAAAACCCTTTTTCAGCAAGCCGGGGAACGTACGCAGCCGCAAAACAAAAAAAGGACGTGCGCAGTCGGGGCATTCCTACCTCGCATTTTCAAATTTTCCGAGCGTTCGGGCTTGTGTGCCTAGAGAGATTCAGCCTACCGGGCTCCGTCCGCTAACGCTACGGCGGCAGGTAGCGGGGCCCGACTGGGCAAGCGCAAATTCGTTCCGGTAGGAGGGATTAGTTCCGCGAGCCAGTCTTCGCTATGCCCGCGCATTCCTCCACATTCTCCTCAACCTCAATCGAGATGGGGGGAATATGCGCGATTTTAACAAGACTTTGTGGCGTTGCTTCGGGGAGCAGTAGGAATAAGGTTTGACTGAAGAACCCGAAATGTATATGGACAGTATCTTACATGAGTTGTGCCATGTAAGATTAACCACAAAAGGAAGTACGTAGGCTGCCGTCAGAATGTCGTTTACGAAATCCCCCTGGATTGCAAACAATGCCATGTGGGTCAGACGGGAAGATGTATCAATCTACGGCTCCAGGAACATGCAAATCTACTAAAATCGAATATTGGCGGTCACCTCAGCGACCGCCGAAGAGTACCTTCCAGCTCGCGCGGCGTTCGATATACGCAATGTCGGGAAAAATACGGTTCGATATAAACCTACGAATTCCTATACTTTTACACAGAATTTTTAAGGGGATAATTTATGAGTTCGATATAGACAATAATTCGATATAGCCGTGTTCGAGCACATGGTAAGGGGTGGACGACAGGGGTATCGTAGAGTATATTGATTCGAAGTAGTTGCCGCAAGCTCGCTCTGAGGGTGGTTGGGTATTAGTTGGGAGATACGTATTGTAGCCCAGAGTGGCGGTAAAAAGAAAGGATTTCAGTATCGAAGGCAGAGTGGAGAGACGGGGTTTAGTGGCGAGTCTATCTTTTAAGGGGAGAATTCCCGCATTTCGAGGTCGTGGGCAGCAGCTTTGAAGCCTCGCTTCCTACCACTTGAAGGGAGGAGTGATCAGGGGTCTATATCAAAATTATTGTGGGAAAAATGTTCGATTTCGTAGAGCCGCTTGGAAACGAGGTTCAGATACGGCCAGTCAGAAAGTTGCTACAGTCTCGCTGTGGCTATGTAGGAATTTTAATAGGTCAGTGGAGGCGGCGGTGGTTGCAAGTTCGACCGCTCTTCCTTCAGCGATGGCAGTATTGGCGTTGACAAGGGTGAGGGACGTTTTGATGCGCTGTTCAATTCGGTTACGGCCACCGCTTCTGACGACTGATAGAAGTGTTGACCGATGGGCATGTTTGAAGTGCCAGCCTTTATGTGTTTTAGTTTTATCAGACGGACCTTCACTGGTTTTATTGGGGCGGGGGGTGAACGTGTTTGGGAATCGACGAGACGAATACACAGTGAAGAATTTCTCAGGAAATGTGCATGGGTGCTTCGGTGGCGTTTCGTGCTTACTGTGAGCAATTTTTTCATTACACACAATACACCGCTGGGTAAGAGTGAGACGGGTAAGTTGCCTAACTGGCTGCGCCTCGGTTAATTTGGGGTGGGTGCTAGATGGCTACGCTGGAGAAGGCGAGCTGTGGGTGTATGGACAGGTGGCCGCGGGAACTTTTACACGACTTCCGAGTGAGGGAACGTAGTTTCCACCGTTCGGTCGGAGAGTGGTCGACGTAGCGGGTGCCACAGGTATTCCAACTGACATGAAGATGTTGTACAAGTCACTGCGTGCCATTTTTGTGGGCGCTGTCATTTTGAGCGCAAATTCCTCGAATGAATTCCCTGATCTGGCGGACCCTAACGTACTGTTCGTGGAGGAGGGCAACCAGGGATCAGTCAGCGCTGATGTTAACCGAGTATGTTGGGCGTGGCCATCTGCGGGCGGTGCGGGGTTCACGGATAACGTCCCAGTTGGATCAGGGCTTCGGTGTAGGGGGCTGCCCGCATGCAGTCACCGAGGGCTAAAAGTTCGACTCGTGGGAGCGGTGCTCTTGCTTCGTTGGTGGTGGTAGTTTAGTGTTCAGTGAATAGTTTAGTGCAGTCTATCCTCCGGCGGAGGCGAACTCATGTTAGTCCAGAACGACATGTCATATACACAGAACGCGTATTCGAGATGGGGGGAATATGCGCAATTTTAACAAGACTTTGTGGCGTTGCTTCGGCGGTCCTTGGGGAGCAGTAGGAATAAGGTTTGACTGAAGAACCCGAAATGTATATGGACACTATCTTACATGAGTTGTGCAATGTAAGATTAACCACAAACCGAAGTACGTAGGGTGCCGTCAGAATGTCGTTTACGAAATCCCCCTGGATTGCAAACGAAGCCATGTGGGTCAGACGGGAAGATGTATCAATCTACGGCTCCAGGAACATGCAAATCTACTAAATCGAATATTGGCGGTCACCTAGCTGCGCACTGTCGCCAGTGTAAGTGCGAACCAATATTTGATCAGAGTCGTATCATTCGAAGATATGCAAACAAATGCACACGTGAAATGTTTGAAGCCTTTTGTATTAGTCAGAGCGGTGATAAGTGTAAAAGTACAAACCTTCCGTGTTTCTGTATAAAAATGAAATCGCGTATCTTTCAAATGTATAACTGGGCCTTACGTATCGATGACTATGTGACAAGGACATTTCATGCCATCCGTATTTCCTCTTCCCTTGCTATCTGTAATTTCCTTTTCCCTTTTCATTGCTTTGTAGATGTGTAGATAAGCCGCCTGCAAGCAATAACACTTTGTTGTTAGTCAGCGCCGCCTGTTTGTCTTCTACTCTACGTCGTGTCCAAAGCGCTGTTTCTTACATTTTAAACAATTAAACGTACACCAACCAGCCCACTTGCTCCCTGTTTTAAATTATCACCGGTGAGCACTCAGACTCTCTCAAACATCCCATCCTTGGCTAGAGTTACTTCGTAGCCGAGGCCACTACCATTATGCAAGAAGCTCAAGTACGACGGAGCCGTCCGATGCGATGCACGATTGATCGCAAACATGGCTGCCGCGACTAGCCGCTTGCGTGAATTCGAAAACATGCACCGAGGTGTGCATGCCGTGCGTTGTCGGAATCGCTCCGCCCGCTCTTTTCGCATCTATGCTTGCCTCCCTTTTCGGTCGCACTCCGGCATGTGCAATTGAAATCCGAGGAAGAAAAACAAAATAGCTTTCCGCTTTAAGGAAAAATTACCACGCCTATTACGTTATACACTGCCTTTTAGATGTTGAATAGACCGGCGTGGCAACGTTTAGCGCCGACGATTCCGCTCGTCCATGCAGCTAGTCCCGCCGGCAACACGTGTTTGGCAGCGCTGTCCACATAGTCACTGTTCGTACACGACGCCTGCCGCGTTATTAGTATCTTCTGCCGCCACTTTGAAGTGTCGCTGGCGATCTTTGTCACCGCCAACTTCGTGCAGCTATGAGCCACCTAACCCGCCGAGACAAGCTACTCCCGGAAAACGTGGAACAGGCAGAACAAAGCGCCGTATGGACATGCGGTGGAAGCCCCTTCTTCCTGCGCAAGGCCGGTTGATCGCGGGAGAGCCAGCACCGTGCTACGCCACTCGAAATACTCGTAACAGCAACTGCTCCCACTGGCGCCTCCTCGAGGAGTCGAAAAAAAAAACTTTCGGAGTGACGTAATTTTGATAACAGCTTCGTGCTGTCATTGGCTGCGGCTGCACGACGGTCGCAACGATCGTACCTAACAGTTTCTGACTATGCATACTAGAGAGGAAACTGCGCCTGAGAATCAATGCCTGCGAAGTGAGCAATGGTCTTATGACAAGGTCATATCGGCCGGCTAGGCGTGTCAATGAGATTATTATGCGCATGCTTGGGTTTGCTTTCTTCAATATGCAATACTATGTCTACGAGGTAGCCGCTCCGGACGAAATGGCGGAAACTCGTTTCGCTTTGGAACTCGAGGTTCGCTACATTAGTTCCTGCAAACACAGTGGTACTTCTTTTTATCAAATCGGAGGACTAGTGCAGGCGAGCGACCATCAGTACATCTTTACTAAAGTACACACCCACAATGTAGACACGTTAGTTCGTGGTAAGGAGAGCCCGCATCGCGGTTCTCTTTTGCAGTAGCAGTACATATGTTAACTATGACAGCGCCCGGACATCCTGACTGAGCGGTTAATTTCCCACCTGTATGGTTGTACCAGACGGCCTGTTGCGAAAATACCGAAGAAAAAACTACGAAGGTGATGATTTCATAGGAACGCAGATAAAGCATTTCTGAGCCATTCAAACAATTTATTATTTGATTTTTTTCCAAATTAAATCTTTAATCAGTTTCTACCAAAATTTTGCGTTATTGTTAATGGCAGCTCTGTTTGCAGAATTGTACGAATAACAGTTCTTAAAGGCTCCCTGTCAAAGAAGCACGCTTTATTTTATGTGCGAAGCTTTAAAACGGCGCTTTTATTTTACGATTACGTAGTTACTCACTAACCTCTGTGGTTTTTGAGGCATTTTATTAGATTTTTTAGCAAATAAACGTTTCAATTCAATCCAATGATGAGACCAAGTCGAGCGGGTGGCATATAGGGACACAAGTGAATTTTTCAAGCTTCCGTTCTTGCTTTCGCTCCTAGAGTGGCTCAAATTAACACACTTTTCATCGTTTATCTGTTTATAACTCGATAGCTATTATATAAAGCCCGAAAAAAAGAAAAACTACCATGCGCGAGATGCGCGGCCGCACCAACTATACGCTGTGACGTAGGAATGACGTGCAGCATGGTTGGACGATGTCCATAATTAGCATTCAAACAAGTTTCGGTTTCGGTTTTGTAAAACACCATTCTTGACATCCGATGTTATCGTTGGATGGGCATTCTCGATATCTCAATAATCATCATACCGCACTTCTGCCATGTTCTGGCTGTAAAATGCCTAAGATAACGCTCCCAGGACGGCTTGGAATTGTAGCAATCACTAGCCGAGGCCTACGCACTGCATGAAGGCCCACTGCAGACGCTCAAATGCCATGCGTTTTTTCACAATATTTAGAGGATGCTAACTCATGCCTGTATTCTAAAAAGCGTGTTCGCACCCGGCCAAGGGTGTGCTCATTCTGGCCTGGGCCCACTCATTCTGCCCGCAAGCAGTCGGTGCTTATGGCAACACCACGCCACGAAAACCCGCTAGCGCATCAGTGTCAGTCTGCGCGCGTTATGCGAACTCGTTCGTGGAGCAGTGAACGTGAAGGCCTCAAAAATGGTGAACGAAGTAGAGAAAATACCGGCTGAAAAAGAAAAAATTAACTTTCAGAAAAAGGGAATGTATCCTCGGCATTCGACCTTGTAACTTGCAAAATAACAGGCGCAGCGCTCCAGACGACTGGGCCACGGAACAGCGCGGATGGCTTGGAAATATAAGGTATATAATGTATAACCAGTTTACCGTTGTAGGTGCGCCGCACCTTAGGACGACACATGTCCGCCCGCGTCCATCCGCATAGCATTCACAATAAAAAAATTACACCATCTTCCCGTGGGGACACCTGATGAGGATGCGAAGCACCGTGGCGGTTCCGTGTGGTTCCATTTTGCTGCCGTTATGTTGAGTGATCTGTTTTTACTAGCGCCAGAGGGAATTCCGCGTCCGGGTCCACACCGGTGGCAAAGGCATGCAAGTACAGTTGTGTTACGGTGAGTAGGCGGTGGTTCTCGAGGCGCCGAAACTCGTCCATCATGTTCTTGTCGATGTTGTCTCTGTGGTAGAATCGGTAGTCTCCGTCAGCGTTGGTGAGGTAAAGGTTGTTGACATTGGTGCACCGGCTGAGGGCAATGTGGTGGTGGTGGTGGTTCCAGTGAAATGGCGCGTACCCACTCAGGGGGATTGGCCAGGAAATGGGCGCCTTACCGAAAGAAATTAGGTAATTTTTGAAGGGAAAGAAAAATTTCTAATTATTAGGATGGATTAGCAGTAGATGAGTAGAAAAATAAAAGTAAGGAGATTAGAGAAATAAAGAAAAAAAGGTAAAAACGAACACCATTTAATGAAAATTGGAAGTAAGAAACACGAAGAAAGTGGTACAGACGAAGCAGTGAGCTTGGCGCGCATATTCTTGACAAGAAAATCCAGTTAAGCTAAATGCTGTCTAGCACGGCAGACGGCCTGATTCCAGGATGAATGAGTGCAACGCACTGCAAAGATCCCCGTGGCAGAATCCCAGTTCCTTCGCCCCGAATGACAAAATAACTGTAGCAGACAGCGGGAGGTTTAGCCGGCTGCATATACTTTCTAGGTATCTTCGTCTTATCGAGGAGAACCGTCGGCAGGAGAAGAAGAAATGGTTGATTGTTTCCGGTTCTTTGCAAAGGCGCATAACGGCGACAGGGCCAGATTAGAGCGGTGCAAGTAATAATTTAAATTTGGCACGCGACAGCGAAAGCTAGTGAGGGGGTTACTTCACAAGCTCACGACTGGCTTATGCTGCACTTCCATGAGTACCGGAGGTGCTCGAGCTCCGAGTCGTCGTAGGTAGAGTCAGGCAGACTTTGGAGTAAACACAGCCTTCGGAAGCGAGCCGAAGTAATGAGGGAAATGGGCGGCAGAACCTCCACTACTGGACCGCTTAATGCCATTCCCGCCCGAGCATCCGCCGATTCGTTAAGCCAGATACCTGCATGTTCAGGTACCCAGACCAAGCGAAGTTCACGAAGGGAGGAAGGCGCTAAAGAAGCAAGGACCTCGACGCAGGGGGATGAAGTTGAAGAAGTAGGGCAGAAACAACAGAAAAGAATCCGTGAGAATTATTGCCTGTCGTTTCGAGGAACCAAGCTTACGAAGGGGCCAAGATTATTGCGAGAAATTCTGCGTGGAAAGATGTAATAAAGTTAGGCAAGCCGGAGGGAAAAGGCCCAATCTAGACCGGGAGAAAAAATACCTACGCCTGCCCTCTCCTCCCGGGCAGGAGCATCGGTTGCAACAATGGCGTGGAATTGGAAACCGTTCAGATGATCCTGTAGGAGGCCTGTTAAAAGGTTCAGAGGGAGTAATTTCGTGTTAGAGGGAAAAGATTTGATCAAAAGAATATCTAAGTGCGACACTCTGTCAAGTACTGGAGCCGACAAGAGGGCCACATTTAATGGGCCAAGCAGAGATTGAACAAAGACCGCCTGTGGATTTTTGAACCGCGGCCATGAACTACCGAAGAACAATGCAGGCCATGTAACGAAGGCAGTTTGCGGCCTGGATATGGGCGATTCCATAACTCGTAAAAATGCATCTACGGTGAGGGCATGCATGCGTGAGACTAATTACACGCCCTCCTCTTCGCAGCTTTGTCTTCTCCTTCTTCTTCTTCGGCGGTGCCCCTACGGGAAGATGATGACGGTGGTTAAACGCGAACCTATCTCGTGATGGATTCTTTGGTTGGCCAATCCCTAGGGGCATCCTGCCACAATCAGCATCAGAGGCGCTGCGGACGGGGCTGGTTGAGCTGCCAGGCACGTGGCGCTTCCCGCCACAGCTTTTCCACGGGAAATTCAACATCCTCCTCTAAAGTTTTCAGTTCGTCGTTTCCGTTGACGTTCAGCTTCGCGTGCCTTCGTTGTATCAGTAGCTTCTTGACGTAGTTTGAATGAGTCAAGGACATAAGGCGCGTTCGTAGCACTTGCTCCTGTCCCGAATTTGTAGCGTAGTGGGAAGAGCACGGCGTACCTCCCATTGCGGCCAGAGGGTCGTGGATAGAAACCGGGCGCCGCTAACTATTTCTTTTTTTATAGTGTAGTATCGCGCAGCTGTGGGTGTAAGGAGGAGAGTTGCGCATGCGCAGTGTGAGTGCGGACGCCGACGCGGGACATGCCGAGACCATAAGATGCTTTCGCATCTAAAAAATCACACAGGCACCGGCAGGATTCGAACCTGTGTCTGGTAGACCAGACAGAGTTAGTGTGAGTCGTATTAACCATTGGGCTACGACAGTTAGTTAGTACGCGGCCTGTGTCGTAATATGTTTTGACAAAGGCAGCACGCGCGAACGGGGTAGCGGCGCACTGATTCGCAACAAACCCCATGTGTCTCGCGGTTAACTTGCGTTCATGAGTGCAGTAGAAAAGGAAAACGAAGATATTTGGTAAAATAAACTCAGCGTGTAACCGGAAACCACAGCACAATCAACTGTATTGGCCTAACGTATCTTCCCGCGTGGGTGCGTTGCAAACACAGTCAGTTACCCTCATCATCACGATCACCACCACCACCACCATCATCATCGTCATCACCTAGCGGGAGCCGCCGTTGCCGGACGGGTTGTTCACTGAAGGGCGCTCCGAGAGACCCTGAAGGGGTGACGGCGAATAAGGTGAGGAAGTTGAACATTTCAGATTCTGCTCACTTCTGCATTAATGGCGGGGTGAGCGTAGGGCGGTAATAAGGAGGTATACTTCGCCTGACAGAGCCATGCTCTACTGGGTGACGCAACCTGAAAGGAACGGAGGACTTGAAGGCCTAAAATTGTTCTTAGAGAAAAATTTATTGAATATTGATTGATTGATCAATTGATTGATTGATTTAGTGTCGGGTTTAAGAAGCCGAGGCTGAACCTGGGCATACAGCGCACTGTGGTAAAGGGTTTTAGAATATTTTTACTAATTTGGTATATTTACGTGCGCTGAAATCTCGACGCATAGGCGTTTTGGTTTTTCGCTCTCATTGAGAATAGTGAACATAGTGTTTTCAGAAACTACATAGCATGATGATATTGGGTTGCCGCATTGTACCTGTACATGCAAAAGGGGACTTGCGGCTTCGTCAAGTCACCGGTTGAAACGCATAACAGTCTAATAGAAGTTTTGTCCCTTGAAAAGAAAAATGCGATTCACGACAGCTGCAGTAGATGTTGGAAAAGTTAAGGGTGCCATACTGGTCATGGTTTGGTCCGGCCTGATTGTTTGCAGGCATTAAAACTTTCTACGTACATTTCTTCAAGTGACGCGTGTAAGAAATTACGATATACGACCATAGACGGGTTGACACTAAAAAAAAATAGTAGGAGCTTCTGTGGTTATGGCGCACGTCATGTTGTGGCAAACAAAATCATTCTGTAGCGTCTTCTCATGTTCATACTCCAAACCTTGAAAAGCCATTATATCGTAAGTGTACGGTTTGCCAACCATTCTACATTCACTTGTGCGCTTTTATTTCTCAGCTACTATTGAACCAACGAAAGCCTTCGTTTAGGGGGGAGGAGTATTGAGACGTCCAGAAGCATATAATGACGTATCAATGGTTTCCCTTCACTGAGAAAGGTATTGAAGGATGATACATTGTGAAATACAGTTAGCGCTATAGATTAAGCTTGCTCCCTGCCGCGCAACGGCGCTCATGGGCTGAGGACAAAACAAAAAAAATGTCTTCGGACGAAATTGCAACACCTCGCTAGCTAAGAAACGTTCAATCGCACTTGGGGTTTGCTTGTTTTTGTACTCCTATTTTCATTTACCCAAACTCCTTGTTTTAGTCGTGACGCAAAAGTTTCTCTTTAGAATTTTCGCACGCTCAGGTTAGTGTTCGGGCGGCTCAATTTTCGTGGTCGAGTTTCTGAACAGCGGGACGAGGGATCAGGAAAGATGGCGTTACTTTAGGCTGATCGCTGAACTCGTGACCCGAATAACCAAACGGGGAACCAATTAACTGAAAAATCGATCTTTCAAAGTCCTCGCAGCACTGGCGATAATCGCATCCACTCTTTCCTTCGCGTGTGGAAGCAGTGTGAAAGCTACAGTTATTGCAAGCCCGGAGCTGCACCGGGTGTGGCTCGTCGCAACAGGTGCGCCTTACATTTCTTCTTCACGTTTGTGCCATTTTTCAGAGTCTATCTAATGCGGTTATTTCTGCTGCTGAAAGAAAGCAGGCGTCGATCAGGCACATTGCTGTGATGACGTAATTTGAGTGCTCGAAAAACGCGACAACCGGAAAACAGAATATTTTTTAGCAATTTTACAAGTTATCTGATGGGTATAGAGCACTAATTTTTGGCTGAGGTACTTTGGAACCCCTCACTCAAAGTCTTGAGTGTCTTTGTTGACGACGTTCCGAAGGCATTTAGATACATAAAAATTTCGCAAAAATTGTGGCATGGTCAATTTCACTGTGCTTGTTTCTGCGCGAACAAATTTGAATATTGAACGAGGTTTTACGAAGTTTCAGCACATCATTCATGCGATTTAAATATTCTACAGAAGACATGTAGCACGAATTCATGTTGCAGTTTTAATAGACTAGCAAGCTTTTCTACGACTGCAGTGTTGGAGATCTGACGGGGTTCGCGTTCAGCAGAGATACCATGGCAGCCCTTCTAATACTGCCATTTTGTGCTCGATTTCTGTGAAAGGCTTCTGTATTAGTTCAGCTAATCTGTCGTCTTACACCACGGTGTGCAAAAAGTTCATTTGCAAGCATATAGTTTCATACTAATAAATACTAGAGTGAAACCTAACGCCGTTGCCTCGGCAACCCACGATTCAGCCAGCGTTTTGTCATGTACCGGGTAGGGACGTTCCACTTGTCCTTGGCATGGCACATGAACAGGCTGGAAAGTTGCCTCTAGCTGCAAAAACGCAACACCATTACAGTAAAAGATTAATCGAATTTGTTTTGTTACTATAAAGTTGAATCTCTAAAAAGATCTATATGTTAGGAATATTTAGAAGCTTCCCGGAAGAAAAAGCTGTTACCCTTATTTGTTCACTTTGATTTAGAGACAAAAAAGAAGTCCTGTGGCTCGCCAAGGCAAATAGGCGAAGAACACCGCTAGCTTCAATGGAGACGGACGTGACGGCCAACGATTGCAGTGTCACATTTACCTCTGTATATATTAGTATAAAACTCTATGTCTACAAGTAAATCAAAACGAGCTAATCGACTGAAATAATTCTAAAGAGGCACCGTCAAAACAAAGCGCCACGAAGCGCCATTCATGTAAAAAACAGCTTCAGGCTCATCCGGACTTGTTGCTGCCTTCAGTTTCTTACGCTTTCCTGATAAGCAACTCGTACAAGTATTGCAGAAATAAGGCCGCTAGAACCATTTTTGGAAACCAATATTCCAATCTCTACTTTTGTAAATTTATTGGTTTTGTTCATACCCACCCTGGTATATAACTAAATGTATTCATCTTGTTGGCACATTATAAGTGTATTGTTATGTTTTGGCCAGCCCTCAGAAAAATATTTCCTTCCTTTTCGCGTTTCCTTTAGCATAACTATGTGGCTTCCCTTCTGACTTTCCCTTTGCGTTAACTGCAGAAAACAAAGTGACTGCAAATGTTTGTTTATATGGCTGCCTGACACAGGACGTGATGTTCAGCTTTTTCTTTACTAAGGAAAAATTAAGTTCAAATCGCTATGAAACGATTTTATTTTGGGTAAAAGTATAGAAGTTTACAGCAGAATATCTTACTTCTTTTTTTTAATTGCCGTAATGCTATATCCTGTTTGTGGCCTCAAGGCGAAATGTTCAAAAAGCTTTCACTTATTTTCTTTGTGTTGCTTCCAGGACATTGGGTGGAAGATAGAAATGTTTGCTGCCCTATTGCGTTTTCTAACGTGCCGTAAGGTAAAATTTCCTGTTGTGCTTATTCAAGTAAACATGAAATCAAGCACGTAATCCCTAACGGCTCTCGAAAGGTAGAGTTTTTTACTTTGCTTGTGAGTTATTAAAATGCGGTGATTTATAGTTGTCAGTACAAACTTCAGCACTTTATGATATTTTGTGCATGTGAGGTCTTATAAGTTAATGGAAATAATAATTACAACTGCTATGTTTGAATAAAACAGGGGCGTATGGAGGATAGAGATTAGGCGAGTGAATTGGTGGCGCCCACATATCACCAACAACCCCCAAAAAATGGATAGAGAAGACTATCAAGATTGCACAAAGTAAAACAAAAGCCAGCCGTAAGAGAAACTACACAATGCAGAATAGAAAAGAAAACAACATAAACGAATTGCTCGCTATGCCGCCCTGCTAATGTGGATGTCCTGCAACGAATATGTACACCACTACAAATGGTGATGGACGAGGGTATGAAATGTTTCTCGTCGTCTCGGCGGGCTTGTCGCTTGCGCTCGGCTAGTGTCACTAGCAGAAGTGTACTGAGTATGGGTTCTTTTTCCTCCTGTGGTTCCATGCTGCCGCCATGATGATTGGTCGGTTCGCATTGCAGGACATTTGTTTACTCTGCGAATGGTTCGTGGGGCAGCCATTTTTTGTTATGCGTTTTAGTCGTTCAACTTTGATAGGGTTAGGTCGACCTCCCTGCTCTGCGGCTGCGCGCGACTGACGCCGTTCCGAATGCGAATCACAGATAACGCGTCTAACAGCACTGCAGCTGCAGAAGTGTGTCCAAAGATGATGTTTATCTTCGGTAATGTTTTTTACAAACGACCCGGTGAAGTTGAGGGCCAGGCCGAAGATATGGCAATCTCCCAACATTGATAAACGCCAAAATTCCGCTCTTTCGAACTTGCGGGCCTCGGTGGCGGTATTCTGACATCTTATCTACTTATACTACGCTCGGCTTCTCCAGCGGCAATTGCTTGGGCCTGCCTAGCCGGTCACAGGCACTCCGCGTCTTGCAAAAGAACTGCTCTATTTAGTGCACTAGCCCTCTCCAGCCTTCGAAGATAATCTGCCAACATAATCTTCACCAGGAACACATGGTTGAAGGGTCTCATAGTTCGCAGGCACCTTACCATCCATAATGCTGTTTCGATGCTTCTTTTGTGGTTTCCATAAGCGAATTCTGAGCTCTATGGTGCATACCTGATTAGCCTGACCGATGATTTAGGCGTCTTTGGCCGTGGCACCTTGGCGTTTTTCCCCGTGGACATAAAACCGGTTAGGAAAAGGTATGAAGCTATGCTGTAAAAGATAGCTCACGTGCAATTGATTAACCTTCCGATTACGTTAGCCGTTTGTGTTTCCCCTCAGGGTCGTTCCAAACTGCCTGTCCTTGCGACGACAGCACATGCTGATGCCCTGTAATGATGGTTAGAGAAATGCTTCCGAGAGAAAAAAATTACGCCTAGATTTATCTAGTGACAGATACAGAGGAGGCCTCGTTGGGTGCCCCCCCCCCCCTCGCGCTGTGCGCAACTGGATATGATCTCATTTGGAGCAGAGGCACCTGGATTAGAATGTATGACACCTCATGCGTGTTCTAGTGGGTGTTAATGAGATTTCCCACCTTTCTAAGAAACTTTGTTATGCTGCATGAGTCTCTTTGTTGGCGAAAGACAAAATTTTTAATAACATGTTGTTACCACTGTTCATCTTTGGGTGATTCTAAATCAGGTACATAATTTTCTATAAAACAGAGAACATATTGGTATGATATGACATCGTTTTATTAGGAAAAATTAATGCAGGTACATAATATATATCACGTAGTTCTAAAACGCTTCAACGTAATGAAGTTACCAAATCTGGGAGCAGGAAAACATCTAATATTCGGCCATATGCTGAGTTACCTTATGTTTATTAAATACATTCTAGCAATTGCGGGCGGTGGCCTAAGATTCCGAAGAAACACGAAATGATGGCTGTCTCTACCTTGGCGTCTGAGGGTATTATAAGCACTTAGTTGCAAAGTTAATAGTACTGTACTCTAGGTGACGTCAACCGCAGTTTTGTAAAACACACGCTACGTACAGCTTTACTTCACTTCACTCTCCCTAAAATGAGGAAAGTTTACCTAATTTACAGATCACAGCGAACAGAAAGCAATCATTTAACACAACAAAAGCTACCCTAAGCCAGAAAAATTACAATCGTGTTACAAAGAGTAGAAAAAATGGGGCTACACCTGGTTTTGAACCAACGATTGTCAGATCTGAAAGTTAAAACGGTATATTTACACCACGGTAACAGGGGCAAATTGTGCTACAGACATTGTCGTAAATGTTCCAGCTTTCTTAGCGTGGCGAGTCCTACGTCACATACCTGCCACACGGTGTTCTTTTGCGACTGAGTGTGTGTGCAGGGAAATATTTTGTTCCGTATACACCCGTACCAATTATGCAAAGTAAACAAATATATGCTGCTACCCTCAACGAGATAACACTGAACAGTCAATCATATTGTTACGCTGCAGAGGGTTTATTTACAGCCGTAAATAGGAACAAGAGCGTTGAAGGAGGCGCCCACCGATCCTGTGGTCAGTACCAGTGCGGTTCGTCGTCCACTTCCTCTTCTGCTCCACCCATTGATGCATACCCTGCTTGGGGATTGGTTGCGACCAGTTTAACGCTGTACAGTTTCGAGCGGGACATTTCCCGCTTCGCTTTCGAAGCCCGTCGGGCGAGTCACGAGGAAGTCACAGGCGAGGGTGGAATGTTTTCAACCGGGTGACGCGGGCGAGTTCAGTTTTGCTGCTTCTCCGTACAGGGGTTGTTACGCGAGAGATAACGTACGTGACATCAGTCAACCGATCGATGACAACATATGGGCCCGTGTGATGAGACAAGAACTTGCTGTACAGGCCCTGTTTGCGTACAGGTGTCCACAACAATACCATGTCGCCTTTAGCGTACGAAACCGCATGGTGCCGACTCTCGTAAAGGCATTTTGAGCGGCGCTGGGAGGCCAGGGTATGTAAACGAGCGAGGCGATGAGCTTCTTCAGCAAGACACAGTGTGCGCGAAACGGATGTGTCGTGAGCTAACGCGAAGGGAAATATTGCATCCAGGGTGTTAGGAGGTGTACGGGCGTATAGCGAATAGAACGGGACTGTGGTCTCATGTCGGGCCGTTATATACGCTTATGTGATGAATGGCAAAATCTCATCCCATTTTTTGCGGCGAGAGCAAACATACATCGCAATCATGTTGGCGAGAGTCCTGTTGGTACGCTCGCTCAAGCCGTTTGTCTGGGGATGATAGGGTGTCGAGTGACGAAAGTGTGTCGAACAAAGGTGCTGCAAGTCTTCTACAACGTCGGCAACGGACTGACGTCCACGGTCGCTGATGATCACGCGGGAAGTACCATGCCTAAGGATGACGAACCGGAGCAGGAATGTTGGAACGACGCCTGCCTCCGCAGCTGCTACAGCCTAAGTTTCGGCGTAACGCGTCAGGTGGTCACCGCAGACAATGCTGTAGCGATTACCGGTCGAAGAGCGTAGAAACGAACCGGTTAAGTCAATGCCGACTTGGTCAACGGGAAAACCAGAAGGTGTTATAGGTTGGAGTAGTTCACATTAATTGCTCGTAGGGCGCTTGTAGTGCTGACATCAGAGGCAACTCGACACATATTTTGAACGTCACTCCGCATTTTCGTCCAGAAGAATCTTTCTTGCGTGCTGTGTAAAGTAGTTATGTAACACCATGTGACCGGCAGTAACATCGTCATGCATGGTGCGTACAACTCAAGCACGCAAAGGTTTTGGCACAAGAAGAAGAAAACGTGTTCCCCAAGGTATGTAGTTAATATCGTAGAGTAGCCCGTCATGCAACGAGTAGTGCCGAGGAGGCGTAAGATCAGCAGCAGCAGCGAAATGGTGCGGCATGCTTGGGTCTTTCTGCTGTTCCGTACGGAAGGTAGCAACATCGGGAATTCTGTGTCTACAGCTGCCCAACAGTCGTCAAAATGGTCTTGCCTCCCGATCAGCGCACGCAATTCGCAGCCGGGAAAAACAATCAGCGTCTGCGTACCGACGACCACTCTTGTAGGTGATAAGAAAGTCGTACTCTTGGAGCTCTAAGGCCCACTTTGCTAGTCGGCCGTTAGGGTTACGGAGGCCAGTCAACCAGCACAGTGCGTGGTGGTCGGTGATGACTTTAAAGGGACAGCTGTACACGTAGGAACGAAATTTACTGATCGGGAAGATGACAGCCAGGCATTGTTCTCGGTGACTGTGTAATTGCGCTCAGTAAAGCTTGACATTGGGCTAGTTGGGTGTACATGACACCTTGAAAAACAGCGCGAAAAAACTTGAATGGAGAGAGGGCAATCAGGCACGAGCGCGGACGAGCAACTGGTGAAATTTTATTAAAGTTGGCAATAAATAGAAGAAAAGAAATTATTCATTCGCCAGTAAAAACGAGATAAACAAAGAGCTTAAAAGCGGTATCGGGTGTGAAAGGTGGTAAAACACACACAATTTTCTTTTTATCTAGCCCGATAAGCAATCTCCCGCTCAAAGAGCGCCACGCAAGGCGAACTCACGCAATCCTCCCCCTTATTGGCTATGACTGAAGCCTCAAAGATTTCGCTGAAAAGGGCGTCACGATACCGTTTAAAATGTGGGTTTCGTTGAGCTTGGGGAAGCAACTTTTGCAATCTTGCAGTATAAGGCGAGATTGCTACCTGTTCCTGTCCTCATGTTATTTGCGGGCTCACGAAGACGTCGTTGACGCACCCGCCACTCTGGCCTACGTAGACCCGCCCGCACGAAAGTGGGATCTCGTATAGACCTTTTTATTTTCTTCGTCCTGGGAGCTTCCATTTTGTCAGTGGGCTGTGCTAGCGGGCCTAGAATTGGCGCAGTCGCCAGGAAGATGAAATTGCGCATGTGCAACACAGCCCAGAACATGCTCTGATCTTAACAAAGATTAACGGATGAAAAGGTTTGCAGTCCACGCATTTAACATACTGTTATTCATGGTTCTTTCCACAAGCAGCTCTGGGGCTCTTTCTGTCATTCACCATGGCACACAAGGTGGCTAGTTTGTTGGGCGCTGAAAAAACTGTCCGCACTCCTGCCTTGTCTTCTATCTTCTTGAGGGGGTGTGACACGCCGTGTACGTAGGGGGTGACGTTGAGGCGGCCTGTGCCATTTTCTTGCGACCTCTTCGTAGTGCCGTTGGAATTTACCCGTTTCAAAACAATTTCCACTGAGCTGCGCAGCAATGGCGTGAGATACCCCGCCAGATTGAGTTAGCAGACTCCAATATGGCAGGGTATCCCACGCCGTTGCTGCGCAGCTCAGCGGAAACCGTTTTGAAACGGGCGAATTCCAACGGGACTACGAAAGGTCGCAAGAGAATGCCAGGGGCCGGCTCAACGTCATACTCTAAGTACACGGCATGTCACACCCGCTGAAAAAAATAGGAGACAAGGGAGGAGTGCGGACAGTTTTTTCAGCGCCCAGCAAACTAGCCACATTGTGTGCAATGGTGTATGACGGAAAGAATCCCAGGGCTGCTTGTGGGAAGAAGCATGAAAAACACTATGTTAAATGCGGGGACTGCATAGCATACGAGATCCCAATTTCGTGCGGACGGGTCTACGTGGGCCAGAGTGGCAGGTGCGTCAACGACCACCTTCGTGAGCCCGCAAATAACATGCGCACAGGAACAGGTAGCAATCTCGCCCTAGCCCTCATTCACACAGCCGTCACCTTCTCCGTCACGACACCGTCACGTCAAGAAACCGCGACGGAGACGTAAACGAGTAGCGTTCGTACTGGAGCTCTCCGTCAGATTACAGTGTCGTCTGCCTAGTGATCAGTTTAGCCTAGAAGCGTTTTTAATCTGAAAAGTAAAGAAAATGGTTTGTGCTCACTTTTCGCTAAATTTTTCCGTAAAAATTTGTTTTCTGATTAGCTGGTTTAGCGCGGGGAATAATCCCGTCACGTTGACGTGACGGAAACGTAGAGCTCGGCCACCCGTCACCGTCCCACCGTTTTCGGCAAGAAATCGGTCGAAAAACGGCGTTCATGACGGAAGATGGTGACGTGCCGGTGACGTGACCGGGTGAAAAACGGCTGTGGGGATGAGGGCTTACACTGCAAGAATTGCAAAAATTGCTTCCCCAAGCTCAACGAAACCCGCATTTTAAACGGTATCGTGACGCCCTTTTTGGCGAAATCTTTCAGGCTTCAGTCATAGCCAATAAGGGGGAGGATATCGTGAGTTCGCCTTCCGTGGCACTCTTTGAGCGGGAGATTGTTTACCTGGCCTGATAAAAAGAAAATTCTGTGTGTTTATCACCTTTTACACCCGACGCCGCTTTTAAGCTCTTTTTTTATCTCGTTTTTACTGGCGTATGATTACTTTCTTTTCTTCTATTTATTGCCAACTTTAATAAAACTTCACCAGTTGCTTCGTCAGCGCTCGTGTCTGTTTGCCCTCCCTCCGTCAGAGTTTTTTGCGCTGTTTTTCAAGGTGTAATTGCGTTCATCTTTGCTGAGGCAACGACTGGCGTAAGCGATTACATGCTCGGCAATGCTATGCCGCTGTATGAGCACTGCGCCAAATCCAACACCACTACCGTCCTCATGTATTTCGGTTGGTGCGCCAGTGGGAAAGTGGCGAAGGATAGCGCCGGACGTGAGGAGATATTTAAGGTGGGAAAATGAAGGTTCACACTCGGCTGTCCAGGTAAAGGCAGCATCTTTGTGCAAGAGGCTAGTGAGGGGAGACGCCAAATCTGCAAAGTGGGGCACAAAACGAAGGAAGTATGAACAAAGCCCCAAGAAGATACGGAGCTCTGGCATAGATTGTGGTGGCCTAAATCTCGCAACTGCGGCGATCTTTTGAGGTTCCACTCTCACGCCATCCTCATCAACAAGGTGTTCCAAAACCAGCGTTTCACCCTCACAAAAACGAGATTTCCTGGAGTTCAACACTAATGCGGCGCCTTTTAGGCAGCTGAGGACTGTCTTCAGTCGTGCGTTGTGCTCGTGAGAAGTTCGTCCGTAGAAGACTATGTCGTCGAGGTAACACAGACATATGTCCAATTTCAGACCGCGCAGAAGTGTGTACATGAACCATTCGAATGTCGCTGGCGTGTTGCAGAGGCCGAATGGCATCCCGTTAAATTAAAAATACCGTCCGGAGTAAAGAAGGCTATTTTTTCTCTGTGGTTTGGGTCCAAGGGGATCTGCCAAAAGCCGGATTTTAAATCTATTGGCGAGACATAAGACGCAGAGTTCAGGCAATCTATGACATCGTCAATTCCTGGACAGTGGATAGACGTATTTTTTGGTGATGGCGTTCAAACGTCGTTAGTCCACACAAAACATCCAGGTACCATCTTTCTTTTGTACGAGGATCAAAGGCGCTTCCTATTGGCTGGCCGACGCACGTATGACACCTTTTTGTAACATCTCTTTGACTTGCTCAGAGATTCTCTTTCGCTAAGACGGTGGCACCCGTTAAGGTTTCTCTCGAACTGGGTGCGCCGATCCGGTATCTATAATGTGACGAGTGCGGGAGGCTTGATGTGTCGACTGAGAAACATCCGCTGAGAAGCCGAGGACAGAGGCATGTCGAGAAAAGATGTCGACTAACGAGGTTCGCTCATCCAAGGAGAGCGACTTATTAACCATGCTGAGAAGCTTCGAGTTTGGGAAAATATTGTCAGCAGGAGTAGCCTCATCAGCGCACAAAGCGGCGACTGAAATATGGGCACAAAAAGGTCTTTCTTCGCACAGTTCGGGGAGAGTGGTTCCACTATCGCGTAAAATATACCGGTGTCACTTATAGCACTCACTGGTACGATCGCCAGAGACCACGCTGGTATAACTGTGTCCTCAGAAACACGGAATGTATCAGTATTTTGATTGGTATGTGGCTGATCAGTGAGTGCAGATAACCGTACGCTGGTAACAGAAAGTTCGCCCGTCGCGCAATCGACAGTGACACCGCAATCGCGCAAGAAATCGATGCCCAAAATTGCGTCATGGGTTGAATTGCGTCATGGGTTGACTGTACACACACCAAGAGGGTGCAGCGGCTCTCCACCGGCTCCACAACATGAGGTTCCCTTGTCCCATTTGAACATCACTTTACGTGCCAGGTGATCTTTAAAAGCATTACTCACATTTGAAACCGTTGCACCAGTGTCAACTAAAGCCACTGTAGAAACACCGTCCACGAGCACTTGACCTTTGTTTGTCATCATAAAAACTGGCAGAAGTTGTTTATCTATCGAAGGCTCTCCGGCGACCTCATCTCCATCGGTCGCGCCGGCTAGTTTCGCGGCGAAGGTGATGCTGCGCGGCTACAGACGATGGGGATCGGCTCTGTCGTCCAGCGGGTGGTGTTATGCTGCGATCGGAGGTGGCCGTAGAAGCGTTGCGCTGCGAACTGGTCCGAAAAGTGTTGGCGGAAAGCGGGAACTGAGACCAGTGACTTTTCATAGTGTGGTTAGAGTGTCCTGAAGCAGTATAGAGGGAATTCGGTGTTTGCTCTTCGCGACGACGACGGCGAAACCTTGCGATGTGGCCCGGACTTCCACACCAGTAGCACGCCGGCTGCAGGCTGCGAATCCTGTCGGGTTGCATGAACGCAATGGGCTGTGTACAAGGTCTGTAGGCCTGTCGACCTTCACCGTAGTATTTGTCGTCACGGCGTCACTACACACCGCGTGGTGAGGACCAGCTATTCGTTTCAGCTGGTTCAAGTGACTAACGGTGGTTGTCGAAGTTATCAGAGTTCTGGGAATGTTGGGAATGTTGGAAGGTGGCAGTGTTTACGGACGGATGAAACTCTGGTGGGGCCCATCAACGTTTGGGAGCATCACCTCGCGGAGCGTAGTAGCTGACCGGTGCACATAGCACCAGGGCATTGTATGGCGGATGGCAGTCGCAAGTGGTGCCGATGCGACGCACCGATTCGTCAGGTCAGCACAGTTCTTGCCGAACTTTTTGCCTTATGGTCGATGACAAGTCCTTGGCGTGGGTGTCTTCTACGCTGGCTATAGTGGTAACGTTTGGCAAGCGACCAAACTTTGGTGCTATGCGACGGGTCGTCAGGGCTGCGAATGCCTGACAATGTCGTATGACGTCTTTAGTGTGTCTAGGCTCTCCTTAGGGATGAGGAAAGCGCACACGTCTTCAGCGATACCCTTAAGAATATGCCTAACCCGGTCTTCCTCGGACAGTGCGGGATTCACAATTCGGCCCAATTTCAATACTTCTTCGATGTAGGTCGTGCAAGACTCCCCAGCCACTTGCGCTCGCTGATGTAACGTCTGCTATACTCGCTTCTTGCCACCGAATCCCCAAAGCACTTCTTCATATCCTCTACTAGCTGGTCCCAAGTGGTTAGCTTCGCCTCGTGGTTTTCAAACCACGTCAGTGCGGTGCCCGTCAAGAATACCTCGATGTGTGGCCGCTTGGCGGCCGCATCCAGTGGTTAAACTTGCTCACCCGGTCATAGGAAACGAGCCATTCGTTGATGTCGTCCCCTTCGTTCCCAGAGAACGTACGTGGCTCCCTGTACGGCTGCCAGTTGGCCATCGGCATGGCTTGGACTGTTTTTGTAGCCCCAGTCAGAGGTACACGCTGCGGGGAGAGACCGGCGACTCGGGGGCTTCGGCGAGTACCAGTGGCTCTGTCTTCCTTCAAGGGTACCCCGAACTTGTACCACAAACTGTTACTGTGCAAAGGGCTTATTTACAGCCGTAAATAGAAAAAAGAGCGTTGAAGGAGGCGGCCACCGATCCTGCGGTCAGTACAAGTGCGGTTCGTCTTCCACTTCCTTTTCTGCTCCACTCATTGGCATATAACCTGCTTGGGGATTGGTTGCGACCAGTTTAACGCTGTACAGTTTCGAGCATGATAATATTTTACGTGATGAAGATAGTAATGGCTGTCACAAAACCGCAGCCATCGAGTTCCCCAATGAAACGCGTTAATACATTCAGAAACGCTATTTTTGCAGGCGCAATTGAAACGGTGTTATACAAAGTTATGAACGCCCCACAAAACTTTTAAATACTGCCATTAATCCCCCACGTTTCCTCCCTGTAGACTGCAATACGTTTGGTTCTGATATACCTTGAATAGGATACACAATTTTCTTGCTGGAAAAACGTTTTGCTATGTGCATCATAAGCAGTCCTGTATAAAAAAGGACGGCCGTATCATCTTAACTAAATACCTTCTACACCCGATAGAATTTTATAAAGTGTTCAGTAGCCAGGTTATTTGCGTGAGCCTTAGGGCAATACCCAAACGTATCTGCAGAACAAACCGTAATCTGAGGCAGTGTAAGGAGAGGCGTGGAATTTCAAAGCTTGTAGAGCTATTTACTACAAAATGTGCTTGAAATTTTAGGTAGGAGCCACTGTATAACGTGTAAGATTCTACAACGCAGCTCGAAACAGGCCCCATTGAAAACACCACCAGGCGAGAAAGTCATTTGTATGGTCCATACTAGCAGTAATGTTATAGCGAAGTATATAATTATTTTATTTATTACAATACTCTCAGGGTGTTGAGGGCGTTGCAGAGCTCGATACACCTTTATAGTTGCTCAATACGCCTTTAAAAAAGTCCTAGGGATTGTCCTGTTTGCTTGTCTCCTAATTCCCTGCCTTTTGTCGCTGGTAAAATGTATCTAAGTCAATATACACTAACCCAACTTTGAGCATTATTAAAATCTTGTATATGTTTGTGTTAATGCTAGATATTGCTTCACACAAAAGCATTGCTGAGCGGCCTTTTTTTAGTACAATATAATCAGCCATATACCGTATTTACTCGCATAATACTCGCACCGCTTAAGTATGTCACCCAAGATTGATTTCTTTTTCATTCCCGCGCAATCAACGCACCCTGAACTGATCATGGTCGTTCGAACGTACCTTTGTTTCCTTCCCATTCGAAAAGAACATGAATACGTTATTGCAGCAGACGTGCCGGCATTCGCGATATCACCGAGCATGTGTTGATTATTGATGGGGAAGAAACTCTCACTAAATGCAGATTAACTACTTACAAGCGAAAGAAATCAATGCACTCAGGTTGCTGAATCGGCCTCCATGTCTGTTTTGATGTCCCGCACTGTAACAGTGGCAGCCACTTATTCGTCGAACTCTTGTCACCTCATAGCAGAATTACCGGCGCGTTTGGTAATTCATGAAAACACGGCATTTAGCCTAAATTTGCAAAGCGGCTGGCCGCTGTTCGCGGAGTTGTTATTGTATTTTTATTTAAAATTTGTATTGTGTTCATGAGAACTATCGAAAAAATTTTCACTAGAAACTGCTTGCGTTTTCGGTCCTCAAAACGTTTCGGAAAATATTTATCCCGCTTAATAACGCACTCATCAATTTACATCACTTATTTTGAACAAAAACTGGAATCATTACGTGAGTAGATACGGTACGTGCTTTTGAAATGGAGGCAAAAAGCAAAAATGTCACTGTGTGAAGATT
The DNA here is from genome assembly GCA_013339765.2 of Haemaphysalis longicornis. Classification (NCBI taxonomy): domain Eukaryota; kingdom Metazoa; phylum Arthropoda; class Arachnida; order Ixodida; family Ixodidae; genus Haemaphysalis; species Haemaphysalis longicornis. The sequence goes on along the minus strand of CM023451.1, from coordinate 47,623,564 downwards.
TCGGCGCACGTTGAAAATACTCATGAGGTGAAAATAATGTGGAAACTTGAGAATGGCGTACCCCATAGCTCAGGTGTAGCTTCCACTGGTTAAACTCACAATCAATCAATCAATCAATCAATCAATCAATCAATCAATCAATCAATCAATCAATCAATCAATCAATCAATCAATCAATCAATCAATCAATCAATGCATTATGAATTAATAATTAACCAATCAATTCATTAAATAACCAATCAATCAAACAAACAAAATATCGAAAAAATAATCAATCAATCAAACAAACAAACAAACAAAACAATCAAACAATCAATCGAAGAAACAAACAATCAATCAAACAACAATCAATCAATCAATCACTCAATCAACCAACCACCCAACCAACCAACCAGTCAGGCAGTCATTCAGTCAGTCAGTCAGTCAGTCAGTCGGGCGGTCAGTCAATCTGCTATTCAACTGTGAGGTCCGGATTTTTAATATGTTGAACAATTGATTGAACACTCCCAGCACACACCAAGGCACGCCTGCACAAGTATTGCAAAATTGAGTGAAGTGATGTCAAAAATTTACAAAGCGACGCTCCGAAAGCAAGATAAGAGTGACGTAAAAAGTAAATTGGATGTATGCAAAATGTTTCTTTTGCAGTGCATCGCTCCAGATATTCCGAGAAATAATTTTAATAAGAAAACGGCAGCTGAAAAATCTCCCTTTTCATTGTGAGAGAAGGAAACGATAGTAGAAGGTTTGCGCTGGGCTGTGTTAGTTTTACAAGAAAATGGCATAATTTATACGACTAGTAAAAAGAGATTTCAACAAATATTGCGGATAATTGAACGCTTCAAAGTATCACTTTCTCGCCATCTCTTGCATCTCGCCATCTTTGGCGTCTTCAATTCTGGAGATACTGTTTGTATGGTACATGCCTCAGAGAGTGGCCAAGCTATCTTTGAGTTCTAGCACGTAAAATCTTGTTTTGAAAGCATTAGTTCAATTTACTTGTCGAAAAGCCCGTGTTCCGAACACACAGCATGACCGCCAGACGGGACGCCGAATGAGTGACTGCTTGAGAAATAAAAAAATGAACACAGGATTACCTGAACGACACCATATTTCTCACGGAGCTTTGTAAAAAGTTACTAAATTGAGTTGAAAAATAGCGTAAATTTTGTGCCCCTCGAAATGAGAGCTAGTGCGAATAGCCTAGCACCCGTTCCTCGTTGATGTTTGCTGACTAAGAGGGAAAATAAAAAATTGGTTAAGGCCTTATGGCCTTTTGCGGAGAAGCGCCGGTTTTGGGTATGCACTGAGTAATAAAGGAGGAATTTGAGAATGATGTTCACTTAAATATCATTTAGGAGAGTAGGAAAGCACAATCCGTCGGTTATTGGGTATATAAGGCAAGCAATGGCGATTGACAATGCCTCCTACTCAAAGTATGCGAAAGGGGAAGGAAGCCTCGCAAATTAAAAATAGTGACGACGAACACCGCGATGTCCACGACGCGATGGTAATGAGAGGATAGATGCCCACACCTGAACACACGCTACCTAGGCACTAAGTTCTCGCCATGCATAAAACGAACGCGTGGTTTCCTTCTACGCAACACGACTTCCGCTTTTGTGACTTCAGTGTACTCGGTGAATGTATCTGGGCCCTTTTCGGAAACAGGATCTGTAAAAGGCGGGAGTTCATACAATAGTGGCAGGTCAGTTTTAAAGGTCAACTCTAATGCTTTCGCATTCTCTGCATCATGATGAGCATTTGAGTTCCTACATTGGTTTATTCCGAAATGTTTACCTGAAACTGCCTTCTATGGGTATATTGCATTGCCAGCCTTAAAAAGTTCTCGAAGCAACATAAGCGCCACCTTTATCTTCAAAGTGTGAACTGCACATGTAATTCCCTTTCCCTATTTAGTGTACCTCTTGCTAACGAAATTTCTAAATGGCTACTTTTACAGACAGTACAAAAATTGTGCGCTTTCTTCTGCAAATAACTAAAGCTCTAATTCTCCACTCTGCGAAGTCGTTATGGCATGGCGAGTAGTAAACCCATAACAAACAACTGCACTTTTATATAGTCTGCAGACTCGTCGGTATGTTTTTGCACTTTCCTTCCCTTTTTCAGACCAATGTGCTGAAGATATTTCTTGAAGGTACCTGTTATCTTCTATGGCATCGCCTAAAACACCGCAGCCATCCACTGTGCCGCCAGGACTAGAATGTCTTCTGCCCATTAACCGGCTTCGCATCGATGTGGAATCTTACGGCCGAGGTGGTAAGTGGGAAAATGCTAAAGTTATCATCTCACCATCAGCAAATAATATTCTGTATGGTTTATTTCAAAAGCTAGCAGGATGGAGACTTGGGCGATTTGGTATTTTAAAAGCTATCCCTAGGTTACAACTACAAAGCTCGTAGTTTTATCGCAAACGTAATAGCTGACAAGATCAATGTTTTTGGAATATTTTTTGTATCATTGAAATGGTTATGTATCACTTGGTAAAAAGTAAAACTGCCCGGGCAACGATAATCCTCTTGTTGTTTTCTTCGTAAGGAACACATAAAATAGAGAGTGCGTAATAAATCGGCTATGCGCCTCATGAGACCAAACATAAACCATTATCCTAGAAGGACCACAAAACTTCTCTACATTGGATGATTTTTAACTGCCATTTATTGCGACCGTTACAATAACAATGTTGTTCACGGTCCAAAAATATTGGGGCATATTTGACGAATACCCTCGATGGGATTGTTATATGCGTGCTTTCAGCTGCGGTCACTTTAAAAATAATACTTGAAGGCCGAATTTTATTCGACATGTTTAAAATAACTCACCGACAGGCCGCTCTGCATTGCACCAATTAAAACAGTTTCATCTCGCATTTCATACTCCTTGGAGTCGCTTCCTATTTACACCTAAGTTTTCTTATTCTTCTAACTCAATTTTGCTGTGCTCGAGGAGCTGCAGTGAAAAATTACGTATCTGTCCGTGTGTTCTCCGGGCTTCTTTTTGTTTCTTATGGTGGCCGCCCCGTTTTGTGAGCCTATATTTCTGCATCGACTCATATTTTAGACGAAATTTTGCTTTAGAAATCAAATATGAGCACAGACATTGGAGGTGGTGCGATATCATTGGAAAAGTGTTAAGTCCCATTCTTGTGTAAACTCCGACGTTTACGGTAAACAAAACAGCCAAAGGATTGTAAGACAACATTGAATCGTATCAGAGAAATGATGCCATATTACTCGAAGAGGGTGGAAACCTGCTCCCTCCGGAACGCCAGACCACCATAGATACCCTAGAACCGCACCGCTCTATAGATCTAGCTGGTTAAAGGGAAAGACAGGGAACACTCGTCTTGAGAAAGTGTTGTGAGGACGTGTACGGCGGCCTACGTGAGTATGCTAAACGTGTTTATTACCAAAGTGGTACCAAGGCAGACGTTTCTTTTGCTAATAGCGCAAACATGAGCTATTTCCCACTAATCTCTGATGAAGTAGCGACGAAACGTAGATACTGCCGCAGAGAAAAATCCTGCAACCCTACGTCTAACGACAACGATAGTTGAATCCAAAGCTTTCTTGTAACAGACTCTGGTTGGCTAATCCCACACTGCGAGCATGTGTTGCACTGGAGGTATGCACCACTTTTCTAATACACGCAATAACCATCGCTTGTGCACTCCATATGCCTAATGTTTGGTTTTGAAGTCTGCGGCATAAATGGGTACCTGTTGCGTGGCGTTCGCTTCCACCATGTCGAAATGGAGCAATAGGACGGCTTCATAACGCGAAAGATCCAGGTTCTAACGATTCACTTCAACCATTATCCTTCACCACCGTCGTCACAGAAAGGTAGCTTTCCTTCAGGGTGTACTGGCGTACAACGGGGTCAGTGGAGACTCTAAGGCTTCGCTTTAAAAAGCAAGTATTGTGAAACGACAGCACACAACCACGCTCCCAGACACATTGCTGTGCAAACCTATATAAATAACGTGGCGGCGCACTCAGTGCTACATTATGATAACAAAAAAGTAAGTGGGGTGCCTGCTACATGACCTTGGTGTTTTGAATTTCATAGGTGGGGTGCATACGGTAATGTTCATGACCATATGCATCCCACCATATACAATGGGGTCATACGTTGGCGGTAATAGACCATGGGGGCAAACTAAGGGGGCGGTAAGAGACCAGACCGTATACGGTCATGGTTTATTAACGCTGAAATAAATATGAGGTGTGAAATATGGCCAGTCACGGCAATGTGACGCAGAAGAGGAGCAGAAGCGGCGGAATGCAGTGAAAACAACCCCATCTGGGTTGAGGGCAACCCACGTCAAGGGACGACAAATGGAGCACAACTAAGAAAACAAAGAGCGGAAAAGTGGAGTCGGCCGGAAGCCGGAAGAAGAGGATTCCACTATGAAGAAGATAAAGCTACTACGATCTATTGGGAGGCTTCTACCTCAACAGCAACTCTGACAAAGCCACAATCACACAACATCTTCCCTACAGATAGCGCGAAAGAAGCACAGCGTTCATTGCGAATGAAACACGCCACAACATGATCATCAGTACAGCAATGAGGCGCACACCATATTAAGATTGTGATTCCAAACATCAACCCTAATGCCTTTGCATTCACTGCATCCTATTACGTGCATACATGTCCTAGATTATTTTGGCCTAAAATATGTGGAGTTGGCCCGGGCCGAGATGCCATCTTATGTATTATACCTTGGGTTAACATAAAATTATACAAAGCTGGGGAAAAAGACTCCTTGCTTTAGGGTACTGATGCGACTTCATATTAGTAGCGAACACTATCTGATGTGTCGGCAGAGGACTGCTAGCCGGCCGATACGTAAGAATAAATTGTTTGCTGTGTGACTCATAAATCGCTTATGTATATTGAGAGACCCTGACAATGTCACGCGGTGAACCATTTGTTGAGTGGAGACCGTACAATCAACCTTGGTGCGAGCCCATCCAAAGTTCTTTCTAGTGCAGTTTTAAGCTAGTAAACCATCGTCTCACTACCATAGACTGTACCCGTCCATCCTCCATTAGTGATGTAAATCGCGTATCAGCACATGCCCATCATAATCATCATTTGTACATGGTTATCATCGTAGGTAACTTGATTGTCCCAGTCGGCAGCGTAAGGCAGGAGACCTTTGGAGCTACTGCCTAACTGACAATGGTAAAAGGGGACAAGTGGTAAAGGCTGCCCATGATTCAGGCGTATGCCTAGTCCAACTGCATCCCTGGAGTTCTGTAGCGGCCCCCTTGCACAGGCACAAACCTGTCCGATGAAGTGAGTCAGTGCGCTGGGTGCACCTGCACCGGCATCGTCGGCATGGATGGTTACCAGCCACCAGAGGTACACTCCCATCTTCTGCACTGTTCGTGGTGATGGCGTCGAATCCTGGCTGGAACCGTACAACAGGGTCAGTCAGTTTGGCAAGTGGGACGACGGTTTAAATCTTCAAAACGTCGCAATATACTTGTCCGATATTGCACAATATTGGAACTAAACTAGGACGGTAGTGAAACCGATTGGGCCACATTCAGTGAGCCGCTTCCGGAGATATTTGGCGTCCCTTTCCCTCGATCAGGTGTAGCAAAGAAGAAAGTTGAAGCCCATTGCCTGCTATCCGATGAGATGTATGCGACGTATATTGATGATGCTCTCCTTTGCCATTGGGTTTTCCAAGGTATTTCAGGAGCGAATACAGTTCGTCATAAAGGTGTAGCAGAGTTTGGCTTCGATGTCCTTACGTGTGAATATAACAAGATATAAGGCCGCATGTCAGCACATTGCCCAGTTGCACGCAACCCCCTTCCGAGTGACAACGGGAAAGGTTCGTCTGTCGCCAGATCCAAAGTTGTAAGCTTTTATTTGTAGCATCATCCACGAGGCGCTCCTGTAGCAAAGCTTCATTATCTTCTGCGCTCACGGTCACACCGTTCCCGCCAAGACAGCGACTGCCCAGACGTCATAAACTGTTGGCATCGATGACGGGCAGTCCACGCAACGGGCATCCATGTGGCTCCAACAGTACATCTTATGCGAATGCACTGTCACCACTAGTGGTCTTGCAAGCTGAAGTTCAACTCCACCTATGCTCTGCCAGTTAGCTATTTCATCAAGACTTGCCATTCAGAGTACGGTAGAACACCGATTATACAATTTATTCCGGACCGTGAAGTCTGGTAGAATGCGGGTGTCGTAAAATCCGAACAATATTCACGCCGATAAATGCAGTTTCGCGCGACGTATTTGCAGCTACTTCATTGTAAACTACGAACTAATGTTTGAATTGGCCCGGAAACCCAAATCCCAAAAATATGCAACTGGGTGGAGGAGGAGTCGCAGGAATAAACTTTTAATAAACAGCAAGTTGCTGTTGTCAGGGCCACCCGCCCAGTCAGAGGAGTCCTTAGTCCAGGAAACCTTCGTGCCAAGAGGCTTCTTCGCTCTCGCCACCAACATTTGTTGGTCGGAGAGGTCAGAGCTGATCAGCATTTCCACGCCCCGATGAAAGGTGGGATTGGGGTTTGGTGTGAGTTCCGGAGTGTGGGTGCATTCCCAAACGATCCTGTCTGCGGGCAGTGTTTGCAGTTGGAAGTGTATTGTGACGGGTACATGGCGTAAAGTATGCTGTTGTGAGGATATGTGGTTGGAGTTTTCGTACTGTGGTGGCGTGTTTGGCTAGTCGGCGGTCCAGCGCTGGACATCTGCGAAGAGCCTGTATATAGTGTGGCAATACTTCGGCGTATGAGTGAAGAGGCATAGACTTTCGACAAGCATCTCTATGTTGGTTTGCCTCCCTCTCAGAGACGGCTCGGTGTGAATGTTCTGTGGCTGCGGCGTGGGCCGCTTTGTCTCCTTCAAAGGGAGTGTGCCTGGTCGACCATATATTTTCAATGCTTGGCAATTGCGGGTGTCATTGCAGTATGGGCAGAGAGGGTTTTGAAATTCTTCAATTCAAGTAGTGGCGGCACGCCTTCTGTGAGTCGGTGATGATGCTGATGTACTCTTTTCTAGTGGTGGCTGCGAGGGCTATTGCAGTTTCTTCTGGAATTTGCTTTGACTGTGAGAACGCTCTTTGCTGATAGCTCTTTCACTGCTGCGTCGATTACGCTGATTGCGTGAGCGCGCTGGTCCTGGTATGGCGATGCGTCTGTGTAGCTGGTGGTAAGCACGTGTTGAAACCGTTTCCACGTGTATCCGTTTCGTACCTGCCGCCTTGCTTTGTTGTATTCGGGGTGCTTATTACCGCAGTCCATGGCCGCGATTCCCGCAAGCACGTTCCAACCATGGTTCAGGTGATAACAACAAGCGCATGCAGAAGCCTAAGCCAGTGAGCGTAAAACGATTGTCTGGTCACGGCTTATTGGGAAATAGGAATAGCACACTGCGCAACAAGAGGCGCCACCGAGGAGAGGGGAAAAACGATTGTGCGGAGGATAAGGTGGTGCTGGAAAAGCGAGAAACAAAAGATGGGACATAAAGAAAGCGACGCTGGAGAGACAGAAAGAGACAGGGAAAGAAAGAAGAAAGGAAGCTTTTAATAATTCACGCGCGGAGGCCTGCTTATTTCGCGCATTCCATAGGACCTCTGCATGCTGTAGCGAGAGGGCTCACGGTCCGCGGAACAGGCCCACGGCAATTTCCTTTCATTCGCCGTTGGTCGCGCGTTTCTCGTGGGTCATAGGACAATATGGATAGGGTGTGAAATCACGTCGGATACGCGAGTGTTTTAACGTATTGTTTATATTGTCACTTCACCAGGACTGCTCTAATCAGTTGTAAAACCACAGGACATAAAGAGTGGCTCCCCCGTACTTAAGCAAACAGGCGGTGACGCTCAGTGTACGGACCAATGAACTCCGGGTGTGCATCTACTGCGGCATTCGAGGCTACATCGCAAGCTTACGCGGACGACGCATGGAAGACGAACAGCGAGGCTGCCCGCCTTAACATAAATATTGACAGCGACACACGAGAAAAAAAAATGGTTTTCTGATGGTTCACGAATTGGACTTGCCTTTTTCCGATTTGTATGAAAACAGGAAGTCCTCTTCTACAAACAATAGTAAAATTATTATATTTTTATTTTTTTGTTTACTGTTGTGTCGCTATATATATATATGTAGCGAATCAGAATAGGAAATGAGGGGCTCGTTGAAAATAAGACAGAAATAAGAATTGGCAGTCAAGAAGACCTCCGAAAGCAAAGGGGAGGATGTAGTAGCTCAAGATAAAGAATTTGGAAAAGAAGAAAGTGGAGAAAAAATGCCCGCCAGGGGGGATCCGAACCCACGACCTCCATAATACCGGTCTGGTGCGATAACCACAACGCTACCGGCGGGGCTACTTTAGCCCTCACTTTCTGGGGTATTTATGTTCAGGTGTTTTCGTTTCCTGCGCTCGGGGGTGGTAGCCAGCGCCACTCGGACTACTCGGGTTGAAGGGGACCTTCTTTTTAACCCCCGGACCATGACTCGAGCGTCTACGACATGTCGAGAGTGGTAGACCAGCGTTGAACCCTCTTAAGCTCCCTATGGCACCAAGACTGCCCGAACAGAGGCCTGGCTATGCATGTAGCGAATCAGAATAGGAAATGAGGGGCTCGTTGAAAATAAGACAGAAATAAGAATTGGCAGTCAAGAAGACCTCGGAAAGAAAGGGGAGGATGTAGTAGCTAAGATAAACAATTTGAAAATAAGAAAGTGGAGAAAAAATGCCCGCCAGGTGGTATCCGAACCTTCTTATTTTCCGAACATTCTTATTTTCCAAATTCTTTATCTTGAACTACTACATCATCCCCTTTGCTTTCCGAAGTCCCTTCCCCTTACTATTTTGTTTTATATATATATATATATATATATTATATATATATATATATAATATATATTTAGAATAGGGTTTGGAAACTCAAAGACGGAGAAATTTAAGTAAATGAGCAGAAAGAGAGAGAGACAATTTATTTAGCCGCCAAATGCGGCGACTAGTGGGATGTGGTTTCCCTCTTCACCGTGTGTGGATCTGTATCCAAGGAAGCGGGTATTCCATATTTTTATTTTTATGCCGCACGGGTTATTTCATTCGGAGAGGGTTTCGTCCTAACGTCCATGGCCTGGAATAATCTTCTTTGATCTACAAAGTTCTGGAAGTAAATCGACGGTTCGAGAAACACTGGCGCCGAAATATAAATTCCTGCAAAGCAGATACCGTGGGATTCCGATCGCCGACGTCACTCTTCTGACTGCTGGTTCGCCACCGGTGTATTCTTTGAGTTGTTAAGGGAGCACAAGTTCGCTCCAAAAAACTTGTTTTCATTGAAGACAACTGCGTCGTCTTTGACATCGTGACAACTGGTGAGGTGCGGGGTACGCAGCCTTTATGCTCCCAACAACCCCTGGAAGCCGGCAAGCCAGCTCAACTCGTGTCAGCCATCGACAGCAAGGTCTTCAGCCAGAGTTTGGTCTGCTTCCGAATAAAGGGAAGAAAGAAGACGTGAAAACCACGATGATCAACGCAGGCACCATGACCAGCGCTACCAATCCTGCCCTCGCCCTTCGGCAACCCAGGGAGCCCCCATCATTCCATGTGTCACCTACTGAGGATCCCGAGGACTGGTTGGATCAAGTCGAACGGGTCAGGCTTTTTAACCAATTGGACGCTGAGGAAACACAGAGGCAAGTGTTCTTCTACCTTGAAGATTCAGCACAGATCTGGTTCGAAACCATAAGAGCTCCCTTGAGTCTTGGAACGATTTCGGGACGCAATTTTTAGCGACGTTCACCACGGTTGTGTGAAAAGAGCGGGACGAAGTATTGCTGCAGACGCGGACACAACACCCTAACGAAAGCATTGTTGTGTTCTTCGAGGAGATTAAGAGGATTTTCAGGCGTGCTAACCCTTGCATGGCAGAAGAAAAGAAGTTGCGCTTCTTGATGCGCGGTGTGAAGGAATAGCTGTTGTTGACTTGTCCGCAACCCGCCCAAAACCGTCGCCGAATTTGTGACTGACGCTAGCACAATTGAAAAGGCCCTCGAAATGCGTGCTAAGCAGTATGACCGCAACTTTGTTGGCGCGGCCAATGCGAACTACGGCGACAGCATGCGGATTTCGGCAGACAGCCTCCGCGAGACTATCCGCGTAGTAGTGATGGAGGAGCGGCGGAAACTTCTCCCAACGCCGCCTCAACCCCAAGCCGTTTTCATACCGACATCATCAGGGAAGACGTTCAGCAAGCCCTAGGTGCATCAACATCGCCAGAAGCACCCCGCGAGCTGCAAGCCATGACCTACGCGGCTGCTGCCCGTCGACCTCGCCCACCTGCACCATATTGTCACGAGACTCCATACCATCGTCCCCTGTAGCCGGCCCGACCTTCTGTGGTGCAAACCCCTGCCCCGAGGAAGACGTACGTGTGGCGAACGCCAGATAACTGTCCGCAGAGCTACCACTGCGGAGAGGCTGGCCACATCTACCGTCGCTTTACCCTACAACAGGCTCGGTTGGCGAGGGTTCTCCGTCGACGCACCCAACCCCCGACCCGTCCAGCGCCCATCGGAGAATACCTTTCTAACACCAGCCGTGGACCAGCTCTTTCCAACCGATCGCCGTCGCCCTACCCATAACAATTGCCCAACCGACGTAGCAATGCGGATTTCGCACGTGAAAGGTCCCCCAGCCCACGCGGGGGAAATTAAAAGCAGCAACTTCTTTCGGTAAAGTGGCACGACCGCGGAAAAATAAAACCCTCCAACGACGCAACGACTCGCGAAAGACGATGATTCCCGACATGCTCTCAGCCCGACGACACGACCTAACCCAGACGTGACTCCTGAACACGACGACAACCACACGGCACGACGCGTACCCGACATGACCGAACCTGCCGCTGAGACGACGACAACGACGACGCACAGTGCCCGACCGCCAACAGTCACAAGCCGAGATTCGACGCCCCGAAGCACCCGGAACTCGAGGAAGGGAGCGTCCGACGTCCAGTTGTCGATCGACGGCTTTGACGTAGTCAACCTCATCGACACGGGAGCCGACTACTCGGTGATGAGCGGGTCATTCGCGTCTAAGCTGATCAAACTTAGGACAATATGGGACGGTCCGCATAAACGCACAGCAGGAGGCCATCTCGTAACGCAAAGTGGAACGTGGACATCACGCGTCACCATGGACGGCATCACGTACCCTGCAGCGTTCGTCATTTTACCTAACTGCTCCCGCGACGTAATTCTCGGGATGGACTTTTTGACGGACAGCGGAGCAATAATTGATCTGGAGACCAAGTCGATAACTTTTTCCTGTGATCACTCCACAATGCCGCCACCGAACCCCGATCACCGTGCTGCTGTAAGGATCGCCGACGATCACGTCACCCTGCCACTCCGCGCAACCTCGATGATCGCCGTCTACTGTGAGGATGCTACTTGTGAGATCAACGCTATCGTAGAGAGTGACCAAAGGTTGCTTCTCAACCGCGGTGTCTCCATCGAAAGAGGCATTGCGCGCTTTAAGCAATGCAAATCCCCAAGTTTTGGTCACCAATTTCACCCAGGAGTACCAGCATCTAAACAAGTACGCTGCAATTGCGTTCCTTGATGAAACGCAAGAAGCAAGTCAGTCAAGTGATTGTGGTCGGCAACTTTGAACGCGCACATGGAGATGCTTCCTAGCTGCCGCATCTTTTCGACGTGAACCCGGCGCTGCCGCAAGAAAATCGGGACATGTTCCTGGATTTTCTACGTCGCTACAGCGAGTGTTTTTCGGCAAGCTCAAAATTGTGTCGGACACCCCTAGCGAAGCACCGAATTATAACTGAAGATAGAGCCTGATCTACCCGACAGTCATCGTACCGCGTCTCCTCATACGAGCGGGAAGCCATCCGGACTCAAGTCGACGACATGCTCAGCGACGACATTATACAGCCATCGAAAAGCTCCTGGGTTGCGCCGGTTGTACTAGTGAAGAAAAAAGACGGCCCATTAAGGTACTGCGTTGACTACCAGTGACTGAACAAAATCACCAAAAAAGTTCGAGTCAAACCCTGCCGTAACCGGCATGTAGTAAGTGAAACGATCCTGGCCAATCCCCCAACTGGGTATGCGCAACAAACTGCGCAGGAGGCCGCCTGGTTCTTGCTGCGGCAGGAAACTAAACATCCCCTCGCGAGGGGCACGATCAAATGCAGAGCATTTCCGGGGGCGCACGACGTTAAGTAGTTTGCGTTACGTTACTGTTGTTGCACTTGTTGCTGTTGGTTGTTGTATTGTAAATAAATAAGGAGACGTAATTACGTGGTCACGTGACACCATTTATTACGAGGTGGGTATGACATCATTTATTAGCAGGTGGGTATGATTATTGTGGCGCAGTGGGAAGAGCACCATGTACCTCGCGTTCCGCCCACAGGCAGTGAATGCGTTGTATCTGCAACTTCTTGACGTAGTTTGAATGAGTGAAGGATATAAGGCGCGTTCGTAGCCCTCCATTCTGTGTCGGCTTTGTTGCGCAGTGGGTAGAGCACCATGTACCCGCAGGGTCATGGGATCAAAACCTGGCGCCGGTAAGTATTATTTTTTATATAGTGTAGGGGGAGGGGTGCGGATGACGATAGACAACTAGAACACGTGACATCGTGAGTTAAAGAAATGCTCTGCATTTAAAAGGATGTGTATCCCCTGTCACGTATCGACGACGCCCTCGACTCCCTCTGCCATGCGAAGTACTTCTCATCGATTGATCTGAAGACCGGCTACAGGGTAATTGAAGTGGACGAAAGAGACCGACAGAAGACTGCATTTATAACCCCAGACGGCCTATAGAATTTCAAGGTGATGCCTTTTAGGCTGTTCACGGCGCCAGCAACGTTTTAAAGAGTCATGTACACTGTGCTAGCTCGCCTGAAGTAGCACACTTGCCTCGTATACCTCGGCGACATTGTCGTATTCTCCCGGACTTTCGACGAGCACCTCGCAAGGTTGGAGTCTGTACTCGAGGCCATTAGTACGTCGGGGTTAACGCTGAAGCCGGAAAAGTGCCGTTTCGCGTACGAGGAACTCCAGTTCATGGGCTACGTCGTCAACGCCGTTGGAGTCCTACCTGACCCGGCAAAAACTTCAGCCATTGCAAACTTCCCAACGCCGAAAGACAAGAAGGGCGTGTGAATATTTCTCGGACTTGTGCGCATACTACCGGGCCTTGGTCGCAAACTTCGCACGCATTGCAGAACCACTCACGCGCTTGAAGAAAGATAGCACCCCTTTCAGCTGTGAAAACGACCAACAAAAAGCATTCTGCGCACTGCAAAAATGCCTGTGATGCCCGCCCGTGCTCGCTCATTTCGACGAAAACACCGAAACGGAAACGCACACGGACGCCAGTGATATAGGTTTGGGTGCCGTTCTCGTCCAAAAGCAAAGCGGTTGCAAAAAGGTTATCGCCTATTCAAGCCGTGGTCTGTCGAAGGAGGAGAAAAACTACTCAGCCTCCGAAAAAGAGTGCCTGGCAATTATATGGGCCATTTCAAAATTTCACCCATACGGGTATGGTAGACCGTTCAAGGTTGTGAGAGACCACCATGCGCTGTGTTGGCTCGCCAATTTGAACGACAACTCTGGCCGTCTTGGGCGGTGGAGCTTGCGCCTGCAGGAGTTCGACGTTACAGTCGTCTATAAATCCGGAAGGAAACACTTCGATGCCGACTGCATGGCCCGCGCTCCCGTCGACCCACCACCACAAGACTCTGATGAAGACAGCGAGATCTTAACGGAGAGCGACCTAGCCGCCCAGCAGCATGGCGACCCTGACTTAAACGTCATAATCGACTACCTCTAAGGATGCAACGTCGCCGTTCCTAGGACCTCTAAACGCAGCTTACCAGCATTCAGCCTGAGGAACTTCGTCCTGGTGAAGAAGAATTTCAGCCCCGGAACGAGAACGAATTACCTTCTTGTCATCCCCGCAGACCTTCGTCACAAAATTTTGGAAGCGTGCCATGATGACCCGTCTTCCGGACATCTCGGCATAGCCCGCACAATTTGAAAATCAAGGCGAAGTACTACTGGCCCCGCCTTACATCCTGACGTCAGCCATTACCTTCGGAGCTGCCGTGACTGCCAGTGACGAAAGACGCCACCGACGCGACCCGTCGGACTTCTGCAGCCGATCGCCGTCCAATCAAGACCCTTCCAACAGATTGGAATGGACCTTCTGGGCCCGTTCCCTACGTCACGATCCGAGAACAAGTGGATTGTCGTAGAAACAGACTACATGACGGGCTACGCAGACACCGCCGCTATTCCGAGGGGAACTCCACAAGAAGTCTCCAAGTTCTTTATTAACCAAGTTTTGCTGCGACATGGAGCCCCTGAAGTCCTAATAACGGACCGTGGAACAGCCTTCACATCGGAGCTTATGCAGGGAATCTTACGGTACAGCAACACTGATCACAGAAGAACGGCGGCGTACCACCCCCAAACGAACGGACTTACGAAACGTCGGAACAAGACGATCGCGGATATGCTGTCTATGTCCGTCGACGTTGAACATAAGGCATGGGACCAATTCCTCCCGTATGTCACGTTTGCGTACAACACTGCGACCCAGGAAACTACGCAGATGACACCGTTCGAGCTTGTCTACGGAAGGTGGCCTGACTACGATGCTCGACGCCATGCTTCCGCACGCAGAAGACGACAACCTCAACGCCAACATCCAAGGATACCTTCAACGTGCGCAGGAGGCCCGCCAGCTCGCTCGAGTTCGTATAACGGACCAGCAGCTGGTAAATGCGGACGCTACAATCTGCTGACGGCGAGACGCGGAGTACCATCCTGGCGATCGTGTGTGGGTTTGGACTCCCATCCGGTGACGCGGACTAAGTGAGAAGCTTCTCTTCAGGCGTAGTCGGCAATGAAGCGGCGCATACCGCGGCTCGAGAATCAGTACACCGGGCCATTGCGGACAGCCACAACCCTATGCCAACCACCCCCACTAACTATACGCCCCAACCCCTGCTGACATACGACATTCTCTCTCACTACCGACTATCCCGCCAACAGTTTCCTCCCCCACATAAGCAACTGACCAAAGAGGAGGGAGTTATACTTCACCAGCTCCAGACTAACACCTTTCCCCACAACACGCTCTGGCACAAAATATTCCCCACCCACTTCTCCCCTCAGTGCATCTTCTGCCCCATATCAGGAACACTATACCACATAGTGTGGGAATGCCTGAACATCCCAGACCTCCCTCCCAATCCCAACCCTACCCCTTCACAGTGGGCGGCGGTGCTGACCAGCTCTGACCTCTGCTCCCAAGCTTCGGCTGGTGAATTGTGCCCGGAAGGCCGGCTACATCCAGGCAGTCCTGGACTGAGGACACCCCTCACTGGTCCGGAGTGACTGCACTCAACGGACGGGACAAATAAAGTGTTTTCCTCCTCCTGCTCCTTCTGCGACGACTGTATTTCGGTCTCTACCGGATTCTACGATGTGTAGGTTTACGTACCTACGAGGCGGTCCCCGATGGTGATTCCTGTACATCACGACGATGCACCCGGCCCAAAGTCGTCCACGTTGTTCGCCTCAAACCTTACTGCGCAAGATGAAAGATTTTTTTTGTTGTAGTTGTTTGTTCAGATTGTCATTTTATTTTACAATGGGGTCGATGCACTCTTAGAGGGGGGGTAATGCCATGAACCATGCATTGGCTTTGTTTATTTATGGTTTGTTTTTTCTGCCCCGCTGCGCCCGGCTGTGTTAACTGTGTCGAAAGCGAAGCACATGTTCCATTACTTTTTTTAATGCTGAATGGGTTATCTCATTCAGAGAGCGTTTCGCCCTAACGTCCCTGGCCTGGAATAACCTTCTTTGATCTACAATGTTCTGGAAATAAATCGACGGTTCGAGACACACTCGCGCCGAAAGATAAAAGCCTCCAGAGCAGATGCTGTGGGATTCCGATCACCTACGCTCGCTTGGGTACGTCACTCTGTCGACTGCTGCATCGCCGCCTGTGTATTCTTTGAGTTGTTAGGGGAGCACAAGTTCGCTACAATAAACTTGTTTTCCTTGAAGACAACTGCGTCGTCTTCGGCATCGTGACAATACATATATATATAAGGAAGAAACCTTGGTAACAGCAACATCGGGGGGTGTAATTCGATGTTTGGACTTAAGTTGTCTCAACTTGAAACGTCGAATTAAACCCTCCGCTGTTGCTGTTACCGAGGTTTCTGACTCTGTGTTCACCACCCTTCGGGCCCATCGACATATATATATTACATATATATATATATATATATATATATATATATATATAATTAGAGGGGAGACACACGTACGAAATCGATTATTGAACTAACGTTTCGTCCGGGGTCCGGTCTTCGTCAAAGTAGACTTCGGTATATTACACGCGCGGATTATATGGGCACGAAATGATAAAGGCTGACGAATACTCTTGCAACTTTGCAGTTACAAATCAATTCCCACACACAAAAATAAGAAAATAAGAAGAGCACGCGTGGTGTATGTATACGTGTCAATTAACATGAAGTTTTCAAATACAGAACTTGTACGGAATATCGGACCGGGTGAAGGGGGATCAACACCTGCCCTTTTGAAACAAAATGATAACATTCGGGGATTGCAGCTTACCACTTTATACGCAAACACATCAGGAGAGGTATATAAATATAAAAAAGGAAAGATGTCGTCGTTACTGGAAATATTTCATATGGGTTCCGTAAGCCGAATCGAAAAAATCGGTAAATCCGCATTAAAAATGGTGGCTTTGCTTCTAGGTGTTCCAATAGGGATAATGCAATGAGGCCGGTATATCAGGCCAAGAGGCACGTTAACTTTCCTACACTTTCATTGATACCGCGTTGAACTGTATCAAATTTTTGAATTAAAAAACACTCACGCACTTCCCTTTCTTGATGCAAACGGAAACCTGATTCCAGTTTAGTAGCCCTAATAAAGTAGCCCTAAGTTCTGTATTTGAAAACTTTATGTTAATTCACACGTGTACATACACCACGTCTGATCTTCTTATTTATTATTTTTATGTGCGTGTGGGTGTGATCTGTGTCTGCAAACTGGCAAGACTTTTCGTCAGCCTTTATCATTTCGTGCTTATATATTCCGCGCGCTCAATTACCGAAGTTTACTCTGACTAAGACTGGACCCCGATCGAAACCTTAGTTCAATCATCGTTTTCATACGTGTGTCGACCTTCTCATGTTTTTTTTTTGAAATCAACTCCCGGAATTTATTCATGTATATATATATATACAGAAAATGGGAAATGAGGGGCTCCGTGAAATAAGACAGAAAATAAGGGTTGGCAGTCAAGAAAACCTCGGAAAGCAAAGGGGAGGTTGTGGTGGGTCATAGAAAGAGATGAAGAATTTTTTGAGTCGAAAAGAAAGTGGTGAAAAAATGCCCGCCGGGTGGGATCCGAACCCACGACCTCCAGAATACCGGTCTGGTGCGATAACCACTACGCTACCGGCGGGGCTGTTTCCCCAGCACTTTCTCGGGTATTTTATGTTAAGGTATTTATGTTTCCTGCACTTGGGGGTGGTAGCCAGCGCCACTCGGACTACTCGGGGTGAAGGGGACCTTCTTTTTATTTCTACAAACTTATCGAAGGCTTCTGTTCTGAGGGTCTTGGTGCCATATAGAGCTTAAGAGGGTCAACGCTGGTCGACCACTCTCGACGTATTGTAGACACTCGAGTCCCGGCCCGGGGGTTAAAAGAAGGTCCCCTTCACCCCGAGTAGTCTGAGCGGCACTGGCTACCACCCCAAGTTGCAGAAACCAAACTACCTTAACATAAATACCCCAGAAATTGGAGGGGGAAATAGCAGCGCCGGCACCGTAGTAGTCATCGTACGAGACGTGTATTCTGGAGATCGAGGGTTCGGATCCCACCCGGCGGGCATTTTTTCTCCACTTTTTTTCTGTCTTTTGAAATTCTTTATCTCTTTCCATGACATACCACATTCTCCCATTTGCTTTACAAGGTTTTCTTGACTGCCAGCCCTTTTTTCTATATGTATGTATCAAAGTTAAGTCGACAGGTTGTTTTAAAAATAGGCGCTTAGATTTACGCGAAGACCACCTCTACAGTGAGGTTATGCGCCCAAGGGGACACATAAATTGGCGGTAATTGTAGATTTCGAAAGCTTAATTAACTAAAGCCTATTGTATAACTTTCTGGTTGCTCCAGGGACCAGGCGTGTTTGTGTTTCAAAGTTAGACCGAATTATGTTTCTACGCAGTTTCGATTGGCAGAATTATTCTACCGCATCCGTAGTTCTAGATACAAAACGTCGAAGTGTAATTGCAGTTCACATCATTACGCATGCAAGACAGTCTGCTCCGGCGCAAATCTTCTCCCTTCTGTTACGTGGCTGCACCGTATGGTGTTTAGTTCGACAAAAGAATGGAGGCATAGGCAAAAGTGATAACTGGCACCCATTCATTCTTGACTGGCGTTATCGAAATCTGCAGTTCTCAGAACCGCTATCGAAACACAGAACAAAAGGGAGGAATTGTGCGCAGGTCTTGACTTCTAGCATGCGTAATCATGCGAGCGGCAATCAAACTTCGCAGCATGACATCTCGGTGTACGGATGCGCAAGAAGAATTCTGCCGATTAAAACAGCGTAGAAACACGATTGCGTCTAACTTTCCAATACAAACATGCCCGGTTACGGTTGCCACTGTAGAGTTAATGAATCAATTTCAGTTAATTAAACCACCTACATCAATAATTACCTCCTAATTATGTATCCTCCTGTGCGCATAACCTCACTACAGAGGTGGTCTTCACGTACATCTAAGCGCCGATTTTTTAAAGAACCTGTCAACTTAACTTTGATCACCCTGTATATTGTATAGGTGTGAAGCGCAGTGAAAGAAAAGCTGTGAGCATCGTCCGAGGCCAATCCATCAGCAGAGCAAAGAGGACAGTGGCCGATTGAAAAAACACGAAAAAGAAGTGCCGAGCTCGTTCTGAGGGAACACAAACATATGAGTCTGAGAGACGGACGTAGTTTAATTACCAGTGACACTGCCGACAAGCCTTCAAGCCTGAGGGGACACAGCCTCCGACCAGCTCTTTC
This sequence comes from Haemaphysalis longicornis, assembly GCA_013339765.2. Lineage (NCBI taxonomy): Eukaryota > Metazoa > Arthropoda > Arachnida > Ixodida > Ixodidae > Haemaphysalis > Haemaphysalis longicornis. Next base: position 47,604,381 of record CM023451.1, on the reverse strand, counting down.
TCGCGGCGATCCACCCGCCTCACCAAATCGGCAGTATTGGTAAGCTATCCAAGATCAAAACGTAGCGACTGGGTTTGGTCCCCGCTCTGTACGAGTGTTTTCCTTGCGTGCTTTCTCTCGTAGATTTAAAAATGTTACCTTCACTAACTGGGGTAAAAACCTAACATTCCCCTATGCCTCCTTTGGCGTTGCAGGCTACCGGCCTCGGGCCTTTCTGTCTTTATTGCCTCCACGAGCCCCTGATTTCCAAACTATATATACATATATATATATACACATCAAAGTTGCAGTCCTTATTGCCAGTGCTGTTTGGCGTTTTAACAGTGTTTTATAGTGCCGAATAAGGTATGATTGCATTTTTTTTTCCAGGAATAAATAATTGAAAATTCAAGTCGAGAAAAAATGCGCCGTTATATATATATATATATATAAATTGTAGGGTGGGTTTATTTCCGAGGAGAATGCAGCACGATGCTTTGCTAAGGCAGTCCAAAGCAATTGGACACAGGGCTGGCTCTCACGTGCTCATCTCGCGGTCCACGCTGATGATAATGCCTGCCCGGTTCACCTGTCCTTCATCGTCCTTGTCGTTATTGTACAATGGCCAATTTCCTATATATACCAAGTTTTGGATCGACTAGTCGGAATTATCGCCACGTTTGGCTGAGCCGTGCGCGGCCTCCGGAAGGTTGTCACCGGTCCACAATACGGTTTCCGTTGAGTGCCTCCTCGCAGGTGCGTTTCACGCAAAAAAAGTTCGTGCACTAAATTCCAAAAACAGCTTATTGACCCACTGTGGCCGACTTAAGCAAAATACGAGCCGCAGTAGCGGCGGAACGTGGCACTCGCGTTTGCGCAGCACAAACACAACTAGGCCTACTCGCTCAGCTCGGCAACACACGTGAAACGCACTGCAAACACATAGTCTAAGATGCCGTCGAAGCTATCAAAAACAAGCGTTCTTAACGCCAGCGACGCTGCACTACAATCGGAAGCTGCTAGACAAGATGGCTTTAATCGAGCGTCAGCCGCTACCAGCGGACGGACCGCCACGCAAGGACGGCACCGGTTTCGAAGCGGATAAAAGAAACAAACAAGATGGCGGAGACACACCTCAGCGTGGTATCCAGCCGTGCTGAATCTTGGAGAGTCCTATATTTTCACCTGCGTAATACACTGAATGTATGATTTATAGCCTGGTGCCTGGAAGAAGTCAGAATGTTCAAGTACGTCCGAAAAATCGGTCGTCTACGATTTCTATAATATATATATATATATATATATATTATATATATATATATATATATAATATATATATATACATAAAAAGAAGATAGGTCAGCAGTCTACAACGCCAAAGGAGGCATAGGGGTGTGGTTAGGCTCTTTTTCACTACAGTTAATTAAGCAAAAAGTTTGTTTTAAATATACAGAAGAAAGAAAGAAAAACACGCGCCCAGAGTGGGGGCGTGTTTCGATTACATGTCGAATGCCTTACCAATATATATATATATGTATATATATATATATATTGAGAGACAGAGCTGCGAGATGCTGAAGGACCACTTTTAATTAGGCTCCCGAGCACAGGCCACCGAAAGACGGAACTGTCCGGGGATGATGATGGTTATACACAGATGACAGTGGCGATGGGTTTGGATGGGTAGAAGGAACAGAGGGATTGACCCGCCATGTTCCACACTGAATATAACAATGGTCATGTCGCTTCAACGCATAAATATCAGAACAGTACACCCCCAATGCCCACAATATATATATATTGTCACGAAGACAAGGACGATGCAGTTGTCTTGAATGAGAAACACGTTTATTGGAGCGAACTTGTGCTCCCCTAACAACTCAAAAGAATACAGAGGCGGCGAAGCAGCGGTCAACAAAGTGACTTGCACAGGCGAGTGTCGTCGAATCGAATGCCCCGGCGTCCGCACTGCAGGCTTTTTATCTTTTGGCGCGCGTGGTTCTCGAAACGTCGATTCGCATCGAGAACATAGTAGATCCAAGAAGATTATTCTGGGCTGTTCACGTTAGATCAGAATGCTCTCCCTATCACAACAGATAACACATGCGGCACAGAAAGAAAGAATGGAACACGCGCTTCCCTTGGCGCAGAGATAACACAGACCGGCGCAGCCGGGCGGTAAAAGCAAAACACAAATAAACAAACCAATGTATGGTTCGCGGCATTACCCCCCTCTAAGAGTGCATCGACCCGATGCTAACATAAGCGACAGTCCGAACAAATGAAAATAAAAGTTCGTCATCGTCCGTAGAAAGGTTTTAAGCGAACCACGTGGACGACTTCAGGCCGCGTGCGTCGTCGTGATGTGCCGGAGTCACCATCGGGGATCACTTCGTAGGTAAGTTGGCCAACACGTCGTAGAATCTGGTAGGGTCCGAAATACCGTCGCAGGAGCTTCTCACTGAGTCCGCATCGTCGGATGGGAGTCCAAACCCACACACGATCCCCTGGTTGGTACTCGGCGTCTCGGCGTCGGAGGTTGTAGCGGCCGGCATCCACCAGCTGCTGGTCCCTTATACGAACTCGAGCGAGCTGGCGGGCCTCCTCCGCACGTTGAAGGTATCCTTGGACGTCGGCGTTGAGGTCGTCGTCTTCTACGTGCGGAAGCATGGCGTCGAGCATCGTAGTCGGCCTTCTACCGTAGACAAGCTCGAACGGCGTCAGCTGTGTCGTCTCCTGGATAGCCGTGTTGTACGCAAACGTGACATACGGGAGCACTTCGTCCCAAGTCTTATGTTCACGTCAACGTACATTGACAGCATATCTGCGATTGTCTTGTTCAGACGTTCTGTTAGTCCGTTCGTTTGGGGGTGGTACGCCGTCGTTCTTCGGTGATCCGTGTTGCTGTAGCGTAATACTCCTTGCATCAGCTCCGCAGTAAATGCCGTTCCGCGGTCTGTGATTAGGAATTACGGGGCTCCATGTCGCAGCACAACTTGGCTTATAAAGAACTTCGCCACTTCTTGTGCAGTCCCCCTCGGAAGAGCGGCGGGTCTCTGCGTAGCGCGTCATGTAGTCTGTCGCTACGACAATCCACTTGTTCTGTGACGTGACGTAGGGAACGGGCCTAAAAGGTCCATTCCAATCTGTTGAAATGGTCTCGATGGGACGGCGATCGGTTGCAGAAGTCCGGCGGGTCTTGTCGGCGGCGTTTTTCGTCGCTGGCAGTCACGGCAGCTACGGACGTAGTGGGTGACGTCAGAGGTAAGGCCGGGCCAGTAGTACCTCGCCTTGATTTTTCCAATAGTGCGGGCTGTGCCCAGATGTCCGGAAGACGGGTCGTCGTGGCACGCTTCCAAAATTTCGTCACGAAGGTCCGCGGGGATGACGAGAAGGTAATTGCGCTCTTGTTCCGGGGCTAAATTCTTCTTCACAAGGACGGAGTTTCTCAGGCTGAATGCTGGTAAGCTGCGTTTGAAAGGTCCTAGGAACGGCAACGTTGCATGCCTCGAGGTACTCGATTATGACGCGTAAGTCGGGGTCGGCACGCTGCTGGGTGGCTAGGTCGCTCTCCGTCACGATCCCGAAGAACGCGCTGTCTTCATCAGAGTCTTGTGGTGGTGGGTCGACGGGGGCGCGGGACAGGCATTCGGCGTCGGAGTGTTTCCTGCCGGATTTATAAACGACTGTAACGTCGAACTCCTGCAGGCGCAAGCTCCACCGCCCAAGACGGCCAGAGGGGTCCTTCAAAATTGGCGAGCCAACACAGCGCATGGTGGTCTGTTACAACCTTGAATGGCCTTCCATACACTATGGGGCGAAATTTTGAAATCGCCCATATAATAGCCAGGCACTCTTTCTCAGAGGCAGAATAGTTTTTCTCCTCCTTCGACAGACCACGGCTGGCATAGGCGATTACCCTTTCGCAGCCGCTTTGCTTTTGGACAAGGACGGCACCCAAGCCTATATCACTGGCGTCGTGTGCATTTCCGTTTCGGCATTTTCGTCGAAATGAGCGAGCACGGGCGGGCTTTGCAGGCGTTTTTGCAGCTCGCCGAATGCTTTTTCTTGGTCGTTTTCCCAGCTGAAAGGGGTGCTATCTTTCGTCAAGCGCTGTGAGTGGCTCTGCAATGCGTGCGAGTTTGCGATGAAGCGCCGGTAGTATGCGCACCAGCCCGAGAAATCTTCGCACGCCCTTCTTGTCTTTCGGCCTTGGGAAGTTCGCAATGGCTGACGTTTTGCCGGGTCAGGTAGAATCTCCCGCGGCGTTGTACGACGTGGCCCAAGAACTTCAGTTCCCCGTATGCGAAACGGCACTTTTCAGGCTTCAGCGTCAACCCCGACGTACGAATGGCCTCGAGTACAGACTCCAACCTTGCAAGGTGTTCGTCGAAAGTCCGGGCGAATACCACTACGTCTCGAGATATACGAGGCAGGTGTGCCACCTAAGGCCAGCTAGCACAGTGTCCATGACTCTTGAAACGTCGCTGGTGCTGTGCAGAGCCCAAACGCGCATCACCTTGAACTCGTATAGGCCGTCTGGGGTTATAAATGCAGTCTTCTCTCGGTCTCTCCTCGTCCACTTCAATTTGCCAGTAGCCGGTCTTCAGGTCCATCGATGAGAAGTACTTCGCGTGGCAGAGGTGGTCGAGGGCGTCGTCGATTCGGGGGAGGGGGTACACGTCCTTTTTCGTGATTTTGTTCAGTCGCCGGTAGTCAACGCAAAACCCTTAATGTGCCGTCTTTTTTCTTTACGAGTACGACGGGCACAGCCCAGGGGGCTTTTCGATGGCTGTATAATGTCATCGCTCAGCATGTCGTCGACTTGAGTCCGGATGGCTCCCCGTTCGTGTGAAGAGATGCGGTACGGTGACTGTCGGGTAGGTCCGGGCTCCATCTTCGGTTATTATTCGGTGCTTCGCTAGAGGGGTCTGACGTAGTTTTGCGCTCGACGAAAAACATTCGCTATAGCGACGCAGCAAAGCCAATAATTTTTGTCCGTTGTTCTTGGCGGTAGCGCCGGATTCACGTCGAATGGCTGCGGGAGCTTGAAGGTTTCTACGGGTGGTGCGTTCAATAAGTCGGCGACCGCGATCACATCTTTGCTTCTTGCGTTTCTTCCAGGAACGCAATTGCAGCTCCTTGTTTAATATGCTGGTACTCTTCGGTAAATTAGTGGACCAAAACAGTGAGATATGCGTTGCTTAAAGTGCGGCAATGCCTCTTTCGACGGAGGACACCCGCGGTCGAGAAGCAACCTGTGGTCACTCTCCACTCTAGCGTCGATGTCAGAAGCGGCATCCTCACAGCTAGACGGCGATCATCAAGCTTGCGCGGGGTGGCAGGGTGATGTGATCGTCGGCGATCCTGACAGCAGCACGGTGATCGGGGTTCGGGCTGCGGCGTCGTGGAGTGATCGGAGGAAAATGTTATCGACTTGGTCTGCAGATCAATTATTGCGCCGTTGTCCGTCAAAAAGTCCATTCCGAGAATCACGTCGCGGGGTAGCAGTTAGGCAGAACGACGAACGCCGCAGGGTACGTTGTGCCGTCTATGGTGACGCGCGATGTGCACGTTCCACTTGGTGTCACGAGGTGGCCTCCTGCTGTCGTATGTGCGGGACCGTCCCATCTGGTCATAACTTTCTTTCAGTTTAGACGCAAATGGTCCGCTCATTACCGAATAGTCAGCTCCCGTGTCTACGAGGGCGACTACGTCAAAGCCGTCGATGGACACCTTGACGTCAGATGCAGTCTTCCTCGAGCTTCCGGGTTCGTCGGGGCGTCGTATCTCTGCTTGTACGTGTTGATGGTCGGGCACTGTGCATCGTCGTTGTCCGTCGTCTTCTCAACGGACGTCTCGGTCAGGTCGGGTACGCGTCGCGCGTGTAGCTGTCGTCGTGTTCGGGAGTCTCGTCAGGGGTTAGGTCGGGTTCGTTCGGGATGAGGGCATGTCGTGAATCACTGTCTTCAGCGCGTCCTTGCGTCATTGGAGGATTTCCAGTTTTTTCGCACGTAGAGCAACTCACCTCCAGAAGTTGCCGCCTTAGTTTCCCCGCGTGGGCTGGGAGACCTTCCACGTGCGAAGTCAGCAATGCTAGCGGCGGTCCGGCGACTTGTACGGGTAGGGGGGGGGGACGGCGAACGGTTGAACGGCTGGTCCACGGCTGGTGTTCGGACAGGTATTCTTCAATCTCGATGGTGCTGGCCGGGTCGGGGGCGTGGTGCGTCGACGGAGAAACCACGCAGTCCGAGTCTCTTGTATGGGGCAGCGACGGTAGATGTGGTCGGCCTCTCCGCAGTGGTAGCACAGAGGACGATTATCCGGTGTTCGCCATACGTCAGTCTTCCTCGGCGTCTGGTTTATGCTTACTGATGGTCGGGGCGGGCCGACAGTGGGCGGCGGTAGGTGCGGGGCCTCTTGACGATGTGCCTCTTGACGACGTGTTGGAGCAGGGCGGGGTCGGTGAACAGCCGCGGAGACGTCATAGCTTGAGGCTCGCAGTTACTTCGGATGCCACAGAAGTTCCCAAAGCGTTTTTGAACTTCTTCCCGGATCACGTCAGTTAGGCAAGCGACTTGGGTTGCGGCGTCGTCGGGAAAAGTTTCCTGCAGCTCCTCTCTCTACTACTGCGCGATGGTCTCTCGTAGGCTATCAGCCGTAATCCGCATGTTGTCGACTGTAGTTCGCACTGGCCGCGGCCAGCAAAGTTCCGGTCATACTGCTTAGCACGCATTTCGAGAGCCTTCTCAATCGTGCTGGCTTCGGTCACGAATTCAGCGATGCTTTTGTGGCGGGTTGCGGACAAGTCCAGCAAACAGCTCCTCCTTCACACCGCGCATCAAGAAGCGTAACTTCTTTTCTTCCGTCATTTCGGGGTCCGCGCGGCGAAATAATTGCTTCATCTCCTCAACGAAGATCACGACCCCTTCGTTGGGGTGTTGTGTCCGAGTTTCAAGCAAAAGCGCAGCTCGCTCTTTTCTCACAACGGTAGTGAATGTCTTCAGGAACTCCCTTTTGAAGTGATCCAGTCGGTCAAAGAACTCTCATGGTTCTCGAACCAAGTTCGAGCAGCATCTTCTAAGTAAAAGAAGACATGCCGGAAAGTTTCTTCGTCGTCCCACCTGTTGAAGATGCGGACGCGCTCCAGCTTCTCCAACCATTCTTCGGGGTCTTCAGCGGGGGCTCCCCGGAACGATGGCGGTTCCCGGGGCTGCTGCAGGACGATTGGCGACGTTGTTTCTTGCACCATGGTGTTGGTTGCAGCGTTCCTTTTCTTGGGCCCTTCTGGCAACAAACCGAACTCGGGTGGTAAATCTTGCAGGCGGGGGCTGGCTCTTGTTGGACTGGCTTGGCGGCTTCCCGAGGTTGTAGTGGGCATGAAGGGTTCGTACCCAGCACCTCCACCAGATGTCACGAAGACAAGGACGATGCAGTTGTCTTGAATGAGAAACACGTTTATTGGAGCGAACTTGTGCTCCCCTAACAACTCAAAAGAAACAGAGGCGGCGAAGCAGCGGTCAACAAAGTGACTTGCACAGGCGAGTGTCGTCGAATCGAATGCCCCGGCGTCCGCACTGCAGGCTTTTTATCTTTTGGCGCGTGGTTCTCGAAACGTCGATTCGCATCGAGAACATAGTAGATCCAAGAAGATTATTCTGGGCTGTTCACGTTAGATCAGAATGCTCTCCCTATCACAACAGATAACACATGCGGCACAGAAAGAAAGAATGGAACACGCGCTTCCCTTGGTGCAGAGATAACACAGACCGGCGCAGCCGGGCGGTAAAAGCAAAACACAAATAAACAAACCCAATGTATGGTTCGCGGCAATATATTGTCACGTCCGGGAAAGGTTTATTTGCAGAACGTTGGCTCTTGAGGTGGAGGGAAACTGGTGCGCCGATTGTCCAAACCGTCGAGAGGTCCCAGCTTCTTTCTTCTCTTCCTCGAACGTACCCGTTCTTCTTCTTCTTAAGCTACATTCCACATGCGTGACACTTCCCCGGGTCACAGACGAAGCCCTCTGGTCGAGTCACTGTGCAGTACGGGAGTTATAGCGTTTCAAGCGTGCCACGTGCAAACATGTGTTTTCTTGCATGGTCGTCCACTTGTGGCTACACGTGATACCAGGTAAGTAACTTCACTCACGCGTTTCAGGACAATGAAGGGGCCAACGTAATGGGGAAGGAGTTTTTTTGCACAGTCCACGTTTACGCTGGGGGGTCCAGAGCCACACGAAGTCATCAGGGGCGTAAGCGAGATCGGAGTGGCGGCCGTCATACCGCTGCTTTGAACGTTCTTGAGCAGCCAATGTGCGTAAACGCGCAAGGCGGCGTGCTTCTGCTGCAAGACAAAGTATCTTAGCCACTGAAGGCTCGTCGTGTTCTTCGAAAGGGAAGATGGTGTCGAGGCAGCTGCGAGGGTTGCAGGCATAGAGAAGAAGGAAAGGGCTGTAGCCGGTAATTTTGTGCTTTGCAGTGTTCTAAGCGTGCGTAAGAAGGGGCAAGAGGTCGTCCCAATTTTTGTGGTCGGAGGCAACGTACATGGTGAGCATATTTGTCAGTATGCGGTTGGTCCTTTCGGTGAGGCCATTCGTTTGAGGATGGTATGGGCTAGAATGGCGAAACTGCTCTTGATCTGCACCGAAGGATCTCTTCAACGATGTCGGCCGTGAACTGACGGCCACGGTCACTTCTGATGACGCGAGGGGGTCCATGGCGAAGTAGAATACGTCTAAGCAGGAATTTGGAAATTTCCGTTGCGGTAGCAGATGATAGTGCGGCAGTCTCGGAGTAGCGCGAGAGATAGTCCACGCACACAACAATCCACCCGTTTCCTTTCCATGAGCGCGGGAACGGGCCTCGCAAATCGATGCCAATCTTTTCGAAGGGAGAAGTTGCCGGTTGCAGCGGCTGAAGTTTTCCTGCCGGAATGGTTGTGGGAAGGTTGTGCCGCTGACATTGTGTGCAAGTCGCCACATAAGGTTGTGTTGTTTTATGCATATTCGGCCAATAAAAACGTTGTTTGGTGCGATGCAGTGTTCGCGCCAGTCCCATGTGGCCAGATGTGGGGTCGCGTGTGTGAAATTTAGAACAGTGTTTTGAAGGCTTTGCGGTACCACGAGCAGAAGGCGGCAACCAACACCAGAGTAATTCCCCGCGTACAGTAGGCCGTCGCGCACGCAAAAACCGGTAGCTCGCCTTTCATTACGAGCAGACTCGAATAAGGACTGTAGACTCTTGTCTCGGTGCTATTCAATTTTGAAGGTTCTGACGTCAGGAAATGGGGTTGAGAGCGAAGTAAGATAGTCGTCAAAATGGTCATCGTCGCAGGGAGTGGTGTCCAGCGGCAGTCAAAAAAGGCAATCGGCATCAGCATGCTTACGTCCGCTCTTCGATGACACGGTGAAATTACACTCTTGCAAACGCAGGGCCCAACGTGCAAGTCGGCCGCAAGGATCGCGAAGGTTGATGAGCCAGCATAGCGAGTGGTGGCCTGTTACGATAGTAAATGGGTGGCCTAGAGATAGGATCTAAATCTTTGTGTGGCGAACACGACAGCGAGGCACTCCTGTTCGGTCACTGTGTAAATTTTTTCTGACTTCCTTAACGCTCGACTAGCGTAAGCGATAACGTGTTCACTTTGATCATGGCGTTGAACCAGTACTGCCCCTATTCCAACACCGCTGGCGTCGGTATGAACTGCGGTAGGAGCCGAGGGGTCAAAGTGCCGAAGTATAGGTTCTCGCGTCAAAACAAGCTTCAGCTTACGGAAAGCGGTGTCACATTCAGACGTCCACGTAAAGAGAACGTTTTTCTGAAAAAGCGAAGTCAAAGGGCTGGTTGTGTCAGCAAATGCAGGAATAAAACGGCTAAAATAAGAACAACGGCCTAGAAAACTTCGAAGCTCCTTGACAGAACGGGGCTTGTGAAAATCGCTTACTGCTTGGATTTTCCGTGGGTCAGGCCTGACGCCGGCTTTATCGACCAAAAGGCCCAACACAAGCGTTTGGCGGTCTCCGAATCGGCTCTTCTTAGAATTTAGGACTACGCCAGCTTTTTCCAAAAAGTCAAGAACGGTGGCTAAGCGACTGTTGTGCTCCCTGAAGGTTCGTCCAAACATAAGGACATCGTCTAAGTAGCACATGCATATTTCCCACTTGAGCCCGCGCAGAATCGTATCCATGAAGCGTTCAAAGGTGGCCGGGGAATTGCAGAGCCCAAAGGGCATTACGTTAAATTCAAATAGTCCATCGGGCGCCACAAAAGCAGTTTTTTTGTACTTAGGGTCCATGGGAATTTGCCAATAGCCTGATCTCAAGTCAACGGAGGAAAAGTAAGATGCTGAATGGAGGCAGTCTATGGCGTCGTCAATGCGGGGCAGCGGGTAAACATCTTTCTTGGTTATAGCATTGAGACGTCGATAATCTATGCAAAATCGCCATCAACCGTCCTTTCTTCACAAGAATGACAGGTGCTGCCCAGGGACTGCATGAATCTTGAACGACGCCATTTCTCAGCATTTCCTGGACTTGCTCGTTGATTACTTGTCGCTCGAACGGGGAAACGCAGTAAGGTTTTTGGCGAATTGGGCGTGCTCCTCCAGTATGTATTGAATGGTGAGTCCGAGTAGCAGGAATTACAGGACAACGTTCCGCTGAGAAAAATCGAAAACACCCGCGTGCTTGGAGAGAACATCGACTAGGACGCGGCGTTCGTCCGGTTCAAGTGACTTATTAATCATCTCGAGAAGCTTGGAGGAGTTCATTGGGTGAGTGTGAACGGACGGGCCCGACTCTTTAGTTAAAACGGCTATCGAAGTGGATGTATACCGAAAAACATTCGCTATAGCGACGCAGCAAAGCCAATAATTTTTTCCGTTGTTCTTGCGGTAGCGCCGGATTCACGTCGAATGGCTGCGGGAGCTTGAAGGTTTCTACGGGTGTGCGTTCAAAGTCGGCGACCGCGATCACATCTTTTGCTTCTTCCGTTTCTTCGAGGAACGCAATTGCAGCTCCCTTGTTTAAATGCTGGTACTCTTCGGTAAAATTAGTGACCAAAACGTGAGATTGGCGTTGCTTAAAGGTGCGCAATGCCTCTTGCGACGGAGACACACCGCGGTCGAGAAGCAACCTTCGATCACTCTCTACGATAGCGTCGATGTCAGAAGCGGCATCCTCACAGTAGACGGCGATCATCAAGCTTGCGCGGGGTGGCAGGGTGATGTGATCGTCGGCGATCCTGACAGCAGCACGGTGATCGGGGTTCGGTTGCGGCGTCGTGGAGTGATCGGAGGAAAATGTTATCGACTTGGTCTGCAGATCAATTATTGCGCCGTTGTGCGTCAAAAAGTCCATTCCGAGAATCACGTCGCGGGAGCAGTTAGGCAGAACGACGAACGCCGCAGGGTACGTTGTGCCGTCTATGGTGACGCGCGATGTGCACGTTCCACTTGGTGTCACGAGGTGGCCTCCTGCTGTGCGTATGTGCGGACCGTCCCATCTGGTCATAACTTTCTTCAGTTTAGACGCAAATGGTCCGCTCATTACCGAATAGTCAGCTCCCGTGTCTACGAGGGCGACTACGTCAAAGCCGTCGATGGACACCATGACGTCAGATGCAGTCTTCCTCGAATTCCGGGTTCGTCGGGGCGTCGTATCTCTGCTTGTACGTGTTGATGGTCGGGCACTGTGCATCGTCGTTGTCGTCGTCTTCTCAACGGACGTCTCGGTCAGGTCGGGTACGCGTCGCGCCGTGTAGCTGTCGTCGTGTTCGGGAGTCTCGTCAGGGTTAGGTCGGGTCGTCGGGATGAGGGCATGTCGTGAATCACTGTCTTCAGCGCGTCCTTGCGTCGTTGGAGGATTTCCAGTTTTTCGCCGTAGAGCAACTCCACCTCCAGAAGTTGCCGCCTTTAGTTTCCCCCGCGTGGGCTGGGAGACCTTCCACGTGCGAAGTCAGCACTGCTACGGCGGTCCGGCGACTTGTACGGGTAGGGCGACGGCGAACGGTTGAAACGGGCTGGTCCACGGCTGGTGTTCGACAGGTATTCTTCAATCTCAGATGGGTGCTGGCCGGGTCGGGGGCGTGGTGCGTCGACGGAGAAACCACGTAGTCCGAGTCTCTTGTATGGGCAGCGACGGTAGATGTGGTCGGCCTCTCCGCAGTGGTAGCACAGAGGACGATTATCCGGTGTTCGCCATACGTCAGTCTTCCTCGGCGTCTGGGTTTGTGCTACCGGGGGTCGGGCGGGCGACAGTGGGCGGTGGTAGGGCGGGGCCTCTTGACGACGTGCCTCTTGACGACGTGTTGGAGCAGGGCGGGGTCGGTGAACAGCCGCGGAGTACGTCATAGCTTGAGGCTCGCAGTGTACTTCGGATGCCACAGAAGTTCCCAAAGCGTTTTGAACTTCTTCCCGGATCACGTCAGTCAGGCAAGCGACTTGGGGTTGCGGCGTCGTCGGGAAAAGTTTCCGCAGCTCCTCTCTCACTACTGCGCGGATAGTCTCGCGTAGGCTATCAGCCGGAATCCGCATGTTGTCGATGTAGTTCGCACTGGCCGCGCCAACAAAGTTCCGGTCATACTGCTTAGCACGCATTTCGAGAGCCTTCTCAATCGTGCTGGCTTCGGTCACGAATTCAGCGATGGTTTTGGGCGGGTTGCGGACAAGTCCAGCAAACAGCTCCTCCTTCACACCGCGCATCAAGAAACGTAACTTCTTTTCTTCCGTCATTTCGGGGTCCGCGCGGCGAAATAATTGCTTCATCTCCTCAACGAAGATCACGACCCCTTCGTTGGGGTGTTGTGTCCGAGTTTCAAGCAAAAGCTCAGCTCGCTCTTTTGTCACAACGGTAGTGAATGTCTTCAGGAACTCCCTTTTGAAGTGATTCCAGTCGGTCAAAGAACTGTCATGGTTCTCGAACCAAGTTCGAGCAGCATCTTCTAAGAAAAAGAAGACATGCCGGAAAGTTTTTTTTCGTCGTCCCACCTGTTGAAGATGCGGACGCGCTCCAGCTTCTCCAACCATTCTTCGGGGTCTTCAGCGGGGGCTCCCCGGAACGATGGTGGTTCCCGGGGCTGATGCAGGACGATTGGCGACGTTGTTTCTTGCACCATGGTGTTGGTTGCAGCGTTCCTTTTCTTGGGCCCTTCTGGCAACAAACCGAACTTGGGTGGTAAATCTTGCAGGCGGGGGCTGGCTCTTGTTGGACTGGCTTGGCGGCTTCCCGAGGTTGTAGTGGGCATGAAGGGTTCGTACCCAGCACCTCCACCAGATGTCACGAAGACAAGGACGATGCAGTTGTCTTGAATGAGAAACACGTTTATTGGAGCGAACTTGTGCTCCCCTAACAACTCAAAAGAATACAGAGGCGGCGAAGCAGCGGTCAACAAAGTGACTTGCACAGGCGAGTGTCGTCGAATCGAATGCCCCGGCGTCCGCACTGCAGGCTTTTTATCTTTTGGCGCGTGGTTCTCGAAACGTCGATTCGCATCGAGAACATAGTAGATCCAACAAGATTATTCTGGGCTGTTCACTTTAGATCAGAATGCTCTCCCTATCACAACAGATAACACATGCGGCACAGAAAGAAAGAATAGAACACGCGCTTCCCTTGGCGCAGAGATAACACAGACCGGCGCAGCCGGGCGGGAAAAGCAAAACACAAATAAACAAACCCAATGTATGGTTAGCGGCAATATATTTTCACGTCCGGGACAGGTTTATTTGCAGAACGTTGGCTCTTGAGGTGGAGGGGAAACTGGTGCGCCGATTGTCCAAACCGTCGAGAGGTCCCAGCTTCTTTCTTCTCTTCCTCGAACGTACCCGTTCTTCTTCTTCTTAAGCTACATTCCACATGCGTGACACTTCCCCGGTCACAGACGAAGCCCTCTGGTCGAGTCACTGTGCAGTACGGGAGTTATAGCGTTTCAAGCGTGCCACGTGCAAAACATGTGTTTTCTTTCATGGTCGTCCACTTGTGGCTACACGTGATACCAGGTAAGTAACTTCACTCACGCGTTTCAGGACAATGAAGGGGCCAACGTAATGGGGAAGGAGTTTTTTTTCACAGTCCACGTTTACGCTGGGGGGTCCAGAGCCACACGAAGTCATCAGGGGCGTAAGCGAGATCGGAGTGGCGGCCGTCATACCGCTGCTTTGAACGTTCTTGAGCAGCCAAATGGCGTAAATGCGCAAGGCGGCGTGCTTCTGCTGCAAGACAAAGTATCTTAGCCACTGAAGGCTCGTCGTGTTCTTCGAAAGGGAAGATGATTTCGAGGCAGCTGCGAGGGTTGCAGGCATAGAGAAGAAGGAAAGGGCTGTAGCCGGTAATTTTGTGCTTTGCAGTGTTCTAAGCGTGCGTAAGAAGGGGCAAGAGGTCGTCCCAATTTTTGTGTCGGAGGCAACGTACATGGTGAGCATATTTGTCAGTGTGCAGTTGGTCCTTTCGGTGAGGTAATTCGTTTGAGGATGGTGTGGGCTAGAATGGCAAAACTGCACTTGACAGAGCCGAAGGATCTCTTCAACGATGTCGGCGGTGAACTGACGGCCACGGTCACTTATGATGACGCGAGGGGGTCCATGGCGAAGTAGAGTACGTCTAAGCAGGAATTTGGAGATTTCCGCTGCGGTAGCAGATGATAGTCCGGCGGTCTCGGATTAGCGCGAGAGGTAGTCCACGCACACAGCAATCCACCCGTTTCCTTTCCATGAGCGCGGGAACGGGCCTCGCAAATCGATGCCAATCTTTTCGAAGGGAGAAGTTGCCGGTTGCAGCGGCTGAAGTTTTCCTGCCGGAATGGTTGTGGGAAGCTTGTGCCGCTGGCATTGTGTGCAAGTCGCCACATAAGGTTGTGTTGTTTTGTGCATATTCGGCAAATAAAAACGTTGTTTGGTGCGATGCAGTGTTCGCGCCAGTCCCATGTGGCCAGATGTGGGGTCGTCGTGTGTGAAATTGAGAACAGTGTTTCGAAGGCTTTGCGGTATCACGAGCAGAAGGCGGCAACCAACACCAGAGTAATTCCTCGCGTACAGTAGGCCGTCGCGCACGCAGAAACCGCTAGCTCGCCTTTCATTACGGGCAGACTCGAATAAAGACTGTAGACTCTTGTCTCGGGGCTATTCAATTTTGAAGGTTCTGACGTCAGGAAATGGGGTTGAGAGCGAAGTAAGATAGCCGTCAAAATGGTCATCGTCGCAGGGAGTGGTGTCCAGCGGCAGACAAAAAAGGCAATCGGCATCAGCATGCTTACGTCCGCTCTTCTATGACAAGGTGAAATTACACTCTTGCAAACGCAGGGCCCAACGTGCAAGTCGGCCGCAAGGATCGCGAAGGTTGATGAGCCAGCATAGCGAGTGGTGGTCTGTTACGATAGTAAATGGGTGGCCTAGAGGTAGGATCTAAATCTTTGTGTGGCGAACACGACAGCGAGGGACTCCTGTTCGGTCAATGTGTAATTTTTTCTGACTTCCTTAACGCTCGACTAGAGTAAGCGATAACGTGATCACTTTGATCATGGCGTTGAACCAGTACGGCCCCTATTCCAATACCGCTGGCGTCGGTATGAACTGCGGTAGGAGCCGAGGGGTCGAAGTGCCCAAGTATAGGTTCTGACGTCAAAAGAAGCTTCAGCTTACGGAAAGCAGTGTCACATTCAGACGTCCACGTAAAGAGAACGTTTTTCTGAAGTAGCGAAGTCAAAGGGCTGGTTGTGTCAGCAAATGCAGGACTAAAACGGCGAAAATAAGAACAACGGCCTAGAAAACTTCGAAGCTCCTTGACAGAACGGGGCTTGTGAAAATCGCTTACTGCTTGGATTTTCCGTGGGTCAGGCCTGACGCCGTCTTTATTGACCAAAAGGCCCAGCACAAGCGTTTGGCGGTCTCCGAATCGGCACTTCTTAGAATTTAGGACTACGCCAGCTTTTTCCAAAAAGTCAAGAACGGTGGCTAAGCGACTGTTGTGCTCCCTGGAGGTTCTTCCAAACATAAGGACATCGTCTAAGTAGCACATGCATATTTCCTACTTGAGCCCGCGCAGTATCGTATTCATGAAGCGTTCAAAGGTGGCCGGGGCATTGCAGAGCCCAAAGGGCATTACTTTAAATTCAAATAGTCCACCGGGCGTTACAAAAGCAGTTTTTGTGTACTTAGGGTCCATGGGAATTTGCCAATAGCCTGATCTCAAGTCAACGGAGGAAAAGTAAGATGCTGAATGGAGGCAGTCTATGGCGTCGTCAATGCGGGGCAGCGGGTAAACATCTTTCTTGGTTATAGCATTGAGACGTCGATAATCTATGCAAAATCGCCATGAACCGTCCTTTCTTCACAAGAATGACAGGTGCTGCCCAGGGACTGCATGAATCTTGAACGACGCCATTTCTCAGCATTTCCTGGACTTGCTCGTTGATTACTTGTCGCTCGAACGGGGAAACGCGGTAAGGTTTTTGGTGAATTGGGCGTGCTCCTCCAGTATGTATTGAGTGGTGAGTCCGAGTAGCAGGAATTACAGGACACCGTTCCAGCTGAGAAAAATCGAAAACACCCGCGTGCTTGGAGAGAACATCGACTAGGACGCAGCGTTCGTCCGGTTCAAGTGACTTATTAATCATCTCGAGAAGCTTGGAGGAGTTCATTGGGTGAGTGTGAACGGACAGGCCCGACTCTTTAGTTAAAACGGCTATCGAATTGGATGTATACTCAGTTCCGTGGGCAACATTGAGACGACGAGGTAACATTACTGGTTCACTGGAATTGTTGACTGTCCACAACTGGGACTGACCCTCGACAACTGAAATGGGGGCACGGGGAACTAGGACGTTCTTCTTGGCACAATTCTGGGTTGCAGGCTGTACTACAGCGTCGAAATCACGGACTGGGGAGCCCGGCCATGCAACTCTCACAAAAAGGGCACCCCGCGCGGGAATCATTGCTTCCCACGTCCTCAACGACTGGTGGCAGCGGTATCTCGAGACCAACGGCCTGTACCCCGACCCGATGCTGGGCTTCCGCTCGCGGCTGGGAACGCAGGACGCGATGTTGCTGCTGCAGCGCGAGGTGCTGGCTCCGCCTACGAGACCGACCTCGGACAACCGCGCCATCCTGGGCCTGGACCTGCAGAGCGCCTTCGACAAGGTGAAGCACTCGGCGATCCTGGCCCAAGTGTCCCGGCTCGGCCTGGGACAGCGTTCCTACAATTACATCCGGACCTTCCTGACCGGTCGCACGGCCCGGCTGGAGGTGGGCCAAACTCAACTCGAGGAGCGAGAGCTGGGCAGCGTCAGCTCGCCGCAGGGCTCGGTGATCTCGCCGCTGCTATTCAACTTGGTAATGATCGGCGTGGCCCGTCGCCTGGACGAGCTGCCCGATGTGCGCTACACCGTCTACGCCGACGACATCACGCTGTGGGTGCCGGGCGGCAGCGACGGCCACATCGAGTCGGCGCTGCAGGAGGCGGTGGACGGCATTGAGGAGAGCCTGCGCGGCACGGGTCTCCGGTGCGCCCCGCAAAAGTCGCAGCTCCTGATCCTGCCCCCAACGGGACGTTACCGCAAGAAGACGTCGGCCGAAGCGGAGCGCAGCATCGTGGTGCGCGGGAGCGACGGCACGGCGATTCCCGAAGCGACGAGCATCCGCGTCCTCGGCATGCACGTCGACGCGAGCCGCCGCTTCAACAACACCACGGTAGAACGACTGGTAACGAAGATGGGCATCGCCACGCGCCTCGTCAAGCGACTCGCACGCGCGCGCGCGGCATGAGAGAGGCGAGCCTGCTGCGCCTGCTGCAGGCGTTCGTGGTAAGCCAGGTGGCCTACGTGGGAGCATTCCACGACTGGCGGACCCAGGAGCGAGCCAAGATCGACGCGGCGATCCGCAAGTCGTACCGGGCGGCCCTGGGCCTACTCAACAGCACGAGCAACGCGGCCCTCGCGTCTCTGGGAGTGCACAACACGCTCTCGGAGATCAGCGAGGCGCAGAGAACGTCGCAACTGGAACGCCTGGGGTCGACCCGGACGGGCAGAAGGCTGCTGCAGCGCGTGGGACTGAGCTGCCCCTTCGACGAGGAGGACGAGCTGGTCCCGCTGCGCGACGATATCGCCAACAGCTTGGTGGTGCCGCCGCTCCCGAAGAACGTCGCGCCGGGACGGAACCCGGAACGGAGAATGGCGCGGGCGTGCGCGCTCGCCAAAGAGTACAACGAGAGGAGCGACGCCGTGTACGTGGACGCTTCCAAACGTCGCGACAAGGAAGACGTCTACGCGGTGGTGGCGGTGCGTGCCGCCACGGGAGAACTGCTGAGCGCGGGCAGCGTGCGCGCCAAGTCCGCCAGACAGGCGGAGGAGGCGGCGATCGCGCTGGCCCTGCTCCACCCCGGGACGAGGACGGTGTTCAGCGACTCCAAGTCGGCCATCGCCAACTTCACCAGGGGCACGGTGTGCAGGACGACGATGCGCATCCTTTCCAGCATCGGGGAGGGAGCTCGCACGAACATCGCAACGACCGTACGGTGGTTCCCGGCCCACATGGGACGGGAGCTCCGCAACGGCCACCGAAACGTCAACGAGGCAGCCGACGCTGCGACCCGTGATCTCGCCGCGTGCCGGGCTGCGCCAGCGACGGACGCCGACGACGACGAAGACTCGAGCAACGACGAAGAGGACAACGACGCAGAACCCCTGACTACGTACGGTGCGACGCTGTGCTGGTACAGGACAGAGAGGCAGGCCTACCCTCCGCCCCACCCGGGGCTCGTGAGGAGGGAGGCAGTGCTTCTACGACAGTTGCAAACCGGGACGGTGCTAGCGCCGGCGCTCGTGCGCCACGTGTGCCCGGACATGTACGAAGACGCGGTATGCAGTGTTTGTGCGCGTGTGAATGCGGACTTGGCCCACTTGGTGTGGGGATGCGACGAGCACGACCCGAGTGACGGGAGGCCGATCCTCCCTCCGGACGTTACGAACTCGATCCGCTCCTCGGAGCGCGAAAGCCAGCTGAGGGCCATCCAGCGGCTCGAGGCTGCCCTGGGCAAGCAACGGCGAAAGGGGAACCCGCACTCCTCTCGGCCTCCTCCCGCGGGAGCGAGGGCTAGGGGCGATCGCGGTGGTACTCCGAGTAGCCCGCGCCGACCGGACGCAGTCCTCGGGGTCGGCCCGACGCCGCGGTGAGCGGAGAAGACTACGGGATGGTGAAGCCCTGCGCGGCCTGATCCGTCCCCGACTGCAGGAATCTCAATAAAGTCCTTTCTCTCTCTCTCTCTCTCTAAAACGCTAAGTGCACTCTGATGGCAAGCAGTGTCTTCAACAAGTGCAGATAGAGCAGCCCCATCAATAAAAATTTCTCCATTTTTACAGTCAACTTGGGCACCACACTGGTTCAAAAAATCAATACCAAGTATCACGTCGTGGGTTGAGCGTGGGAGCACTGTGAACTCTGCCGTGAAGTACTGACCTCCGAAGCAAAGATTCACCGAGCATACGCCAAGAGGTCGCAGCGACTCACCACCTACACCGCGAAATGTAGCCACCTTGTCCCAACTAAACATCACCTTACGACCAAGCCTATTTTTAAAATCAGTACTCATTACAGAAATTGTAGCCCCTGTGTCAACTAAAGCTGTTGTTCTAACACCGTCAACCACAATTCCAAATTGGTTTTTGAGCATGAGAACGGGCGAAGGTAATTCCATCGTAGACAGTCCGGTCGGAGGTATAGTAGACGTGGTTTGCCCAGCGACCTCACCTCCATTGGTCGCGCCATCTAGTTTCCCGGCGGCGGTGACCTACGCCGAGGCGAAGGTGAACGTCGCTGGCGAAGGATAGGCGGTGTAACGCTGCGGTCTCAAGCAGGTGAATCGTGGCGTGCCGGTGAATTGTGACGTGTCGGCGTTTGTCCCCCGGAAAATGAGCTCGTCGGCCAGTGATCATCGTAGCGGTAATCCCCAGCCTCAGAGCGGTAGAACACGCGTGGGGGCTCGTACCTTGTTTCTTAGCGTCGACGACGGCAGTAGCGGGATATGTGGCCTGCCACGCCACATTTGTAACAAACAGGCGGTTCGCGCTCACGGCCAGTGGTGGATTCGTCATACGCGTCATGGAAACGTGGAGGATAATAGGGTCGTTGGGGACGGCGACGGGAATTCTCGGGACCGTACCTGGCTGACTCGTGGTCAAGAACACGTCGAGAACTTCCTCTCCCAGTGACGAAGTTGCGATCATTGAGGCCGGCGTTGGAGGGCTGGAGAGTGTTGGCCTGCAGCTCTTGGATGAAGTAGTCTTCACGTGTATGCCCACGATCGACATTGTCTTGGTATGTCTGGTGTCGCACCAGTTCTTCGCGCACGATGCGGCGGATAGTGTCAGCCAAGTCAGGCGGAGGGTTATCGTGAACACTTGCGACGTTGGTGACGTTGGTCAAGAAACCGAACTTGCGGGTAATGCGGCGGGTTTTCAATGCCTCAAAGGTACGACAGTGCTGGATTACGCCCGCCGCGGACTCCAGTTTTTCCCGGCTTATCAGGAAATGGTAGACGTCTTCGGCTATTCCTTTTAAAAGATGGCCAACTTTGTCTTCATCCGACATCTGTGGGTTGATGATTCGACATAGCTTTAGTACTTCCTCGATGTATGTGCTACACGTCTCGCCGGGAACTTCAGCCCGCTGAAGCAGAGTCTGCTCTGCTTTCTTCTTCTTGGCGGCGGAGTCGCCGAAACGGGCTAATATCTCTTCCACAAATCGGTCCCAAGTCGCAAGCTTCTCTTCCTGGTTTTCAAACCACGTGAGCGCTGTTCCCTTCAAGGAAAACACAACGTTCGAGAGCTGAGCGGAGGCGTCCCAGCGGTTGTAGCGACTCACCCTCTTGAAGTGTGTCAGCCACTCCTCAACGTCTTCTTCTTTTCCCCAGAAGCCTCGTGGTTCTCATTGGGGATGCCAGCTGGCCATTGGCGCCGTTTGCGACTGGTGATTATCACCGCGCGGAGGCATGGCACAAAGCACTGGTGGCAGGCCCGCAAGACGTTGGCTTCGGCGCAAACCTTGTGGTTTCGTTATTACGTACCCAGCACCTCCACTAATCTGTCACGTCCGGGACAGGTTTATTTGCAGAACGTTGGCTCTTGAGGCGGAGGGGAAACTGGTGCGCCGACTGTCCAAACCGTCGAGAGGTCCCAGTTTCTTTCTACGCTTGCTCGAAGGTACCCGTTGTTCTTCTTCTTAAGCTACATTCCACATGCGTGACAATCTCTCTCTCTCTCTCTCTCTATATATATATATATATATATATATATATATATATATATATATATATAAATAAAATGAATGACTCCCGAGAAAAAAAAACTAGTTTACTAACGTTGCGAATGCTCTTCATCTTTACTCAGGTGAACACTGATGCGGCCGTCGAAACGTCAGTAAACCCGTTTTTATTTTTAATCGTGAGTCAACCATTGTCTCAAATATTCTACTCTCAAATTTTCTCTCAGAAGTTTCTTCTACGCCCCGGGCTTTAAAAAAAGGTCCCCTTTATCTGGAGTAGTACGAGTGTCGCTCGCTACCACCCCCAAGGGCAGGAAACAAAATTACCTCGATTTATATGCCTCAGAAACTGGAGGGGAAAACAGCACCCCCCCCCCCCGTAGCGTAGTGTCATTGGATCTAACACATATTCTGGAGGTCCTGGGTTCGGATCCCACCCGGAGGGCATTTTTTCAGCACTTTCTGTCTTTTGAGATGCCTAATCTGTTTCTGTAATTCTCCTCTTTGCTTTCCTAGTTTTCTTGGCTCCCAAAACTTTATATATATTCGACGTGTGTCTTTCTTTTTTTGCTACGACTTGCCGGTGTCCAAGAAATATTTTCCTGCAATATATATATTATATATATATATATATTATATATTATATATATATATATATATATATATATATATATATATCTAATATATATATATATATATATATCTATATATTATATATATATATATTATATAGGGTTTAGAAATGAGTGGCTCGTTAGGAAATACAGAAAGAAATGCCGGCAGTCTACAACGCCAAAGAAGGCATAGGGGAATGGTTGGACTATTTGTTACCGTTAGTGATGTTACATTATTATTATTATTATTTTATTAATTACGTGATAAAGAAAGAAAGAAAAACACGCGCCCAGAGTGGGGACCGAACCCCCGCCTTTCGATTAGATCTCGAATGCCTTACCAACTTTTCTTTTTTTCTTTCTTTCTTTATCACGTAATTAATATAATAATAATAATAATAATGTAACATCACTAACGGTAACAAATAGTCCAACCATTCCCCTATGCCTTCTTTGGCGTTGTAGACTGCCGGCATTTCTTTCTATATATATATATATATATATATATATATATATATATATTATATATTATATATATAATATATATATATATATATATATATATATATATATATATATATATATATATATATATATATTATATATATCAATCTATATATGTATAGTATATTATGTGTGTGTGTATGTGTGTTCGTACCCTCCCAAACAATCTTAGCTATGCCATTCTATTCGGTTTCGGAAGAGAGTAAGTGCAGAGCCCCTGAATACTAAGTGCAGGACGCGTGGTCGCGCTGCAGTGAACTATGGCACGAGCACTGGCCCCCATGTTAACTTATGGGCAGTTTATTTCCGAGTTGCAGTGGGTGCTGATAGTGGTTTCAAAGAACTGGTTTTCCACAAGAACACCATAGTATATAACTAAATTGAATAACTAAGGCCTTGTTTTGCCTTATTTTTCCTATAGTCCATGGTAGTCAATAAAAGCATGCTACAACTTGGCGCGTACAAAGCGCGAGTTGGGATATATTCTGTTGCATTGACTGTTTCTGGAAGTTTTGATGTGCTTGGTAGGAATAAAACGTGTGTTTTACTGCAGCACTCACTAAAATGTGTCATTCCTTTTATTTTCAGTGCTGTCTAAGTCTCGGTGGGGAAGAGAACTCAGGTGCTACATAATACGAAATTCCACCGGACAGGCCCTTCTTAGGGCTAATGAAGGTACGTGTTTTAAATTAAATTCGGACGGCACACTCTCACACGTCAAAGGTTATTTACTCCGTGGAATATTTGGAGTGTTGGCGAAGAAGGATGAGGCGATTTTACATCAGACACAGACACTCGGAATGATATGTATAGCGAAAACATACAGATGACACAGTGATAGAGACATGCGAAACTCGCCTAGTTGAACCAGTGATTATAGAAAGAAATGTCCTAATCAATAAATATCACGCTTATGTGCTGGGTCGATGTTGTTGGGCTGAAGGAGCAGAAGGCTGGAGTGGTGCGCTAGTTCGTGAAACTGTTGCTATCGTCCCATGACGGGATGGTCTCGTTGCTTGCAAAACTCCAGCGGCTTGCCGAGGCTGCTAAATCGTCTACTGTCTTGCATTTCGGAGAATAAAAGTGGCTTTGCGCGGAGGTGTCCCGAATTTTTACGCTCAACCGATAGCTTCATGAACGAACTACTTCCTCCTCCCTGCAAACCTAGCCACATCGGTCATCCGCTTCATCGCCTTGGTCTCCTTTACCTCCCTTCTTGCACGTGCACTTCGCGTGCCTTGGCACGCGCTCAGTCTTCTCCCCTTATTTTGTGAGCCTACTCCTGCCTTCACACCGCAGCGGCTCCTCGAACCTTGGTATGGACCTTTGCAAGCACGTCCAGCTGTCATTGACTTGGAGAAATCAGCAATCATTTGTTCCATGAAGCGAGCCATAGATATAAATATTAAAGACCAAAATGACAACGAGTTACGCCTGCTTGATGACGGTGGTGTAACAATTCTACCTTACACAATGTATTCACCAACGTCAAAAAGGACACATCAGCACTGTGAAACGGTAGCCAGGGCCAATATACGATTGCTTCAAGACAAAGGGATGTACATTGCGAGTGAATATGTAAAGCTCGATAATCGGTGAACGCCCGTTTCGCTAACCAACTTCTTCAATGAGCGCCGACATCTCATGAAAGGATACTGTCATTGCACTCATAGAAGGGGTGGCACAGGTGTAGCATCTACTGCACTAGGTACGAATCTGGTATATTTGCATACAGAAGGCGTCTTTCTCCCTGTTAAAGTCAACGGGAACCTATCAGCCACACAGGAGAATCTTTTAACGAGTCTCGTGCGAGAGTGTTGTAACTGCTTTGCTATGACGTCCAATGTCGGCCACACTTGTGTAATGAAACACCGTATACTAGCAGATGCTGCCGCCCGGCCTGTTCGGCAGCGCCCGAAAGAGCTGCCGGATAGCTTGTTCGGGTGCTGCCATAGGGTGCTCACTGCTTCGTGCCCAGAAGTAGCGCGAAGAAATTAAAAAGAAAGGCCAGTAGATGCTCACTGATCATTTAATTCAGCCATGGAAGGGGGCATAGGACTTACCCGTCGTTATTGCGCGGAAAAAAGATGATACGCTCCTCTTCTGCGTTGATTACCGCGATAACGCAGTATTGCGAAAGACCATGTTTATCCGATCCAAAGAACTGACGACACCTGGGAGCGCTTGCACAATGCCAGATTCTTGTAGTCCCTGGACTCAAGTCCGGATATTGGCAAATGGAAGTTAACTAGCGTGACTCTGAGAAAATGGCAGTCGTAACCGGAGACGACCACTACGAATTTAGTGTGCTCCCTTTGGGCCTATGCTCGGTGCCGCGTATAATCCAGTGCATGATGAATACCGCCTTGGAAGGATAAAATGGAGGAGGTGTCTTGCATACCTAGAGGACGTGGTTGTCTTCTCGAGTTTATTAGGAGAACACTTCTCACAGCCGCCAAGTGGCCTGGAGGTAATCTGAAGTGCATATTTGACCATAAAGCCAGAAAAGTGTCATGTAGTGCTCTAGCAACCCAAATCTCTTGTTCGCATACCTCGGCAAAGTTGGCGCGGCTTACTCCAACTCACTCACAATTTTTTTTTCGAATCACCACTCACTCAAACTCAGACTCAATGCTGAGCAGGACATCTGCGCTCAATCAAACTCAAACTCACATTGAGCGCAAAACTCAGAACTCACTCGGACTCAAAACTCAAAATGTACTCCGAACTCAAAATGTACTCCAACTCAAAATGTAATCAAAACTCAAAATGTACTCAAACTCAAAATGTACTCAAAACTCAATATGGACTCAAAACTCAAAATGTACTCAAAACTCAAAATGTACTCAAACTCAAAGTCTACTCAAACTCAAAGTGGACTCAAACTCAAAATGGACTCAAAACTCAAAATGGACTCAGGACTCAAAATGTACTCAAACTCAAAGTGAACTCAAAACTCAAAATGTACTCAAAACTCAAAATGTACTCAAACTCAAAGTGAACTCAAAATTCGAAATGTACTCAAAACTCAAAATGTACTCAAAACTCAAAATGTACTCAACACTCAAAGTGTACTCAAACTCAAAATGGACTCAAAACTCAAAATGTACTCAAAACTCAAAATGAACTCAGAACTCAAAATGGGCTGAGAACTCAAAACAAATTCAGAACTGAAATGGCCTCACAGAGATTGAGACAGTGAGAGAGTGAGAGTGAGAGTTTGAGAGTGAGAGTGAGAGTGAGAGTGTGAGTGTGAGAGTGAGAGTGAGAGTGAGAGTGAGAGTGTGAGTGTGAGTGTGAGTGAGAGTGTGAGTGTGAGTGAGAGTGAGAGTGAGAGTGTGAGTGAGAGTGAGAGTGAGAGTGAGTGTGAGTGTGAGTGTGAGTGAGAGTGAGAGTGAGAGTGAGAGTGAAATTGTGAGAGTGAGAGTGAGAGTGAGAGTCAGAGTGAGAGTGAGAGTGAGAGTGTGAGTGTCTGAGAGGGTGAGTGTGAGTGTGAGTGGAGAGGGTGAGTGAGTGAGTGAGTGAGTGAGCGAGCATGGGAGTGAGTGAGTGAGCGTGGGAGTGTGAGTGTGTACCTTTTGCTATATACCTTTTGCTATATCCTCATAATTATAACCCGAAAGCATTTTTATATTTGTCCCACGGGATCCCCCTCGACGAGAACTTTAATTCGATACCCCACACACCCTAGCAGGGTCATATGGAATTCACACCAGTCAAAATAACCATGACTCTCATCACTGTAACCAGGACGCATTATTTAGATGTCCGACGTGATTCCCCTAACTTGAACCTTCAATTTGACGCCCCACATGCTTCAGCGGCCTCACCTTGAATTTAACCCAATCTATGACTCATAATGACTATCTTATGATTCGAACTACGAAGCCTTTTTTTATTTGTACCACGTGATTCCCCTCGTCAAGACTGTAAATTTGATACCCTAGACGGCCTAGCGGGGTCACTTCGAATTTTACCCCAATATAAGACTCGCCATGACAATCTAATGGTTATAACCAGGAAGCATTTTTGTATTTCTCCCATGTGATTCCGCTCAACGAGACCATTATTTGATACCCATCACATCCTAGCGGAATCAATTTTAAATTAAACCAATTCATGACTAACCATGACTATCTCATGATAAAGCCCTACCACATTTTTGTCCCACGTGATTTCCCTTATCGGAACTTTTAATTTGAAGCCCAGGACACCCAGTGGCATCATTGTGAATTTTAACCTAATTTAGACCCATTTTGACTATGTCATGATAATAATCAGGAAGCACGTGATTACCGTTATCGAGAACTTTAATTTGATACGCCACACGCCCTAGCGTCATGAACTTGAATTTTAACCGAATCTATGACTTACCATGACTACGTCATGATATATCCATAACTCATTTTCGTCCCGAATGATTCCCCACATGCTCTCGCAGCGTCATTTTGAATTTTAACCCAATCTGACTCGTTATGACTGCCTGATGACTACAATCAGGAAGCATTTTTTTTATTTACCCCGCTTGATTCCGTTAATCCGGACCTTTCATTTGATACCTTACATGCCTTAGACTCATCAGTTTCACTTTTCACCTAATCTAACGCGGTCATTATTCTGTCTTAAGGGGCGCTGCCCAGTCAATTCTGCTAATTCATTTGAAACAGCAGAAAAGACAGCCCCCGCCCCCATACCCCCCCCCCGGCTCTCACCTCTTCTTTTGTGACCCCTAGTGTATCAAGCCGTTAACAGTAGCAGGCGAACAACCAGCACGCCCACCCTTTCCCACGCTCTCAGTGGATCCGTTAGGAGGAAAAGATAACCAGTCAATTATCACTCACGTGCCCAGCCGCGAAAATTAGGTATATAGCAAGTGCTTATGGCCATGAAAATTCAACAAGAAACTAAAAAAAATCAGACCCCCCTCCCTCCCAACTGATCATGCAGATCGCGGTTCGTGCCGTACCCGCAGGTAACCTGAATTCCGAGCCCACAGTGACGCATGAAACTTAACAGCCAACCATAGCGGCCTGCTAGGCGACTCATATATACTCAAACGCAAAATGGACTCAGAACTTCCATGTACTCAGAACTCAAAATGCACTCAAAACTCAATATGTAATAAAACTCAAAATGTACTCAAACTCAAAATGTACTCAAACTCAAAATGTACTCAGAACTCAAAATGAACTCAAACTCAAAATGTACTCGGAACTCAAAATGGACTTAAACTCAAAATAGACTCAAACTCAAAATGAACTCAGAACTCAAAATGGACTCAAACTCAAATTGCACTCAGAACTCAAAATGGACTCAAACTCAAAATGTACTCAAAACTCAAAATGGACTCAAACTCAAAAATGCACTCAGAACTCAAAATGGACTCAAACTCAAAATGTACTCAGAACTCAAAATAGACTAAAACTCAAAATGTACTCAGAAATCAAAATGGACTCAAACTCAAAGTGCACTCAGAACTCAAAATGGACTCAGACTCAAAATGTACTCAGAACTCAAAATGGACTCAAACTCAAAATGTACTCAGAACTCAAAATGGACTCAGAACTCACTAGGTCTCAGGCGTACTCAAACTCAATCGGACTCAAACTCAGTCGGGATCACTCGGCTCAAACTCACTCAAGCTCAAACTCACCATGCCACACTAGCCTCGCGCTCACTCAAACTCAAACTCACGCGTGAGTTTGAGTCCAAATGAGTCTGAGTGAGTGGACTCATCAGTGAGTTCGCCGACCTCTGCTTGTTCGTGCTTCAAGTGCCGCCGGTGCCCTGACGAATGCCTTAGCGTCATCCCCTTCTCCCAACGATAACAAGGCTGTGCGACGCTTTCTGAGCCTCTGTGCTTATGCAGCCAACTTGTCGAGGGGTTTTCAACAAACAGAGAATCAACGACTGATTTATTTGAAAGGTACTCTATGCATGAAGCTCAAGCCGGAGTGGAAAAGGCAATGATGAACCAAAACGGCAACGCATGAGGCTTAAATTACCATGACAAGAATGAAGTAACTACACATAGTAAAAAGGGGGGATTACAATAAAAGGGAAATCCAGAAATACAAAAAAACGGCGAGTAAAATTAACCAGAATGAAAAAAATGAGCCAGACGATAAAACAGTGAAAGGGATAGCTTTAAATAATATTAAGTTATTGTTGGAACATCTGCGTCAATAGGATACATCGACACAAAGGTGGCAAATAATAACTTGTTTCACATGGAGACCGCACTGGGAAAACCGACAATGTGAAAAGAATAGTTTTGGCGAAAAATGGAGTTAACAAAAGGGCATGTGAATGAGGAGCAGTCCGTGTTGAGATTGAACTCATGTAGCGGCTGGAATCTAGAGAGAGCTTCCGGTTCACTAATTCATTTGCAAAGTTCAGGCGAAATCATTTACGCCTGGATTCTAATGTTGCAAGCCCATTACTTTTATCACGGCGTCTACGGAGTCTGTTCGTTCGTACATACCATAAATAAAGGGAATGGCACTTCTTTGAATTGTGTAAATACAATCCATATTTATTTTTTTCAAATATCACTTAAAACGCGTGCTTACTGAAGTTTCCGCCACATGATTGAAGTGAGTGAGCTTCCGTGAACATTTGAGGCAGCACACTTGAGTTCCTGTAGCAATAGGCAAAGTTTACTGAATGCGGCAGCTCATATGTTGGTAATATGATAGTTAAGGTACTAGTTACTTCAGGTACTTTTTAACGTTACGCCGAGATATTTGTGTTCATTAACGTGATTTATCCGTTAGTGGCAACTATACTAAAGAAATAAAAGAAGGTGTTTCCTTCTAGTCATACGAAGTAATCACTTTTTCATGGTTTAGCGGCATGTCAATCGTTTTTCTAAAGAAACCACGCTTTTTAACACCGATTTTAATGCAGGTTTATGCTCAGTGCAATTAATTCTGGGAAAAAGAATGAATTCTTCTGCAACAAGGTGTATTTGAAGCAGTGTTATTTATAACATGAAAACATCATTAAAAATGAAAGGAAGCCAAGGGTCCAGCGCACTTCCCTGCGTACCCCAGATGGGACAGGGAGAGCATCACAAGTGCTTCAATTTATGCCCACATACTGTCTACGGTTTGTCAAGTATGCTTTCACCAAGGAAATCAATACGAACGATTTCAATGTGTCCTGCCTTATCGAGAATTGAAGACAAATATTGAACAAGTGAAGATAATTGTGTGATGGTCGAACATCTGTTGCAAAACCCGTCCTTGAATGGAGACACGATTCAATGGTAATTTACAATTTGCGTGAGTAGCGTAGCAATGGCATCCTCAAGTAACTTAGAGGCAGAATGTAAGATTATTATGGGTCTTCAGTGGGAAAATATTATAGGCGCGCCTTTTTTGGTAATATGTACGGGCTGTTTAAAAATAAGATACCAACGTGGCCCCATTTCATGTAAGATTCAAAAATAAGAACAAGGAATTTTGCCAAAGTTTTGGTGCAGCGTAGAAGAAAGAGGCTCGGTATGCATTCTGGCCACAGTGTGGACCTGTTCTTTAACCAGAGTGAGATATTTTAGACGCACAGGGTAGGAAGCTATTGTGCTACGTGTGGTCATCTGTGCCTGTGAAAATACGCGCTGAAATTTAATATAAGTGATTCGAGATTAGTTCGGGATTAATCAATGTAAAGCCATTTACCGGAATTTTGATGACGTTTTCTTCTCGCTGCATAATGAAGTTCGAGAATGTGTTTATCTCTTGTAAAGTTTGGGAAAGTAGTGTAAAAATTGAAATCCTTCGCACGGGTAATGTCATTGGAACGGGAACTGCATATCTTAGTGCACTGTTGAAGGGCCGAACGTTTTTTTATTAAGCGCTTGGCTTTACGTTTACGTATATTATAGCTCTAGTGACCCATGGCTTAACTTTTGCAGTCTTCTTAACTTTAATGGGTACGAACATTTGCAGACAGAATAAACGCATGTTTTTATATTTATCTGAAAGCACGTTCACATCATTATCAGTCAAATTATTCCAGTTATCTTGAAAAAACTGAATCACTGCTGCGTCATTAGCTGGCGTGAATCCTTTCACGTTTTTTTAAAAACTGGGGGTTGTTAAACAATTACTACCAAATAATGGACGCAGACAACTTTGTTATTTGAGCGACCGGGTGTAACAGACATATCGTAGTTCTCGAAAGATCTATGCAGAACAACAACGCCAGGTAGAAAAGACGAATTTCTATAAAGACGCTTTGGTTGCAGAACTACTAAGACATGACTGTATGTGACTATTCTATTAAAAATGCTACCACTCTGACAGAAATAGGGTCCTGTTCGCGAGCGGTCCCAATAAACGTTTGGCAGAATAAAATCACCGATAACGGGCCGTTTATTAAAAGCGAAGCTGTGTGCAAAGTGCAATTTTTCTCTGCTTTTAAAAATAACACGAAATTGCCGAGTGCGCGAACGTGAGCGTGGGCCTCGCAGTGACCGTCCCGCAGCTAACAAAACCAAGAAAATGTATAGCGCTTGTGTGGGCCTGCCTAGCAACGATCGCCCAGCGTACCCCATGCCCGTTTGCCAAGCCAAGCATACACACTTATAAGGAATGGCCGCCCCCGTAGTTAAAAAACAAGGAAATGCCTAGAGCTCGTGTATGCGGGCTTTGCGGCGACCGCGCAGAGTACCCAGCGTATGTTTCTGAACCCAAGCATACCTCCTTGGGGAGATTAGCCAATGTTGGCAAAAAACTCGAACGTTCACCACAATCGTGACAATAATTTCGCTATCGCAAGCACACTGCTGAACTCAGTCGCCCGTTATGGCTCCGCACACAATATGGTCTTCGCCAAGTTCGGCTATTCTCAAATTTACCAACTGTGTCAGCCACTGCCGCTCTACTACTGCGATAACAATGCACTACTAATGAATTTGAAGAGAACGCCTACGTGTAATAGTACACACCACAGCGATGTACTTCAACATCGGTTTCTCCAGCCCACCACGGGCAATGGAAGTGGTCACCGAGCTATAAGGAGGGTAATTGAAACCCTTAATGAAGAGGAAGACTACTCGCCTACTCTTGATTATGATTAATATACGATCCTCTAACTCAACGGTGTCAGTGTGGAGAAGATTGCCAATACACACATAAAGTTCAACTTCCAGTGATTAGAACTTACTCGTTCCTCGGAGCTTCCCTAGAGCAACCAATTAGAAGCAAAGGCCGTTGCGGCAGCGAAAAAGCAAATCGGCTGAATTCGTGGACTTGAACCTCCGTTATGGTAGTGAAGGTTGCGTACTACTTCACTTCTTTCAATGTATACAGGATAGTGCGATATTCCTTCATTTTGTTTCTAAAAGAGGCCACATGGTACCGCAAATGAACTAGAAAATACGGACCGCAATGAGGTGGTCCCTACGCAGCGACGACAGTAAATACTCTGTTACCGAAAGAAACCCTTCAGCATAACCTTTCAGTGCGCGCTGAATGCGGAAGGGTGGAGTTAATACTTCTCTTTAAGATAACTGCCACACCGCCGCATCTGATCGCCGGTCTCTTCGACATATTTAAATTACAACGCGGCACTACATTGCAATCTTAAATCTCCCTGTTCAGCCACGTTTCAGAAATGACGCTCAAGTGGGGGATGTGAATTAGCAGAAGTGATTTGAACTGGGCAGTTTTGTTTCCGAGACTGGAAAATTTAATATAATGACCCTGATGTTATTCTGAGATGACGCTAACAGCGCCGACCGCTCATAAGTGTTTACAACATAATCAGATGGCCTATCTAATACCTCTACAACTGGCGTGTTGTTGCTAATCGTCCCAGTTGTTTGTGAAGGCGTGTGTCGTTAAGCACAATGAGTGAAAAATTCTTGGCAATGATTACAGCTGGCGTTGCAGAAAACGTATAGTCGTTGGCATGGAATGGATTATGCACTGCGTACACTTTTTTCAGCAGCTTTCTTGGTTTCGGCAGTTTTTCAAAGCATTTTTGGTTTTTTCTTGTATATGCTCAGCAGTGATTTTGGATGAAGGAGCAGCGTGTTCCTGAGGATGGCAACTTTTTTATTGAAGTCATGGCTTTACTTTTACTCTTACTCATGGCCCGCCTTACCTAATTTGTGGGGGTATTATTGCGCACCATGAGCTCTGGGGAAGCACATACAACTTCCAATGGAACGCGGCTAGCCGAGCTGCTGGTCAAGTGTTCTATTCAACCTCTTAACAAGGGCAGCATCACTTATATGAAAAACACGAAAGTGAGCAGATGCATGGACGTCTTTTTTATCTCAACCCGCTGGGCTCCAACATTTTCCTCAGTAAACAGACCTGGAAACAAGGGGAAGCGAACACTGCCTCGTTTGCTTTCTATCTTGACAAAGATGCGCTCCGAGAATAAGCGAAGGGAATTAACGGGGAAGCCTATGAAGAGAGCATGGTTCATCGGATTATAACATCCACAAGCGATGACGACCGAAGTCCTATCATGGGTCGCTGCCTCCGGGAGTCATCGCGAGACATGAAAAGTTTTCAAACATCAGAAGTGATCAGCAGTATCAGAGGCCTCGAGCCATTCGCAGGCGCGCAGAGCGCAAGGCTCAACTTACCAAAACTTTAGAAGACCTGCGACAATCACGTAGGGCGCAAAGACATGGGAGGCGACAATTACAGAAGTTAAGCAGGCAGCTATGACAAGAGGTATCCATGAAATCGGATGTTCGCACGCCTTTCGCGCACACCTGGTGAATAGTAAATGTCATGCTGAACGACATCTCCCAATTACACCCCTTCAGCGTGCTGTCGTTGCACGAGAACATTTCTCAGAAAAGCCGCTGAAGGATATTGAAAGCTGCTGTCCGCCTCCACATCTGCACGGATGCTCCCACACTTAAACCATTTCATTCCACTTCCAGCTGCTGTCCTTGCGTTATACAACCCGTTCTCATTACACGAACTTAACGCAGCCATTTCCCATATCAAGACACCCTCTTCTTCTGGTTAAGACGAAATTACTTACGACGCTATTTCGCCTTTGTTCGACCATTCTCGCTTGCGTCGCTTGGAGTATTATAACGGTACGTGGCTCCATGGAATCATTCATCCTGAATGGAAGCTGGCTAAGATTACTCCTGTTCTAAAGCCTGGAAAGTCACCGACATGCTATGACTCCTTTCGACGGATTGCCTTACTCAGTACCATTGGAAAATAATGCAAAATATGATCGTCAACGGCGTGAATTTGTATGTCGAAACCAAAAACCTTTACCCACCAGAAATGAACAGTTTTCAAGAGAATCGATCGGCAATTTACAATGTAAAAGCACTCGTATCATCTGTTGAAGAACTAAATTCGGGATACATCACAACTGCACCGTTTTCAGACATCAAGCCAGTACTTACTGTTTACCACGATGCGATCCTAGCAGCTGTTATCACACTCGGATTAGGATTAAAATGCATGGATTTCGAACTATCTTGAAGGACGCAACTGTTTTATGTGCACACCAGAAGACAGAACCCCATGCTACGATGTAAATAGAGGAGTCCCTCAATGAGCAGTATTCAGCCCGTTGCTATTTAATTTTACGTTACACACCTAACATGCGCTCTCCCTTGGAGCGTCAAAGTCTCTATCTACGCGGATGATATCTGTGTTTGGAGTGCATCGAGATAGCGTCGCACGACGCAGCCGATGCTGCACAAGGCCCTTACAAGAATAGCAGCATACCTATCGCCGAGAGGACTCAATCTTTTCTTCGAAAAAGGCGTTGCAATGGCGTTCACCCGCAAGAGAATGAACCGATATCTTTTAATCCTCAGTTGCCGGCCTGTGCATTACGAAAAACCCAAACATACCTTTGCATTCTAATGGACCTAAACCTGTCCTTGTTCCTAGAAGTAAAAATATTACGTACGCGATATCAGCAGTATCCCGAATTATTTGATTCTTTGTGGCACTCTCTGGGGCAGTGATTGCGCTCTGCAGTGCTCCTCTTCAAAGCATATGTTGATGGCGTATAGCGCTTCAGCCTTCCCGTTCTGCAGCAACTGTACCCGACTAGCAGAAAACACCTGGAAAAGGCCTTGAACATCTGTCTGAGAAAGTGCCTTGGCCTTCCTGCAGGCTCGTCATGTTGTGGAACGCTTGCAGAAGCTGGTTGCCTGCCCATGGACGTGTTGCGGCTTCACGAGACGTTACGCAATCACTTGAGACACATGCTATATGCCACAGGTAGTGTGAATGAAGACACTTTGAGCTTTAGCCAAACAACAAACGGCAGTTAATGCTTCTGTTCCAAATCAAGCACCGCAAACCATGCCACTGGATTTTCTGCCATGGAATCTTTCACCTGGTTTCATAAATAATTCTATGCCTGGAATCGATTAAAAATCACATATCCCGAAAATGCCTACTCTTGGTTACAGTAGCCTATATTTACAAATTTTACTCGGATATGACCCATAATTTTAAAGATAGATGGGAAAAATCTCAGCGCAATTCTTCAAATTTTACTCGCACAGCTAACAAATCACTGGGATACCTGCTTGAGCGAGCGGCTTCGTCCACGCTAGCTTAGCCTAATGGAATCAAATAAGCCATACCGTACATACTTCGTCAGCCACCGACCCAATGGACCATATTTACAGACTCGAAAGCCGCCCTACAAAGTTTTCGGCGTACTAGCTGCTTCAGCATACACGACCACATCCAGCGCGATGTAAAATAACTTCATTATCTCTGGCACACTGCTGGCCATCGCGTGACAGTTCGGTGGCTCCCAAGGCATTGCGGGGTGCTAGAAAATCAAAGAGCAGATGAGGCTGCACGCAGGAGCCTGGAAAGTGACAACAAAAGGAAGATTATTTTACAAAAAATGATACCTTAACCATGACTAACCATGACTCGAGGCAGAAAGAAACCGCTTATGGTCCCTTGAGGGTCAGTATCATTGTTTTCTATTCTCCATCGACACACAGATGCGATTGCGGCTGCCAGAACGACCACATCGCTGGCGGAGGCATTCTTTCACACACTGCGACCTAATGAGGCATTTACTAGTGCCTACTTACATCGCTTAGGCCACAGTACAAGGCCATATTGCGGCAAGTGTGAATGTCACGAAACCGTCGAGCATGTCCTCATAGAATGCTCCGCCTACACGGACGCAAGGGTCGGGTTACACCAGAAGATAACTTGTCTTCACCCTGAACCAATTACGCTGAGTCTGCTACTTGGACTATGGCATTCTCCATAGTCTCATCGGAAAGTCCTAGATGTGTTATTTGTCCATCTTAAATATATTGACGTCAGTAAGACATTATAGCACCTCTGATCCGGACCGTTCTCGCTACATCCCACGTGTCTCTATATAACCCTATCTCTTTTTTTCTTGTTTCTGCTACTACTCCTCTTTTTACTACTCATCTGTCTTTTCTCCATTCCTCTTCCTGCCGAGTAGCATGTCGACATACGCATGTTGGCAAACCTCTCCGCATTTCCTTCTTTAACAAAGAACTTCTCTCTCCCAAATTGAGTGACCTTTTCACATGTCGTTTGCTTAGCTTTAGAATTCTACTCAAGGATCCCTACTTAACTCCCAGAAATGTTTCCATACTTACCTTTCCTTAAAATCTAGTTCTGCTTCGTTAGGGTCCGCAGTATGCAAAAACCAAGCTCGAGCGTGTACCTTGGTCTCCGACGTCGGCAAGTTTACGTCTTTGATATTACCAACAAGGTCGAAAAGCAGCTTGTGACATTGGTACTGTCGTATTAGCCTACTAGGTTTTGATTTCAGCTCGTTATGGGAAGCTCACATTCTAGAAAGGGGCTCTTGAAATCCCCTATCTGGCTGTTAGGTTTGGATTTTAAATCTGGCACCTCGCCTCTCAATGGCTCTTGCCCGTCCATAATTGGCAAACATTTTTGGTTTCACGACCAGGGTCGGTTTTAAAATCTCTGCAAAGAAACACCGCTACAACAATATGCCAGTAATAAGCGCATTTGCATCACTGTCGGCGGCTTGCAAGACCTACAGATAAGGATGTTCGCTTTTTAGACAAGTGTAAACTTAACCAACCTGTATAATAAAGCAACCACGTGCGCTCAGATGATTGGTGCATCCTTTTCGCCATGCCCACTGACTCATAGGCGTTAAATTGGCGGCTTTACAGGTACAGTATGGTGTCGTAAGGGAGCGAAGCGCCGATGCGGGCACCAGAAGGAACGGCAGGCGAGGAAAAGTTGTCGGTCGGTCGGTTCGGAGTTGGGACCCGGTTCGGGCTGAAGCCCCTGAACCCGACAAAGGCCCCCATGAATCCATCGGGCCAGCTAGCAAAAGATCCTGGATAACAACCGGGCACGTGCGGTCAGAATTGTTGGTGCGTTGTTTATGCACATACCCATCACGTGACAATGTCTCCTTGTCCCTCCTCCTTCTTGACAGCGTCTGCTTTCATACTCAAAAACGTTAATTCTCTCACTCTCTCTCTCTCTCCCCTTCTTGTGGAGCAAAGACCAGCGAAATGCCTTGGACACATTGCATAGATACCTGAAATGGGCCCCAATTCTAGCAGACTTCCATGACGCCGCCGACCAGAAATGCGTGCTGACGCCAGCACTTCAGCTCTTACACAATGGTCTGCTGGAGCGGAAAAGGTTACAGGTAATCCTAGTGATCCCCTGTCCAGAGGGGAAAAAATTAGGACAGCGAATGATACGCAGTCGCATGGGCTCCCGGCGAATTCCGTTCATACGTGTTCGGTAGGGCATGCAGTGCTGCCAGCGAGCACCATGCCGTCTGCTACCTTGCGAACCTCGACGACCCATCCGGGCGGCTTGCTGGGTAAAGTTTAAGGCCACAACAGTGTGAAGTCAGGGTGTTCAAGTCGGGAAGGAAGCACAGTGGTGCGTATTCGTTGTCAAGGGTACCACTTTCCATTGATAAAAAAAGCGAGGGGGAGAACTTCATTTGATGGTATGATTGAAGCGGCCGATACGGCTGCCCGGCACATCACACCATGGAGCGTCGACCGCTCCTCGAATACCTGCGAAATAGGAAAACTGTGGCACCCCGTGCTTTCCCTAGAGTAATAAGCTTGTGTGCTCTACGCGTCAGCGTTCTTTATAAACGGTATTACGATTACAGTAAACAGAATTTTCGTTTTGCTACACCGTGAGAATTTGCACCCACATGTACAGCAGAATATTAAAAACCTGAAGCTGGGCACCCATGTTTCCCTCGAACTTGCGTAAGGAATCATAAGATGTATTGGTGGCTTAATATACTAACATTGGTGCTACAGGTCGTGAACACCTATTGCTACAGCCAGCGCCAGAACACGTCGCGGGTGAAACGTGCATCACTACTTAATTCATTACACCCCCCTAACACGCCATTTAGGCAAATCACAATAAAGTTACTTGGCCCTTGTCCTATGTCCGTCAAATAGAATAGTAGGCCATGGTGGCCGCGCATTACTTAACTTGATATGCCAAGGGCAATGTTCTTCCTTGTGGAACTACTGCGAAGGTGACGGAGGTCTTCCTACCTAAACCTATCTTCAGACAAGACACGGCCATGGTAATACTAACCGACAGAGGGACTCCTGTGCATTCATTCTATTGTATGCTTTGTATTCATTGTATTTTGCTGCCCCTCAGCCGCCCGTTTTATTGTCGTCGGGTCAATTCCACTCCGGAGGGAAATTCAATGAAGCACCGCCGGCGGTGCAGTTTTCACTTCCCTCTATAGCCATGGCAGTCTGCTTTTACACTTGGATATTGGCGCTTGTTCGAAAGTAAAGAAAAGGAAAAGCAGCTCTTTCAAGTGTGGGAAGAAGAATACCGTGGATGTGTTTCGGTATAGGAGTACCTTAATGCTTGTGGGAGCAATTTCAATTTGGGAAATAAACTGTTATTTTCTTTCGATTTAAATCGTTGTTTCACGTCGCACTAACTCAACAGTTGTGGGGCACCCCGTTCTCTCGAAAACAATGTGCTTGGTTTGATAAAGCGGGGCCATCCAGAACAATGACGTGAGCCGTAAAAGTGGACGCGACGACAATTCACTACATTCGCAAAAGTATAGTGAACGTTTTGAAAACGACGTCGACAACCATAGAGAAAAATAATGCCGGAAAGAAGGTAACGTAAAAAACCAGAAGCCAGACATATGGGGCAGCTGCAGATTGAGCTCTAGCCTTAAACTGCCGAGGCAATTGGAAACGTTCGTGGAATGTTCAGAATATTACTATGTTGTGGCTTAACAATCGTAAGGAATCGCATCGCATTGCGTCTTGCCAGAAGTGCACGTTCTTGTAAATTACTTTTTACCCTTTTGCGATTACAGAATTTTAAAAAAGAAACATGGGGAATAATGGTGACCTATACTAGGGAAGACCAAGTCCTAAAATTGCCATATCCAGTGAAGTTGCTGAAAACTAACCGTAGTTCTTGAACGTCGTATCAATGTCGGCATACCCAGAAAATAAATAGTGTCCAAGATTTACGGTAACAGATTCGTGGCGATGTACCAATAATAAGGGTTCAGGCTCGAAGACTTCAGGCGAGAGAACACGAAGATGTAAGGTTTTGCATTGTTGTACCGAAATCCGCCGAAGACCCAGAAGTGCTGCGAAAGTCGTTGATATAATGGATCCTGAAGTTTAACACTTTTCGCGTTAACCGCTGCCTCCACACGAATTTACACAGAACATTGATACCTGAAGCTATATTTTAAAAAGGGTCGTTAAAGCTAAAGCAAAGGTCATCGCTAATAAATCTCCAGTATTCGACGTGCACCAAACTGGCACCACTCCCACCTCAACTCGCACAACACTAACTAGACGGTCGTGCAGGCACACCAGTATGCTCATCGCAATAGCGAACACCCCTCTGGACAAAAACAAACATATAAGCTGCCCTGAGATCTTTCTTCCGGGCTGTTCGTGCGCCAAACCACCCTTCTAGCTGGGTGGCATGTTATACACACTCTAATGAGCTTGAAAAGCTCTTTTGGACCTCATTAGTAACTCACGCTAAAAACAAGCCACGACTAGACAAGTATCTGCAACCCTGCCAAAAAGCCGAGTGGTCCTTTTGACACAGGCTCAAAAAAAGTTTTCTCACTCTCTCCGCACTCACTATTGAAAACGTCAAACCGTTAAACAGCAAACTTGCAGCTGCAATGAATGCGTAAAAAGTAAAGAAGATATGGATTGTTCTAACGACGTAATCTTCTACAGACAGTGCTTGCATCGTCTCGACATACAAATTCAAATATTTTAGGCGCCAGAAGCGTACATTTTCTGCTCGTGAAAGGTGCATTCATGCTTTGATTGCAAATAACTTCCTCTGTTACCTATTAAAACAGTTAAATGCACCACAAATAATTTTTGGCTGACGTTATTGTGCGTTTGAAAAAGGCTATCCTGGTGTGACAAGAAATCTATCGTTTTTTGTTTACCTGACCTGGTGCACAAGCCTTTCACTGTGGCATACGACCCGCTCACTCTGGTGCAAAAAGCATTTAAAGGAAAAGTTTTCTTACCCCTAACCTGCCCCAGTGCCTGTGTGCAGAGTGCGATAACACGCTCTGTCAAGGCTGCGGTTATAAGACATGCCAACACGGTTCTAACCTCTGATCTAGTACACAAGGCTACTGTTATAAGACATGCCATCACGGTACGAACCTCTGATTTATTACACAAGTGCAGTACCGCTGCCCGCATTCTAATCAAATAAACACCGACAATCTTTCCAATTTTATCTTCTCTGTGCGAACTTTAGCACCAGATCCAAGCAACTGTGAAACCTCAACCCCAATACAGAGTAAAAAAAGCATTTGTAACGTATTCGCAGAGCCTCTTGCAAAATGGCGGTTGGTGACATAATTTGCTCCGACTCTGTTAAGTTTACGTTCACCTATTTTCCTACGAAACGGATAAACTACTAAGTTATGACAACCCCTCAAAAGGCTTGGTAAGTGACGAGCCTTCCACGGACCATATAACATTGAACTGTGATGGCTCTCCTTAGCCCCAGCCCCTTTCATCAACACAAGGATATTTAGGTTCAGTTCAGAAAAAAAACATTATCTCTCTTTTTTATGTGTGACACAAAAGTCTTGGGAATCCACACAAATATTTTCGTTCCCACGCAGGGAATGGTAACCGAGGGGGTACGCACACTCACAAGCTTGCCTCTTAAACGCACCGGTACACTACAACCTGAAGAAACAGCCATTGCTCAAACAAAAGCCAATACAGACATCACAGCCTCATCGGGAAGCTATACAAACATTACATTAGGGCAAAATTTTTAAAAACAGCTCTTCAAAAACTCCCCCAGAAGAGAAATCTCGTCGCTCGCACGAGTGGCCTAGAATCAGTAAGCATCACAGCCTTTTCCGATAGTAACCAGCGGGGCAGAAATCACTCACAAAAAAACCAAGCACATTTACCCCGCTTCATAAGAATACCTTTCCTCACCTTGCTAGACTTACTGATACATTACGCGCAATGTGTACATTCGCTTTCCCTTCCTATGGAGAGCACTGATATTATTTAACATTTTACGGGCTTGTAAACAGAAGAACATCAAAGCCATACAAAATCTTCTTATTCAGCATTGAGTGTGAGACCTAGTCATCTCTGACTCTTATCGGAGCTTCGGCTCGTCGAGAGGCTGAACACGGCGTAATTCTTTTAGGCCGTTGAACTTAGCACTTCCATCTCAGCAGACTTATATGCTAGGAATAACGATAGATGGGTCTTTATTACGAAAGGCGCCGGCAAAGGTGCCTATAAGGATTGGAGGCAGAGAGTGGAGGGGCTCAAATTACGTCCGAGTCACAATGTCAACCTCGCCTGTGAAATCGCGGAGGGAACACAGTGCTCCAGCGACGTGCTTGGGCTGTGGCAGCTTCATCCAGTACTCGCATGTCTCGGCACTTGGCGACGATGATTCGGGCGAACAACCTCAAGACCGGTACGCTACCATTCGGGGTGCTTTATACAAGGCCGGACACCCAAATAACATGTCCGGTATTAGACGTCCGGATTGGAGGACTGAACATCACCAGGTTGCTGCAGTTCATGACGAGGGATGTGAGTTCGCCACTTGGCGATGACATCAGTCTGTGCTGCTCCAGGTCGAGCCTTGTGCAAGAAAATCTGGGCAGCTCGAGGTAGTCTATTCGGGAATGAGTGAAGGTTCGATGGTACCGAGGTCAGAAGCACTTGACATCTTCATGTGCTTCAGTAAGTCTCGCTGTTCATCGGGGTCCTGGAGTGAACTCACGGTAGTAAGCCCGTGTTCCAGCGCTGGTGAGCAGGAGTTGAAAAGCGCGCTGTCCGAAGAGTGAACAATGTTATTGGCGACACCGCCAGCGTAGCTGAGAACCCAGGTCTCATGTACGTGTTGCGCGCGAAGTTCGCGGCAGCTGCTCTAAATGTCGTGAGTTTCAGTGCCTCACTTTGGAATTTGCTATAATTATCTTATGGCTCTAAGAGTGTTTGTGTAAATGATGAGGCACTCGTCAGTCAATGCGCCTTGAAAAACTTTGATACAAAGACCCAGTCTATATTGATAAAGCGAAACTTCTTTTCACATGACGTGGGGAAATTCTGATCACCGTACTAGAGCACGAGGCCATGGTGCATGTCACGTTTGGGGTGATAAAACGCAACGCGTGCGTGGTGGTTCGAAGTATCTCAGGAGGCACTGCGAAAATGGCCCCAGGATTGGAATCACTAAGGGTACTCCGTGCGGATCGTTAAAAAATGTCGAACGCTTTGTTAAGCTAGCGGGATGTAGGATTCTGTAGACGGGCGTTTTCATCCTCCCATTATGGAATCTTTCGAGGAACATTTGGTAGGCCGGTATGGTGCGTGGGGAGTCCAGCAATATTAGATGTGGCGTAGGAAACCGGGCTAGTTGATACAAATTCATCTTCACACTGCACAAATAGTACACAATGCACAGACGATAACCCTGGACAAGCGCAATAATAGACGTTGACGAAAGACACTCCGTGTGCGCCTAGTGTGATTTCGCCTCCGCTCTTCGGTAGTCGCAGCCATTGCAGGAAAGTGACAGAAAAGATGGCGCTCTTCTATTCGCTTGTGCCCGGGAAGCCCCCGTAATCACATGCCTGGATGATCTGTGTAACTGCTCTAGCTGTTTGGTTTGTGCCACATTCAGGTTCAATCAGAAGACTTCATAACAGGCGCGTGACGTTATATTTGCTACTACTAAAATGCGGGCGGCGTTGGCACCAGCACCGTCGCTGCGATGGTAAATCATCTAAATAAGGTGAAGGATCTGCACCCATGCAGGCGCGAGCTCTTCTAACGTCCTGTCCTCTTACGCTAAAAGGGTTTTTTTTTTCGTTTCGACTAGAGTTCAAGAAACATAAGCATTCTCTGATTTGCCATCGGTTCGCCCATTTTAATGCACATGAACAGGCTTTGCATACCTTCTGAATCATTCGTATATCCTAATGAATTGAAAGTGCAAATATTGTTTAATGCTTATACAAAATAAGTAAAGATTGAGGTATTTCCAGTGTGTTATAATTTTAACAAACCATTATTCGTCTTTAAACTTCAACAGATGCCGAAACCGGAGGACACCATATTAACTTCCTGCCCCTTCGCGTTTTGGTTATGGACGCCAAAGAACAACAGTTTATGACAATTGAGCGCTTGGCAGCTTGCCCCATAATCTGTTGTGGACGTGTGGTGAGGACAACATCCTTTGTTCATTCCGTTTCTACTTAAAAGTACATAATGTTGCAATATAGAGGTGTGTGCACGAAGTGCGTGATGATCAAAATATTAACTGGTAAATAGATAAAGCCTGTAGAGTGCATTCTAAATAAACCAGTGAATATGTGCGTCTTTTGGGAGCAAACTGGAATCTAACGTGACAAAATATATTGGGAGGTCGCAGCTGGAAGTGGGTAATAAAACATACAGGTAAGGTCCTGACTGTGCAGTGGTGGTGGAAAAACTGCATTTTCAAAATCGGTCCTGGGGGACACCTGACAGGTGTAAAGGTGTTGAGGGCATCTTCCACGCCGAGACGGGGAGCCCCAGGCTATCCGTCGGTAGTCGGCCCTTCACGACAGCCCAGACTTGATCTTGAATTTCGCTGCTTCTGAGAGAACCTTCATGGGGAAGGTGCGACAGAAGATGAGTAACAACGCCTGCAAGCTAAAAAAAATGTCGGTAATATAGGTGGGTGCCTCAGATAAACAACACCACTTCGAGATTTCACACTGCGACAGCGCACCTTTTAATGAAAAAAACGTCAACGCTTGATATTCGCATGGGGCCACAGTTTGACTTCAAACATTTAGCTATCCATGGCCACAGATTATTTTGAATGCGCATTAACTGTAGGGCTCCTCCAATTCTTGACGAACCAACGATTGGCCGCTTTGTCTAAGTTTGAAAAGTGAGGAGAAAAATGGCATACAACTTGAAGGCGACGCGTAACTTTACCATTCTTTTCTTTAGCAATTGTATGTGTTGAGGTTTCTCTCAATCACTTTGCCTAAACAATAGCTTGCATAATAAACGAATATTTGTTTCAATTTTTCAACTTGTAGTGGGATATTGTGTCTAAAATATTTTCGCCACTGAAGTCCGGAACAGCAACCAATGTCTGTTCCTACGTAGATCCCAGATATTAGGTATTGGAAAGGGGCGTGTGTTCTGTACAATGTAAACTACACACTGCCAAAATGCGTAGCGTGAAGTGCGTTGATATGTCGATACCGATTAGTTGGTATACCATTGAAAAAATATGGTTTAGAGCAAATCACGACTTCAGGAAAGTGCGATAGATAGTACAGAGGAACTCTAACAAATACCGTTTACGATACTTGACTGGTGAAAAATAAGTGTCCTGTGTAACAGGGCTAAGAAGGTGGTAGTTATTGCGGCTCTTCGTCAGTCATGAGAGGTGGGAAGAAAGATTGAGATGAAAGCTCGTGTAGAAAGCTTCACTGGAAAGAAACCTTGACTGGGAAAACATATGATTCAGTATAAACGGGGAATACTTCAGCCATTTGAGCTTTGTGGACGGCATAGTTTTGCTCGATGTGACTGCGGAATAGTTGCAAACAATGCTTCAGGAACTGCAATCAGAAAGCACGGCTGTATTGCAAAAAATAAATAAAAATGTATATAAAGAAATGACGAACAAGCGTGCCAAAAAACGTCCTCTTAAGCTTGGGAAAAGAAACGCTAGAAGAAGTGCAAAACTATAACTTCCACGGACAGATGGTTAGTGCTGAACCTAACCACGAGAGAGAGATCCGGCG
Organism: Haemaphysalis longicornis; assembly: GCA_013339765.2. Taxonomy (NCBI): domain Eukaryota; kingdom Metazoa; phylum Arthropoda; class Arachnida; order Ixodida; family Ixodidae; genus Haemaphysalis; species Haemaphysalis longicornis. The sequence goes on along the minus strand of CM023451.1, from coordinate 47,559,706 downwards.
CATTATAGGTATGGGTTCGGGAGGACTCGGCAAGCCCTTCCAAATAAGAAAAAGGAGCTGCCTCCGTCACTCAAAAGAACAATCTACAACCACCGCATACTGTCCGTGTTGACATACAGAGCTGGATCTTGGCGGCTTAATTAGGAACTTTAATACAAACTTAAGTCGGCTCAAGTGGCCATGGAACGAATATATTTAGGAATAACCCTGAGGGACCGGAAACGAGCTACCAGAATGCGGGTGTTGCGGAGTTGCCACTCCGAAATGGGAATGACTGCAGATTAATTCCGCGTTTTCGAGCTGCTGGAAGAGAATGGGAATGGAATGGGAATGGAATTGAAATTGAATTAGGCGTCTTTTGCATGGAATGGAATGAGGACAGAATGGTATTTTTTAGATAATGGCGTCACCATCGCCACCGCTTTCTAGTTACTTAATTAGTGTTTGGCGAGGATTTCGTCGGCTTATCTCAAAAGGAATGCCGTTGTAGGAAACGAGAAGCCATACTTGGCATCTTGGGTAACCCTATCCATGCAGCCTGGGGCAGCGCATGTAAAAGAAAACTTCAAGTAGCGCAAGCACTCGATGCGAGCATTCCTCTAAAAATTACTGTGCACAGACTCCCCAAGGTGAAGTTGCGGTAAATCGCGTAGAGGGAAAGCACTAAACCCGTGCTTCTAACCAAGTCTTAGTTGGAATTTTCTAAGCTTGTTCATAGGCAGAATTCCAAACAGTGTTTTTCAGTGTTTTGCTTCGCCCCATTACACCGTTTTTCCATCCTTGATAGCGCTTTTTGTTCTACAAAATAAGTTTTATTGCTCGCAGACGCTGCTATGCGTGCAGTTAAGTGGGCGCACAAAGAAACCAGGGTTTTTGAAGGCATGTTTTGAAAGTAGACTGCACATATATCTCCGAAGTTAGTGATTTCTGGACCACTAGTTTTATCATATTGTTGTTTTACTCTTCTGCCATCAACGGCCCTTAAGTACAGTGGTGGCAGAGAATTCATACCTCATCAGAAGCACACACTGCGTGAAAGGGATTCGGTGAGTAGGTTTCATTGCATCCTCATTATTCACCCATTTTTCCTATCCACATTCAGCAACATGCCGTTTTTAATATTATGCTTCGGTAACCGAAACAAAGCGTGAATACAGCCTACCTCTACTAATTCGCCTACGAGGAAATAAGTGGGTACCTTGTGATGAAGTTTCAATCCACGTGCGGTTTCAAAATGGTTTACTCGACCTTTGCAGGTTGCAATAGCGATTGCTGCTGCCACACGCATCTCTCAGTCGCTAGGGCAAGGTCCGTCTATGTCGTAGACAGTTGGCTGCCCATAACGAAATGCATACAACGAATAAACGTGGGTTTTTGGCCCTTGGCATGAATCGCCACGTCTTTCCGAAGGCGCGGCTATGTCGGCAGTTCGTGCTTTGGCAGGCTTGTTTGAGGCATAGCGTTCTCTCTTGGCGCCGACGGCAGGCGGGCATCTCAGTAGAAGCCGCTGGCATGCGACGTGTGCCTAGGCAATCAGGCGGGGAGAAGAATCAATATTCAGGGTGCGGGAAGGAAGGATTAAGGGTTGTCAGACGAACGGCGCATATCGGAAGCCACGGTATTTCTCACCGGATGCTGACATTGCGAAAGCTTGCAGTTAACAATTTAACGCGCTCGCGCATGAAACATAAAACAATGACTCTGTTTACGTTCTCCTCACACCTTCCATATCTGAAGCGCAATGCAGAGCGTCGTGACATGTAGGCCCACCTGGTAGGCATCTCCTGGGAATACGGCGACAACCTGTCGGCTGTATGTTACAGTGGCGTCCAGGGCTTCAGCAACGGCTAATGATGTTAAAATATTAACGTCGTCGAAGCTCTCCGCTTGCCCGCCGCCCCTATTCAATCAAATATAGTAAAATCAATGTCAAGCCAGCAAAGAGAAAACTGTGGGCGAGGGTCCAGCGTGTCCGGCACCTCCCAGAAGAATAATAAGCGAGCTTCGTATGTGTTGCAGCGATTTCTACCTCCAGGCTTTGCTACACCAGTGGGGAAACGGGGAATACTATTACAGTAGATAATATATACGACAATGCAGAAGACAGCTGCCAGAAGCGTTTGTTTTGAACCGTTCCGGCTCCTCCAGCGCGTTTGTTTGCGAGTGTTTTGTCCGCTCTCAGCAGTGCGACATCATGCTTTGCTTTCATCCGGATGTGCGGCCGTCTCCTCCAGTTGCACCAAATTTTTTCGTGGTCTGTTAGCTGTGTTTTTGTGCACGTGGCCTTTCCGCCTGGGTATATATGCACGTGGTTCGCGGAGCCTTAGCCGTCAGCTTCATAGTTGGGTCATCACCATTACTCAGGTACAAAGGCCTCATTTCAAAATTTTGAACGGGTCACCGTGCATTTAGGTTGCTCCTTCTTAGAAAAAACAAAACTGCCTGAACAAACTAATTTATTTTGCCAGGTCTCCCGCTTTGGTGTAGTTCCGTGTTCATAAATAATGTCCTGTATTGAATACATTTCTGTCAAGTAATCCCAGGACAATAAACAACCGAAACAGAGATCAATGTGGAACCGCAGTGGAGACTTTCCTACGGTGAATGAAAAACCGTTACAGTGTTCCATAAAGCTGCCCCCCATCTCTCGCTCTGGTACAGCAGCATTATTGCTCAGTAGTGTAAATTTACATGACGTCATTCAAGTAAGCATTTCGATTGCGTGTACAGCAATCTCCGCGCGACATGTCTGCGAGTTAGACACAGTTCACTAATGGCGCTGGTATGACGGCGCGCAAAGCAGATAGCAAGATAGCACGCGACAGGCTGTGTAACGGAATGGAGTTAAGCAGCCATCAACGTAATAGCTGCGTCACCTCACACCGCGCAAGAACTAATCATTGAAAAAGGCTAACATGCAAATACCCATCAGTAGTATGATCCCGCTACTTGTGCAAATAGGGGCAGTGTGATACTGCCCTTTTAAAAGCGAAAGCTTTTCGGGCGTTCTGTCATTCTGACAGATGGCATTCTGTGAAAAAGTAAACAATTTTCTGATAAACCGGCTTCTCCACCGAAAACCTGTGATAAGGTGTCCAGACACGTGGTGCAAGCATTAAATCAAAAACCGCAAATAAAACCACATTTCAGTCTCTCAAACGGGGTTTCCACTGTGTGAAAACGGTGATCTTAATTTGTGAAAAGGAATGGCTCAGAATAAGACAACACACGCACCGATCATGAAGGAGTGCATTATTATACATTTATCTCATAAACGACAGAACGGTGTACATTTATATCAAATCGCTAGAAGATGTGTACTTAGGGCGCCAAAACGGACGCATGAGTTAGTTCTTCGTTCGCGATATGGGTGTTGGAATATTTGACGATTGAATAGACTTTCATCAAAAGGCAGATGCAGTTTTACGTTTCGCTCTTTTCTCAACTTTTGTTAGGAAGGGATGGAACATTTTTACATTGCAAGGGTGCTGTTCTGCACGAGATATGCTACCAAGCGGCTACCACCTCCCACATTCGGTGACAAGCGACACATTTTGCATATTTTTGAAATTTTCACCACGTATCATAACTGCAGATTCGTGCTGCGTTTCTCTGAGGACGGAATGGTGATTCTTAGATAATGCCGTCACCATCGCTACCGCCATCCGGCTACTTAATTAGTCTGAGAAGACGACTACATCGGGATATCTCAGAAGGAACGCCGACGACGAAAACGAGAAGCCATACCCGGCATCTTGGATAACTCAATCCGCGTATGCTGCGGCAGCGCGCGTAAAAGGAAACTTGGAGCAGCGCAAGTGCGCGATCCCCGCATTCCTCTAAAACGTACTGTGTACAGACTGCCCAAGGGGCAGTTCCGGCAAATCGCTTAGAGTGGAAGCACTAAACTCGTGCTTTTTATCAAGTCTTAGTTTGCATTGTATAAGCTTGTTCATAGTCGGAATTCATGGTTGGGTCATCGCTACTATTCATGTAAACAGACCTCATTTCAAAGTTTTGAACAGGTCTCCTTGCACTCAGGTTGCTACTTCATCAAAAGAAACTGCCTGACCATACTCATTTCTTGTCCTGGGTTGCGGTGGTTTTGTCACTTGCGGTGGTTCTGTCACTTTAAATGAAGTATTCATAAATAATGTTCTGTATTCAGTACATTTCTGTGAAGTAATCCCAGGCCAATAAACAAGCGAAACAGAGGTCGACCTGGAAGGGCACTGGCGACTACCCTACAGAAAATGAAAAATTGTTAACAGTGTTTCATAAGGCTGCCCTCCCATCTCTCGCTCTGGTGCAGTCGCATTAGTGCTCAATACTGCAAATTCACATGAAATCAGTCAAGTCAGCATTTTGAGTGCGTGTACAGCAAGCTCCGCGCGACATGCCTATGAGTTAGCTATAGCTTACTAATCACGCTGGTATGACGGCACGCAAAGCAGATAGCAAGATAGCACGCGACAGGCTATGTAACGGAACGGAGATAAGCAGCCATCAACGTAATAGCTGTGTCATCTCACATCGCGCAAGAACAGACCATTCAAACTTGCTAGCATACAAATACTATAAGTAGTGGGATCCCGCTACTTATGCAAAACCGGGCAGTACGATACTGCCCTGTATAAAGCGAAGGCTTTCTGAGCGTTCTGTCGTTCTAAATGACTGCGTTGTGTCAAAAAGTAAAACATTTCCTCATAAATCGGTTGTGCCACCTAAAAGCTCTGATAAGTTCTCACGACACACGGTTCAAGCGTGAAATTGTTACCCTCAAATAAAGCCACCTCTCACTCTCTGAAAGAAGGTTTGCATTGTGCCAAACGGTTATTATAAATTCGCGAAAAAGGAACGGTTCGAAATAAGACAACACACGCATCGATCATGAACAAAGAGTACAATAGTATACATTTATCTCATGAACGACGGAACGGCGTAAATGTATATCGGATCGCTAGAAGATGTGCACTTATGGCGCTAAAACGGATAAATGGGTTCGGTCCTTCCTTTGCAATTTTCGTGTTGGAATATTTGACGATTGAATAGAATTACTTTCACCAGAAGGCGGATGAAGTTTTACCTTTCGCACTTCTCTCAACTTTGGTTAGGAATGGATGAAAACTTTTTGCATTGGAAAGGTGCTGTTGTGCACGAGATACGTAGCCAAGCTTCCACCACCTCCAAACTTCGGTGACAAGTGACACATTTAGCGTATTTTTGCAATTTTCAACACGTATCATAACCCCAGATTGGTGTTGCGCGCCTGCGTAGCTCGGCACAGCACATGAGCTAGATTTTACGCGGAGGATTATAAAGGATAAGAACTGAAGTTCCTGTACATTCCAGTCATGGGAATGAGCTAGCTTCTGTCATTCCAAAAAATTAAAAGGGATGGCATCGCGACAAGTTCGAATTCCTCGGAACGGAATTTGAATGGAAAGTGGTTACCACTCCCCAACTATGCCTGGATCAGAAAAAAAACTGCATTAGCAGATATCATAGTCCAAATAACGAAAAACAATATAGTTCGGCTACGAAGATTGTTAGACGAACCGACATCCGGTGCACATTTGGATTAACAGAGTGGATACCAAGAGATGGTTTTAGAGGAAGAGGAAGCCCATTAACCCGATGGACAGATGAAAGGAAGAAATTCGGGGATAAACTGTGAACTCGAGCAGCGCAGTACAGGAGTGGTTGTAGGTCATTGGAAACAGGCCTTTGTCCGGCAGTGGACCTGAGTAGGCTGATGACGATGAGGATGATGATGATGGCGGTGATGATAATGGTCGCCTCTGTACTACTTCACTTTCCTGAAGCGGTGCTTGGCGCCTAAAGCTAATTCTCACTGAAACTTCAACACTCACAAGCCACATTGGTATTTTTTGTTCCTCCTACAGAGAGAAACTCCGGCACCCTTTTAGATTATTTTGTCCCCCTCTTTGAAACGTAAGCCTCACTGTATGCTTTCCAAGCAAGGCTTGCATTTGTGACCGGCCACAGGAAAGCTCTAAATTATCGCGCTTACATATCAGCCCGACAAACAATGGCCATAAAAATATCAAAGGTAAAGCGCCCACAGTGCCAACCAAGGAATATTTTTCGCGGCATTTATAAAAAACAGTTTCACGGCGCATGCTGCACACCCGTTTGTCTCCAGAAAATGCAACTGCACCATTTCTGTAAATCTGAAAGCATGGTATAAATGTTACGCACGTAATCAAAACCTGAAAAGAGGACACCACATGAGTTTTGTATTCACCTGACCAAATGAAGCGGATGTCAGTACGAAGTCATCAGACACAGCCTTTTTGTCTCTTGAACGGACCGCGCCCTGATGCACACCTTGGCGAAGGCTCGTGCCAAATGCCCGGTTCGTATCTGGACCCATTTTGTTTTGTGCCTCTACTAGGGATCTGCTCATGTGCTGAAGCTCAACCATCAGCACAACTTGCCACTGGCACCACTGGCTTCCCCTCACCTCAGAAGCGACGTTTCAAAAAAGGTCTTTTCGGGGGAATCATCATTACGGAAAGGTGCCGGCGCCGTCTGGAACAAATGGGTACCGTCTCAAACGTCAACTTGACTACAGCAACGCTCAAAGGAATTAGGACTTTCAAAGTGCGCTTTTCCGAGGGATTGCGATGAGAAAGTAAATACTTCTCTCCGCTATCGTATTAAGGGAATGATCGAAAAAGTGTTTCGAACAATGTTTCCCCAAAATAGACGTTTTAATAACATTTTGTGCTACCTGGGGAGTATTCACAGGAAGGCAGAATGTGTGTGAGCGTCCTTAGGATTGTTCGCACAGGTAATGAGATAAAAGTCCTTCAAGGGCACATAATTTTTGCGTATGGAGAGTAGCACTTAACGGGGATAGTGCATTGTGTTTCTGATTATTTTTTTCAATTGCCACCTCGTCTTGTTGTTGTTCATATGTTACGTGTCCAAACTAACAATCGTCAGTGTAATTGGTCCTTCATCCTGTACACATCTTTTGTGGTGCTTTCCGGGATTTTCGGTTATAAAATGTATTGAAGTCAGAACCTACTTGCCCAACTTTCAGTCACAACTTGTTCACAATACCACGGCCACTCTTGGGAGGACGATTTTGCACATACAAACAGTGATGTTAAACGCACCTAATTGTCGCGAAGGTGAAAGAAAATGTTGTTCATTCTTTTCCACTTGTTGAATGGCAGTGAAATAAGTGGCAATGCCTAGTGGTAAAGACGGTAATGCATCGACAGGTCTGGTGCTGTTGAGACATCTCTATAAATATTTGTTATATCTATGTATAATGGTATTTCACATTATTTTTGTATACAAATACCATAAGCACAATCCTTGACAATACGTATTTGATTCCCATAAAATATCAAAAGCTGTCGTATCATCAAATAAAATATGCCAACAACTAGAAATATAAGTTTACAGACTGCTGTACACGCGTCGGACTGGGTGAGTTTTAAATATTTAATCAACGATTATTATTCGAAACCACTCGCTTAGTTCACCCAGTGAGTACAGTAGCTTATTGTAGCAAAAGCGGCAGCTTCCTTTTACTGGAGTTGGCTAGTTTTAATAATGGGTGCAAAAGTATGCCCGTACCAGTTGAAGGATGCATAGAGCCAGTAGTAAAAATATACGAACGCCTTTCAAAAGTCGCCACAGCAGGTTTATTCAGAGCTATATATTCCACTACTTCGGTACAGAGAATGACGATGTGGGTGGTAATGAGTTAGGGCATGTTGATGAGAATGATCGTAAACAATGAAGTCGAAGATAATTACAATTGTACCGCTGCACTTTCATGCGTAATTGAAGTGGATGCCACTCTATTGCACCTATTGTGATGCAGCATTGTGCATTACAACGGCGTGTAGCCGCAGTGATGGATGTGCGGAAAAACGCGCACACCGGGCGAGTGCGGCACCTCCTCAGTGCACCATACATCGCACTCACCGCGGTTGCCATTCAGGCATTTTTAAGAATAAAATTTTGTTCTAATAAATCAATATTGTAAAATAATAGGATTGCTTGCCTTTTCTTGCCTGAAATATTTTTAGCAATTAAAAGTAAATAATCACCGCCGTCTGGTGCGCGTTGTTTTTAGCTGGTCGGCTGCCCTCAGTGGTCAGCAGACCATCAAAGGCACCAACACGTGTTCGCAGTTTAAACCTTTCTTAATAAATTAAGTGCTGCACAAACAGGGATGCGAAGAAACAATAATGTCAAGAAAAGCTACGAAAAATTTTTATATTTTATAGGTCCAGTCGCCGCCGCGCCGGTCGCAGAGGCACGGTGAAGAGGTCGCATGCGTGTGCTGCACCGGCTGCTCCGTTGGGAAGCCGGAGGCGTAGAACTGCGCACAAGTGGAAAATGAAAGCAGGCTTTTTTGTCCCTGTGAAACAGATAGCGCCGAAGCTCGCAGATGTAATCTGTGCAACTCTGGTGAAGCATACAGAGGAACACTAGCTCATTATGTTGATTATGCATAGCGGCTTCCCCTTTGTAATGACGTGGCATTGATCAGCGACCTTCGTCGTAGCGGTAGTGTAAATTCGCCTGGCATTTATAACAAAACATTTACGGTATTTTCGTGGTAGTCTGATTTATTTCGACGTTCCTTCATCTTCTTCTCGGCTTTTTTCCCAGCAACATTCTAACCTTCTAATACGAGACCACTAGCCCTCTTTCGGTGGGTCCCGGCATAGAGTTTCATACTAATATACACTAGAGGGAAATCTGGCGCCACTGTCTAGGGGTGCCGCGCTTCAGCGAGCGTGCCGTCATGTACCGGGCAGGCACGTTCCACTTGTCCTTGAGATGGCTCACGAACAGGCTGAAAAATTGGCTTTGGCTGCAAAAATGCGACAATATTACTGCAGAAGATTAATCAAATTTGTTCTGTTATTATAAAATTAAAGCTCCACAAAGATTGATTTGTCAGGGATTATTTAGAAGCTTCATGGAAGATGAACAAAAAAACAAGGTTACCCCTTTTGGCTTCAAGAAGAAAAATAAGCCATGTGGCTAACCAAGCCAAAGAGGCGAGGAACGTCGCTAACTGCAATGGCGCCACCCACGGCGGCCCGCGAATGCAGCGCCAGATTTCCCTCTAGTATATATTAGTATGAAACTCTATGGGTCCCGGTACCGGTTTATATGCGCGTCCGCTGGCCCGTCGGGGAATTTGTTCGCACCCTTGCGTGATGTACCGCACTCAGCAGACTTACAAAATATTCTACGTACAACTGCTCAAATGTTAAAAACAAGAAAATAGTTTAATCACGTTTTGTTCCAAGATATTACTCAAAATATATATACAAAAAGAATCACTAAGTGCTCACTGCTTTATCCAGCGATCAGAAAAAAAAGGAAAAAACACTAAGGCGCAGCCAATTCACATTGGCTTACGCAGCACTTTATAGTATCTGTACAACAAAAAAACAACCAAAAAAGGCCCGTGCATTATTCCACCAGCAGTCTTCGTGGGTATTTAGTTTCTATAGAGGCAGTGTCCAAGTACCATGGAGAGCGTTTCTTCAACCAGTCTTCACAGTAAGTTCCATATCCATGGTGTAGGCGACAGTCGACAACACCAGATAGCTCAGCGATAAACAAAATCGTATTGAACGCTTTCTGTGAATATTATGCTCAAAGAAAATGGTGCAGACCTTTCCTCATCAGAGGCTGCAGAGGAATTCAATTCTGTTTTTTGTTCTGTGTTTACGAATGAAAGTCGATTACTAGCCACTCTTAATATACAGTCGTTAGATTCAGCAATGGATGACTTGTTTATCACTCAGGAGGGTATTGCTGCAGCCATTGGTAGACTCCCGAGCAACTCTGCACCAGGCCCCGATGAAATGTGCACCAAACTACTAAAAATGACTAAAGCGGTCATATCCCCGATGTTAGCGGCCTTATGTAAGCAATAGATAGGCGCGGGGTGCGTACCGTTTGCTTGGAGAATTGCCCGTGTTATCCCCATCTTCAAGTCAGGCGACTCATCTGTGTCTCTTAACTACAGACCAATTTCCTTAACCAGCATAGTTTGCAAACTTCTAAAACACATATCATCTGCCGCAATGAGCTACCTAATAGAACACAGCTTCTTTTTTTTCTAATCAACATAGTTTTTTGAGAGGCCGTTCTTGTGAAACTCAGTTTTTCGAATTAATGACTGATCTCCATATTACAGTGCATTTGTCCTCACAAATAGGTACTATATTCATAGATTTCACTAAGGCCTTCGACAAGGTCCCTCACAGCAGCCTAATGGAAAAACTTACTGCCCTTAATATAAACGCTATGGTTTGCAGGTGGATTAAGAACTTCCTAACCCATCGGTTTCAGTTAGTAACTATTCATGACCATTCTTCCTCTTTAACTCAAGTAACTTCCGGTGCACCGCAGGGCTCAGTCTCTGGTCCTATCTTATTTTTAATATATATCAATGATAATAACACTAATATCTGTTGTACTATCCGAATATTTGCGGATGACTGCGTCATTTATAAGCAAATTAAAGCCTCTAAGATTTCTTATTCTTGCAAGCAGACCCTAATCAACTGACGAAATGGTGTAGGGATTGGCAGATGGAAGTAAATGTGCCCAAAATTACGCCTTAAGATTTACCTAAGATTAACCTTAAGATTTACCTAAACTAGCGCGTCTGAGCTCCGTCAATATTTTCTTAATAGTATGCCTGTATAAATCATAACCATGGTAAAATACCTGGGGTCCCCATAACGTCTGATCTAACCTGGAACCACCATATCGATACAATAACCAGCAAAGCTTCTAAATCAGTCAAAATTCATTAGGCGCAATCTGCGTTCAGCTAACACATCCACAATGCTTCTGGTCTTCCAAAAAAGTGGCCTTCCACTTGTTCCATCAAAGATTGAATATGCAGCAATAATATGGAACCACCATCAGTCGTATCTTCTAAATAAACTTGAGGCACTCCAAAATAAAGCTGCCCGATTCATTCTCAGGAACTACTCACGAACATCAAGTATAACAGAAATGAAACAAGCCCTGAACTTACCGCCTCTACAACAACGCCGGCTTCATAGACTTTTATCGGTTTATCATAGTCTATACCGCAGCCACTCTTCTTTCGTTGCCTCGTACATAAGACCCGCTGGTCGCGTTTTTCCCCGTTTAGATCATGCATTCAAAGTTCAACCAATATTCGCGCGTACCAACCTATTTTTGTTCTCGCCACTTTTACTTGCTATTCGTCACTGGAATCAGCTTCCAGATAACATCGTCACCCTCATTAACTGCGACTCATTTATCAAAGAGTTACTGTTATTTCTCGCTGTATCAATCAATTTTCAGTGTTTGTGTCATTTTTTAACCTCTTAGATTGGTTCGATGTTCAATGTTTGCGTCATTTTGAACCTGGGAGATTTTTAACCCACGCATTTTGGAAATTGGATAACAGTTGTGCCCCTTTTTGTGTGTCCTTTTTTGCAAGTATGCATTTCGACATAAATGTGTTTCTATTCGCATTTATATGGTTGTGGCTGTTTTTAATCTTACAACGTGTTTTGGTTTTCACGGAGGCCCCTGTGTTACGCCCGTAAGGACCTTCAGGTTGAATAAATAAAAAAAACATCGTGAAGGGTTGTTTGAGTGAAGACCTCGTACGTGATGGTAAATTTTTGCGTACATCACAGCAGTTGGGACAAACGCATGGTAAAGATAATTTACGCCACGTTGCCAACACGTTGGTTGGTATGCCCGTGCTTAATAGGATAGGCCATAGTTAACCTAATAGGACAGAGTTAATACGATATGCATAAGAAGTTGCGAAACCCAACTCCGCAACTAGTTGGGCTTGTATTCACCACCCTCTTCGATGGTGCTTCTACAAGTGTGGCTCCAGTTGTGAAAAAGTCGAGGCCGTTTAATAAACCCTCCGCCCATTAGTTCTCAATTCACGCTATGAAGACATTGCTTCCCCGCTGGAATACCAACACGTCCAAGTGCATAATGCCACTGCTGCAACTGCTTTACGCGAATTCAAACCCCTCCTGTGAACATTTACACGTGCACAGGTTAGCTTCCCGCAACACGATTGCTTCTCATCAGAAAGCCTAAGTGCGCCCAGTTTCCGAATGTTTTAATGAACGGAAAGAATCAAAAATTTAAAACATAGCTTGTCCCACCATGAGATCCGTTATAGTAAGGTTTATTTCTGTACAGTGAAGGTGCGAAGCTTTTAAAAAGCATGCCAGGCGGAATTACGCGTTCTGGGTTATTGCCGGTATCATTGGTCGGGACTGGCTTGCAAATGAATGAATTTTTATCAATTAAACCTGCAGTAGGCTGGAGTCTGTTACGAGCCCCGCCCCGACGTGGCCCACCGTCGCATCTTCTCTGCGGCCCTACTAAGCGGTAGCCCCTTTGCGGAGCCCGTGCCTTTGGAGCGCAATGAAGACGTGCTGGTTGGCCCATACTTGATCCGTCTTGTTGTTATTGTTGACTCGATGTCTCTTTGGAGTTCCGCCGGGTATTCTTCGAAACTTGCGCCGTCTGGGTCGGAGGCAAAATCCCACATGACGCGCCACCGGTCGGCGGCCCTTTCTTACACACGCAGCTTTGGTCATTCGAGTATTCCCCGCGATATATGTGGTACCGCGTTGCCGGTGACGTGGCCGACACCGTCTGTAGCCTTCTGAGATACGTTGCCTCTTCGCGACCCAGCTTCCGGTAGGGCGGCGAATATGCTGTTCTCATTAGCCGCATGTTCTTGAGTGCTTTGCCGTAACCCCTGGGTCTGTCTTTATTCACCACCCACCATACCCACTCGGAACTACTTCAACACTGGGGGCACGGTGCGTTATTGCGCGCCCTTGTGTGGGCCGTCTCGTTGTGGTTCGGTGTGTACGGTGAGCATTCGCCCGCGTGCGCCGGGATTAATCTGAGTTCCACTGTTCTTTCTTCTTGGACACCCGTATTCTCGATTAGGGCGCAGGGAACAGACACATGGCGGAATTAGGGCACGTGTTTTGCTCCTCAGAAGAGAGTTCCGCTCTAAAAAACGGGAGCGCGAATCTCAAGGAAGGCGGCTAGGGGAGGATTGAGGGGGAGGAAGAAGAGTGGGAAACATGGTCCGCTAATTGGATCAGTATGTTCTGACCATGCCTCTGTACCGAATGTACAGGAATGGGTGGCTCTGATGTTCTGTGGAGGCTTGAATCTGCTCGCAGATCAGAGGTGTCTTCTTTACTTTTTTCAGCTGCTTCACAGCACTGAGCGAGTCTTTGTATATATGCATCTCCATGATATTCTGGAGCGCACTTCCAGCATTGACTGCTTTATGTACAGCCTGCAGCTCTAGTAGCAGCGGTTCCGGAGTGTCGGTAGTGTAACAGCGCGAGCCTTTAATTTCTGGGTGCGTGGCACTGAGAAAAGCAGTACGTCCTCCGTCCGGCAGGAGAGCTGCGTCTGTGTACAGTACGCTGTGGCCTTCAAGGACTGTGTTATCGGAGGTTGGCGCAGGCTGGTCAAGGCGACGAAGCTTCGTCGTCTTATTGGTTGTCATTGTCGTGTACCGCCACGGTGCATGATCGTCTAAGGTTTAAGTGACGGGGGACTCATGGCAAAAATGGGAATGAAGCGCTGCAACCATTGGAATATACAAACGCTTGAGCTTCCTTCCTTCTTCGCGCGGGTTTATAAGCTCCGTTATAGTACTGAGCTGGGGGTGTTCCTGTAAGATGGTTATCGGGGTAAGACGAGGAAGTGCCATGATGGTGCGCATGGCTTCTCTGTTTATAGTCTCAAGTTGAGCCACATGTTGCATGGCAAGTCTGAAATTGTGCCTGGTAGAGAAGGGGCGGCTTGATTACAGCACCTACAAATCGTCTAGTCACCTCCATGCGGGCTCCTCCCCTAAGCGTTGCAGTCCGGCGGATCAAGTGCAATGTTGTCGTGGAGTCCTTCCGTGCATTTCATAGCCAGTGAATACCAGAACACGACTGGTGGATCAGAAGTCCGAGAACCCGCGGCTCTTTCACTGGTATGGCAGGTGAAATATTTCTAAGTTGAAAGTTAGCCATGGAGGCTAAGTTCCTTCCTTACTTATTAGCGACTTTTACGTAGCACGACTTCTCACATGAAATTTCTTAACCCACTGATTCCGCGAAGGCATGAAAAACATCTAGGGCTTGCTGGAGATGACGGCACTGGAAACCGAGGTAGCGATTTGTGGACCACATTGTGACACCATCCGCGTAGATAAGAAATTTCACGAAAGGAATGTCTTGTAACTTCTATGCGAAGGTTGCAGCTGCAATGTTGAAGAGAAGCGCTGCTAGCACGACACCTTGCGGTACCCCACGATTCGATGTAAACCGTTATACCTGTCAAAACGCCTACGAAGTCACTGCCATCTTTGATCCAAACGCAACCTCTTACCACTCACGCACTATCCGAACGCGCTCCCCTGCCACTGCGGAAGAGGCGGCTATTGCGCTAGCGCTCACTCATCGGCCTACCCCAACAATTGATATCTCCGATTCGAAAATGGCCATTCGAAATTTCGCCCGGGGGATTATTTCCCCACAGGCTCTCAAAATTGTGCTTCAAAATCCCCCCACTTCCCACGCGGAGTTGATTTGGACCCCAGCCCATGCGGGGCTGCAAGGAAACGAAGCGGCTAACCTTGCAGCTCGAGAGCTAACCCACCGAGCTGGGCCAGGTCGCACACCTTCTCATGGAGCCCAATCAACCCGCAACAGCTTTCTGACTTTCCAGGAAATTACCTGCCACTACCGCCTCTCTCGCCGGCGCTACCCTAAACACCATTGGTCACTCTCTATCACCGACAGACGGTACTGGCGCCTTCTCCAAACCAACACCTTCCCCTGTCGCGCCAGACTACACGCAGTTTATCCATCTGCATTTCCCTCTCCCCAATGCCCCGACTGTGGAGCCGACGAAACAGTTGCTCATTCATTTGGCAATGCCTTTAAAACTCACTCCCTCTCATCTCTGGTGTGGAGCACTGGGAGGCAGCGTTAGGCAGCTCGGATCCGCGGGTCCAGCAAGGACTCGCTGAACGAGCGGTTCCGGTCACCGGCGCCCTCCAAGCGCTGGTCACCACTCGTCGTTGAACCAACGGTTCCAGAATAAAGTTCTTTCTCTCTCTCTCTCTCTCGATGTAAACAGGCCGACCGACTCCCCATCCACTCGCACAAACAATGTCCTTGAGCACAGGAAAAATTGTACCACTTTAGATAAACGAAGTGCAATCCCTAAGGACTCCATGTTTGTGAGTATTCTCCTGTGGTCCGCGTTGTGTGTCCAAGATCACATACGCAATAATAATATACCACAATGCATCGCACACGCCTTAGCTTACTCAAGCAACAAGTGACGCGAGGTGCGAACAGAACACGTCGTGGATATGTTAGCGGCTCAACTAAATTGTGTTGCTAATTTGGAGGGTGCATACATTCCCAGTTTTAGCAGGTTATGTTTCCTTGACTTTGGGCTTTGTGAAAAGCAGGGTGTAAAGCACTTGTCTAAGCAATTTCCCTCCGAAAAACTACACCAAAATGCACTCAGCCACAGTCTTTTTGTTTCCTTCATTAGATCCCTGAACAAAATTACATCAATATTGAATCAAGCTGGCACTAGATTGCTGCTCTGTTTTAGGAATCCTATTCCAGTATTTTTAATTTATCCATCCCTCACGGAAAAAAGAAAAAAAGGTATTTCTTTACACTTCAAGCAACGCCAAACACTTACAAAGAGTTAATTGCCTGCGCACTGGTTGAGACAGGTCAGCTTTTACAAAAGTAAAAAGGAAAGGCTACTCGATCATTGCTGAAAGTTGGAAAACTTGTCTACAATGTCTCATTATTTCCGCAGTATTATTAGGGCCATGAAGGCAAATTACCACCTTGTTCAATTTCAAAATATAGGAGCCTATGGAAACTCACTACAGCCTATTCCTGCAACGAAAGACGTTTTTTACCTAAACTAAAAACTGCAGTGTCGTAATATCCACCATCAATACATAGTTCAATGCAAACTGCATGTTAGAAATAAAGTAATACGATAATATGCAAGTAGACGCCTCACTCAATTGTTTAGTCCTGTTTGTTGTCAGTGGCTTCGGTCAGGGGCCGCTGACCGAATAGAGAAATCACCAGAAAGTGGCTGTGGAGTCGCAACACCCTAACGCATTTTATTTAATATCACGAATACTTTTGGAAGTTCACCATAAAATTGGCATCATTGTTATCGGGATAAACCACTCTTTATAAAGGAAACTTTTATTTTGTCATCGTAGTCCCTTCAAGTTACAGGGAATAAAATCTGTGCCTCGTGGCCTGTATCATCGCAGTTAGTAAAACCACTAGTCGCCACATTTCTGACTTCTTAAACAAGGGCAAGAGTACAATTTGGCCGAGTTTCACTGCAAACTTTGCACAGGCATAAAAGAATTTCAGCACTTTGTGCATGAGAAAGAGCTGATATCTATTTTCGCCAACCGATGGTGACATCGAGAATGACATTTTTTAAAAGGCAGTAACAAGGTACACTTGGTGCACGATGGCATGAAATCGGGGAAAAGGCAGAGAATGTAGCACATCGCACAGACATACATGCTACATCAAGAACTTTGGCTGGTTAAAAGATGAATGTTCTATATTGAGAAAATTCATGTTCCACAGGGGTCCCACAGTGTTCTTCAACATGGGACCACTGCCTGTACACTAATGTTATGTTATTTACTCTGTTTCTATATTAAAGTGAAACTAAATGCAAGCAAAATAACGGCACAATTTTTTATGAATTTAGGTGGCCTACTTGAAGATATCATAACGTTACTGTTGCAGATTCGTGTTATAAGGGCTTTTGCACGTGTGGACCCTTGACATGAGGAAAATACTATTATTAGCGGTTTCGTTGTACAGGATTGAAATATATTTAAAAATTTTGTTACGGTTTCTCTGGGGTATCTGTTTTAGAGTGGTAAAATAATATCACGTTAAGTAAGAAATAGCACTCTCTGATCAGCATGTCACCGTACAGCAGGCTTGAAAAGGGGCAGGCACTGCGATAGCATGACGCCATGACGAAAATCGTCGGCAACTGAGCAAGCTATGTCTTACCTACCAACCGACAAACATAACCGACCTGCATACCAGAACTCGCATTAACAAGTCTGGCGCATGCATGTGACCGACGCAAGCAGACGATATCGTGTTTACAGTAAGTAGGACATTTATACACTTTCTCCCCCATTTGGTTCCAGCCTAACTATACTCTGTTTTGCGACATTCAACCTACAGCTTTATCGCGGCTACCTAACGTAGCCTCTAATATCAGTAAGGTGTCGGTGAACTTCCTGACCAGATGGTATAAATGACTGACAGCTTACAACAGCCGCATAAACAAGTTTACCTGTAGAAGTCGGAATTTAAAATAAACTTGTCTTTACTTGCTAAGTCTGATAATATGAAACGAGAAACAGTCATATGCACATCACAGACATTGACATACAAGTAGTTTTATTGTTTTTTCAAAGACTGATGCTGTTAACATTGTTTATCCATTGAATATGCGTACTCGAGACTTACTGCAGAAGCGTTCAACACAAGGTTGATGGTTAAAGATCCTTGTGAATTTTAAGTTTACAACTATATTATGCCCATGATAACCGACAGCGGTGAGATAAAAAATTCCCGCGCCTTCCCGCGAGGGGAACACGAGTAAATGCAGAGCATTGGGGGTCGTTAACGCCGCGTAAAGTCGCGTTAGGGTGGGTAGTTGGGTCGTAGTTGCGTTGGTGTTGGTTTGGGGTGAAGAGAGGATAGTAAAGTCGCGTTAGGGTGGAGCGAGCGTCAACCAAGGAAGGAAGGAGCAACGCAGTGACTGAAGCACGAGCGACCGCTAGCCGCTTTATATTTGCAGCGCGCGCAGTAGAGGGAGAGCAGTACGGGGGGGAGAGCGCGCATGCGCAAGCAGCGCGCGCCCATCCACGCCCCACCGCGCTGCTATGACGCACCTGTTGGGCTGACTACGACGCATGCGCGCGCCAGCTGCTGTTGAGAGAGAGGAGGGAAGAAGGAGAGGCGCGACCTGCTGCGGACGCGGAGCTGTGGACGCCGTGCGACGCAGAAAGAGGCAAGGCTAAGAAATGCTCTGCATTTAAAAAACATGTGCCCTAACAAGACCCTGAAACGCAACAGAAACGTTCACTTGGCGCGAAGACTCTTATTACCGATTCTTAGTATTTTGAAAATTTTGTTGTATATTCTAACAGTACATGGCGCTTCCTTTCAATTTTAAGAAAAAGAATATTTTCATGTCTAGTAAGTGATCTGTTCTGAACTGTGCAAGCTAAATTGTGGCCTCAATCGGTCTAATAGCTCGTGTTCGTTAGATTTTGTTTTATTCTGGCCATTCCAGCAGTGCCGTATACACTCCGATAATGAGCCGTTTTAGTGCTAATTTGGGGATCCTTATCCTCCAAATAAAGCTTTTGATGTACGTTTGGGCGCTTTTTATACCTGTGTGTGTACAGTTTTTTCTTAATGTGAAGCACGTTAGATGGAAAGTGAATTCTTGACAAAAAGTAAACTTTGATACATCTGATGTCAGTACAATTGTTTGGTTTAAACAGGTAGTGTGAATATTTGTTTTTATTGTAAGCCTTGGTACAACAATACAGTCATCTCGAAATTTAACATTTCAGAACAAAATGCAATATTTTTGTTTTATTTCCTTAATCTCATTAGGGAAAATGTCCGTTTAAGTTTTTTGTCTCCATTGGGAATAACGAGGTTTCAATCTTGAAATGCTCAATTGTTGCATCAAAAATGAAATTTGCATTGCCTGCGCTTGCATTAAAAATTTGAAGGTGGGATATACTTTTGGTAGGTATTCTGTCTTCTTTTAATTGCAACATTTACATATTGCACGCCTATGCACAGGCGCTACCATATTGGCTGCTCTGATGCAACCCAACAGCTAATTAATCTTCCTCCTGCATTGCTGTGCGCGAGTTTCACAATTACGGGTCCCCTGCACTTGTGGTTGTCCCGAGTGCAGTCATAGCATACAAGGGCGAAACAGCGGTCCTGTAAGAGCTCAAACAGGTCTGCTCTGACGCTGGTATGGCCACAGAACCGGATCGTTTTGCGTAACCGCTTTTGCACCTGACTCGTTTGACTTCGAACAATCACGTTTGCACCTTTATACAGGCCCGAACGGGACCCGTCTAGACATGTATGATCATGAGACCGGACATGCATAATCCATTATAACCTTCAAACGCGTCCGGGTGAAACCGCCTAATCTGTTTGGCCGTCCAACAGCTCCGGTATAAACGCCTTTGATTTTAAACAGTTTTTTTTGTAGGGTGAGGCCAATTTATGGCCATGTCGCTTTTAACCATTCTGTAAATATTATAATTATTTAAAGCTTTAACAGTGTTTTGCAAGGCTAATAGCAAATATAAACGACGTCATCAAGTGGTTATTCGTTGCAGGCTGAAGTAACTGCACCGTCAGGAATAACCTTAGGTTATGTGCGTCTCAGGCAAAGATGTTGCTGCGCATCGATCTATGTGGAGGATGGACGACACCAGATGGATATGTGCATTGGCGTCCCTTTTCGTCTTTTGCTGTGCGGTCACTGCGCAAAGATCATTTTTCCAGTGAGTATGCCATACTTGTGGAGGGTTTAGTGTTTCCATAGCCCGAATAAACCTATAGTAAAAATGCCAAGCACCCCAAAGTTTCTAACACGTTCATCCTTCTACTAGGAAGTGACTTGTTTCACCTGATGTCAACATCTGGACCTGATCAGTACACTATGGCCGCAAGATATAAAAGGGGCCAGGAAGAGAAAATGGACGTTTGCTTCATTCAAGAGATAGCATCGGTAGAATCATGCTTACACAGCCATTACGTAAACTTCGCTCGAATAAGCTGTATAATTAGGAAAACGAAGAATGACCACGTGACCCACTAGCTCATTTCCCGAAAAAGAACATAGGATGTCATACCAGCCTGATCTGCGATTGGCGGAGGCCGGCCAAAGCAAATGCATGTTAGGCTGAGCTTATAGGCTTGCATAACGAGCTTTTTGCGCCTAAATGTAGGGCCCATTCTTTTTATATCAGTAAGAACGCTGGAACAAACAGTGCAAGTTACGACAGCACACACAAACATTGAAGTACCGATGCGTACTGCTGTTTGTACTGCGTGCACTATGCTTCGTTTAGGTGCCCAGCACTGCGGGTCTTTGGGGTTCTCTCAGATGACACTGGCCAATTAACGCAAGCGACGGTGTATTACGTTACCATATTTGCCGAGCGAGCACAATGTTTCACAAAACGCATATTTTCTCCATGAAGCCATGTTCAAATACGGTCACAAACAAACCAAAGACAGAAAACCGTTGCCGCGGTGTGGTAGTGCCATCTAGGTTAACTAACAGTAAGTCTACGCTCCACACCAAGTTTAGCTGAAAGGCCTGTGATTATGATGTCATTTAGAACGTCGTTCAAACACACGTTCTGGAGCGGAAATAAAACTTTTGGCTTAAACTGAATAATTTTGCATTTAATAAAGCATCATTTGCTTCCAGAAAAGCGCTGGGGACCCAATAAAACACGAAATCTTTTGAACAGAACAAACCTGAATTTTGTCTTCATGGCCTCATTAGGAACGATACATTTTATCGCTATATACACCCCCAGAATTGAAGGAGTCCGGGTAACCCTTCGCACAAATTGAAGTACTGGTCCAATATACAATTCCTTTTCGAGCATCAGGTGCACCCTGCATAGCCGGCTTCAGGTGCTCCCAACAGAGCCCAGCATGAGCAGGCAGCCTCGCCGTACCCGTGAACCGGAAGTTGCAAGATACTCGCGGGGATAGGGCCAAGCTATTTCTAGAGAAGTTGCCAGGCGCCCTCTTAAACAGCATCAAGCATCACCCAACATGGGTTGGGGAATTCCACCAGCCACGGAGTTGTGCGACGCTGGACGAGAGTCCTGCTCTACCTTCCCAAGGAGGGTTAGCTTACTCTTTCGTAGAATTGCCGTATTCCTCTGAAGTGGCATTGCTGAACGTACTGCAAGAGTTCGGAAACTGTTTGTTCATGCATCCACTGCAGCACTGCACCCTTCACAAGCTCGAACGCGAGCTGGAACAAACCGGAAATCGCGCCGTCTATAGCGGCTTACACACTATCATCCCTAATACCCATATAACTGCTCAGAGGAGACAAAGACGCCCTTCCTTACAAAAACGTAGGCAGGACTGCAAAATTTAGGCAGAATCAATTGGGCAATGTATTCAGCTGATGGGTGCTGCTGACTGTGTTGGTGCATCATTGCATTCTGTCAATAAACCTCCCTCGGTTCGTGAAGGAATTTTACCCTCCTGGATTAGACAATCTTCAATGAGGCATTCATATGGTATGGTTAGAATATTGGCTCGCTATATTAGCAGAATGGCTAACGTGGAATGGAAGTCTTCGAGCTCCTTCCTGCCCGCAACCTAAACTTTTTCTTCGGTATGTAGACGACTTGTTATCTGGCATAGTGACGACCTCCGCAGTTGACAGCTTGGAAAAACGACTACATTCCGTTCACCTCACTACAATGAACTCCCTAATAAAGCCAACCCGTCCTAGTTCCAGCCTATACAACGTCCATGTTAACAATCATAACAACAAGGGTCATCTAATATCAAGTTCATAGCGGACGGGCCCACCGCTGCCTCCGGCGCTGACGTGTCGTACCCGTAGCGTGGCCGTGGCACGCTGGTAGTCGTAGTTGTCCGCTGACCGCGATGCCGGTGGTGGTGGTACCGACGTGGTTGGGCGTGGTAGTCACACGGTGGACCGCTTTTCAGCTACTCCTATTGGTAGCCCTCGTAGCAGGAAGCAGCCCCTGACCTCGGGGCCGCCACCGTGGTAGCAGGTAACACCGGGGAGCTCCGGGAACTTCGCCGCGTGGGGACCACCAAGGCGTTAATTGACAGTGCGTGCTCGCTGTACGCAGGCGCCCGACCGTCGCCGCTGGGGCCACGAAAGAGCAGGTTGGTGGTACGACGCGGAAGTGGGAGCCGTTGCCACGTCGGTCCACTCCGGCCCAGGAACATTAATCGCTTCGGCTTGGTTACTCTCCCTTTTTCCCCCGGATGCACACCCACGTGCCGCAGTAGTGAAGAACTTTACGTGAGGTCAGCACAGTGAAATGACTATACGACCGCAAGCTGCAGGCCCCCAGTCACCCCTGAAGAAGAAGCCAAGCCGGCTTCGAAACGTGGATTTTCGTCTTATTTAATGGTTGGCAGCATAATTAAAGTTTCAGTATTCGTAACTTCCCAATGCGACAGAAGTCTGTCCAAAATGTCACCTTCACAAGTAAACTGACCCGCTACGCACCGAATTGCAACAAAGTTATTATCGACTGTTATCCCATTGACGGTGCTGCTTTATGACTTCTTATGGGTTGCAAATGACAATAATGGTTGCGCAATTTTCAATGCTAACTTTCTTGTTTCCTTTAATTGCCAGACCAACAAAGAAGTTATAATACTGTGAGGGAAAATTTCTCCACTAATTTTTTGCAGACCCAGAAATGTGAAAAACAGTCGGAAGTAAATACAAGCGAAAAAAGGAAAGTAAATATTTACTGGCACCCGTAAGCCTCAGGAGAAAGCCGCAACCCGGTTCTAAATAACTATGTGTAAGCGAGAATTACCATCTGAGTTGATCGCTAAAAACGCATTAATCAAACCTTGCCTGTTTTCGTGTTCGGCGGCCTTAAAAACGTATTTTTTTTCAGTATCGCAGTCTTAAAACCTAAGAGAATTTGAGTTGATTGTCTTGGTGTTTACGGTTGATGACTTCGTAGAGCAGCATGCTTAAAATTGAAATTTATAATGCTGATTTCAATGCCAGAGAAACTGTGCTAACAGCAACCAATTTATCCTAGCAAAATTCTTGATGTCATCTGCCCATATAACTTTCTGCTGTCCCCTGCCACGCTTGCCTTCTTTAGGGATCTACTCTATTACCCTGAATGACAACGGTTATCTTGTCTTCGCATTATATACCCTGCCCACGTCCATTTCTTCCTTTCAATTTCTACTAATATATCCTTAACACGCGTTTGTTCCCTGACCCACTCCGCTCACTTCTTGTCCATAATTTTACACCTATAAACTTCTGTTCCATTGCGCACTGACCCGTCCTATATTAAAGTTACGCTCTCTTAGCCCTCAATTTTCTGCCCCGTAGGTGAGTACAGTTAAGCTCCAGCTGTCATACACTTTCTTCTTCAGGGCCAAGGGAACTGTGTCACTCATTATCTGAGAATGCCTACCGAATACACTCCATCCCATTCTTATCCTTCGAATTATCTCTTCCTTATGGTGAAGACCCGGGGTCACAACTTGGCCTAAGTAGATATATTCGCTTACCACTTCCACTGCCTTGCCACCTCCCTCAAACTGTTAGGCTGTCCTGAGGTTATTGATCGTTAGTTTAGTTTTCTGCATAATAATTTTTAAGCCCACGGTTCGACTCTATTTGTCCAGTGAAGTAAGCCTGCTTTGAATTTCGTCCCCCGAGTTATTTAGCAAGGCTACGTCATCAGATAATGTGAGACTTCTCACGTATTTACCTTAGCCCTTACGCCCACCTGTTCGCAATCCAATTTTCCGAATACTTCTTGTAAACATGCTGTCAATAACATCGGAGCGATTGCCCCTTCTGGAATGACGCCCTTCTTTATAGGCATTTTACTTCTCTCCTTATGGAGGATGATGGTAGCTGTGGACCCATTGTAGATATTTTACATAACGCTTATCTACACCGTGGTTCCTTAATGCCTGAATGACTGCTGTAGTTTCGACCGAGTCAAACGCTTTCTCATAATCCTAGAAGGCCACATATAGGGGTTTAGTATACTCAGCGCACTTCTATATCACTTGATTGATCGCTTGAATATGGTCCACTGTTGAATAGCCCTTATGGAACCATGCTTGTTGTTTAGTTTGACTTAAAGCTAGGGTGGCAGAAATTCTGTTAGAGATTACCTTGGTAAGTACCTTGTGGACGACTCACAGTAAGCTGATCGGGCTATATTTTGTCAAGTCCTTCTTTTCACCTTGTTTATGGATTAGGATGATGTTCGCGTTCCTCCAATATTGCGGTACACTAGCGGTCATTAGGCATTGCGTGTACAGGTTTGCCAGTTTTACTAGTGCAATTTTCATGCCATCTTTCAAGAGGTCTGCTGTTATCTGGTCTTCACGAGGTGCTTTGCCCCCTTTATTTCTTTCAAGGCCTCCCTTATTTCTTGTGTCGTTACTGGTGAGATGTCTATCTCTTCTGCACTACTTTCTCGTTGGAGAAGGCACACGAGGCGGCCCGAGCTTTGATACACTGGACCCCTCCGCAGATACCCCTCTTCGCTTCAAATCCCCCTCCTCACCTAGAGCCACTGCTCACCATCCGTGAAGTCACCCTCCATCATAGGCTTTCACGCACCACCCTTTCGACCCCCTCATCCCTCGTTATCTCCCGTTGAATCATCCCTCTGGAGACCGATCGAAACCCATTCCCTCCCCACTCGATCAATCCTCACCCACATATCACCATCCCTCTTACCCACTCCCGCTTGTCCACAATGCGGTGACTACGAAGACACTCCCACGTCATCTGGCACTGCCCCTCCTTGCTTCCTCTTCCCCCTCGCACCCCCCCCCCCGACTCCTGGCTGTCTAACCTCGCGCGCTCGGACGCCCAGTCCAAGTGCGCCCTGGTCGACAGGGCTATGGCCTATAGAGCTGCGCTTCCGCGGCTCCACCGTCCGTACTAAGCCTGTCCAGGAATAAAGCGTGTTTCTCTCTCCCTCTCTCTCGTTGGGCATTATAATGGATGTGCTGTCTTCTGTACAGATATCTATATAACTCGTCAGCTACAATGACTATTTCATCTCCATTTGTCTTTAAGAGCACACATCTGATTTTTCCCCACGCCTTAGCGCTCATTCACTCACTTTCGGTTGCCTACGTTCTTCACAGTATATCCAATCCTCTCCATATAATCCTGCCGTATGTCAGCTCTCTTACGCTTATTGAGTAACTTCGAAAGCTCCTCTAGTTTATTCTGTAAGCTTCGGCGGAGATTGTTATAGTTTGGCGTTTCCTAATTTGATATTTCGTCTCGTGGAAAGTTTGCCAGTATCCTCTCCAGACATCGTGCCCCTGAAATACTGCACATTAAGTGATAATGCTTTTAAGATTGTCGCTGGCATGCTGTGCCGTAAAATTTGCTTCCTCGGTAAAAGATGACTATTGGTTCTGCAGTTGGATCCGAAATTCATCTTTACGTCTTACCGTTAGCTTATAGATCTCCTTTTTAGGCAGTAGCTTGTTCAGCTCCCTCCTTAAATCTAGCCTAATTCGAGATCTAATTATACCGTGGTTACTACACCTTACCCTTCTGAGCACTTCCACATCCTGCACGACGCCGGGTTATCGCACACTATGAAGACTTTTTCATTTTTATTCTCCCCATTCACGCTCCTCCACGTCCACTTCCGGCTCTCCAGTTTGCAGAAACAGCTAGGTGTTCATGATGCGTAGATTATTCCGCTTTGCGAACTCTACTAGTAGGTCTCCACTGCTATTTCTAAAACCCTGACCATCGTTTCCAACTGCCTTGTCTCCAGCCTGATTCTTGCCTAGTTTAGCATTTGAAGACTCCCATAACTACGGTATACGTGGTTTTTACTTTACCCAATGCCGAAGCCACATCTTCATAGACGCGGTCAACTATTTCGCCGTCGTCGCTGGATGTGGCGCGTAGACCTGTACCACCTTGAGTTTGTACCTCGTATTGAGCCTAATTACAAGACCGGCTACCCTTTCGTTATTGGTATAGTAAGTTTTTATTTGGCCAGCTATGCCTTTATTGACTAGAAATCCCACTCCCTATTCTCTTTTGTCCAATAGACCACGGTAACATAGGACGTGTCCATTTGTAAGCACCGTAAAGGCTCAACATTTCCTCCTAACGTCACTCAGCCCTATGACATTTCATTTATTGCCATTTAATTCCTAGAACACCTCTAGACTCGCTTCACTAGATAAGATCTTGTGGTAAACGTTGCCAGGTTCAGATACAATGGCGGCCTTTCTGGATCGAGGAATTCTTAGCACCCTCTGCTTCGTCACAGGTCTGACCGGCGCCGTGGTCAGCTACTTTGCAGCCACTGGAGACTGGGGGCCGTGAGTTAATTGTCGTATTCACGTGCGTTTTTGGCCGTTACTACACCAGATTGGCCCATCCTTCGCTGGTGAGAGAGTGCGTTACCGGGAATGGTCGCAGGGGTCAGGCCGCATCCCAAGCCTCATTCTGCGATTCCATCAATAAGCGGATTCGTGCTTTTAATGCGTGGAGAATTGTTTCTCACCTACATTCGAACCACGGTCCTTCTGAACGCGAGGTGGATGCTCTACCTTTACGCCACTACTGCACGTGGTACAGTGGTAGAATACTCACCTGCCACTTCAGTTTAAAATACGAAACAAAAGTCTGTTACCTTATTTAGATAGAAATATATTTACTTTTCAGATATATGCGACGGACCGGAAAAATAAAATCGGTCAAATTGTAAGAGAACGTGGAGCGGCTGGTTATGACGTTTGTTTCCCCATAGACTTGGAGGCTCGTATGAAAGCAGTACTTGTGGGCGCAACAATTTTCATGGTAAGTAATAATTTGGCAATAACTGGTTGTTAAAGAATCACAATTGATATTTTTACTTTGAAGTCACCCGACGCTATTTAATTTGAGCGAATTCAATACTCTCGCCTGCTGGTTTTGCGGTTGCTTCCAAGAATAAAAGGAAATATCTACATCAGGCCACTTGAGAAATAAGAACAAAGTAGTGTTAAAAATAACGCGGTGTTTGTACCTGAAGAATTGTACAAAATTTTCTTCTCTGTCTCAGCCAAAAAGTCAAGCGAGTCGAAACTTGAAATAAATGTACAAATGTGTCTGGCTTGGGTGGGTTCTTTTGTGAAAATGATATTCTGTATTTTAAAGATAATTCTTGGCGTTTATTTATGTGTTGTAAACCGACGGGCTGTAAGGGCATTCAGTTCTGTATAAAAGGAATAGCGCCTTTCGCCGCTGACGGTGCGTCAGGTCTTCATGGTTTGGAGACCATAGTGTCTAAGGCGACATTGGCGAAACTAAGGCGACATCACTAGCTCGAAACAACCTAATGGCATCGGTTTAAAAACTGCGTATGAGGAAATTGGCAGACGATTAAGATACTCCCTAATGCGAAATTTGAGGGCGTTAGAAAATTCAGTCTTCTCGGCGATGGCACACAGCTTCTGGGTCACAGAAAATCATCGCGTCAGAAGCAAACGCACAACGGCGCGCTCTGCTCTGAGCTCATTTCGCAACACGTCGCCGCAGCCGAGCATGTCTCACGTGGCCTCGACGTACTGCCCTCCCCCTCAAACAATCCGAATACTTTCCTCCTGCGCTTTCAAGGCGGTCTGTCTCGTCTATCTTCGGTGATATTTTCGTTGTCTTTGTTACAACGTTGTTAAAACGAGGCTGACGGCTACGGCTGAAGCGAAACCACAAAGGCTGGCTTAAGAGCTATGCTGTAAATCCTGGCTGAATGGGGCACTATTTTTTGATGTCTTAGCAGCGCCGAAGGTGTAAAGGCAGAAGGAACGTGACGTCGTCTTGTTCCGCAAACCAGCATAAACGCCCCGCTCCCCTGGAAAATATTTGGGGAACATATCACCCAAAAAAAATGTTGGATCCCCCTTACGCCAATGTGGAACCTACAGAAATTCGTATGCGCAGAACATCCAGTAAGTGCGCGAAGTGCGGCGTGTAGATTTCTTGTGTTCAAAACATTTATATTGTTACGGTAAGGTGCACGTTCTCTTTTCGTCAATGGGTATCATTCGGTTGGTAATCATGCAATAGAGAAAGCCGTTGCTTGTGTTTGGAATTCTCCACTTTTTCGTAACCATGTTTTAAAATGGTTGTGGGGAAGCTCAGTATGAATAAATGGCGGAGACTTACGTTTACTACCCCCAGTTTTTTTTTATTACGGTATGGCTTGTTTCAAATGTATATAAGCAAAACCGAGAAGTAATACCTCTCTTTTTACATTTTCAGGACAGCATCTTCAATTAATGCGAACAACAGAGACGTCTGAGTGAAGAATACTGCGGTGGGATTTCAGAATTGCAGCCCTAAAAAAACATCGTGGATTAACGTTCATTGCCATTGCTTGAAAAACAAGAATGGAAGCTAAATTTTAAATACTTGTAAAAAAAATTAGTGCCGTTGTATTGATGCGCAACATTCATATGCCGAGTTGCAGCATTGTCTGCACATTTTCTTGCTGTCAAACCCAGCATTTCGAAGCGTAAGGAAGAATGTATTGATCACACTGCGGAGCATTTCGTATTTGTACGCAACATAATTTACAAACAAAAATGTCAGGCAAAAGTTTAGAAATGGTGTTCATTTCAATGCAGAAAGTTTTCACAATATTTTGCACCATGTTTCTCGATTAGAAATGTAAACCATCTGCGATGCAACTACCTCGCATGTGAAACGCAGGTCACTTTGTGAAAGTCATGGAATAGATAATACAGGCAGCTTTTGCGAAATAACAAGCGGCAAAGATTGACGCCTATATCACGCGCATTTAAACTGTGTTTCTTATCGAGGTATCGTATTTACATGGACCGAAACGCAAGATGCTTTACCGCACGGTGTTTTTGCAAATTATATTTGTATATTTTTTTATCTGTAAGTTCGGCTTGTTGCTGTCTATTGAACATGCAAAATTCTTGGACACTTGAGTTCTTTGTCGCTGTAGTTTCGGCTGGTTCCTTTTTATTGAAGACAAAAACGTCTTGGACAATTAGGCTCCCCTTACGACGTCGTGAATGCCAAAGCATTAGTGTTGAATTGTAGAATCCGTATGCCGGTATTTTGAACGCCACCTGGTTTTGAAGCTGCTATTCACGTAGTCAAATCTCATGCTATCGCCGCGTAGACCGCACCAGGTATATCGCGGAAAGCCGCGCGGTCGTTCTGTGCTGTCAACGGACTTGGCGCCTACCGTGGCAGTGTCCACTTGTGCACGCTTGGCGTCAGTGTATCATAATCATGATCATAATAATCATAATCATAACCGTATTTCTTTTTAAGGGCTCAACGCTTCCGGCACGTTCGCGCCTTGGTAAACCACAGACTGGTGCACTTCACCCCGCACTCAAATTCATCTACAAAAGAAATAACAAAGCTAACCATAAAACATCCTATAGTGCAGGCCAACGAATTCCCGTCACCTCTAACACTGCCAAACGCTAATCCATCGATATGACTAACAGCGTAGAAGCGCTCATTCGAGTTCATCTCTACAATCATATCACCAAGCTCTCAAAAACTAGCACTGGTGCTGATATTCTTCACAGGCTACAAGTCTCCCTTCTAGAACCCCGCCCCTCTCTTAAAAGCAAACTACACTCCGTGAGGACCTTCCTGTTAAGCTGATATTGAAGCCTATAACAACGATACATGATCTCACAATTTCACGGCAAAAGGCTTTCGCAAATACGTAGAAATATTGAAAATGCGTAGCAAACCTAAAGTCCACCACATAAAAGCAACAGAATTCCTGCGGCATGATGACTTTAGAATCGTCTCTTCTTGCGCTTGAAATCACTTTCAACTCAACTTCCTGGCCATTTGTACCACCACCTACTTCAGGCGGAAAAGGCGGCAATACAATGCGAGCTAACGCAAAAGCCACCAGTTTCCACAATCATCGCAGATTCCGAAGCGGTACTTCGGAATTTCACCTCCTGCTTCACTTTGCCTGGGCACTGAAAACTCTCAAACAAGCACCCCCCATG
Source organism: Haemaphysalis longicornis (assembly GCA_013339765.2). Lineage (NCBI taxonomy): Eukaryota > Metazoa > Arthropoda > Arachnida > Ixodida > Ixodidae > Haemaphysalis > Haemaphysalis longicornis. The sequence continues at coordinate 47,529,722 of CM023451.1, read as the reverse complement.
TCCCCGGTAGAAATGCTCTGTACTCAGATGGACGTTGGCCTAGGGGAAATTAATCTGCCCACAGTGTGACTCCAGAACTTACCGTCCAAGGCGAGCCAGCTCACCTCCTAACAGGGCGCTATAAGGCTGGAAAGGCCAGATGACAACGTACAATAGAATTACCAGACATTAGTGCCTCCCTCTGCCGTGACTATACCCCGGCACGCACCTAACTAAAAACTTAAACATTTCACCCCGCCATTCACGCTACTCTATTGCTGCCAGTTTCTCGGTACTCGTCAGAACATTGTGTGGCGATGCCCGAAAGAGCCTATCCAAAAATAGCCATGCCTGAGCAGTTTGGAGACATTGCGCTTCTAGGTACAGTACGATCAAACTTTTTTACCGCTCGCCCGGACGGCCCAGTTTCTGCCGAAACGGCGCCCCATCATCGTCTATGCTCATAAATAAATCTGTTCCTTGTTTTTTTCCTTCCTTCACCCATGTATGCCACTAGGTGTCATCTGGTGCTATATTTCTCACAGCCCACGTTCTCGGAGCATCATAACACCCCCGATTAAAAGACAATGATTCACTGTCTTCTATAAAGGGAAAATCACGCCAAATATACTTCGAGGACAACAAGGAGATTCAAACTCTGAATGTAAAATTATAAATGTTCAATCGAAAGGCGCTTAGAGTTTTGTGAAGCTTTCACTATTCACGTTTCCGAATGTAGTAAGTCTACAGTTTTATTATTAAAATGGGGCAATTTCGAATTTATTATACAGGGCGTAGACCGGAATCATTTTGGTCGTATCGCTTATGGCTCAGGAAAATTTCAGGATTCAGGATTCAGGAAAATTCAGGAATCAGGTCCACACTTCATACATGTGCGACACATAATGCTGGGAAGAGCGGCAAGGTTGCCTTGTGACTTGAACGCTACACAGCCTAGCGCACACTTTGACATCTGCGGATTGCTGGAAACTGTGGAGCATTTGCTTTTTAAGTGCTCCACATATATGGAAGCAAGTTGCATTCTTGTACAAAAACTAAAGCGCCTCGGCCCAGTTCCGACGACCTTGAAACTATTACTTGGGCCAGGGCCCTTTCCCCCAGCTGAACGTGAAATATTGGCAGCGTTGTTCGCTTATCAATACGAGACTGGCATCACTGAAGGGATTTAAAGTGAAGAAAAACGATCTTGAGACTGATTCATCGCACTACTGACACAAACTGAGCACTCTAGTTTTGTATTTTCTTTCTCCCGTCTTTTGTTTCTTTTCTTCCTCTTTATCCTGCGGTGTATCTATCGGGCCTTCCCTTCCCTCTCACCCCGCCGAGTAGCATGTCGGTGTCAACTTCTGCCAAACGCCTCGCCCTTTCTTCTAACAAATTGCCTCTCTCTCTCTCTCTCTCTCTCTCTCTCTCTCTCTCTCTCTCTCTCTCTCTCTCTCTCTCTCTCGCTCTCTCACGTCGCTCCCAACGCTCACGGCCACACGTTGTCCGGCAGTGCGTACTACGTTTCGGTGTGTGCAGGCGTTCGGCGTTGGCAATGCACCACGGCTTGTGTTTTGTGTTCGGGTTTTTTGCCCAAATTTTGGAGCTGTTTTCTTCGCCCGCAGTAGCATTTACTCACAGGTCGATCTGACAACCATGCCCAGTTCCCCTAACATATCTTTAATGTGCCTGTCTTGGACGTAATTACCGCCAAAAGGTCCAATCCACCAAACCAATTGCTCACGCAGGCCATGAGCATCAACGCAACCACGCACGGGCTACACGTGGGGTTTTCACACTGCCCTATAATTATCAGTACGACACAGCCTTCCAAGGGAAAAAACGATGCAGATTCCGAAAAAAAGAGATTCCGTTCTTCAGCAGCGTCGTGGAGTGAGCGATCCAGAGTAACTAGTCTGAGCGTCCCCTTGGCAATACGGGACAGTTCTAGAAGCACACAACAGACCACCACACGCACTTAACTTTTAGATGCGTAGCATCTCATGCTCGGGGCTGTGTCCCTCCCTGCCTTGTCGTTGTTGTCTGCCGTACGCCCCCCCTCACTGCGCCTGCCTGGCCAGGTACCGCTGATGATTATTGTAGCAGGATGCCCTAGGCATTGGCCAACCAAAGAATCCATCACGAGATAGCTGCGCGTTCAACCACCGTCGTCATCTTCCCGTATGGGAACCGCTGAAGAAGAAGAAGCAGAAGAAGACAAAGCTGCGAAAAGGAGGGCGTGTACGTTGCTCTCAACCGGTACACCAACGTCAACAACCTTTACCTCACCAACGCTGACGGAGACTACCAATTATACCACAGAGACAACATCGACAAGAACATGATGGACGAGATTCGGCGCCTCGAGAACCACCACCTAATCACCGTCACACAACAGTACTTGCGTGCCTTGGCCACCGGTGCGGACCCGGACGCGGAATTCACTCTGGGGCTACTAAACACCAGATTACTCAACATAACGGCAACCCAATGGAACAATATAGATCCCTCATGATGCTTCGCATCCTCATCAGGGTCCCCCACGGGAAGATGGTGTAATTTTGTTGCACACTTTCTCGCATAAATGGGTGCAAAGACTTGTCCGATGACACACACCCTAATGGGTGTTTTAGCTAAAAAAAGTGTGCGCGCATGAAAAAAGGGTGTGCTTGTGAACACCGTAAATAAGGGTGAAGGCTGCTTAAAACTCGCAGCTAAGCTTAACAACACGGATCGACTAAGCGAGCAGTTTGAGATGGAACAATAACACGCGGAATTCACAGTTGGACCGCAATAGAAGTGAGCAAAAAAACCAACGGAGTGTGAAAACAGAAGATATATTACGCAACATCAGGGCCCAGAATATACTGGTAACAGCGCTTCCCAAAGAATATAAAATCGCCCAATCAGTTTCCAAAAATACCGGGCAGTCCACACAATGCATTACAAACGTCTGGGGTGGGGAACAAGCTACTACATGGTGAATTCACTTGAAGTCCACAGCTGCCCAGATAAAGAGTTCAGAGACGGGACGCAGGGGGCGACCGAGTACGGAAGAGCGAGTACAAACTTAATTAGCCTAGAATACATGTGCTCTCCTTGCGTCTTGATAAGTCGATGGGCATGTCCCAAAAATGAAATATTTTAGCATTCATTGTGTAATTATGCATTTTAATGACTGAATATACAAGCCAGCATCCGAACGTGCAAAAACGTTTTCATCATGAGGACTACTGGCAGACGTGCTGCAGTTTATATATCCTATACGCCATTTTATTTTAACAAATACGTAACACCTATACCACACCCTTTCGACACCCCCCACGAAGAATTTTCAATATTTCAACTCTCTTTTTGCAACATCTATGTAAAGCTACAAATTAGCGTTTTTGAAGCTAAAGAAAGGCTGTAAAAGACCTCCAGAAAATCCTTGAAGCACCTTTAAACAATACCGAGCAATACTTTAAAACCGAAAAATATAGGTTGAACCCCAGCTCCGCTGTTCTTTTTGCAACTCCAAACCCATTTCAACACTAAAAAACATTGAGGTTGTTTAGTACGTATAATTATTTTATAACTAACCGAAAATGCCTTGGAGCACAAAGAAAAAACTTGTGAGCACCTTGAACTACCCTAATCACTCCGATAGTACAGTTTTGTAGAGCATTAGGGCGCAACGAGAGAACGTACAACAAAGTGTGGAGACAACAGCAACAGAAAGGTGTAACCGACTTGCAACACTTTTCCCGGCTTTTGCAGACGCTTAGAGGAAGCAAACAGTTTCATTGCGCATCCAGGGTATGAATTTTTTATACCTTTAAAACAAAACTCATTCGCATTGATAAGGCCAAACCGCATATATAATATGCGCAATTCGTGTTATCATTCTGCTTCACTGATGACACTATTCTTACGTTTCATCCATACATAAAAAATAACATTTGTAGGAACTACGACTGATTTGTGTGCTCTGTAGTTATACCGAACAACTGATAATACTGTAAAAATAACTTTTTTCCAAATATAAAGGGGCCGTACTGCTTTGAAGGGAGAAGCTGCGGGGGTGCACATGAACATATTCCACAATCGGTGGGATGGGAACGTTTTAAATTAAGTATATGGCCTTAATAATCGTCGCTGTAATCAAATAACAAGCACTCATTTCACTCTTTCAACACCCCGCAAAAATCGAGAATGTAGAGTCGGTGAACACACTTTTTTCCACACAAAATGGGTATAAAGCTCAAGAATAATATGATGGAACCTACAAAATAGGGTGTATGACTTCCCAACACCCTTATTACACCTATACCATACCTTTTTAGACCATAACAGAGTAACAAAGTACGGTGCACGAGCCCTTGTGAATTGACTGCGTCAGGATGTGGTTCTGCGGCGTCTTCCCTCGTCATAAGTGAAAATAAAGCAAAATCTGCTTCGAATTGAGTTTCAAACCGTTATACCTTACCTTTGGTGAGAAACTGATATTCGGCTACTTTGGCTGGGAAGCGTATTCTCAAACCCATGGTAAAGCCACCCGGTTTTTGTTCCTTCTCCAGAAATGAGCGAAAATGAGCGAAAATACTTTGTAGTCAGCCTGTATACTCACGATAAAAAATGTTAATATCTCTCGATCGTGTAACAACGTGATGGCTGCGTTTCTCAATTTTCGTTTATACTATACGCAATTAGTGACAGTACCGCATTTATTCTTTGAAAAATTCAAATATTCAGCAGAGAGCGCATAGAAACAAGGAAACTATTCGACGCACGGCACTGCGTGCTGCGTGTAACTAATTCTTCAGGCCGTGTTCGTGTGTACTGCTTATAGTGTCACAAAATATCAACTAGGCTGAACCTCAGAATGCTTAATAATAAAGCGAAAGCTTCCTTAGAGGAAATGATGGCGTCCTGTTAAAAACAAAGGAATTTTCTCAATCGGCTGGTCAACTGACAAGTTCTGACAAAATCTCTGTACGCAATGCGGGTTCGTGACAACAGCATTCCATTGTGTAAAAGTGGGTACTCGAAAATCCCGAAAAGAGAATGGTTCTAGATAACAGAATACACACATTGCTCATGAAGAAGGAGTAGAATAGTATATTTTTATCCCATAAACCACATATCAGTATACAGTTAGATAGTTCAAAAAATGCGTTTAGGTTGTGAGGGAAAAATTGCCGCATGCGTTCCTTCTTCGATTGCGATTTGGGTTTATTTTAGGTTTTACAATCTTTCTGACGCACTTTTATTAAAGGTTGTGACGCACTTTTGACGCAGTTTTGATCTTAGAAAGCTTTGGTACTTCTTTCAACCTCCGTAAATAGCAGATGGTAAATTTATCGATTAATATATACAAATACATAGGAGTAATTTCGGCGCCAAGCTTAGCCATTCCCGAACGAAGCTGTGCGGCCCTTTTAGTGCAAAATTGAACGCCTTTTATTAATTTCAAAGCCTTTCTCAAGAATAAAGAAAAATTTACAAACATATAACTGTCCCATCAAGTGTCTAAATTTTAACCATTTCTCGGGTTTGAATAGTTTCTCCGAGTATTGGGTGGGTTGAATTCGCTAAGCTTATGTAAGCTGTTATGATTTTCCCCCACATTTGACATCTCACGCGAGACTCCATGATATGCGTCTGTAAACAAACAATACTCTGTATCAAAAATTACACTTGCCTCACCTGGCTGAATGATGACAGTTAAGCAGAAGATCTCTTTTGTCATGACTGCCAATGCGGAAAGTGTTGAGCCTTTTACTGTGGATATTAGGAATGGTACCGTAAGTCACTTGACCTTGCGAACAGAAGTCCTAGCACCCCGATGTGCTTGCAGCACCTCACTTGTCTTTCAGGAGGTACCTCTTAAATGGTAAAAAACATGGTATTTCAAAATAAATGTTCGAAACACCTTAGTAGATAAGCTTGAAAGAAGAATATTTGATTTTAATGAATATGAAACGATATTCATTTTCACCTGAATTGAACAGATACCGGGTCGGAGTTACATACATTTTCGAATTCGCGCCTTCTTTCATTAGGCAACTTCCATTTTAGTAAAATATAGCAGAAAAAGTGGCGACTGACCGTCTCTTTTGGCATACTGAACTTGTGACACAAAAGGTTATTATGATCGCTTAGTTGAGCGAAGCACAGTAACTGAATATTGGAGTAGCTTTGTGAGCACGCAGTGGGAGCCAACTGCTTTGTCTAGAAAAAAGGTTAATTTTAGGGTATTATTGTTATTTACAAACGGCATCAGTTAGATATGTTACATCAAACTAACACAAATTAAATCCCAGAGACCCGAGCGGCCTTATTAGCAACGTGGGCGCTGCACCATTGTTTAATGGCCCCTGCAAGAGGTTTCACTCTCTTTATGTTGCACACAAAATGCGAAACAAATCGCTCATGCTCTGTAGATTGAGGTTAGCTAAATTGTTACATTGCAGATAAACCTGAACATTCCAAACTAAACATGAATAGTTTTACTGTTCTTTCTCATGCCTTCAAATCCCCGTTTTTCTTTCTTGATGCCAGCCTCCTTGTTCAGTCGGAAATTACGCTATAGATATTTGTGCATCAGGACTACCTCTTTGTCTTTTTCATAAACATTTACTTCGCTTTTTTCACCTAACTGCTAAGGTATTGTCATACTTATTGCAAAACATAAATAATGCAATACGAGCGGAGGAAGATATGGAACGACTGCAGTGTGGTTGTTTGCTCATAATAACCGTGCACCGCATGGACCATTTTCTGCACTCGAACACGCGCCGCACACCAGGCATGCGCGCTGATGCAGCCGCGGGTACCACCCGTGTGGTGCGCGCGGCATAGCAGCCCGTAAAGGTGGTGACGGTAGCTCCAGCAACCGCTTCTAACAGCTCGTTCTAATGCAGCGCGAGGCGCAAGCGAAGTTGCTCATTCGGCAAAAGACCTGATTATGTTGGAGAACAGTGCTCAGTAAAACGTAATCCCGCGGCTGGTGAAAGCGCCCATTAAATATCAACCGGGGCAGTATGCTTGTATAAGCATCTCCGGCAGCTCCAGCCGGCGGCCCCGAGTGCCTCGGATTCCCGCCTTGGGGAGCTCTCCTCCCCATTGGTCAAGTCGTCATGCTCCTCTGACTGACGCGTGCGTCGCGCATAATTGTCTATTCGAAGCGGCAGCCGCCGCGGGCTCGCAGGCGTTCACGCAAGTGGGACAAGAACATGTGAGCAACGCTGACACGCACGACTAGCGTGCAAAAACGCGCCATGAGGTTCCTCGCTGAAATCACGGGGGTGCGTGAGTGACTATTCAATTCTAGGTAGTGGCTTGGGTGGTACCACAGGTACTGATCGGTTGAGTACTGGGATACGACAGCTATATCTGGTGCCAGCACTCGCAGGTCACACTGCAATCAAAATAAAACTGCCCGTCCCTACCCAGAATTGTTTTTGGTGAGATGTTTGCCAATAGATGTGGTTGCTACGGTCATGCCGCAATCTATATAGCCGGTTATGCTCATAGATGCAGAACGCACTCTCTTGCCTCACTGATTTCATCACTGACTAACATCTGTTTTCTCCATGACCGTGACCAACAGTATACGGCCAAAAGGCTTTTTTTGGCTTGCCCAAGACCGCTACAAGGCCCCATACAGTCAGAACGCACAGCAGTACCCTCTGAATTTGAAATCTCTTTCTCGAAACACTAATTTATCAGAAACAGCCGCAATGGTTAGCGTTGAACACATCTGTAGAAAGACATTCGGTCTAAGAACTTTTTATAAAGGAAAGTTGTCTGTGATCTATACGTATCTTTATAGTTGGCAGGTTATGTACAAAAAACAACACAACTCCTCTTTTGTTCTGAACGCAGGTGCACTCGCACCTAGTCCAACCTGCGAAACCGTATACCAATCCCTTGTGAAATCCATGTCAAAATAAATGCCCAACTCCTCCTTGCCGAACCCCATCAGCGTCCCGCCGTTGTCGTTTCGACTGGCTTTCCAATTGCCGAAACACCGAAGTATCTCGCTGAACACGCGCACGTTCACCGGCGCACTGCCTTTGTTGCTCTTTTAGGGCTCCCCGCTCTTTGGAAAAGCGGACAAAGCGCATCCTTTCCATGGACCAGTGTTGTACATGCTCCTCAAAAATAGGAACGAAAGCTCGTTCCTCGTTACTTCCAATTTTGAAACGAGTTCCCGTTACGAGTTCCTATATTGATAAAGGAACGCGTTCTAGTTACACTTCCAAGATTGTAGCGTGTCGTTACATTAACGTTACATCTGATTTTTTTATTTAAAATCTGGTGCCCGATGATTCTGAGGCGAAATGAAGTGAGCAATTTAACACTCGCATCGAACTACGTATATAATACAAATGTGAACACCCAGGCAGCAGATTATGTGGAGAAACGCTACTTGACAAATATTTTTACGGAGTACCGGACATATTCCAGACATATATAACTGCAAGTGTGCTGGTCGTCTATTACAAGTGCAACACATATGGTGCTTTCCACTTGGGTCTTCAAATGCGGATTATATGTGCAAATAGAAATTAACTCATATGCAGGAACATAAATGGCTTGCACAAGAGCCGCAACGAAAGTAACAATACACGGCGTTTAATGAACGCTGATTCAATGTTACAGTATGAGTGAAAAAAGAATGTCCAGAATGCATATTCGCAACTTTGTAGACTCCTTTGTTTGAACTCTGCAAAAGTTTCGTCTGTCCGACGTTGGTGTCGGGCAGACGAACCCGATTTTTGTAAATAATTCGTTGGTAATGTTGAAGAGCAGTTCCACCGATGCTCTTGAGGGTTCTACCGTGTTGTACTTGAGGATATGTTGGTTCAGTCTCTCAGCCTCAGGAGACTGCCTCCGCATGCGCTCATAGGCACGTGCAAGCATACAACCCTCACTCTCCATGTACCGTGGTTGTTTTGTGTATATCAAATTTGACGGCCATTGAAACACTCCGTGGCGTTGTGCGCATAAATTTGACCGTTGTGGTTTGCTCCTGAAATTCTTGCAAGCGCGAGCATCGAATCCAGTGTGTGAACAACATAGCTTCAGAGTGTTACTTTGCCGGATTGAGACTTCATGGTCGCTTTTTGCATCAGGCTTGTCTGCTGTAACTTTATGCTACAGTTTTTAAGTTTCACCTCCGGCTTCTCGTTGTCGGAACGGAGGAACTCTGCGAACGGTAGCAGCCACCAGCTTAGGGTTAACTCGTCAATGAAGGTTGTCGGGACAGAGGAAGGGAGGCGGGAGCTTACCCTAACATAGGGAGGCAACAAAATCGGTTTTTATTGCGGTTTTTTTGTTTCATTATTGTTTCGGCCTATTGAATTCGTACTTCATGTGGCTACATGCTGCTCGCAACAGTAGCTCTTGCTGGAGAATGTACTTGTAAATGTTGTCGCACTTCACGTGGAAGTTCAGCTTTACCTGAAGCTCTCCCTGGACAAATTTGCGTTAACTTTGCTTTCCGAAGCGTCACGTGCCTTGTTGAGCGTACTTTGGAGCGGGGAAAAAGTAACTGGTCGGTCATAAACAAATTCGAGACATATAGCTGTCCCGACAAAGACAGCGCGGGACTCAGGAAGTCGTATAAAAAGTCGGGACAGTCTCGAAAAGTCCGGGACGGTTAGTCACCCTACTTGATTATACGCTACTCGGCTTCCCATCGGTACCCAGCTGAAACACTGGTCTGAACCGGTCCGTAACAATACACCACAGCAGCCACGTACCCAGGTTATTTTTTTTGGGGGGGGGGGGGGGGTGGAGTGGGGGGGGGGGGCAACCCAAGGTAGCTATTCTATGCAATATAGGGTAGAGGGCGAGGGTACCGGTCGTTACTAGTACAAACACGATGAACACCCAGCGTTTGCCATAAAGGCGCGTAAACCTGTAAATAGAAATGATATTGAGTGTATCCGTTTTTGTGATAGAGGCGAAAAGCAAAAACACTTGTGTGTTCTAGATTTGTGCGCACATTAAAGATCCCTACGCGAAAATTGCAAGATTAAAAAAAAAGGACAGCAGTAATTATATTATTTGCAGGAATAAATACACGTACTGCACACTATTTATACATTCCCTATGCTAATGTTAAGGCATATTTCCGGAGCATCCTATAAGTTATACGCAATCGAAATCGGCAGAAACAGATGGTCATGTAGGCACTGCATGAAAATGAACAGCGCAGGGACGGGACTAAGAGCAGAGGCGACAAACACGGGCGCTGACTAACAACTGTCGCTGTTCATCTTCATGCAATGAACCAACTAGCTCAGTTACAAAAGCTCCTACATGTAGGCACTCGAGAGTTCAGAACTCTGTGGCAAACCTCTTGCGCTTCCAAACCTGTGACTACTAGTTTATGAAGGAAGAAAACAAAATTCTAGGTAAATCTGAAATGCCATGCGCCTAATTCCATGTGCTATTAGACTAAAACACCCCTAGACTTCAACGTTTAACGGTCTGCCTTCGAAAGCGCCAACGATTCAGGCCTCGGAAATTCCAGTATCGAGATGCACATGACGGCAGTAAATGTAGATAAAAATAACGGTGGCAAGCGTCAGCGCATCAGCGCTTACCAATGGAAGTTTTCTAAAGAAGCTTGTTATTTCAAAGGATACGCTTTGCCACTTCATTTGCGGCGCAGCGTGGCTTGTCCTGCTGTCTTTGCCCATAGAAACGGCTGAAGGTGCAATGCGGGAATGAGCTTCTCCTCCGTCCTCTCGTTCGGCCCGTTGGTGAAGTAAACTCGTTGCTATCTGCCGACACCTTGACGATACCCCGAAATCGCGCGACTACGCTATGTTTAATCCGCCTCGTATTTTCATCCTATGTACTCGGGTTTTTATAACCTCTCTAATACAAAGAAACAGTTCACAGTCTAATGTTGAAGCTAAATTTTCCCTCGGTAAAAAGTGGAGTCGGTGTCCGTCGATGTGTCCGGCCCGGGTTCATTTTCACAAATCATCCGCTGCACACCCGTTCTCTCGTGTTGACGATTGGCCACCTTCACTCCGTGCCCTTCCCCGCTAAAGCACGATGTTCTCGAGGTCCGTTCATAGGAATGCAGCTCGGGGTCCGTAAATCCGCCGTTGGGCATAGAAGCCATTAATTAACCACAATGGCTGTCAATCAACAATGCCGCTGTCACTGGCTTTAGTTGTCCGAAGGAATGCAGCCGGTTTCTCTTTCCGCCATACAACTGCGATGCACGCCTTCACTTTGTCGCCCTGCCGTCGTCGGGCTTGGTAACATTCTTCCCGCTTCCTTTGTGAGTGATCCTTCTGGTCCAGACGGACGCGCCGACTGTGGAACAGGGCTTTTATACTCCCACAGTAACTTGCCCTAAGCGGGCGTAACCGTCGTTGGGGTGTCGGACGATGGGGTCAAGCATCCCCACGCGCCACTCTACTCGTCGCCATGCGGCCGCAAGCCTCTGTGTCGCTTTGGCTTGTTCGGAGGACGCTGCACACGTGCGCGAGCAGGACGTTGGAAAGCATTCCGTAGAGAAACGCTACAGTGGGTTCTCTGCGGCAAGCAGACTTCTTGCCGACAAAGGGTAAAGCATCATTTCCACGAAAACCAGTGAAAAACGCGCTGTGCGTTCGGCTCAGAGAAGGAAACGGTTCAGCCACAAACACCAGGCAGGGGCGACAGTATCCGCCGACACCACGGCGCGTTAGTGCGGAGATTTTTGTTGAATGTTTGCAGACCAAACGTTTTGTTCCCCAGCAAAGTATATGCGACCCGAGCCTCTGAAACCGTCACCCTGGCGAAACAAGCGATACGTTGCTGCTGTCCGAGAGGACCCAAGCATCGATTGCAGAAGAACAGGGTTCCAATTTCAATTGCACTTGCAGCGAATGGCAATTGGCAGGCCGACAGCGGAGCACGAAGCCAGTGTACAGCGGTACTGGCTTGCGTGTAAACGGAGCAAATAAACCTCACCAGTTTTTTTTTAAATCTCAGGTTGACCAACAAATGGGGCTTCTTTTCTTTTCGAAATGAATATAATCCACAAACGAAAACTAAGTCACATAAAACGGTACTGCCAGGAAAATACCGGCAACTTTGCCCCCAAAAAATGTGGCAGGAAAATAGTTCAGATAATGCCCTCCAAACGACTATGCAGATCTTACTTCGTATGAAAAATGACCCAGACCCTGCTGTGGCACGGATCAAAATGAGCCAAATTCATTTCCCCAATAAGATTTCGCTTTTGGTGTGACTGTTTGGGCTGTTTTGTGGGTATTGTATATTTGTTTTTCTTTTGAGAGCTGGCTTATGAGTTGAGAGAGCAATAAGGAGATCGGCGAATGATCTGCCACTACACGTCTACGATAACGATAACTAAAGTGAACGAAATGAAACTGAGAGATGTGATACTATCATTTTATATCGTCTCCCTCGTCCTTACGGAGTAAACCGATATTGTTAATATTACTCCCATATTTCCGATTACGTACCTAACAATTCAGCTGCCGCTTACAAGCCATTGCAAATTCCCCCTCTCTGTAGGACGATCTACTGCATTGAGGTGAAGAACATGATTTGAGCAGGATTCTCGTGAGGTGTTTTGGAAATTTATGGCAAGTCAATGAAGACCTTCATGAGTGTCGTCAGGCTTTCCCAAAAACGTACCCTACAGAACTAATCGAAAACAGCTGCTAATTCTGCCAAGAGGACTCCCTGGCTCTTCATGTATAGTTTTACTGTTCTTGAAGCGCTGTTGCATGTTTATTGCCTTTCTTGCTTAAAAATCAATCCTACCATTCTTAAAAATCACTTGCAATAAAGTTTTTATGAAAATGCCGCACCAACTTCTCTGTTTCAACTGAGTACGAGGCAACTACGAACTTAGCCCAATATTGTTCAAATACTCCGCGATAATTATCGATTACTTGTCACTATATATTTCCCCTAGCTGAGATGTAAAACATGCCATTTAATAGTTTTGGCAGCATAGCATTTAGGTCCGGTACCAAGCCTTCGTTTTTTTTTTCGCTAAAATTCTCATTGGGCGGATTTGGCTCATTAAAAAAAAAACTCCTCAAATAGCTATCAAGACCAGGATTTATATGGCTGCGCTTTAGAAGAGGGGTGGCGAGGGGAAGGGCGGTATTACCCCAAAGGGACGTACCCTTCTCTGGGTACGTCCCTGCACACCAGTCCTTGCACTGCTACAATATGAAGGAAATGTGCAGCAATAACTCCCAGCAAAATTTCAAAGCCAATCGTCAAACCAGGCCTGGCAGTGGGCTCATCACGAAACCGGTTGTCCGCTCGGTGAGTGAGACAGTTTAGGGTGGCGCGTTCGAGCTCCATGTCCGCGCCATGGGGCGACAGGAAGACCGAGGTCAGATTCGGCTTGCAACTCCCAGGGATGGTTGCTGTAGCGCATAAGATCAGATATATCACGCCCCGTTTTGGGCACCAGGGGCAATATTTCCAGAATCTGAGGCTCACAACTTGACGCCTTGTTTTTACACGCCATGAACGCAACGCCGACGGCCCCGATGTCTTTTGACAGACAGCAGAGAAGACTCGTACGGCCCCTTCGGCTGGCACGGCTGCCTGTACTGTAGATAATACGTGTGATATGGACACGGTACAGTCACATCTTCTCCTGTTGGGGTTTCGCGTTCCACTCTTAAACACAAAAGAAGAGGTCGCAGTTGAAGACGGATCAAAGGGGCGCCGAAGCATCTGTACCATGTGCATCTGCAGCCAAAGGAGCGACAAGGCCGTGCACACCAGGGGCAGCCTGCCCGACAAGCTGCGGCCCGCTGCGTGGTTATTCTTCTGTTGTTGACCTTCCGGGAAGCACGTTTTACGGAAGGGCGTGCAATTTCGCAGCTTATTAGAAGATAAACACATTAGCGGCCTGCGGCTTTTTTTTCTAGCTTCAGCGCCGTAAATGTTTGGCACCAAAAAAAGACAAATACTAGCGTTAGAACGTTTGCCGAAGGAACGCCGTTCCCCCTGCCTGTTCCTTCGAGTTACCGTTACAGTTCCACTCAGTCTTCATGGAACGGTGGCGTTCCTTCGTTCCTCACAAAAGGAACTGCTTCTAGAAACGTCGTTCTTTGTAACGGCGTTCCGTACAACACTGCCATGGAGCAGCTAGCCTTGAAGTGGCGAGAAAACAGCGTGGGCAGAGCAGGCCAATCTTTTTCTTCCGTCGGAGAAAGAATCCACCTAATATTGGGTGGGAATGCAGGCCCGTCCATATCGTGCGAATTTACCTGCGAAATTGGAGCTGCAGCGATGCTGTTGCAGCAAAACCGTTTAGGCTTCTTGCCGCCGAAGCTAGAGAAAAAAGGGCATTTTGGCGCACGGGTGGCGCCGCAGGTTCGAGTTCGCAAATTGCACCACGTAGAATGGGATTAAAGGGAACGGAAGACAAAAAAAAAGTTTGTTTAAATAGTTTGATTGGAATCCGTAGAAAACGAATATACCAGTCCCAAAGTTAGAGCCTTCACAATAATCTCGTAAATAATAAAAAATAAAGCTGTACCGCTCAATGTGAAAGCTGTCCGAAGTGCAGAGCAGTCATTCGCCATATTGGCCTGCATCGTCTTTATGCGCTCACTATGCCACCGAATGAATTTCAAATTTCCCGTTTTCGCAGTGCTCGCGCGCCCCCTGCCTGAAACTGCACCAGCGGGAGTTCTGATCTTTTTGAGGTTGCTTTATTTTGATATGCTGGAGCTGCTTTGCGTCATTTCAAACGTGCCACTTTTGTCTTGCGCGGCTGGAGCCTTTCTGCATCATTTGGAACCCGTTATTTCCTTCTTGCGCGGATGGGGCCTTTCTGCGGCATTCCGGACGCGCCATTTCTTTCAAGGGCGGCCGCCTTTTTCGCTTACTATCGTAAAAACCAACTGAACGAGAGTTCCTAACTAAATTAACGCGGGGGCTGCCGATTATAATTACACATTTTGCCTGAACTGTACATCCAGTTTTTTTGCGCGTAATAAAGGAGAGATGTATGACAAGCGACGGTGGTTCACGAGGTTTGACGGTTATGACTATTTAAACCGCGTTGTTTTCGAAGCCTCAGTGTGACTTCCTGTCGCCAATACAGAAGGCTCTACTTAAAGGATCAAAATAATCCATTTCTACGCACTGTCATTCAATTGCGCCTTCGTGATCACATACCTGAATTTGTTGCGCCCTCTTTTGGGGGTAGATGAGTGAGTCTGTGTGGTTTCATGCGCGAAGTTGTATGGGCGTTCAAAGTATTGAGATCGCACTTTTCGATAGAGTACTTGCGAAATGTAACGCGCAAAAGTTGTATAAGTTGAAGGGAAGGTGATGCGCTCAAAAGCGCAAAAAGAATGCGAGTGTGCGCCTGCGTTAAAGTTCCTTTTTCCAGCTTCCAGTGGCACGCTTCCGGTAAAGCCATGGCTCCAGGAGAAAGGATTAGATATACCTTGGAACATTTATTGTAGCATATGATTAAAGCCGGAAACTATTGACCACATTTTTCTGAACTGCTTAGACGCGAGATTTCACTGGGACAATTAATGCAGCGTACTGTTAAAAAGTACCTACCCATAAAACCTTTTGGGATCCATTTCCTGTATGTAGGTGATACAGGAGGCGTGCCATTCGACATGTTTATGTTGATCAGCATGCACAGCTAGTGGCTGACAAGGATGGCTGACAGGCATGCCGATCCCAATGCGCGGCCTGCCAGAGAGTACTTTATTTAGAGTATGGTCAACATACGTGAGGTATACAGAGCGCTAAGCGAACCACCTTACTGGTTACCAATGCTAGATGACCTTGTTCAGTTGGAGTGGTTTTAAACTTGTATTATCGCAAAGATGGCGAAGGTTATAAAATCACTGTATTATGGTTTTTCGTTTGAGACGAACGGTAATGAGAAAACGTCACATCGACCGTTAGCGAGCTAAGACGACAACGCGCGCCAATAATCACTTTAAAAAATGAAGCTGTCAGACGCCAAGCAAAGGTGACGTCAACAACGACTGAGTGGATGTCCCAAGAGTCACGTGACGAACCACAGAACAAGAACCCCGCAAAACATCTCTCAAACAAAAGCATAAATCTTTGCTCCTTTACTTTCATAAGTCATAAACAGTCGCCATGGTTATTTTAGTCTCGGCAAAGTCACATGTTGCTATCTTTTTCTTTACACCATGAAGACAAGTAGCCCGTCGGCCTTCGACGGTTCCGCTCTTCTGTGGACACCAATTTGCGTCTGTAGAACAAGTGTGCTCCCTCAGGCAGCGCTGTCGGCCCGTACGAAGTTTGTCACCCAGGCTGGCGGTGCCTCAAGCTTTGTCTGTGTTGTGGTCGGGCTTGCTTCGTGATGAAATTCCACGGCATGCTCCTGCGGGTGGATGTTAGCTTACTATGTCGTAGATATCACTATCCGTGATTCGAACCCGCACCGATCTTGTATAGCGTGCGCGAGTTTTTTATAAAAAATCTCGGCTTGCGCCGGGGTGAGGTGACTTGTTCGCCGCTGTAAATCGCAAGTGAGTGCTACTTTTACGATGAACAGGAAGCAGTCGATTGTCTGTTAACTTAGCGCTTCGGCCTCAAAGCGGATGCCCTGACGGTGTGTTGGAAACCTCATTTGTTGATTGTCTTGAAGCTGTGTAAAATGTGTGCGTCGAACCGCATCTTCCTATTCGGGGAGTTGACTGCTGCTGTGCTTCCATTACGGTGCGCACTTAGGTAAAATGATATTCCTATCGCGTAATGCACATTTTAGATGCGACGCTGAGAGGAGCATCTCTTGCCGGCGGCCCTCTCCTGCGTCCGTCGTCGTTGTCGTCCGCGTCCGCACAGCTGCGTCTCTCCTCCGCTCACCCCCTTTCCTCTCTCCTATAGCGAACACTCTCGCCCAACATCTGCGGGCGCGTGGTGCAGCGCATTCTCACTCCGTCGGTGGGCGGCGCTGCGCGCTGTGCGCATGTGCAGTACTCTCTCTCTCCGCGGTCTCCTCTCGTTCGGGTGCCTGCCGCGCTCCGCCCGGTCTCTCAGTCGACGGTCGCTCGCGCTTGCGCTTGCGCTTGCGCTTGCTCTCTCGCAGTACCGACGATTGCTTGATGCGACGGTTCCTTTAATAAAGCCTCCGTCTAAACGACAACAACAACATCTCTCATTATGCTCAAAATTACGCCCGCATCCTCTCGCGTGGAACCCAACGATGTGATTGAAACGCTATTCACGTTCACGGCGCGTTTCACGCAATTCGACTAATCGACCAACGGAAACACCCAACGGAACGCCCTTCAGCGTCGCATCACACCAGGGTTCGCGCGAGGGGGAGGTGGGCGTAATTTTTTTTATTCCATACTGAAGACAAGGCGATTGTTAATAGTGGCCATGGGCGCTCATAAAAGCTCTACGCACAACAGATGGCGCTGTAAGATTTAACATGTCGCGCCGGAAATCATTTCAAAGTCAAAGTCAAAGTGAGTTTTATTTACATCGTCAAAAAGAACGATGCGGGTATGCCCGGGCAAAAAGTGAAAAAAATCACTTGAGGGACGCCCGAACCCCCCCATGTACAAGGCATACAGCGAAATCGCACAGAGCGTATATGCCAATATTATCTCTAATATTGCAAGAACAACACAATCGCAGATGAACTTACGAACAAAGCATAAAAAAGCATAAAAGACAAAAAAGCATAAAACCAAAGCAGGATCACCACAGCATAAAACAAACAGGGAAAAGGCTGAATGCAGGTATGGTGAACGAGAGAGAAAGGCATTGTACGCTGTTAAAAGATAAACTAAAGGTGTCCCCACGTTCTTAAGCCGATTGCATCGAAGCGACCATAACCCGACTACCCATAACGAAATTTCAAATCAAAAGAGCGCCCCTGTTATCGTTCTCGCTGCTGTTCCGCATTTCCCTAGACATTCTGTAGGTAAAGGGCCACGCGACAGATTCACGTTGTTTAACCTCCCTCTCACGTCCCATACGGCACCAAGATTGAAGCACAGAGAGTGGAAAGTAACGGAAGTGTGGGGCGGGGACGTTGTATTGTCGAATGCGCCGAGTGCGCTACCAGTGGCTGCTGCGTCCGCGATGGTTCGATGGGTAGGTTTTAGTTTGACTGCTACACCACACAGCTGTCTCACACACATTCGGCAGCCGTTGACTTCACGCAGGACGTCATAAAATGGTGCGAGGAATGAAACCGTGTTAAAATTGGTAATTTCTGTACAATAAGGGCTTCTTTCGGCGCAGAATAAACGCAGAAAGGAGAAACTTCGCCTGAGCCCAACTTGCTATTTGCCTTCAGTGTCCCTTTAAGGTGTGATCCGGCGTGTCAGTCGTGGAAGCGACCACCAGGTGCGGGCTGGTCGAAGGGAACGGATGGAAAAGGAAGAGTGTTCTGGCGTACCGCGCCAGCAATAGCGACGACGACGGAATGCAGCCAATGCAAGCTTTGCTTGGATATTGTTGAATGTTGCACGCTGAATGGTATCAGTTAGTGTCCTTCCGTAAAGTTTTTTGGGAAATGTAGACGTTTGTAGCAAGCGTACCGTTCAAAGGGCGGTACACAGTAGGCAAATTTTTCGAAAGCAACTCAATGGCGAAGTCCAGTACAAATGACAGCTTCGACGCTTTTGTAATTTTTCCGTCTGTGGGTGCTTAATTCCCTCGGTGCTTGATTGCACTTTAGATGAAAAGACCGCAACATACTCAAAATATCAATGAATGAATGAATTACAGAATTAATTAATGAATGAAATAATGAATGAATAAATGAATAAATAATAAATAAATAAATAAATAAATAAATAAATAAATAAATCAATCAATCAATCAATCAATCAATCAAACAAACAATCAATCTAAACAGGCAAATTTTCATTCCTTCAGGGAAAGAAAAAATCACCACAAATCAATCAATACGTAGCAAAGCCACCAGACGAAGTTATGTGGGCTGCGCTTTTGTTGTTCGGAAGAATCTCTCCTCGTCTTGACGGTGCAGCATCTGCTACTGCTAAAGGAAGACGCTTTTATGTTTGTTTCCCCACGCACAAACGTATATACCAGCTGCTGTGCCATTGTGAAATGGGGAACGGCCTTTTCAGGTACGTATTCACACTGAGGTGAGCTCTGCCATTCGTATGATGAATGAATCATGGACTCAGTCTATACGCTGGCTTCGTTCCCGGCAAAACCCAGATGCAAAAGATAAAAACAAAACGAAATAAAAAAGAATTTAGTTGTTAAAATGAAAGGACTGTCCTAAGGCAAACCGCGTGTCGATGTGCACTCGTAGTCAAACACCTGAAAAGTGTAGTTATAAAAACGCACAGATGAAAAAAAGTAACAACCTCCTTAGCCCCAAAAAGTTCCCATGTTCAAACATGAGGAGCCAAAAACCGAAATAAAACATGCGGCGTACAAAACCTAACGACTTCTATTAGAGTGTTGCTTGGCGGCAGGACACAGTAAATAAACCATGGAAGATGCGAGCGATGTAATTTTACTATATACATGAGTTGCCTATGAGGGAGCCCGCTAGGCTGGGTCTTGTTCTCGGGAGGTTGGGCCGATTGCTCTTTTCTTCTTCTTCTCGTGACTTTTCCCGTCGTCGAAAGTGACCGTCCCGGTTGAGGCCGTACCAAATGTGCACATGTCGTGGCGATGCCCGATGAGAGAACAAAGGAAGTCCTCGCCGACACGGATGAGGATGATGGTCGTGGTGAGCACTAGCCCCGAAACACCAATGTCGGCCGACGCAGTGAAGCAACGTCCAAAGTCCTCGACGGCGGGCCGGCGTTCAAGCCAGGGGAACGGCGTCTTCTTCGTTCAGGTCACGGCTGGTCACGTCGGTTGGTCTCGGCAAGTCATAGGCTGGGAACACGGGGCTGGGGAGAGGTGCATCCATGGCTCACTGTGGCTGGGGCGTGCCAACGCGATCGAAGAGCCTTGGAGTAAAGTACGTTGTTGGGCTAGTTGGTCGATCATTATTAAAAGATGTATAGCCTTGGAGCGATGTTCAGTAGCTGAGACGAAGAGAAGCTGGATCCAGAATGGAGATGACCACCGCAAACCTCCACCAAAACATGTTACTTGGCGGCAGGACATGGAAATAAACCATGGAAGATGCCAGAGATGTATTTACACTGTATACACGATGTCGGCCATGAGGGAGCCCGCGCGGTTGGGTCTCCTCCGGAGGTTGGGGCGATTGCTCTTTTCTTCTTCTCCCCGTGACAATATTAACAAACATAAGAAATGGCATTGGGCAGAAGACACGAGGGCTGAAGCGCACGCCTTGAAAAGAGTTTCGCAGTGTGGAAGTATTTTCGCATTATGAGAGTGTACTGATGGTGGTTTCGGTAGAAATAAACGTTCTCTTGGTCCTTCGTAAGGAGACTCCTGGCCACCTTTGAAGGACCTTGTTTGATTCATTTTGCGGTCACCTAATTTGTGGGTACCGACAAAAGCGAACTTGGTCACATTAGTCTCACTTGGTGGTCAGATGGAATAAAGACACGTCGCAGAGCGCGTAATTAGCATGTGTTTTATTTAGAAACCTCTGACTCGAAGTACTCGTCGTTTCATGCTTTTCCCGCACTTACACACGGCACATTCACGTGGCCGAAGGACCGAAATAAAAGTGTCCACAAAAAATGGAGGCTCATGGCAGAGATTAAGTTCGAGTCAGAAACTTAGAGTAGCTAAATGTTGCTTCGGTGGTTAAATTTATAGGTTGTTGATCTCACATCCAGAGAAAAGCTGGGCCCTAATCAAATCGGCGAGATATGCTTTAAGAACGGCTCGATGGAGAGAGGGCACTACAACAGGCCAAATGAGTCCGCCGATGTCTTCGATAAAGACGGTTGGATGAAATCAGGTAAGCAAACAGAAGAGCAACGTAAATAGTCCTAATTCATATATACCAGTCTTCCAGTTTACGCATGTCAGAATGCTAGGGGTAATATTAGGATTCGACATTGTCATTGTCGGTAAGGGAAACAGGAGTTGACGCTGGCGGTGTAATGAGTGAGCTCTGAACTTCTCGTCTGCGTGTTTGTAACTGCAAATAGCTTCCGTTGGCTCATTTACTGTTTAACATTTCTTGTATCATTCGCGCAGTTTTCTTAAATCCCTTATCGAGCGTGGAGCTGATCAGCAAGTCATTGGCTGTCTTTTCTAAAGAAAACCTAAAACGCGAACTTCAACAAATAACGCACTTTACACAAAAACAAACTTTACGGAGGAAGCTTTACCGAGAAATAGAGGTCATCTTTACACATAGAATAGTTTTGCAACCCAAATGTTTCCATTTCATTGCCCATCACCTGTGCACATAGGGCAGTGCAGAGCACACTGAACGCGTTTGTGAGAGCGCTACAGGAAGTAAGGCTAACAAAGCACCTGTGAACGGAATGAGGGTAACGAGTACTTTTGATGATGGACTTGACATGTGTCAAAAAACGTACATGTAGGACGAATAATGTAGGACAACGAAATCTCTCAAAACAGGAGCAGAAATGTGCGCTCGTGTGAAGGGGAAATGGTGTACACCTGCACACGTGCTGCCCCATTTTTTTGGGTTGGTAAAAACTTTATTGTCGCCCCATAATAGGGCGCATGTTTGGAAATGTGAACGGTTTTGGAGGCACTTAACAGACAGTGCTGTAAACTTTACTTGTTATCCTGTGATGCGGGGTGCTTAAAACCGGGCGACCAAGGTGTACTCCCTAATTGCTTGTTTAATATATAATCTCAGCGTTACCGGCACAAAAAACTGGAAAAAAGCACAGGTCTACCTTGAATACCCGAACAAATCAGTAATATTTAGACAGGTATAATTTGAAACTGCTTTTTAGAAACCCAGTGCAACAATACACGCGTCACAGTATCATTAAATATAAAAAAGATCAAAAATAACTTGAGCTCTGGGTGGCTGAGAATGGTTCTGCCGGTTACAGGCCTCACCCGCTGATTTTTTCACACTGGTGTAACTGAAAGTACTTGAACGTCGTCTGGTGCCGGTATTATTGCTGATCCCACAGTCTAAATGTGAACGGCGTGGTAGCACGTTTAAGATACTGCATAGAGAGGGGTGATTTCATACCAGTGCTTACTCACAAATGATAACTTAAATAATGTCTCCCTAGTCAAGCAAAACTATAGCATGCTATTGAATCCTTCTGGGTCCGCGAGAACCTTTGTTTAAGCGATTCCATGCGCCGGATTGTGTGTGTATACTCCCGTATTCTTGAGCATACTGCTGCGCTGGCGGTGTTGATTGCTGAATTCCCCCTAGTGCACTATCTTATTGTGATTGCAACAAGTGCGTAGGCGACTTATAGGACATAGTAACAAGCTGAAGTCACAAGTTTACCATTCTCACTACTGTTTGCGCACACATCCATGGCCATTGCGTATTCACGGCAACCAAAAAGAAATTTTTGATGCACAGAATATTTTGTGGCAATAGTCGACTGAGGATTTGCCATAGTTGCTGAAATCCACCAAGATGTGGCACCCAAGACCCTTCAAAGTATCACATGATGGTTGTTGTGTAACATATAATACACAGAGATCCCTATAGCTGAGCAGTGTTGGACATGTAGTTGTTTTTAACGATGGGTTTTGCGGAATTCGAAACCGGCTCTTGACCAGGATACTGTAAAATTTTATGTTCTCTAATAACACTCTGGAATTCAATGAATTTGATTCCCGTCACTGGAAAGTACACAATACGTGCTCCTTAAAAAAGTACAAAATTTTGGTGATCCGTTTATTATTGGTGCTATAGTATGACGGTGATAATTCCAGTACTGTTTTGCGCTTTATTTGCTAGAACCACTGCAAATAACATGACGCCACCATCGTCATCAATATAGTGGGGAACCCAACCAGCAGCTATTGGTCGAAATAAAATCACACATAAGACCCTCTCCCAACGAACAGTACGTAAGCTTGCAGAGGAGCGTGCTTTCCGGACAGTGATGGTCGTTCTTTCCAAAAGCTTTCGATTTGATTCTGTGATTTAATTATGAAGTGTGTATGTTCAAACAACTCATTGATTTCACAACACCGATACTTCTCATGCTGTTATCCGGAGTATTGCTATGCTAACGTTTTTTATAAAGCAATATCAAGCGCACTATCCGTGAGCATTCCAGAGGACACAGGCTACTACGACTAAGGCGGGCGATTATACTTCGCCGACAGGCTGAAGCAGATGAGCAAATCTATGTACAACCAGGTGGTTCCTGCCGAGCTACAAAAATTGCTGCTCGTCAAGCACGCAGATAAGGTTGCCGAAGTGTGCGGTGGTTTGCCGCACAACGAGTACGGCGATGCACCTGCTGCGGCCGTTGTGCTCACAGAGAAAAGAAAGCAGCAAGATGGAAAAATAAAAGCCACAGTTGCAGGTAGAGAATCACAATAATTGCAATGTAGTATTCTAAAAACAAAGGCTGCAGAAAATTGGAGTTGAGTTTTACGCACGATTTTGGAATCAAGCTAAGGGCTGCTCAGGATATTGCAAAATCCACGAAGAAATGAATTCTTGCTATAAAGTCAGCGGTGCTCACAGCATTCACTGCCTGTTCTACGGTCTAAATCATTCATGTTAACTGATAATAAATATGCGAGTCCTTATCCGGTCACTCCACCATGTTCCCCACTTTGCCTTTCCTTGATCCTCTTGTATGCGCGCTCCTTCACCACCAAAGCCATTGCACGCCTCCCCCCTCCCATGCTGTTTCCGGGACGCAGCTTCCTAATTCACGGGCCACTGTGTACTTACTCTTTAACCCATTGTTTCACGCTAAGCGCATTACACGGATTTCATGTAAAAGCGTTATTGCATTCATGCCCTAATTACCTTTTGAAGTGAATGCGGACATTGGAGAATTGCAAATTACGGCACTGGGATCTCTGCAATTGTGCCCTTCTCCGAAATCCACACCTCACATCGTGGATACCCCATCTCTAGTTTTTTACAATTGTGGCCTGTGCTAATAACTATGGTTGCAAAACCCAGCGAGGGCCTTTTGTGCGACGCGGTCCGTCTAATATATCCCACATCCTGCATCTGCAAGTAATAAAACAATCATGAGCACCCCCGACTCATTATTTTCTCTCCCAAAGCAAACGGTTTTTCCTCACCCATATATGGCTTTCAATAGGGCATCCCTACATAACATATCCTTCTGTGTCTCCCTGACATGGTAATTTCCCTGCAGTTTCCCGAGCTACCGACTGCTCCGTATTATTGACCTGGCATAAGGATTCTATGAATATCCCACACACCCATCTAATCACAAGCTCTTGCGAACTGTCAAGTCAAACTATACACTCACGCGCGCTCTGCGCTAAGCAGCGCTCGGTGTCGCTCTACTCCACGCACTTAATTTTCTTCGTTTTAGATGTGGAGCATCTTATAGTCTGGGCATGTCCCGCGTCGGCGTCTGCACTCACACTGCGCATGCGCAACTCTCCTCCTTCCCTCTCTCCCACAGCTGAGCGATACTCCCGCCACTTCGTCTTTCGTACCAGCTGCGTGCACTTCGCTTTCGCTTTTCTCCCGCGTTCTCCTTTCTGCTTTCACAGCGCATGCTCGGCGATTGTGCATCTCTCCTCCTCTCGTGTCCTCTCCTTCAATCTTGATTGTAAATCGGGTAGCGTGCTGCGCGCGTTCAGTTCAGCGCTAGCTTCAGCGCTTCAGCGCTTCAGTTCAGCGCTTGCTAGCACGACGAACATAACGGAAACACAACGGAACCCCGAGATGCCCCGCATCTACTCAGCGTTCCCTTCCGGAAGATGGGGCTAAATTTTTATTGTCCCAGCTAGGGCCCCATGGTTTGGAACAAGCTAAATATTCGGACAAATCTCAGTGTTCGTTGCCTCGAGGCTTAAGGGATCCGTCGGACCTCCCCTTTAGTCTGAGGTTGAAATTATTTCCAAATACATGTTCACCAACATTCTTCAGTGTTGCCGAAAAAAATCAGTCCTGCTCTCTTCCTTCAATTACCTATTATACATCCCTTCAGAATCATTTAATATCTACATATCCCCTGTAGGTGATAACCACTGCGCTCAGAGGTTTACTTTTCAGAATATTCAGCCTGCCGACCACACCCTTAGCGTGTTGAAGTTGAAGTTGAAAGTTTATTTCCAGTAAAGCACATACAAATCTTTATCAAGGGAATTCGGGAAAAAGTTGCTCAATTGCAACTTGACGGGCCCAAGATCCCTGCACCAGATCCCTTAAATGGCTACTGAAAAGCTTTAACACCAGGCAAAAATCTGTATCTTTGAATTATGCATTGTTTTCTTTATGCTTAGAAACGTTTTTTGTCATTGTTAGATTGTAACAGCGAAACTCGTCGATAAACTAAACCCTACGTTCCGCCCACTGCTCACTCCCCCACCGAAGGAAGAGCGAAAAACCGAGAGGCAGCGACCGGAAGTAACGTCATATTTGTAAGACGGCTCGCGACGTTCCCCACCTCTTCGCTGTTTCCTAGATTTCTGGTTGAACTTCCGGATAAAGCAGGCGTGTAATCGAACCTTTCTTAGCTTTTATTGTCTTGACTTGCCTCTGCGTGGAGTTTTAGCCATAATCATAATGTCCTTTTGGAAGTGATTTTCTAAAACGGCTCACAGATTCTAGAGATTTCCTACGTGATTGCCAGTGGCTACTGAGATGCCCTTACGAGTTGTCCGGGCCGGCAGTGTCGGCAAATGTTCTGGGCGTCTTACGCGAAGTGACGGGCTCAAGCAAATACGTGGGTTCCCACAGTTCCTGATCCATTGCAAAATTAGGTGAACTGCAACCCTCTGGTTTACCCAAACGTCTAGCTCGTTTTCTGCTCAAAATTGCCGGCTATGACAATAGTTAATATAAGTATGTAGGTTTCACACGCTCTCAGCAGGAAATGAATTATGCTGGAAATCATGATGTGTTTTCTGAACGTGGAAGCGTTTCCCATACACATCGGCCGAATAGTCCCCTACGGCCCGTGAAGTGGCTCGAACCAGAGCAGGCCGTGGCAGCAACCTGTCGTCGCCACTGCCCAGAATCAAAGCAATCACGAAAAATTGGGGGAATGTGCGAAACAGTGGATGATAGTGTGGTCAAAATTGTGTTTCGGATTGTCATCCGAGGTGATTTTGAAAGCCGTGATGAAATTTCTGTCGCCATTCTAAGCCTACACGTTCCTACGCCGATAGGCCACAGGGTATGGTGAGCGGTTCGGACCTGCTAGAGCACGCAATGCTGCAAAAGGCCGAAGAATGGAATTACCCACCCGCAGGAATAAACACAGTGCCGATCGCTAAAATGGCAATGACTGACAAAATGAGAGAAACAGAATTATGTACAAGTAAAAACTGTGTTGGGGACTGTCATTTGCAATTGTAGCGACATGAGCGACCAAATATCTCCGTTGATGTCAAGCGTAAAGTTCCCAACACGTGAGCCGATTCGAGCACCCTAAGCCGCCTGCGAGCTGTTTGGGGAGGCGCTATTATAAAACTCTTCCCCAGCGACCGTGTTGCATTTGGGTTCAATTTACATTTGGGGTGCCACCGATGCCTGGTTCCCGTATTCTAAAACTGCGCATGTGCCGTAATTGCAAGCCTGACATTCTCTACGCTAACCGGCCACGGAGCGACCAAGCACAGAAACATCAAAACGTCTGCGCAACGCGGTGACCTGCCGGTTCCATCGATGCGGCCTGCATGCATATAAATCGACGCTAGCCGCTTCCGAGATCTTGTTGCCGCATGCCCGCATGTGAAAACGAAGTTACAAATGCGAGAAAGCGGATGATGGTGCGTTGAAAAAGTTCACCGCGGTTGCTTGGGGAAAACTTCTTTTTGAAGAACGTCGCGAGGGAACTCGTTGCGTTTATGTTTCTTTCAGGCTCCCCTGTAACAAAGAAAGATTGTGGCGGCTTACATTCCCAAAAGACCTTCGGAACCCTATCTCTAAGTGGGAGTAAAATTAGCTCCTCAGGCCCAGCGGTCAGCACAGTGCCGGCACTTCCGAATATGACTTCATCTACCGCAGGCCAATCGCGAAAGGTGGCCACAGCTGTAGCCGTGCCCTCGGGCAGAGGACACTTGATTTGGCAAAAGAAGGTGGTTTGGGTGTATTTGCACATAAAATAAAGATGTTTTTTTAATTCGGCGCGAAGAAAACTATAAAGTCATACCCCCAACACAATCTTTTGAAAAGCTCTTCAGCAGCCGTTTAAACAAAGGGTGTGCTCTCGCGAATCGAGAAATACCTCTGAGGGCTTCAAAGCTTCTGGCAGGGCAAAATATCTATTCTGATCACTACCTCCTTTCTGTAACCTTTATATAACCGCACCAGAACTGCTCTTTAACGTTTCCTTATTTATTCATTCAAATAGTCTAAACGCCCGTGTGGCCATTTCGTAGGGGGAGTTGTGGATTACCTTTGGTTATAAGTGTGATAATAGAATATTTTTTCGTCAAAAAACAACAACAAAGGCGGTAATATTCTACATTAGCAACATTGAGAAACTGGAAGTACATGACAAAAACAACAAACAACAATACATAACAGCAAAGGGAAAAGATACCCCCATATAGGCTAAGAAACAAACTAAACGAAGCAACTACACTCAACTGGATCATAAAATGGGAGACAAGACAAAAAAAAAAAGAAGCAAGAAAACTTAATTTACACGATGTCAGTTGGTGTAAAGATGCAAAGTTCTTCCTCAGAAAACCCAAAAAGAAGCCCTTCAAATCCCACAATTCACATGTATTGAGCAACACCTTCGGCTTTTGGACACAAATACACTCTCCGTCTCTATTCAAGGCGCACTGTATGCCCCAGGAATTCCGCTTCGTGCAAATCCGCCAGGATATCAATGTTATGCAGACTCTGGTGTACTCCACACAGCCTGCTTCCACCGTTGCACGCCTCCTCACACTCTTTCTTACGCCTGACATGTATACATCAAAGAGAGCACTGCTCACCCTCCTATCTACATTAGCTGCTTCTTCTTCAAACACACACCTTCTCACGCCATACCCGGCCACGACGGGAACAGAACAGGACCCGACGGGAACAGAAGCCCTGCGGCATTGGATGTGTTTTAATCGGCGGGAACCTGAGCGCGTTACGTGGGTTTCTCGGGGCTACGCTCCCGTGAACCAGCTTTTCCCGAGGAGTGCAGGATCGCAAGCGCGTCTTCCCCCATGCCCTTTTTACCCCCTTCCCGCAACAGCGCCTTCGTCTTCACAGATTCAATTTGCAGCCCGTCGCCGATTTTAATGAGTAGCATTCTTTGCCCCGTATCCTCACAGCCAGAAAAGAAAAAAATTTCTACAAAAAGGATCAGGCAAAATCAAAAATATTCATGTTATGTATCTCCCGCCACCCCACAGACGAATAAACGAGAAAACTCCACAAAAGAACGGTTAAAATACGCATAAAAATTGCTACAATGGCAAACCGTGTAACGCCCTTGCACTTCCACAAAAATGGAGATCTTTCGGAAGTAACAGCTTTAATTTGTTAATAGCGTAAACTCAGATGACTAGTGGGCATGTACTTCAGAAATAAAATAAAATAAAAAGGAAATGAAAGGAATAAAGGGTCACAAAAACCATCTCACATAATGAAAACATGAATCTTATACTTCGCCCCCTCAAAAACTAAAAATAATAAAAAAACCGCAAAAGAACAATACAAACACGAATAACCCGAAAAAATGAAAAATAATGGAGAAACTTCGCAAAAAAAAGTTACAATTACTAATAAAAATAGTGTCAATGAACCAACTCGGTAGTACGCCGTGCATCTTACAAAACAACATAACCAGCGAAGTGAAGGCACGGCATCGCTGTTATGCTCTAAATTTGCATGATATCCTTTTAGAAAGAAACGAAAGAAAACTAAAAAGAATTAAATTTTGCAACGTCTTTCGCTACACGTTTCCCTATTTGGCTGTAAATAACTCACACTGTGGGCAAGCGGCATACGAATGCTACGCCTTAGGATTCACTTCCCTGAAGTTTTGCAAATTTTTAGGGCGCGGCCCTTTCGCGGCCGTATCTGGGCTGAGCCGCGCTTGTCGGCGTAACCGGGTGAACGACGGCAAGGCCGACGAGTGAAATAGAAACCGCAGGATGAAAGAAAGCAAAGGAGGAGAGGGTTGCGAAATTTGGAGGGGAGGGCGGTTCGCCGTTGCGCCTCACGCCAGCGCTCTCCGAAAGTGTGCGGTGGGGAAGGCGAGACGGCAGTATGCTGGGCCCGCACGAGCGCTCGACGTCGCGATGGTCGGCAAAAACGTGAGGGGGACGTGCGCGTGACTATGATGTGGGTTCGCTTAAGACGCAGTTCGCGGAGCCTTCATGAGACGCATTTCAGCGCCACCTGACGCAGAGGCTCATCATCGCTGCCGTCGAGAGAACCCACGAGTGAGTGCTAGATCAGCGCACTGCTGCTGCGGCCGAATATCGCACTAGGGAGTATTTATCCGCCACCCATTATTTTCAGCTCCGGTCCCTACAAGGCACCGTCTGTCTTCTTGAACCACTCCTCCCCCTTTCTAGACGAGACTGGGTTCTGGTGTAATTTCGCGGGAGTGATGACGTACAGGTTAAACAACGTGCTCACGTGTCGGTAGATAGTATGCGTAACAGAACCACCCACGTTCCTGTCTGTGAGTATACGCTTTTAAAACTCTATACATAGATGTCCCGTTCGCAATACACTTGTTCATTACAGCGAGTTCAACTTCAGCTAGTAATGTCTGAAAACTGGCGAAACAAACATTTTACAAAAATCTTGTAGCCAAAAATCGTAGGCTTAGATTTCAAGACGCCGGAGTATTTTTCTCAAATTTAGCTCGTGCAAGGCACGACGAGGCGAAAGTACCTACGCTGTGTTTTAGACAGGTTCGTTTCCCAGTGTACTCCACCTCGCTTGGCTCTACTAACGGCCGTTTCCATAATCCCGCCTACCCTAGCGTGTCACCGGGCTTTGGAAAGCGCCCCTTGCTAAGTTAGCAATCTCCGGCCCCACGGTGGCCTTCTGCGGAGACGCTCCCATTTTTCATAACTGTGTTTGGCTTTGCCTGCATGGCATTTTTTGCTACCCTCTCGCAAACACTCACTGTGTCGGTGGAGGAGCTCACGTGCAAATCGGGGTCTGACAGCTCCGACTGATCAACAGTGCCCAATTAGGGTGGGTGTCTCCTCTGCATGCCTGGATTGAAGCCCTAACACTTTGTATACCACCATTACCACTTCGAGGCTGCTTTGTGCGTGTTTATTTAACATTAGCTTCCCTTTATTCATATTCTTGTTTACTCTTTCGTAGTGTATATCCTGAAGCGTTTTTGCAAGACTTTGTTTGACTAAATAAAACAAAATAGTCGCCTGCAAATCTTAGGAGGATCATATATTTTCCATTTACTCCTCATTCGTCACTGCTTTCAATCAAACTTCCGACTGCCCCGTTGGACAACATGTCCAAATTCTCAGAAAACAGATAAATTTTGCCTATTTTTCTAGCTTACCGGGCACATTCCATTTTTAGCGGAAACATTATCCGGCCAGTACTTCTCTTGTATATATCCACCAAAAGTGTTTATTCGTTCGGTGGCAATGCTTAAAGTGGTACGGTCGTGCGCACTAACTGAAGCGGCTTTTGTTGTCTATGACGGTCTTGTAGAGCGATTTTTCTCTTCCGATGAGTTTTCCTTTACATTATTTTGAATGTTTGGCGTGTGAAAGCTGGTACCAACGAGGGGCCCGAAACACGCTTTTATTTGTGGCTTACATGTCGTTGCCTCTGTTCAGCTGCGACAGGCGTCGCCGACATGGACCTTTGGTGCACAAAAGGAGTGGGCTTTACGGGTTGTACTTTCTGAACTGCCTTAGGTTGCTATACAGCGCCCTAACTCGGGCTTATTTAGACAGGCAGGCGGTATGCGAAAGCGCTAGGTGCGTAAAAGCTGGACGCTGATCATGGCAGAATAGGATGCGGGTTTCGCGTTGGAAGAGTTATTTTTGAATATCTAAAGAACTTTTACGCGAGCAAAAGTACGCTTGGGGGTCCGTACCTTTAAGCACGCTGACACCTTCCTTTCTGCGCACAATAATATTCTTCCAATTCATTACCAAACAGCTCCCTTAATTTCCTCCTTTGTTTCGAAATTGTGGCACGGTTTGTAGTCCAATGACACCTTTTTTCATAAGGTCACAGTGTTTTGTCCGTTTTTGGCAGTTTTTGGCATTTTCTTCATACCCTTGAGTGCTTCCTTTACTCTCACTTTAGTCACTAACCCTACATCGTGAACAAAGTTGAAGGCTTTATTCTGTCACTTGGACTAAGGTTGTTAGCGCAGAGCCTAATACTGAACAGTTCAGCGCCTCTTATTATCTCATTCTTCCTGTTTTGCACATTTACGTGCTTAGACCTGAGCAGATACATTCTCTTTGCCACTAATTACCGTATTCTAAAGCGCTCTTTACATTCCTCCATATCCTCGGTTTTCTTCAATCTTCACGTGTTTGTAGAAGAAATTGTGACATGTTTTTGTATTCCAATGTCTCCGCTCTTCACAAATCAATGGTTCTTGCGTCGTTCTTTAGCAATTTTTCTTCCTACCCTAGAGCGCATTTTCCACTTCTTTCTTTAGGTTACTAGCCCTACGTCTTGAACAAAGATTCAAGGTTTTGTTCTGTCGCCTGGATTAACGTTGCTAGTGCACAGCCTAATACTGAACCATTCAGCGGCTCTTATCTCGTTCTTCCGGTTCTAAACTTTTACTTGCTTAGATCTGAGCCCATACAGCGTCTTCGCTAATAATTACCGTCTTCTAAGGGCCTCGTTACCTTCCTTATTATCCTCAGTTTTCTTCAATCTTCACCTGTTTGTAGCATAAATGACACTAGTTTTGTTTCAGGGCATGCGTTTCAGCAGTTCCACCAATCCCATTTGATCCAGTGTTCTTAACACTTCATATTCGTGAATTTGGCATAAGTTCCTGCTTTTTTCCAAATCGCTTACCAGTTTATTTAGCCACCTTCTCTCGCTTCGTTAGCTACGGTAGATTAGCGCATCCCTGTCAAAGTGGAGTTTTAATACACTCGCTGTTTTCGTCGTCGTCATAAGGCTATTTAGGTCTCCTGCAAGACGAAGGCATCCCCTACTGATTTCCCATCCCTGTGGTCTTGCGCTGTTCGTGTCCATTTTTTCCTGAATGTTCCTTGTTCATCCCTCCACGGCGTTAACGGTCAACGCAACATTTTTATCCTGCCTAAAGGTAGCCATTTTGTTGCACCGCTGGTCCACCCGTTCTGGTTTCGTCTCATTACATGGTGAGGCAAAGTCCAGTTTTTCTTTTATTGGACTTTGAATTCTTCTACCTGGGTTTGTTGTTGGATTTAGGACGCTTATTTACTCTCCCTAATTGGACATAGCAACATCCGTTTGAAGCCCATTACAAGCCTCGTTGCACCAACCCAAGTTTTCTTTCTAGATGCTTAATTAGAGGCAAAGATTTAGCTTCATATGTCACAACCTGCAGTATGTGTGGATTGTATATTATTCTCGTTACTGATGGAGGTGCCCTGGCTACTTGCGAGTGCTTGGCAAGTGCAGCGAAAATTGCAAACTTATGACGGGTGTTTCAGCTGCACCGTCTGCGTGCTTTAAGCTCTTGTGTTAGACCTTTCTTTAGATTCGCCGATAAGGTCCTAGGAAAATGTTAACTTGGAGTTTAGGGAGGCGAGGGTATGTATAAAATAAAGGCACTTTTGTGTTTTGTTCCCGTTGGCTTGAAAAGATTTCCAGGGGTTTTTTTTTAATCATTTTCGCAAATGATTTTAAGGTGTGAACTGCCAGTAGGATTTTTTTCGACCGCAATATCAGAACGCCATGCCTCGATGTTTGTTAGAGCATATAGTGGAAGAACTTCAATAATATAGATGGACGTAATCAAATTTTAATGCTGTTAATTAATTTGCTATGGTCAAACACATGTGTTACAAACATTTTCTAATCTATTCTCTCATGCGGGTGAAAGCTTAAATAAAACTTTGAAACGCCGTAATCTCAAAATTTTGTAAAGCTTATTCCAAACTACCAAGGCATTTAAATGTCACTGGTTTTATGAACTCTTTCTCAAAGAAACGGCCAAATAACCACTATTTTTCTACGTTTGTGGGGAATCCTGCACTCAGGGGGGGAGCACTCATAAAGTCAAAAAACCTATATTTTTATACTTGTTTCTATTGTCTTTTGCAGAACACCTCTCAGTACACACACACCTTCATGGGACCGGCTGTTTCTTGGAGTTTTTCCCTAAAACCGAAACATTACCGAAGCTCGTTCGCTGGTCATTACGTCACACAAATAAACGGATCCATTCCTGTCTTCACATCTCACAAACTTTAATATCCCGTCTTGTGTTACGAACAAGTGGAAAATTTTCGATGTCCCACCATTGACGAGGGACGAGGGAGAGGCTGACGCGCAGCCGGTGCAAGTTCGGTGATAGCCCCCATGTAAATAGTGTAAAATACATCACCCGCATCTCATCGTTCATGTCCTGCGCCAAGTAACATGTTTGGTGGAGTGAGCGGGTTTCTTCCCCTCCTGGCCCCAGCATCGCTACGTCTCGGCCCCGACGCAAACATCGAGAGTACGCGGGCCGCGTCGGGCAGCCCGAGCCCCGCCAAGATCAGCACATGACGATGCCCCCGCCACGTGTCCCCAGCCCATGAGAAGCCGATCAAGAACCGAGACCTGACGAGACGTAACCAGCCAAGACGTGTCGCCCAAGCCGTGTCCCCAGCCTTTTCGTCCGGCGCGTTTCCCAGCACCTTCATTGGTTCGTCGTGGCCTTGTGGGCGTCGATGTTCGGGGACCAGTCGACATCGGGGACCGCCATAGTCATTCGGCATGGACAGGACTTCAGTGTTTATACGGATCGCATCTCACCCTCACCGCGCCCATCCCTTCACGGTCACCGAGCGCGACCGTGACGGTCGTCTTTAGCCGGGAGGGTGGTGTTGCGAACAAGTGAGGAATTCCCGATGTCCCACCATCGACGACGACGAGGGAGTGTCTGACGCGCAGCCGGTGCGAGCTCGGTGATAGCCGCCATGTAAATAGCGTAAAATACATCACGCGCATCTGATCGTTCATGTCCTGCGCCACGTAACAATATGAGGTCGAAGTGGACACTCGATGGCTCTGTGCCTGAAAACCCATGAGAGTAAGACATCATGGTGCACGTGAAAAGATCCTGCCGTTGGCAGACGCTGACGGGCAACGCGTAGCTTTCTTATTAATTACCGTAGTCTCATTGTTAAGTAAGTGTTGACCGTGAGGTTGGCTTTTTATATTCGGCAAAACCTTACATCGAAAGGTAATCGTTGCTCCGCGTGCCGGTTGACCAAACCTGCACCGAATCCCCGCTTTCTCAACCGATATGAAGACAGCGCATAATGGCAAGGACGCTCTATTTAAAAATGAACAAATCAAATAACTGTTTCTCTACCCACTTATCACAGGCAATGGCAGTTTGGTAGTATTGAGCTGCGAGTAAAATTTGTCTAATATTCTTTTGCTGGTGCCATGTTAGACAGTTCTGATGCAGAGATTCCAAGATCGTAGTGGTGCTGGCGACTAGAATACACTCGCATACTTTACCGTGATTTGCAATCACTGTTAATGGCACCCCCAACCCAACTACCGAATGGGCGATAAATGCACGAGCAACGATGTCAGCAGCCAAGAGTTGGATAGGTGCGCTTGTGGTCGTCGCGGTAAAGCATCGACCCACACAGTCCCTAAAAAAGGTTTTCTCCTCACACGAAGGCTATGGCTTTTGAATATCCAGGTCCACATTGTAAAATTCAGAGTGTGTACCAGGGAAATACCCCAAAGCGGGGTCACAGCATAGGAAGTTTTTAGAGCTCTAGTATGGGTTGCATTGAAACTTTGCGTCTTCGACCTTCGGAAACTACTATTTTGTTCTCGCTTCAGGAGGAAAAACAGTGCTAAAGACAGGACCAAGGATGAAACTAGACTAACGCAGCACTGTTTTTAGCCTCCCCTTTGTCCTGTTTTTAGCGCTGTTTTTCTCCTGAAGCATTATGTACCCACTCGCTCGTGTTACCCGTCGTTTGCAGTTCTTCTCGCTGCACGGAGTACCCTGAGCACAGTCGCTGAACGTCGAATTGCAGTTATGTACGGGCTGTGCAGGGAGAAGAGAATCTCGGACTCTACACTAATGCGCAATTGGCCGTGCACAATATGCGCAATTCGTGTTATTCCGCTTCACTGATGACACTATTCTTAAGTTTCATTCATACCTACAAAAATAACATTTGTAGGAAGTACGACTGATTTGTGTGCCGTATAATTATTGCGTAACAACTGATAATACCGTAAAATAATTTTTTTTCCAAATATAAAGGGGCCATACTGCTTCGAAGGGAGAAGCTACGGGGGTGCACTTGAATATATTCCACAATCGGTGGGATGTGAATGTTTAAAATTAGGTATATTGCCTTAATAATTGTCACTGTAATCAAATAACAAACACTCATTTCACTCTTTCAACACCCCGCAAAAATCGAGAATGTAGAGTCAGTGAACACCCTTTCTTCCACACAAAATGGGTGTAAAGCTACAAATTGATATGATGGAACCTACGAAATCGGGTCTATGACTTTTCAGCACCGTTATTACACCTACAGCATACCTTTATAGAACGTAACATTGTAACAAAGTACGGTGCATGAGCCCTTGTGAATTGACCGAGTGAGGGGGGGTGCGGTTTCTGGTGCGTCTGCCCTCGTCATGAGTGAAAACTAAGTTGGATTTTCACACAAAAGCTGCTTCGAATTGAATTTCGAACCGTTACAACTTACCTTTGGTGAGAAACAGATATTCGGCTACGTTAGCTGGGAAGTGTATTCTCAAACCCATGGTAAAGCCACCCTGTTTTTGTTCCTTCTCCAAAAATGAGCGAAAATGAGCGAAAATACTTTGTAGGAAGCCTGTACTCACAATCGGAAATGTTATTATCTCTCGATTATCTAACAACCTCATGGCCGCCTTTCTCAATTTTCGTGTATACTATACGCAATTAGTGACATTACCGCATTTATTCTTTGAAAAATTCAAATATTCAGCGGAGAGCACATAGAAACAAGGAAACTATTCGACGCACGGCATTGCGTGCTGCGTGTAACTAATTCTTCGGCCGTGTTCGTGTGTACTGCTTATAGTGCCACAAAATATCAACTACGGTGGAGCTCAGAGTGCTTAATAATAAAACGAAAGCTTCCTTAGGGGAAATGATGGCGTCCTGTTAAAAACTAAGGTATTTTCCCAATTGGTTGGTCAACTGAAAAGTTCTGACAAAATCTCTTTACGCAATGCGTGTTCATGAAAACAGGATTTCATTGTATAAAAGTGGTTACACGAAAATCCCGAAAAGGGAATGGTTCTATATAACAGAATGGACACACTGATCATGAAGGAGTAGATTAGTATACCTTTATCCCATAAAATATATATCAGTATACATTTAAATAGTTTAAAAAATGCGTTAAGGTTCTGAGCGAAAAATTGCCGTATGGATTCGTTCTTCGAATTGCAGTTATGTACGGGCTGTGCAGGGAGTCAAAAAAATCTCGGGCCATCTACACTAATGTGAAACCTGGAGAGGGGCGAAACATGCCGCGTGTAAGCGTGTTCTGGGCGTCTTGCCGTTATTGCCAACGGAGATGAAACCGTTGGGGGTAGAGGTGTACAGCTTTGCCGTAACAGCCTCGTTTCTTTAAGCACGAAGCGTTCTAGCGCGAGCTGAAAGCTAGTGTGCCGGTGCTTTCTAGTATGCGTTACGAAGCCTTCCAGCCCGAGACGTAAACGAGTGTGCCGAGGATTTTTTTAGTACGCGTTGCAAAGTGTTCTAGCGCGAGGTGTAAACGAGTACCCCGTTGTTTTTTCAGTACCCCGTTTGTTCTAGCGCGAAGCGTAAGCGAGTGTCCGTGTGTTTTAGTACCGTGACTACAGACGACGATGGTTACGACGATGACATGAGAAGCCAAGAGCCCAAACCCTAAGAGGCTTCACCCATAAAATCTTGCGTGGAAGAATTTCGACGGGAAACCGTGTAATACTGTATGTGATGATGTCATCGCATACAGACTGCACAGGGCATGATATTGGCCTTGTTGTTGGTTACATTCTGAAATGGTACGTTCTGTGCTCATCCTTCCTTGCGTGGAATTAGTGTGAGTTAGTGTGAGTTTGTCGTCGGTGAGCTCTCTCGGCATGGTAAATTTTTCCAACTTTGCGGTGGTGCGTGCAATCGTAAGTCAGGTCACAGGCATTGCGTTCAGCTATTTGTTTTAAATCAGCACCACCCGGTTAACTGCTGGTATCCAAAGGATAACGCGAAAAGTCGACTTCATTCGCATTTGCCACCCAACTAACATGCTTAAGTCGGCAGCATTTTCAGCTTTGTACAGCTTTGCACCAGTATCTGCATTGATCGCGTGCAAAGCCTATGCCCTGACGTTATGACCCGGGAGTAGTTAACATTACGGCGTTTTGTCATGTGTCAGGGTACCCCCGGAGAGGAGATGCACCAAACCCCCCCAAAAAAGTGAAAGAAAAGAACAAAGGAACAGAAATTTGAAGTGCGCGCCAGGAGCGCACCAATTACAGAACGACAGCGCCTAAACCCTCAGGCATCATAGTAAAATAAGGTCAGCGCACTGGTCATCCAATCAGAGAACGCCGCGCAGGAGACCAGTGGCCCGATGGCCATATATGGACATGGAGAAAGGCAAAGAGCCAATGAGAGTGCGCCGCGGGACAGCCCAGAGCGGTTAAAAGCGGGGCGCAGAAAGAGAACGGGGGAGGCCAAACCGGGAGGCAAGAAACCGAAAAAACCAGGAGGCGGTAGGAGCACGTGCGCTTTAAGGAACGAGCCACACGACGTGGCCAGGCCATCGACCATGCCATCCTAGCCTGGGCGGGAGCCGGCCGACTTCGCATCGGCACCGTCATCCCAGGTGCACCATGAACCTGTGTCTTCGTGGCCCCAGCGCCATCGGACGGGCACCAGCGGCCAACGTTCACGCTCCTCCGACGTTCGTCTCGATGGCCCCGAAAGCCTACGTTATTGCCGATCCTACCTGGGACATCCAGCGGCAGCGGCTACCAGGCGGTAGCCACAGAAGAAGCACGCCGCCCAATGGATGACGGCGCGCGTCGAACGCCCGCATTAAGGTACTCCAGCGGGAGCGGCTACCATGGGGTAGCCACAGAGGAAAGAGGTCAGGAAGCGCGGAGCCCACGCCGTCCAAGGAGTGACCGCGCGCATCGAACGCCGGCACCGTAGCGAGACGAGGACGGCTACCACCGAGTCCTGGCCACGCAGCGGGTGCTACACGTCAGCGCCGACGAAAGCGTGGTAGGCCAGTCCACTAGGAAAATAGTCGCAGAACACCGCTAAGAACTTTTGGTACGAAAGAATTTAACGGGGACTTGATGTTATAAGTGCCTTTGTACTAATTGCGTAGAACTTGTTGTAGAGACTTTTATGTTTTGGTTAGAATTGTACTTTGGGATATTTAGTTTCCGGTTTGATTGTTATCGAGTTTGTGCAAGTTATTTAAGTGGTTTGCGCTTGGGTTGTTTTGAGTGTGCATTAAATGTGGGTTGTGTTAAACCTGTCAACGGCTTTCCTGCGTCCATCTTTCTGAGCTGGTAAAGACAACCTCACCATCCGCTCACGTGACACCTTTCATAGTGCCGGAATGGTCGGATATTTGCTTAAATGGCCACGATCTTTCCATAGATGGTAATGTACTATCGCTTGAAGAAAACTAAGTTCTTCGAACAAAATTTTCGAGCGACGCTGCTCTTCCCGTCTGGTCCAATACTAACTTGTGGTTTCATCAGAGGCTGGGACCTATGCTCATGGCGGAGGGTTTTGGGGTGGTTGCGCGATGAGAGTACCCGGCGTGGCAGCAACCTAAATCTGGTTAATGCGTGGGCGGTCGACGAGATAGACTTGCTGAACCAATGGTTATACAGGGTGCAGCGCCTTGACATTAGGGGTCGGAAAGCAGGCAAGAACCACGTGTTGCCTCAACCTGGGTACATCCCGTGAGTGTTGTACACATTCCTCTATACGAGCAACAAAAGCTCATTCCCCGGTCCTTCCAAATGTTAAAAAGAGTTCCCGGTACACGTTCTTTTGATTCGAAAGGAACTAGTTACAGCTGCCCTTGGAACAATTAAAATTCTCGGTGCATTACGGTATATTTTAATAATTTAAAATATAGTGTCAAATACTCCTGAGGTGAAATAAATTGATCCATTCAAAACTAACATCAAACTGTGTATATTGCGAGAATGTGAGCACCACCATCAGTAAAATATTTGGAGATAAAAAAATATCCAAACGACGCTCCTTGATGAACTTTTTCAGGGAGCACCGGACAGACTCCCGACATGTCTAACTGCAACTTTAGTGCTCGTCTACCTGAAGGGCAACACATGCGGCACTTTCTATTTGGGTCTTTCTTCGAAGGAGAAATAACGATAGTGCGCTTTAGGTGTGCAAATGGAAAGTTACGGACATGCAGAAACCCCATTATATTTCTTTCACAAGAAACCGCATCGAAAAGAAAATACATCATCCTTTAATGAATGCTGACTGTATATTAAAGTATAAATCGTAAAAAATATCCATAGTACATATGCGCAACATAGCAGAGTCCATGTGTTTTAACTGACCAAGCGTTGCATATCGATATTTAGGCCGGACGCAGGAACCCGTTTATTCGTCAACACTTCGTTGTCAGGGGTGAAGAGGCGTTCTATCCAAGCGCTGAAAGGTACTGCCGTGTAGTACTTGAGAAAAAGTTGGTTGAGTCCCTCCAAATTCTTCATTTGCGACGGCGGGTGGCCAACTGGTACCAGCAGCTACCGCGACAGCTCGTCCTGTGCCTCGGCTGGAAGAGTTCAGTGCCCGAACACGAAGAGATGTTTGGGCGCGGACGACACGGCGAAATCTCGCTGGCTGCTTTAATCACCGGAGCCAGCTCTGTCTCAAACGACCTTTCCGCTGGCTCGGATGCCTGTAGAGAACACGTCTGCGATGAATACGGGGCTGTCCACCTGTGCGAGGTGTTCTTCCGAGCTGGTGATTTTCCGTTCTCTTTCGCGTTCCGTCTCGATCCTGCCAAAATACACCAGGTGGGATTTTGCTCAAGTCAACTCAAGTTTCCCGCCTTCCACCGGTCGTGCGATATGTATTGGAACATTTTATTTGTGTGACTCGGTACGCCGCAACGTGCCACTTCTGCATACTGGGGGAAATTCTGTTTTGAACGAGCGTGCTTTTATTTGCTATCGCAAACTGAAGCATCCACCCATCTTCAGTTAGAAGAACATCGCGAATACTACTTAAGTATAGTTGTTTTCGTTGAAATATGCCAAATATGTTTTTACTTGAGATTGTTGACAGTCTTTAAGTGTGTTTCTAGAGTTTATGGCTTAACGATTTTTTTTTCGTGTATGAACATCTGGTATGATGATTTTTTTAGCTTGGTGCCTGAATGAAGGGATACAGTGTAAGTTTGATTTGTCAAATTTATTGGTTGACTTCAAGGGCAGAACAACTGCGCGTCAAATACAAGACAGTAAGGATGAGGCAGGACTGCAACCGTGCTGTTGCATTTTCTATTGTCTTGCCTTGTTATTCTCCCAATGTTACTGGCTAAGAGAGAAAATGCAGCATACATCCATTGCAATAATTTCACAATAATATGGATAATTGGGAGGCGGGGGGTAATGAAACTGGATTCTCTCTCCTTGTCGCGCGTGCTTCATTATTCGAACTTTTTCAGGCACCATGATATTGAGCTTTTCGGGGAAAATATGTTTTTTTCGGAATGCCTGATTTTTAGGACATTTTTGTGGACCCTTGAGGGCCCAAAAAATCGTTCGCGGCGGTAATTTTATACAATATTTTAACTCACCCGTTGCTAAAATATTAAATAGATAATTCCATACGGCTGACATCTCGCACTGTCACGCGGGAACTCACAAGAAAACTCCAATTT
Source organism: Haemaphysalis longicornis (assembly GCA_013339765.2). Classification (NCBI taxonomy): domain Eukaryota; kingdom Metazoa; phylum Arthropoda; class Arachnida; order Ixodida; family Ixodidae; genus Haemaphysalis; species Haemaphysalis longicornis. The sequence continues at coordinate 47,488,586 of CM023451.1, read as the reverse complement.
TGGTCATAAAGACGTCAAAATAAAAGCGCACTCCAGCCGGGAAAATGGATTTTGGAAATCTTGATTCGTGCCACAACAGTCTCTCGGTCATTTTCAATCCGAAAACAATCTCCGTGAATGTGAGGGGTTTTATCTCACGCGGGAGGGGGGTCAGAATTTATCAACTTATTCAGAAACTCTGCCGGGAGAACCGCCTACAAATAGTGTAGGATTGGATACCATACAAATGGCCTGTAATAATCAGCAAGCGTTTAAAACAATGATGTTCTTTACCTCCTTGCTGTTCATGATCTAGATTGAGGATTTAGAAAACAAGCTAAGGGCAGTACAGTGGGGTAGACTAATCATACATAAAAAACTGGCAGGTGGTGGAACAAAAAGTTTCAGGAATAATGTATGCAGACGACGTACCGGTGATGGTGGGCTGTGTGGTTCACAATAGCCGCGTTCCGTTTACCTTTCGTCTTAACGTGAACCTCATGCGCATGCGTGTAATCTTCGGTGTCCAGGATCATGGAACCATACTAGCCTCGCTCGAGAGGTAAGCTTGCACATCAAACTTTTTGCGGCATGGGCGCTTCCTGGTTGGCCTAAGGAATTTTGGCAAAGTCTTGGCCGGCGTATCCATACTCAGGTTCTCTCCCTTATCAGGAGATGAGGAGATCTTTTGGAGGTCTGGTAACCAACGTGTTTTCCAAGCGAAAGTGTCGTAGGTTTTTTTGCCACTGCCATTTTATTTGACTTATTTTGGGCTTTTGTATTTGGTTCATTTCTAAATCAAGAAGTCCTCATATCGCCCGATGTACTACCAGTCCTCGATCAGTGAGATTCGAGTCGTACATAGCGCAGTGAGTTGAGTTACGAGCGACCCCCGCCATTGCGCGAAGTGCCTGCCAGCACGCCGAAGTCAGGTCAGCTCTCTCAGCAGGTTTCACATGCGTCGAACTGTCTATTTTTGTGTCGTATCATTCGAGCTCTATTATTAATTAGGGCAATATTTTGACTCTAGGTTATTCGGCGCAAACCGGATTAATTCGGGCGTTTTCCTCTTTTGTTCAACTCCATTTATTCTACATGGAGTTAGCTGAGCAGCATATTACAAACGTCTACTGTCCGATGGACACCTTCGCGGAAAGATCTACTTCGTAACTGTTTTCTTTCGTAGCCACAGTATCTTTAGCTTCGGAAAAATATGGGATTATATTTCATGCTTGTGTGATCCTCATTGCCACGCAGAGCGGACCGGCTCGCTGCTAGTTCATGAACTGTGACAGTCCAGCACGCGTTATGGAATATGTCGCACCCAACGTGCATGACCACACCTTGCCGAGGAGTGCACGGACTTTTAAGTGCAGAACACTTTAGGGCCACCGCTTGTCTTTGTATCTCGTCCACGTAACGCGTACCGCAGCGGCATGCACCCAAACCGGACCTCGAAAGATCACCACATCTCCTGATAAGGGGGAGAACCTGGTATGGAGGCACAGGTAAAGACTTTGCCAAATTCTCTAGGCCAACCCGGAAGCGCCCATGCCGCAAAAAAAATCGATGTACAACCTTAACTCTCGAGCGAGGCTGAAAAGCTTTATGCCGGAAGGCTAGAGACAACACCTTTCCTTAGTGTAAGAAAGTGGTTTTACGACATTTAAAGGTAAAGCAGATTCTTTTAATTCTTTGTGGTCTAGATGGCTTAGGGTTGGCCTAGAGAATTTTCACAAAGGCTACCTCATGAGGACATTGTTGGAGGGTGATCTTTGCGCTGTTCCGTTGCTATAGAGCCTAGAGGTGCAGTGCAGGAAATAAGCACATATAACATAAAAAAGAAAAACCATAAATTCACACATTAGCTTTCCTACATTTACAAAAACTATACCGATTGTTGATTTTCAGCCATGGTGGTGATGGTGATGATTAGTGGCTCTTCATTTGAATCGGGAGGTCGGTTGTCAGCAACCTACTTGCCCGTATTATCCCACTTACTCGCACTGCTTGTAGCTAACCTTGTAGATTTTGCCTCCAACACTGGTCTTCTCCCCGAGTTTTAAACTCCCATCGCTCCCACCCCCTTTTTTCTCTCCACACTGTTCCAAATCGACATCCGCTGTATTACTCCTACCAAGTGCCCATCTCTTCCTTGCTTTTCCTCCACCACCATTCCGGCCGCTTCTTCGTCATCTAGATGGCCTTAAGTAGATGCTGCCCATCACCGTAACTCCGAAAGCCTCCGCCAAAGCCCTTTTCCCTTCGCACTGCGGTGGACGTATCTCTGTGCCTTAACTGACCAATATGATCTGTGATTGCCCGACCACTGCCGCCGCATACAATTGCTTCATCCTGCTGCCTGCAGATACCCGTGTATGCCCGGGTTTGCAGACATCCCACTGGTACTTCAAAGACCGATGCACCGCCTTTCGTATTGCCATATAAACCTTTCCTGCTGATTTCTAGTTTCTCTTTCCCATAAGTCTCCAGGTTTTTAAAGCATTGTTTCACTACTGTCGAGATCCGGTTTTTCCGTGGGCGCTCAATTTTACCTTTTCACCGGAGACATACTCCCTAGGACACCCCCGCTGATGAATATCACGTGACTCGTTGGGCCCGCGTTCTACGCTGCGACACGGCCCCATATTCAGTCGTTCTGCTCGACTAGCGGGGGTGGCCGCTGCGGATACAGGTGATCAGCTGATGCACAGCCGGCCAACTCCGCACCCTTCCACGCATGCCCTGCGGGGTCCTCTCAGCCTGCGTGACTCGTCTTGCGCCCGGCGAAGAGGAACGTCGTGCCCGCCATGAATGAAAGCGAGGTCAGGCCTCTTTCTGTGAGCGTTTTACTAGCCCGAGCGGCTTTGAGCCATGGTCGGCAAAACAGCTACATCAAAGATTAACCAACTGAAACCAAAACTTAACCAGACTAAGCCAAGCTTTTGCTTTGCATTTCCAAGATTAGCGGTGTTAAGCAACAGCAATTTTTCGCTTCCCTTCTCTGTGACCAAACCTTCGTGTCTGCTGCTTTTAGCTGCTTTCTAACTCTTGCGTGTACCCCACTTTCCGCTACCGACTTTCCGTACGGCTCGGTCATCTGTATGGTCCTCCGTCTCCACGAATTGTCCATGTTGGCCATATACAGGTAATTAAACAAGCTTGCGACCCATTTGATTCCTCCATGTCACGAAGTGCCTCCTCAAATTTTATCTTACTTCGAGCCTCCGTTGGCCCAAAGGACAGCCAGCCCATACACCCCTTTACCGCTACGTTCGTAGTTCTTTCTGTGGGCCGCTAGAGCCAGTCTGCCTACCACCATCTGATTTACCTCCAGGACCGCCTGGGAGTGTAATTTTATGCACAGAACAGAATTTGTAAAGTCAATCCTGGTACCATGGTCCCTTTCCCGTCTCCCCTTAGCATTTCGTATTTGCTATAGCCCCACAGTGCCGTGGGCTTCACAATAGCCGCGTTCCGTTTACCTTTCGTCTTAAGGTGAGCCTCATGCCCATGCGTTTATTCTTCGCTGTCATTGAGCCATACTCTTAATGTTAATATTCTTTCATGCTCGGTATTTCTATTTGTAGCACGGATAGTGTTTTGTGCTCCATGTCGTCGTTAAAGACCATGATCTCCGATTTTTCCACAAAAAATTACCCTACGTGTGTAGCTTCTTCACCGAATATACCCATCAAGCCTTGCATAGCTATCCCGTTGTCCACCATCACCAGTACGTCGTGTGCATTCATTATTTCTGAAACTCTTTGTTCCACCACCTGCCAGTTTTTTTATGTATGATCAGTCTAACCCAGTGTACTGCCCTTAGCTTGTTTTTTTAATCCGCAATGTAGATCATGAACAGCAGAGGAGGCAAAGGACATCCTTGTTACAAATGCTCGCAGATTATTACAGGCCATTTGTATGGTATCCTCTCCTACGCTATTTGCAGGCGGTTCTACAGGTAGACTTTGTGAATAAGTTGATAAATTCTGCTGCCCTCCCGCGTCCTCCAGGATATTCCATAGCCACTCCCTGTCTACGTTATACTACGGCGCGTAAATATCCATAAAAGCTAACCGGAAAGGTTGGTTTTGCATCTTCGCCACCTCTATGCCTTGCCTTACAACCAATAAGTTGTCATCTAGTCTTCAGTACGTTCGAAAGCTGTCTTGAAATTCCCGAAGTATCCTCTGTTCTTCTACCCACTGCTCTAGTTCAATCTTCCCTGCCTGCATGTGTAACCTGAACAGCACTGACGTGACGGTGACTGGCCTGTACAAGCTCCGTCATTCCTGTCTCGGTTGCTCTTGTATGTTAAGTTTATCCGGCTTGTTTGCCACGTGTGCATTATTCTCTTCTTTTCTATGCTTGTGCGGATGGCTTGTGGTGGCTTTTTCCTTGCTCATTGGCCCTAATTGCTTGATCGACTACGTCGGTGTCACATGCGTGCCTACCGGGGTATTTTTGGGGACATTTTCTTCTGTCTTTTCTTTTATTTCAGCTAGTCTGCATCCGTATTCTGACAATGCGACCTACCCGTCGTGACATATCTTCGACGCTGCCAGGCCACTTTATCCGCCTTACATAATTTCTCCATAATAATTTTATGGATATATGTCAATGCTTGTTCTCCCTTGAGCACCTGCACATATTCGTTTTTTATAGTACCACCTGCTGTGGGACCCGTGCATTCTACTAATGTCCGCACGTGATTCCAAAATTTTTTCTCGAGTCTTGTCCCCCCCCTCACCCACTGTATTACCAACCAACAGCCAACACCATATTAAGGGAGTGCGGCTGCCTGTGTTGACTACTTTAGGTAGAAACGCCTGACTCACACTGAACTAAGACAAGAAAGGGCGTCACAGCCCTTGGCCGAAACACTGTTCTGCAGTCATTTACTTTCGCGTTCAGTAGAACTGCTTTTATTTGTTGTTGTCTGTTTACCTTGGACATCAGGCAATACACCTCTCCTTGTGAAGTTTATCCGACTTCATCTTGTCTCAGTTTCTCAGCTGTTATTTTTCTTCCGACGTAACATTCACCGACATCTCGATTTGAAAGATCTTCCCAGTTCGAAACACCTATGTATTGCACACGTCTGTACAGGACTTGATTACTAACGAAAGCTCCCATCCACCAAACCAATTTCTCAACCAATGTTGAATGATTGTCAAAGTAACCGCGCCCAGGCTTCGCGGTATGGGCACTTGAGCAACGCGTAGACTTTTCACGCTGTTATACAAGAGCCCGTGTGAAACAGCGTGCCAAGAGGTAGAGCAGTCCAGACACCGCAAAATGGGATGCTCTTTTCGTGGCACATAAGTGGTCAGTTAGCAACAAGGAGCACTCCGAAGGGACTCTTACCGTCTGCGGTGCCTGACTGCCACTTTGACTAGAACTTCCCCAGCTGCCCTACGAGATATCGCGTATTGTCTGGGCAAGGCATCGGTTTTTGGGGTGTTAACTCTCTGCATGGCTCTGAGATTAAGTGTCACTTAATAATATTTTATTAGGTTACGGACAGTTATACAATATCTTCAGCGAGAAATGTCTGTTTGACTGCGTTAACGTTACTATTTGTTCTAAAAGTTTTGATGAAACCAACCGACGTTCTCGTATTAGGTACTTGGCCATGGTTTCATACGCAACTGAACATGGACCATCGTCGATGTGCGCCTGTAGGAAGTTAGGCCTAACCTCTCGTTTTAAGGTTTGACTACATCAGCTACGTCCGAACTAAGTCTGATCTCAGAGCGCATCAATCTGATACCGGACTCCGTGAACCGATACCCATAAGAAAAAAGTATTCATTGCAATCATCGGACTTCAACATCCTGGTACCAGATGACATGATAAGACCTTACAGCATTATGGGACGACTAAGTTCCGCCCATAACTCGACAGTGGCCGCTGCTACTCTTGCAAAGCTAAAGTGAAGCCCCGAATAGTCCATGCCTAGAGGGTTTACTGCACAGCATAAGCGATAAAGCAACATTCCATCTCCTCAAAAATACAGAACCACCAGTTCTTTCACAAGTACAAAGCGTTGTTAAAAACAGTGATACTGCACATATTGCAATCAGCTGATCCCAAGCCCCAACATTTACAAAAGCTGCCCGCAGTTGAATAAAAGTATTTTTGCATCAGTAATACTTGACTAACAAAAAACTTATAAATTGCAATGGCTCACATTTAGGATCGTTACAAAAACCTAGAGACTACACCGAATCCAAGCAAATCGATGAGTAATTCCTAATTCCTTTTAATTAATTGCCCAAAGAGTAGTGCTAGGTCCTCAAGTGATCTAGTCAAATTCACTATGTGCGTGTAGGAAGTGCGAAACTTGGAAAACAAAATGTACCACGTCCGTAAGCGCCGATTCGGCCAAACCACTAGGTCATACATGACCGTTGCCACTGTCATTCGAGAAAAGAGTTACATATACTCTCAGATGGGAAGATACCTTCTATGGTGTATCATCCTACGCCTTTAAACAGCGTCACTGCGCAGGCGAGTGTCGGCGAATCCAATACCGCGGCGTCTGCTCTCCGGGCATACATCTTTGGGCGCGAGTGTTTCTCGAAAGAAGATTTTTCTAGGCTGTTGACGTTAGTTCGAAGCGCTCTTCCAATGAAAAGAAATAACATGTGTGGCACAAAAAAGAATGGTTCATGTGCTTCACTTGCCACATACATAACACAGATAATGCAGCCGGGAGCGGCCGGCCGGCAAAAAAATATAAATAAGCAAACCCAATGCATAGTCCACGGAAATATGTTTTAAGCAAGCGCATAATGGCGAAGAAAATCTCTACTTGAAGGCAAACCGCTACAAGTACATTTTGCTCCGGCTAGGACAGCATGAAGTTTAAACATCCTCGCGTGTCACAGAAAAATTCGCAATCCTTCATCAATCTCACCCTCAATATGTACCAAGGGAAATAAAAGCTCTGCAGGCGTCCTCTATTGTCGCGTTTTGCATAGTAATATTTAGCAACCCTTCATCAATCTAACCGGTAATGTGAATTTACTAAAATTAAAAATCCCCCTCACTAAAAGCATCCTGTACACGCCTTTTTGCATACTATTGCCCAAGGACTGTCCAACTAGGCATGTATATGTCAACGTTTTCTGCTTATAACGCCAACGTTCTCTGAAAGCGAGATTTGAATTTACATTCACCGCAGCCGACAAGAACTAAAAATAATAGGCTTAACCCATGGCGCAGCGGGAGCTCCATAATTAAACGGATATTTTGCAATAGCGTGGGCACTCGGATCCGCAGAGCGGGCATCAAACCACAGCTGTTATCTATCGCGCTATATTCACGACTGGATAACACCCACACAAGCTGAAGGCACACTGTGATTCATTTGTAAAATAACAGCTTTAGGATATTGTCTGCATGGGCACGTAGCTGGAGCGTGCTGTCTGCTCTTTATTTTTCCCATGAGAGCGTCGCTCGAGCCTCCCATGCCGATGTCAAGTGGCTGAGGTAATCTCGTGCCTGAGGATATCCCTAGATAGAAACAAACAATCAATGATGAGGTTAACGTATACTGAAGGCACCGATTTAATAAAGACTCGTGTAATATCCTCTATACGGTACTTGCCGTGTGTTGGTACGTTGAAATGGGAGAGGGTTACATGGAAAAGCCATCTCTGAACTAGCAGTTATTTCTGCAATTTTTTACTAACCCGCGCGTTATACAAAAAGGATGAAAATAGAAACTAGTAAAGTTTAGTTTGGCCACCAGATCTATTAGCCATGTGCGCAGACATTGCGCAGTCCACAAAAACATTGTTGTCTGTACGCACAAAACTTGTGCGTACAGACGAGAAGGCCTTCGTACTTTCCTAAAGGAGGGAGCAGCAAATGCTGGAGCCATTTGGCGATCTTTATTAATGTTTAGAGTATACCGTAATCCTACCCTTCTTCGTGAGATCATACAAAATAGGACAATGAGTTTTGGGTGGAGCCGACACGTAGGAACCCTTGATGAGTACGAATAGGTGCGCATGATAGCATGAACTATTCGGAAAAATTTAACGGTCAAACGCCCCCCGCTTCTAATATTCGGAGCTTGGTGCTACTGGTAATCTGAGGACCTCGCCACTCCCATTTACCTCTACCTCTTAAATGTGGAACAATGTAGATCTATGCAACAGCTTTTAGGCTCCGTCGTGCGATATCCGCTGCTCGCTAGGGCGTGTTTTTCTTATTTTCACATTTCCCATTGGTGTATAGGTTAAAAAAGGAGCACCGCATTCGACGCACAGCCGTTGGCCAAACTAAATGTTTCCTGTTTAACTAAGGCCCCAACTGCTTGTTTCTGCATTTTATCGTTGGAGAATTCAGGCGAATGCTCCAAATCTCGGCCGCATGACATCCGCTCTTGTTTCGGCGTGAATTTCAACTCTACTGCTGTCAGTTCGCAGGCACACTTAATAGGACGACTCGTTTCGGGAATATCACAGCTGCAGCCAAGAATGTTGTTTCCTATTTTTTAATTTTTCGCCGCAACTTTTCATTCCTCGTTGTAGCAGTAAAATGACAGCTACCTATGCGAAGGCTGGTGGGTTCTGCTGCGCGATATCCGCTTCGCCCTTCGGCGAGTATTTTGTTTATACTTCCAGTGGCTATCAATGTCCAATGCGGTTGTCGGCCACGTTAAATGTCCTGTATTGATTTTCTGTCACGCCCGCGAGTGCCTCCCATGTTGTGAGGGCTATCAAGCCTGTGTGGAAGCACTATCGGTTGTAGCAAAAAGGTTACACAGGATAACGGAAATCACCCCAGGAAGTCATTGTACAGCACAAAAAAAAAGCCCATAGCTAGAAAACTTTCAAACAACCTACGCAGTAATAGGCGCCAACCATGCGGGTGCGCAGGGTTCTCGTTTAGGGCGGGTGGCGAAATATTACCGCAGCACCCCCCCTACTTGCCGCCAAATTCCGACCTCTTCCCACTGAAGGTCTTACGGTCAGAACGGAGAGCGAGGACAGGAATTGGCTGTAAAATAGATTTTTTGATCCGATAGAATTGCACCACATACAACACATTTCTGAGCAGAAGTTTTCATTTTCCTCCGGGCCGGGCTCACCCAAGAGAGACTGTTATGTCCCTGTGGACTTTCGCTTGTACCACGGGGATACACAAGAGAATGTATACGCTCTCACCTTCTTTACCGCCTTCCCCATCCGTGACTAGACCTTCAGTCTCCCCTTCCAAATAAAGAAATATAATAATAATTTTCAAGTGGAACGTCAGCAAGAGCAGCAACACCCAGCGCGGATGCGGCATCAGTTTCACGACGCGCTGCCGAAAGAACTTCCAATCTGCCTAAGGCAGGTTTCCCTACCTGAAACATTCGACACATCTGTCTTTTGTAATCTGCAAAAAAAGAAGACTTGAACATGTCATCCGGCAAGCTGGCTGACTGGGTTAGTTGGTTTTTCGTACTGATCATAAACAGCAAGAGCCAAGAAACGGGGACGAAAAGAAGGGACAGAGGACAAGCTGTGAATGTAACGGATTATTTATTTATTTATGTATTTATATATGAAATACTGCAGGCCATAAAAATGGCCCAAGCAGGAGTGGGAGGTGGTACAACGATAATGATATGACCAATTACACAGTCGTACAGGTGTAGAAAAAAACGGGAAAAACAGACAGGTATACAAAATATTCACAAGTAACATAAATCACACTTCAAAGTAATTTTCAGAGATTTTAGTACATTTTCAGACTCAAAATATGGTGCGGCAGTTCGTTCCAGTCTGTTATTGTGCGTGGGAAAAAAGAGTACTTGAAGTTGCTAGTGCGTGCAAAGATAGGTGTGAATTTGTAAGAATGGTATCCTCTAGTAGGGCGTGAAGATAACGGAGTGAGGACGTGCGAAAGGTCCATGATGCTGTTTTTCCTGGAAGTTGAAAAAGAAATTTAAGTCTCGCTAGTTTCCTTCGGGATTCTAAAGTTGGAATTTTGTTATTAATTATTAGTTCTGTCGGGGAGTCAGTCTGGCGGAAGCGATTGTAGATAAACCGAACAGCTAATCTTTGGACTCTATCAAGATTGTTAATATCTTTTTTAGTGTGCGGATCCCAGACTTCAGACGCGTACTCTGAACAAGGCCGGACTATTGTGTTAAATGCGAGGAGTTTAGCTTTGGGGGGAGAGCTTTTGAGGGTGTGCCTTAGTAACACTAATTTTCTACGGCAAGATTAGCAAAACTTTTCAATGTGGCAGGAACAAGTTAAATTGTTGTTGATTGTGACGCCAAGATATTTATAACTTTATGCAAGTAAAATGGGAGTTCCTCTAATACTGTACGAGTAAATTAGTGGTTGCTTTTGTTAGTAATGCGCATAGATACAGTTTTCTCGGGGTTTATGTGCATGTCCCAGCACTCACACCAGGTATTAACTGCATCAATACTTTGGTTCAATAACACTTGGTCATCTGTGGATTTGACTGAACGAAACAGAAGGCAATCATCGGCAAACAGCCGCATTTCAACACTATGTTTGGCACAGGACGTAGTATCATTGATGGAGATTAAAAACAGTAGGGGTCCCAGGACGCTACCCTGGGGAACTCCGGAGTTAACGGGAAGAGGATTGAAGTAGGTACCTTTTATATCAACAAACTGTGTGCGAGAAGATAGATACGATGTTACCCATTTAACAATGGTCGAGGGAAAACCAAGCAAGTTAAGTTTGTGAATTAATTTGGAGTGGGGTATTTTATCAAATGCCTTGCTGAAGTCAAGGAAGATAATGTCACTTTGACCGGATTTATCTAGGACTGAGGAAAAGAATGTATACAGGAAACTAATTGGGTTGTAGTGGATAGACCTTTACGAAAACCGTGCTGGAATGGTGATAGTACGTTGCGCTCTCTAGAAAAGTAATCATATAGTTAGAAATTATGTGCTCTAGAAGTTTACAACAAGTGCTAGTTAGGGATATTGGTCTGTAGTTAGACAAAAAAGTGGTATTTCCTTTTTTAAGAACGGGAATTACTCGAGGAATGCGCCAGTCGGAGGAACAATGCCTTGGGATAACGATAAGCGAAGATACTCAAGGAAACGGGAAAGCGACTCGGCGTAACGACGTAAAAAGCATTTGGCAGGTTGTCCGGACCACAAGAAGATTTTGTTTTAAGGTTCAGAAGCATGGAAAAGACACCTTCAAATGTTATGAAGTCAGCATCAATTTCTGCAGAATTACTACCAATGGTACTATTAAACGAGCATGGATTGGAAAAAACAGAGTGAAAGTAATGGTTAAACTCTGTGGCCATTTGTTTCTCATCTTGAATATTTTGATCGCCAAGCACAATGCAATCTGCAGTTTTCTGTTGATTAACTTTATGTGGCGCCAAAACTTGGCTGGATCACTCTTAAGGAATTGGGGTAATTTAACAGAATAAAATACGTTTTTGCTAGACCGTATTTTTTCTGAAAGCGTTCTCTTTAATCGCTGAAATGGCAATCCTTTTGAGTTGCGCTTTCTCATACGCTTCATTTTCCGTGCAATTTGAATAATTTCTCTAGTTATCCATGGATTTTTGGAATGTTGCTTTTTAGTTTTGTTTGGAATAAAATTGTCGAGGCAATAGCCACAGAGTGACCGGAATATATTCCAAAGATAGTTTACATCATCACCAGAAAAGCGATCGAAGGCTACATCAAGGTAATCTAGAATTGTCTCGTCATGGGCTCTAAAAAAATTTTTAAACACTTTTTCTTTCCCGTGCATATTGTCAGATTGATTACCAAGACGGCATGTAAAGAGAACCAATTTGTGATCAGATAGGCCATCATCAACCGATACATGTATGTCAGAAAGGCATTTGCTATGAAACACGAGATCTAATATGGACGATGTGTGATCCTGCACTCTTGTCGGCACATTCACAGTTTGTTCAAGATCGCATGCCAGCATTAATCAAAAACAACCTGATCACTTGAGGAGGAAGAGCTTAGTTTGGACCAATGAATATTAGGGTAAATTAAAACATCCCTCTGTTAGTATTGGGCGCATTATCACAGAATATTCTAACACAGAAATCATAGATTTCGACAAAAAGATTGGTTCATCTGAAGTCGGAGAGCGGTAGGCCGCTTACATACAAAAATAATAGAATTCCAAACACGTTAGTAGTGTTCAAACATAAGCTTCATGGTCATGCTATTGGTTCAGTTTCAATGGCGGAACCATCATCATGAGTGCTCAAAGTAACGGCGACAACAAAAAAAAAAAAGTCCGCCACGGCGACGGTTCTGTGTCCCTTCGATACACTTTAAAGTTGCGAGGAACAATTTCAGCATCACTGACACCTTCGTGCAGCCAAGTTTCGGTCAAGACCGTGATGTGAGGAGAGTATGCTAACAATGTGCTCTCTAGTTCAACGACTTTGTTGATAATGCTTCGCGCGTTGATATTAAGAGACGCAAGGTTTGATTACGTGGAGGCGGGATTTGTCAGGCATTTTTTCCGGGGCTTAGGTGCCGGTGATGAACTTAGACGGTAATGGTTGGAACCTTTACGCGACAATTGGTGCTGTCATCCCACATGAACGTGTCGTCATCGATACGGAGCTTATCGTGCAAAAGATAGGGTTTCTTGCCGTTTGCCTTATCAATTTTAGCACTGTCCCACAGCAGTTTACGCCTGCGGAGCGTGCAGCGGGAGTAATCATTTTGAATAAAAACTTCGGTGCCTTGAGCTTCTTGGCGTTGGTTAGTATTTCTGTTTTTCGTTTTAATCCTGTAGGTACAGAATTATGGGACGATTGCCAGTTTTCTTTCCAAGTCTGTGTATTCGTCCAATCGACTTGCACTCTACGCCAAGCTTTTTGCAAATAGTTCTTTACGACGTCATTTTTAGATCATTTTTTAGATTATTTATCAAAAATGTTTATATATTCAAGAAACAAAAAAAAACATAACACTCGAACAATAAAAGCGTTGTTTCAAAGTGACCAAGCCATTACTACAGTGTAGTTTACTAACAACTCAAACGCACAACCGCCCGTTAACACGGTGAAAATTGTCATATTCACACAACATTCACACAAAAAACGCGAAGCCTATTTAAAAATACAGCAACTTGTTCAACGTTTACAAGCACTAGAATATATAAAACAAAATGTACAGAGAAGAGCGAGTTAGCATATTTACAACTCGGAGTTTTTCTTCCCACTATCCAGTACACTGTTTAAATCGACTTCCTTACACCAGTGAGACTTCGTCCTAAAGGTGCATGCGACAAAAATCTTTCGGAAGGTAACATGAGGGTTCTTCTGCTGCCATTATTTTGAAAAAAAACATTCGTGGTTAAATACTACGTTACAGGTTCGATTGCGTGTAGGCTATGGGCCAAATTTGGCGCAACCCCCGGAAGATGATTAGTGCGGTGACCGTTCTTACATAGAGCGGACTCGTATGGCCGCCACCTAACAAAGGTTAATAGAGCTGCCGACCCTCAGTACCACAAGTGTAGATCATCTGTACACGGCTGCAGAGTAGCCAGCGTTAAAGCAGACGCTGCTACGAATCACTGTGTACGAACGTTTCTCCGCGGAACTATTAACCTTACAACGTATAAGCATAGTCTCTTAATGCTTTTCTGGTCAAGAAACTGCAGCCGAAGGTTGATTTAGGGACAAAAGCTTCCGCTAGGGCAGCCACCATTAGCACAGATGACTACATCTTATTAGGACAGTCTTTCGTAGGGGAGAGGATTGTTGAACTATACGTTCTCTTGTGTGTGTCTACTTACCTTCATTCTTTTGCCAGCGTTCTATTGCCAAACGTTGCACGAGTGTTTCCTGAAGCCGTCATGTAGAAATGTGTCATCTTGTGCTCAACACAGAAAGCTAGGTGCGATTGAGCATGCTGACGTTATTTATTGTGCGCTTTACATGGAGTAGCGTTCAGATTAAAAAGCAAAATAAGTAGCTTGCGTTTGAATACGCAGTTGCGCTATCTCAATCCACCAAATACGTCTACAGCCCTAGTTGGTGCCGCTCAATTAGATATGCAACAAGATGAGGATTCAATTTGGTTTCTTCAGCGCTCACTCTGGCGTGTATTTTCAGCCCAACCAAAAATGTCTCCAAGCTTCTGGAAATATATAGCGTTTATAGTAGCAGTACCTAGAGAGTTTCATGAGAGTCGCAATCGAAGAACACCACTACTGCATTTATTACCAAATGATATTCACAATTATGGTTTGCAAACACTGCAGTACTGATTTTGCGAAACTGAGCGTTTTACTCTGCACTTGCGGCCAATTTTTTGGCAACGTGTATTGTAAATTTCCTCTTTTCTTATACCGCATCAATAGCAGCTCAACTTGGAAAGTAAATCTGTTGGCTACGAACTTCTCTGTGTTGCCAATAGAGAACAGTTAAACATCAACTCCCTTTTCTGGCGCGCTCATGCGGGAAAGTTGAATTTATCGCAGGATTTAAGACGATTCTGTAAACAGTTGTTTTTTTTTCGTGTACTTGTGACAATTATTATCATCTTCCTCAAGACCATCTCGACATCAACTGCCACTGCTGACGAAATAGGCATAGATCTCGCATCTACAGCGGGCTTCCAACATTTACAATAACAGTAACGCCTCGTTATAACGAAGTTATATACAGTAATCCATAATTAAAGCACTTTATTCGAAATATCGCTTTATTCTAAATTTCTTCTGGTCCAAACCCAAACGCATGCATTTTAGGCTGCATGACTCGAAGCCCACGAAGAACCTGAACCGCTTACAGCGAAGCGGTGAGCGGTGGCGGCGCCGAGCGGCGGCCTCCCAGCGGCGAGTCAGGCTGTGAACATGGCGGTCAACGCAAGCTGGTGTTTCCCTGGCGACCTTCTCGAGCGGGCCATGCTCGATTCACGCCGTCCGACTTTACACAAACGGCCCAAATGCGTGGTAGGGTCATTGAATTTTGTTCCTAGATATTGGTCCATGGCATGGACGCGGCCTAGCTCGAACACCGACCCTCGAACCGTAGAATTAGCATTGTCATCTACAACGTTGCGCCGGAAAACTCATGCTTCGCTATCTCACTGCTGCACACCTCGAGAAAGTATAGCCCAGTGATCTCGCAAAGTCGGCAGTGAAAAACGGGTCAGTTTTTATGATAGCTCTATGTACCCACAATGAGCGGTTAATCGCTTTTTTTTAGTTCAACAAACACAACTTCAGACTCGAGCCACGGCATTGGCGGCGCTTTCAGCGCGAAACTCTCGTAGCGTTTCGTGATGCTACGGGACGCTACGGAACAGCCTCATTCGATGCTTGGTTCAATTAGAGCAGGGGTTGCTCGGCCCCAGAAAGAACTTCAAACAGCCAAAGCTCTCTGCCTCTTAGCACATGACGTAAGTTTTCTTTCACTGAATACATTGTGTTTTGATTCTTCACAGTTGTGGCGGAAATTAGGCTCAACTGCTTTAGTTTTTCTCGAGTGGCCGCTTATATCAAAATGCCGCTTATAACGAAACTTTCCGCCGTGCAGCTGACATTGCTTTAACGAGGGATTACTGTAGACGAACCTCGCCAGTGCTACAATTATATGGCCCCGCTGCTGAAGTATCGACACAATTTTGTGTGCGCTGATCATCCTCGTACATTTTATTTAATGTCATTGAACGCATCGACGCCAACCGATAAAACAAGTCGGAACAGTATCCTGCATCGACTACAAATGAGAGTCTGAGAGTGGTTTACTTTGGAGCGCAAGCATGCTGTTTACTTGTGAGTACGGGTATGCGTTACAAACGCCAGCGCCATTGAAATGTCTCCACACCTAATGTTAACCCATTCTGCCATTCTCATGGCTTTGTTACCCGCGAATTTACGCGTCCGCAATGTAGTAGCTCGCACGTTTAGGATGACGATGCTTATTTTGCTCTATGCTTCCAAGTTTACCGATGGCAGCAGCTACTGTCAGACTGATTCAAAAACGTGTACATTTCCGCTTGGTCGAAGAACGAGAATGCTTATTTTATAGGTAAGCTTTGTGTTTTTGCTGGGCGGCAAATGAGACACGTGGCGTGAACATGAGACAACACAACTATACATAGCAAGGGCGGTCGCATTGATTTCTTTTCGGTTCGCCTTCTACGCGCTGCAACCCAAGTATAAGAGAAATAAACGGACAAGGAAGAAGCGTTATTCCGATCCTTTAAGTGCAATTCTCACTCAAATATGAATATTTAGTGGAGGCACGGTATTATGCGCCCCTTCGGTTCCGCAACTTGAAGAGTTCTGATGCGCAATTGGTGCGGTTACGCAGCCGAGCCCTTTCCCTTTCGCGCGCTTCAGTATTTATCATCATCATCATCACCAGCCTATCTACGCCCACTGCAGGGCAAAGGCCTCTCCCATCAATCTCCAATTACCTCGGTCCTGTGCTAACTGCGGCCAATTTATCCCCGCCAACGTCTTGATCTCACTTGCCCATCTAACTTTCTGCCGCACCCTGCAACGCTTGCCTTCTCCAGGGATCCACTCTGTTACCCTTAATGACCAACGGTTATCTTGCCTTCGCATTACATGCCCTGCCCACGTCCATTTCTTCTTAATTTTAACTAATACGTCCTTAAAACACGTTTGTTTCCTGACCCACTCCGCCCTCTTTTGTCCCTTAATGTTACACCTATCGTCTTCCGCTCCATTTCCCGCTGTGTCGTTCTCAATTTAAGTTGAACCCTCTTAGTGAGCCTCAAAGTTCCTGCCCCGTAGGTGAGTACCGGTAAGATGCAGGTGTCATAGCCTTTCTTCTTCAGGGAAAATATTAGGCCGCCATTCATTATCTGAGAATGTCTGCTGTATGCACTCCACCCCAGTCTTATCCTTCTAATTATCTCTACCTCATGGTAGCGATCAGGGGTGACACCTTGCGGGTTCAGTAGTTATAGGGCATTTCAAATGGAACTTTTATTGAGATGGGCGAGGGCACATGGCCGTAGTTTGGAGAAGGGGGACCGACGGAGGAAGTGGCGATCAGTCAGTCATGGTTAGGATTCGTTGGATATGATGCGCGATATCTAGGGGGGAGGAGCAAGAGTGTAGACCTCATGTCATACTAGCGTTGCCAGGCTACACTTTTATTGGAAAAGCAAGAGCGTGTAGGAAATTACGGTCTCCGTACCGGGAAACGTCAGGAGGAGAGTTAAGCACCAATTTCAAGAGTCTCCTTTTGTCTCGCAATGCACGCGGATACCCACCGGGGTGTACGTTTGCTAATGTTTACCGTTTAGAGTATTAATTATTACCTGCTGGTAACGCTCGAGCAAATATGAGCTACTACTAGCTAGTCCAAGCTCACATATACTCTTTGGAAGGGAAGTACAGCAGTGCAATCTGGGACCTATTGTATATTTCCAGAGCTATCGTTCACCTAACTTTGCCGCCTGCTGATATACCACATCAGTCCCCCTTTATTGAAGAGGACGGGGTGCTGAAGGTTTTACGCATTCAGTGAGTCTGAAATTTTCTATGGTAGAGATATACCTTTTAGTAAACAGATGTGCATTATGAATCAACGATTTCTATAAGGCGCATCTCACTTAGGTGAGAGTTGGACAACATGATTTATTAACAACAGTTTTTTTTAACAATGCGTGCAGTAGAGACCCTTATATACGACACATACAACACAAAGATGACTCGTTTCGCAAGTGGATAGTTTGTCCGGGATTTCGTCGAGTCTTACATTTTTATTTGCCCGACCGCTATCTTAGCAAGCTGCTTTTGAGACCGTTCGCGCCGATTCCGTGTACTCCGAAACTGCGCACTCAGTGCCTGCAGCTGGGAAAACGAACACACTGCCTTTTCAAGACTCTTAAGAAAAGCTTTCAAAAGAAAATCAAAAAACAAGCGCGCCTAAAGCAGGTAAAGGCTTCAGAAACGAATAGCGGGCGTATTGTACTATACCGAGGATATTGAGATAAGTCGAGCAATATTTAGACTCGTGATCCACAAAGGGATAAATGAGACTAAGCATAAAGTTTGAAGCCGAATCATTATAGACAGAATACTTGTGATCACTCTTAATCAGAGACGCCGCCTAAAGCCATCACAAAAGCTGAGCAGGAAGCATTATTAGGCTGGATGAGGAGGTTACTGTGAGAGTTTCTGCGTAGATGTTCAAGCTGCTATAGACCTATAAAGAAAAGTGCCTGAATGACCAACCGACCAACCGACCAATCAACCGACGACTGAGCATTCTTTCCTTGCCCATTCGATCTGGTGCGGCAAGATGCCAGTGACCACAGATGTCCAGTCCGCCCGACGGCGAGAACATACATCGCCTCATCCGCACGGTGCAGCCGATCGGTTAACAGGCACTGCCTTAACAGTAGCTGTTGGGAAGATGAAGTTACAGTTGATGCGCTGGCCCCGTCGAGTCCCTTTGCATAACGGGTATAAGCGTATTCGTCCCAAATGGTGACCATGCTCGAAGCAAGTGCGCCGGTTACTATGGTTACTACAAGGTTCACCCAGTGAACTATGCCAATGCAAATGATGTTAAGGATTTGCAAAATACGCTCTCATTGTAACCTTATGGAACGAATTAGTGGCCTCCACTGGTTGGAAGGAGAATTGTTTGTTCCGCAACGACTCACCCGATACGGGCGCCGTTGGGAAAATACTTGCGCTCGATACCATAGTTCCTGCACCCACACAGATTCTCACTTACTCATACACAATAATGAAAAAAAGTTGGCTCCAATTCAAGCTGTGAAGGTGGCTGGAAAGCAAAGCTTTAAATGACACCCACAACAATTACCGATGCAACGTCACTTGAATTCCCACACGTGGCTCTACAAAGAGTAAAACAGAGTTTCTGCCAGCCCTTACATAGAATTGGAGGCGGTGGCGTTCCGAACTCAGCAGCAGGGTCGACCGCTGCCGGACTGGAGCGTTGGATGCCGCCGCTGTAGCCCGTCCATGAGTTCGGGAGAAAGAAAACGGAGAGGAGGGTTTTTCCAAGGGTGAGCCCACACCAAGCACACCGGAACCTACCCGTCCTGATGTGCTAGCTAAAGGGTACACCCTCCCGCAATACAAGCGCAGACGCCGAAACAATTTGGAGTGTGAGCTTACTAATTTTCATCTATATCGATTTAAACTAGTTAGTTTAAAAGTAAGTTTGAGAATCGGGGACAAGCTGAGACCACATTTATAATCGCTATTTTTCAGAACCAGTTGTTTCTTTTGGCTTTTTGTAGTACCTCTTAAAACACAAAGGAATTGGTAATCACCAATTTAGAAAACGGAGTCTCATTCGTGCAAGCAGCCCAAAGGTAGCGTTTCTCTACTGGCCAGATGTCTGCATCCGGTGTGTACATTCTTTTTTCCCGCCCTGTAATCCAATCTTTAACGTATGCTCGCCCCACGACGACTTAAATCCGTCGGGTGCGGGTTACGCTGGAGGTGCTGTGTGCAAAGGCACCGCACATTGGACGCGAATCTGCACCAAAACAGGCCCACAACAGCCGTCTCTAAACCCGACGACAAAGCCGCACCGTTGCTGCGCCGCCGGGGAGCAGGCACTTATGCGCGGGGAACGCTGGGCAAATTAGCAGCGCCGTCGCTAGTGTGCTCCATGAGTTAAACCGTCTGCCCGCGCTCCCTCCCCACGCCGCCACGGCCTCCGACGTGTTGGGAGTTTGGTGTACCGCACGCCACGAAAAAATGGTTGGCTGGTAGAGCTAGAAAGCTTTGCTTTAAAACACTACGCCCGAGCATGTATTGTTATGCTTTTCTGCACTGCATACGGGCATTTTGAAATTGTATCTAGTTTATGGGCTGGTAAACAATCTACAGAAAGCTGCTGGGGACACGCAGGTAATTGGTTTCGCTTCCTACATGAACAGGAGGTGGACATGCGTACAGATGGGCCAGGCGGCGCGCCGGAGTGATACTTGTTGCGCCGCGCGCGGCGGCAAACCGCCCTAGAGCAGCGTACGCGTACCGGGCTGCCGTGAGGCCGGGGCTAGTTTTGCCCGCTCTTGTCGAGTGTCTTAGCGCTGAGAGGCTAAGTACAAAAAAATGGGGATACGAAATTGACGTTCCGCCTGCAGATCTGCGGTCATGCATGGTCCGTAGCCTCCGGGACGTGCTCTTGCAAGGCGGGAATTACCGGCCGCTCTAAGCATGCCGCGGCTGTACGCGCCTACGTGAATAAGGCAACTGACGATACCTGCACAAGCAGACCCCAGCACTGTGGAAAACCATCGAAAAAAAACCGAAGCGGGACGTGAACAAGAGCATGGCGGACCTGGTCCCAGCTATTTTGATTAGGAATGTATTCGCTCGACTCCCCTTTTCACCGTGGTTTCGTGATTGATTCATTATGATGGTTAACGCGACAACGCTACACAGACGACCAGGCGCGCCGTAGTGCAGGGTTCCCGATTAATTTTGACCACCTGAGGGTCTTTAACGTGCGCCGAAATCTCGAACACACGGGCAATTTTGCTTTTCGCGTGTATCAGAATAGCTGCCGCCGCGGCCGCGACGAGCGCGGCCGTCGACGCACGACAATCCGGAAGTCGACGCTCGCGGTCGTGAGCATCGACTTTCTTTTTAGTAAAGAGCAGCAGGCCCTGCTCCAAAGGCTTTTAGTGTAGCAGTCGTGTCTGGCGAGCCGTTGTTCTCCCAAATGTTCGACAGCACGTCCACGGGTGAAGATTTCTAGGGCGGATGTGGCTGTGTCAAATTTAGAGCAGCTAATCGACTCCGCTTCGCCCACCTGCTTTAAAAGGAGGGCGCGTGTAATTCAGCGCGAAATGTGGTTGATTCTTTGCTCCATGTTACCCCTCGTGTATCTCACCTTTTACCCGCCGCATTTTGTAAACATAGGGAAAAAGATTCGGCAGGTAGGCTGGGTTAGCCTGGCTCTCGCTCTTCGTGTTGTTTACGAAGTGTGTGCTGCGTATTCGTGTGTGTTTTTTGGCAGCCACGGGGAGACATCAGAGCTATTAGAAAACAAGAGTATTTAGCGCAGTGGAGCCACTGAATCATAAGGGAAAGGCCGAGAAACCGTAACTCACTTCGCCCGCCGCACAGCCCAAACCCTGGCTTCTTGGCCATCTGTCTCTAACCACTTGCCGGGACACATATAAAACTTAACGAGGGGCTTCTTTCCCTTCGTGTTTAAGACGCTGTTGTGGCACCCAAATACACAATATTATATAGTGCACTGTCTTTTTTTTCAGGAGCGTTAGTTTCCGTCACGGCAGAGCAGCAAGATGCGCACGTCCCTATTACTGAATCTTTAAGACTGTGTCGCATCTCGCCCCTTTCTGTCACTAACCTAAGGTTCGACCGAACGAGCACGTTTTGTTCCTTCTTCAGAAGCCCACTGTGGCGTTTGCCTCACGTCGCTTGTGCACCACGGCAACTGTGCTGAGCGCTGGAACATTCGCAGTCATCTCGTTTTCCCGCTTGTTGGATGCGCTCTTTTTTGCCCAACAAACTCTGCAAATTGGGCCAATTATTCACATGTTGTATTCTGTTGCCGCCCGCACTGGCTGCAGACTTGATTTTGGAACTCGTACACTGGGCCCCGGCAGTCAACACACTGGTCGAGGAAGAGGCAGCTGCGTGCCGCACTTCTTACTTGCCATATTCATGCCAACGTGTCGAGGGTTGCTAAAGAAGCCCCTTCCATGGCCTATCTCTACACTGCCGTGTTTTGCTTTCGGTCACTCCCTTCCTAGACGGGATGACGCAAAAAAGCCCAGAGTGCCTCAGGAATTTTGCCGACGCGCCACATCTACTGCTCACACAATAAACGACCACGAGAGCAAATCACAAGACGTGAACCGCCACGGAACGCTTTCCGCCCTGTAGACAGGAAGAAAAAGATAAACAGCCAAGCCTGGTTTTCTTGGCACGTCTTCGCTCCTTGGGTAGCAATTTTGTCTTAGTGTGGTTTCTCGCTAATAACTTTCCGGAGTCAGGCCCCGGTTCTTTACAATTGTGCGTGTTTTTAATTTAGCGTAATATTTTGAAGAAAACCTCTACTGGCTGCGAACCGTTACAAGTATATTTACTTTCGGCTAGGACAGCATAAAGTTTACACTTCAACGCGAGTCACAGAATATTATTTCGCAATCCTTCATCAATCTCAGCTTCAATATATATCTACTGGAATGAATGATCTGAAGGTATCCTCTGCCGTCGCGTTTCATGGAGTTATGTTTGGCAACCCTTCATCAATCTCACCATAAAAGTTAATCTACTAAAATTAAAAAATTTCATCCTAAAACCATCCTCTACACGTTATTTCAAGTACTATTCACCCTGGAGTGGCAAACTAGTCATTTATAAACGTATATTTTTTTTCTTATAGCGCCAAAGTTCTCAGAAAACAAGAACTCAATTTACATTCGCCAAAGCTGACAAAAACAGAGAATAGGCTCAACCCACGGGGCAGCGGGAGCTCCAAACATAACAGGATATTCTGCAATGGCGTAGGCGCTCGGATTCGCCGTGTGCGCATGAAACCACAGCTGTTAGCTATACCGCTATGTTTACGCCCGGCGTACGCCCACACAGGCTGCAGGCGCGAAATGATTCATTTGTAACAAGGCAGGTTTACGGCGTCGTCCGCATGGGCCACCATTTTTCTCATGAAAGCGTGGCTGTACAGTGCTTTTCTGATGTCAAATGGCTGCGGTAATTTCGTTCCTCCGGACACTCTTAGCTACAAACAAAGAATAAACGGTGGGGTTAAAGTATACTACAAGCACTCATCTAATAAATCCTCGGGCGAGATTTCTTGTAAGGTATCTAATGTGTGTTGGTAAGTGGAAATGGATGATGGTTGCCTGCAAAATATAAGGTGCCATCATCTCACCTAGCAGTTATTTTTTGGTTTTGTAAAACTATGGCGTGCATTATCCATGAAGAGTGAGCATAGAACCGCGTGAACTTTAAATCGACCACCAGATTTACTACCCACGTAAAGACGAACACACTGACAGCCTTGTCTACAAGCATCTGCGTGATATGTGCGTACAAAGAACGGGAAAGTCTGCATACATTCTTATACAACTCAGCCACAAACGTTGGACCCTTCTGACAAAGTTTTCTATGTTAACGTATAATATAATCCTCTTTCGGGCGGGGCCGACACGTATAAACTGTTAAGAAAAATACTGTCCACCTTACTCAGCTTTTATATTAGGAACTCGCCGCTACTGGCAAACTAAGAATATATTGTACATGCCCTTAATCACGTGGCAACAGTTCGGATCCGTCTACATTCGGCTGAACATGCGCTGATCAGGAAGGTCAGTTAGCAGTTTGACTTATGCAGTGACTGTGGCTTTCACACAGCGGTGCTTCTTTAATTTGGCAGAAATTGCACCCGCAGAAATTCCGCAGCACGACAGTCCCTTAATTTTTTTTACGGTTATCGCTTATGTGACGGTTTTCACTCTCCCACCCATTAGTTGATTCTACTGCAATTATTACTGAAACTTTTTATATTTATTTCTTTTGAGAACCTGCCTCACCGCGCGTGCCAAATGCACGTTAAGCAGGTCCGAGTGGTTGGGGGTGTAACCGCTCTATAAAGAAAGCTGGGTTCTTCTTTGATAACTTTGGCCTGTAGCAAGGCATAGTGAGTGTCGGTGCCTCAGATGGTTAAAAACAGTATATGCATATCTCGCCTAGGCAAAATAATAGCAGAATACATCAATAAATTCAAGGCAGTGCGCGAAAAACTGTAACTTGCAGGTACAATATGTTACAAACTATGCACAGCTGCGAGATAACACAGAAATGCTCAATGATACCCCTGCAAGCTTTGTGACGGCTCGTATTCAGAGACAAAACTCCGGCAGCTGGTTGACCTCAAGAAATTGAGCATGGCGCCATACTAGTATGCCGTCATCCGGCAGCACCACCAATCTTGGGAACCGGCACTGAAACAGTCTAGCGCTGTCTCTAACCTTGTGCCGGGCTTGTTAGCCCTGTGTATGTGTGTGCGGGTGTGTGCATTGAACCTCTAAGGATCAGCGACGAGACACCGGCGTGTGACCTTTCCCAAAAACAGTCCAGCGCGCCACTCGCATGACGTCACTGGGCGACCTATGTAAATTCCGGGAGCCTGCGCGAAGAGGCGAGTATGTTGGAAAGTTCCAATGACTCACCTTGTATAAGGCATGTTGGTATAGTCTTGGAGACGCCACTCGAACTCCCCAATAAGAACACCTTTTCTGACAACCCAAGTGGCTCATTGTGTTCCCGCCAGACACGAGGAGACAGTGGTCACTGAAGGCGGGGAAGGAGAAGTGGAAGAATGCTACGAGTTTTATTAGAAAAAGGAGCCTGGCCAGACGAGAGGGGCAGTCAAATCAAGGGACAGCGATCCGGGGAGCGGACAAGGCGAGTCGCGAGATGAGTTAGGCCGAAGCTGGGCTTTGGGCCCCAGAGTCTAGACATCGCTCGGGTGCGACGTCTGACGCGAGAGCGAGCTGGGGAGCGGACAAGACGAGTCGCAAGAAGCGGTAGGCACAATACAATGGAGCTTCTTCGTTCCGCAGTCTATAGCAATGGCTCGAGAGCGACGTCCTGACCACCCGCCTCCACACATAGGCAACCGACGTCCAGCCATCGTTCGAGACCGTGTAGCAGCAGCCTCATCGCGGCGGGCCCTTCGTTCGTTCAAGCCCGAGCCGGAGAAGCCCCATCGCTGCGTACGCCACTTCTTCGTACAAGCCGGCGCAGACGCAGCCTCATCGCGGCGGACCCTTCGTTGGAGCCCGAGCCACCGCTGCATGACCGCCGCAAAAGTCAGGCCCTTTCTTACAAAGCCCGTGCCGCATCACGACGAAGCAGCCCAACAACGCTGAGCCATAAGTGAGATCGAGCAGTTGATCCTAATAAATACTATGTAACACTTCCATACGTCTCCGCCTCCATGTGCTCACGCCCACTGTGTACCCAGGGTCACGTTGAGAATAACGACCATCACACCTTGTTATTTGAATTCCATTGCTTATGTAAAGCATTCGGGCTTGTAATACTGTACAATAAAGTAACAAGAAATAACAGAAGTACTTCGTGTACGACTGTGTATTTTAAACAGAAAAAAGACGCTAGACTCTGTAAAACTAACAAAAAACCAAGATCCTTGCTATAGTCTGAGCAACTGTCTTGACAAACATCCGAAATACGGCCAGCTGGTTGATAGTGAAGTGCTGCAAAACTACAAAAAAACTAGCCGTAACAGTTAAGAGCAGACAGCGCGATTGCTAAAAAAACTGAAAGCACTCAATAGGATATACAAAAATGCGCTTTTTTAATACCCAAGTGTGCGCAGCATGCCCGTAGGGAGCATTTACACGTACCAGATAATGTCGGATGATGTAAACTGCGCCCTCCTGCACCCCTCCAAGGACATTTTCTCTGTCTTTTATCAGGCCCCTCTGGGCATGCTGACACACTAATCTTCCATCGTGTAACTGGACGCATTTACATTATTTCTGTCATGCTGGGGTCATCTGCACGACTCGCAATGAACCTCAACGTTACTTTAGATCGTGTCTTGAATGTGCTTGCTTCTCGTAACTGGTCATAAGTAGCACAGAAATGATTGCCGCATTGACTAAACCTTTGCCACTACGGGACACGATCACTAACACAAAGTATCTGGGCAAGTTCGTTATAATTCCGTCGTTTCAAATTGCATGTCACGAAGTAGTGACAACAAAATCAGCGTTCACATTTATTTCTGCAAAACGCAGAGCGCTCGAATGAACCTTCTAAGCAGGTACCCCGAAAATATAGTCCCTAAAATCACACCTTTTTCGCATAGAGTACATGTAGAGTGCATGCATTAGGTATTAGTGAATCGGAAAAATTCGGCGGGCACTTAATTCTTCTCACATGGTTTGAGGGCGATAGTGTGGCGACATTTACAAACTACTTGTTTACTGGTACATTGTATTTGCGTCGCTTTCTTTGCTTTCATTTTTTTTGCCTTTTGGAGCGAATTTCTTCGACCGTCTTCCTTTCCGCTACCCAATGTTAGCGGCTCTTAGAATTTGTTTCTTCCTCTTACTCCGCAAATTACGTAAGAAAGGAGACTGACACATGCCACAGCTTCACCCGAATTGAGATTGTGTGCGGCTGTGGCACCTCTTGTACACAGTGCATACGGGTCACAACATTCAGGTGTTACGCGGCATTATTCTGCAACTCCTACATTTAGAATTCACAGCTTTGTGAATTCAGTTAAGAGGGCACATTAGCACCTCAAAGCTCCCCATTGCGGGAAATCCTCCAGTAGGCGTGCCCTAGAAAGAAAACAACCACATCCACTTAACTTCTTCCCCTCGCAACGCGCTCCTATCGCTGCTTGTCCATCCTAACTTTTAATTTGTTTTACTTTGGTCTTATGGCCTTCGTTGTAGCTTCAGTTCTCGTGTTATGTGGTTTCTTTGTTGCTTCTCGCGTTTTTTGTGTTAGGACAGTTCACCTTTTTTGCTTGGGTCATTACAATGGCATTTGCTTTCATGTAATAATTTAAGAAAATGCTGGGGTATCACATTCGTTAAAGGATGGGGCTGGTGCTGCGAAAACGCGGGTTGAAATTTCACCGGATGCCTCAAGTGGTTCTCTTTTTTTAAACAGGTTGTACTGTTTCAACCACATTTTTAACAGCGAAGCTGTTTACCAAATCGTAATTTCTCGTGTCCGCAGTTAAAACACCGAGAAATTGCCCAGCTTGCGCACGCAGGCGTGGGCCTCGCAGCACCGGCCAGCAGTTAAGAAACCAAGAAAATGCCTCGCGCTCGTGTTTCCGTGCGTCCCGACGACCGCTCGGCGTCCCCTGCGCTGGTTTATCAAGCCAAGCATACTACCTCAGGGGGATTGGCCAATTTTGCGGCGACCACCAGCCACCTCGAAGTGTGGTTGATCTCTCTTTTATTGAAATCGGAACACGAAATCAAAATGCGCCTTGACAGGAGCAGTTCAATGTTTATTGTGCATCGATGTGAACGTGCACATCGCCTTTCTATTTCATCAGTATGGCACCGTTAGACGCATCAACATTAGACACTGGATTACACGTGCCTGAGCAATGCGTAAATCTGACTGAAACCATCGGTGCTCACAAACCGTGCGAAAAGAAACCGAACTGGTTATCAGCGAATCGTTTGGTGAAGTCATGGTCCGCTGCAGCGAAAGGGGCATGATTTTCTTGTGAGCAGCTTTCTTGTGATGTGCTTTGGAGACCCAAGTCCTCCTGGCAGGAAGCTTCGGCAAAGGTGCGACCACTTCGGTCGTGTTCCGTGGCGTGTACGGCAGATGGTTGAGTTGCGACGAGCTCAGCTTGTGGAACGCGAGAGGGAGAGTTCGCATCTCCTACCGTGAATGCGTGAACGTGTAGCCCTTCCCGCTGGTGTGTTTCTCGTTGCACCAAAGCAGTCATGAGCGCTACATTCGCCAGTCGGGTCCTTACCTTTCTGCCTAATGCAAGCTTCTTACGAGTGGCCATCACACCCTCAGCAGTACGCCAACTTTCGGCGCACGTTAGCGTCCCAACGCATAACTTCACCTCACCCCTCCTAGACGACAGCACCTTCTGAATAGAAATTCTGATAGGGAAGGATATAAGGCGCGTTCGTTGAGCTAAACAGGCGTGAGTCAGTGCCAAGTTGGCAGAGCGTATCACATCTCCCGTTGCGGCGAGAGTGATCAAGGACTCGAGACCTAGCGACGCCGTGTGAGTGGAACTTATTCTGGCGATGTCATTTCTGTGACGGATATGACATCGGTAATGTCAAACTGTACCCCGGCATAGCACTTTTTTGTGTTAAAAATCAAGAAATACCGTAGCGCTCTAGTGTGCGTGTATTGTGGTGAATGCCCAATGTCCTCGGAGCACATACGTCAAGCCAAGCAAGCTTCGGCAGGCTTCGGCACTGAGTGAGATTCGACAAGACTGGCCTAAAAACAGGTGTAGCGTTCGCCGTAATCGTGGCACCACCTGGTCGGAACGAGAAAAACAGTTAGATTGATAACAGCGCTGGTACAGGACACATAGAGGCGACAAGATTCAAGAAGGTTTAAATCCGGTTCCACACAAGATAGGGCGCCACCCCCTCAGCAAGCATAGGATTGCTGCTCCTACCAGCCCTTCTGCGGCACCCAATCACCGCGAGCCATGTGGCAAGACACATGAACAATTTTTATTACGCTTGCACACTGCATGCCTCATCCCTCCCGAGGTTTCATATTAGTGGAGATGGCCCGGGATTCTTTGGCATTCGACGCTTCGGCCATTCGCTTCGGCAATTTTTTGGGGGTACGGTCAACAATGAAGTCTTGACAGTTTTTCGCGAGCATCACCGCTCCCCAAGAAGCTGCAGGCGTTATGCTGTCAGAAGTGGGACAAACCTTCCCCTTCCCAGTTGGCATTGCGACGCCCTGCCCACCGCCTGCACCAGTTCAACATTAGATCCATACATTCTTCAATCATCCATCCTTAGTTCAATCCATCCTTGTGGCCAGAATGGGTTACGTCTTCCGATGACTACGGGAAGGCATCGAGGCACAACGACTGGACGTATGAAGCACAGCGTACGACGCTTTTGTACACAATGTTCAGACAGGCCAGGAAATTTTTAAAGATGTATTTCCTTACCGTGAAAAGGACAAGAAGCTACGCGGTAGTGAAGAAAACTTTTGGCGCCAATTTCGTGGCCGCTAATTTCCACCACCGTAACGAAGAATCCCGTGAAATCATGGACACGTTTGTGACAGCCCTGCACGAATTAGCCGATCACTGAGAAGCGAAGTTGCAAAATTCCAAGGGCGAATGATCCGGGACATCTCCGTCGTAGGCCTCCGAGACGCACAACTATCGGACGCCCTCCAGATGAATGCCAGTCTTACGCTGGCAACCGCCCAAGCGAGGGCCACGCTCGAAGAAATCGTTCGTCGACAGCAATTCCAATTCCGGGCCGGTAGCAACGAGAGAAAAGACTGGGCTTCGTCAAAGCACCTCCGTCTAAAAGCCCGCAACCAAAGCAATTCCGCTAGTGATATCCGCAAGAGCCAGCGGCAGAGCAGATGCATCAGCCACAGTTAATGGTCTATCAGAAATATCCGTCCAATTAGATAGTCTATCTGATGTGCGTATCAGTAGAACCCTGCCGTCTCCATGCGTACGAGTGTACGCCTCTGTATGTAGCTCTTCTGCCACCATGCCATGCTTAGGAATTCAAGATCTCGCGCACTGCACGCGATTTCATCTTCGTGGCTGACTGCTTAAAATTTTAATGCGCAGCATTCCTCGCCGAGACCCCGATAGCCACGACCGTCTAACGCCAAGAACTTGCATAAAAATATAAATTTGCCCGAAGTAACACCTATTATTGTTATTATATTGTAAAAAAGATAATTGGCCGTACAGAATTTAAAAAGAAAATCTTAGATACATTAAAAATGGCATTGTTGCAAACATAATCTCACAAAATCAGAAATATAACGCTCTTACACATTTTCCCCCAAAACTGAGGAATGAAACAAAAACGTTCGCAAAAAAAGTTTAGCATATGAATAAAAAATGCCCCAAACTGACCAAGTCTGTAGTATCTTTGAAAAAAAAAAACATATTACGTGAAATAAAGGCATTTCATTGTTATAATGAAATATATTTAAATAATTCAGGGAAATACACAAAAGGAAACTTCAAAAGAATTGCAGAAGTCAACGTCGTTCGCTACGCATAGCCATATTTGGCTATACGGAACACATACTCTATTCAAGGGGCATGCGAATGCTACGCAGTAGTAGACAGTTCTCTGAATATCTGCAGAAGCGAGAACGCCCGTCTGTCCGAGATTGCGGCGCAGGTTGAAAAACATCAGGTGGTCAAAATAAATGCAGAGCCCTCCTCTACAGCATGCCTCATCGCCTGTGCAGCGTCGGTGCGTTTAACCCCACTATCAAACAATCAATTAGACAAGCAAGCATGCAAGCAATCGATCAATGGAAATCTGCCGATTTATCTTCTTTCAGTTCTGTTTTGAACACGGCCTCATCTCTGACTGCGACCAACGTGCTTCCTGTGGCACGTGCCTAGAGTTCACTGCTCTGTGATTTGCAACTTTTTTCCTCGAGGCAACATTCTATTAGGGCAAACTCCAGTGGCGGAATAATGAGCTGTCTATTTTGAAAACGCCCGTTTCGCGTCCGTTTAATTGCGACGTACTTGCAGCTGCAGGCGGGATTTGGGTTTACTTTTGCGCGACTGTTTTTGCCAACACACTCCAAAACATAAGCCTATACTGGGCTATCTTTTGTAAGTTTATTTCAATGTATTTTAAAATGCAAACACGATAAGATCTTTCAATGACGAAGTTGACAGTCGTCACTGCAAGGGAACAAATGTCGAAAGATTGAAGCTGCAGCCATGTGCTTCCTGTGGTAAAGGAGAAAAGAAACATTTCAGGCGGGGCATGATGTCAAGCAGCCAGCTTTTGCAAGCCAACCTCCTCCGGCACACTGCGATGTGGAAGCTCGCACACCCACCCTTGGCTCGTGCAGGGATTTAATTGTTCCATCAGGCTACCGTTGGAGGTGGATCGGCCTATCCGAATGCGCCGTACGATATTTTTCGGTAACATTCTGCTCATTGGGTCCTGGAAGTATTGCAGTGCCTGCGGTAGTAAACAGTAAAGAGTAAACAGCGCTACGGCTGCTCAGTTTTCTCACGCTTGGACCACGTTTTTTTATGCCGGTGGCAAAAAGCATGTATCAAGATGGGCGCCCTCTAATACCTATTTCCCTATCGATGCACTTGCGACATGTTACCGCGAGCTTTTCCAGAACACCTAACAATTTGTTACAGTGCTGCATTTCTTGGGTATCCCCGAGAGAGAAAAATCAGTGATTGTTTTGGATTTCTGTTTCTTAGCTACGTGGGGTACTTCGCTTCAAGTCTTTTTTTTTTTTGGTCATCTGCTCGACACCTATTATGGACGTGGATGATCGCCTAATTTCGCTGCATGATGGTGATGGCGTAGATACATCGGCTCACTTAGGGCTGCGACAGGAAGATAGTTTCTTCGCTAATAACCACTGACTGAAAGCTAGCGGTAGGTAGGAAACAAGGGGCGAATGTCACTCCGTTGTTGGCAGTGAGCACGCGCTGCTAACGGCAATGTTAGTCTCGATGCTGGTCGCACACCCACGGCACAGTCCTTTTCGAACTGCGGTATGCTCTGCAGGAATGTTTAACGGGTCAGCATTGCGCTTTGCCCTCCTGTGAATCACGTGATGACCGGTACATTCTAATGAGAACTGCCTAGGTTGTTTGCTCCAAATCGTCTTATTGACAAGCTGCGGTTCCACGCAGTAGCTCCGCCACCATCGCATGACGTCACATCAGGTTGTTTGCTTCAGCCAGTCCGGACTCGCTCAAGACGGACAATTTCAAACGGACACGAAATGGTCTAAACTTGAGAATACCACCACAAATTTAAGTCTGCAGCTGCTAGTTTCGATTGTTTTGTGCGAGTTGTGACTGGCGTTCTAGAATGCCACGTTCGATTTGAAGCTTGCGTATCTCAACCTCCCTCGCAAGTTCTCTAAATTGTGTGGCGGCATTTGCCTCAGTTCAAACCATTGCTTAAGCTCCGCGCCGGCCAGGCCTCGCTCTTTTCCAACTGCGAACAATTTCTCTAAGTGGATCGCCGGAGTCAACACTCTCCGTTTTGCTCCGCCAAACCTTGCCTCCTCAATTGTCTTGGAATTGATCAGGGACCTGTCGCGGTCGCCGTTGTTGTGAGGCGGGTTCTTTTGATGTAGGAGGTTAAGGAGGAACAGGCGAAGAGAAATGGAATAAACGAAATTGCAGGGACTAAATGCAGGCACGACGTGAGACTAATGCAATTATACAATACCAATAAGAATATTACAATTGGCGAGACAAATACAATTAACCAGCGTTTGATTCCCAACGCCGGCGCCCGCTTTTCTGGTGGAGGGAAAAGCGAAAACCCCAGTCTGCTCTGGATTTCGCACACGTTGAAGATCCCCAGGCGGTGAAAATATTTCGGAGCCCTCCATTACAGCGCGCCTCATCATTTGGTGAGCATCGCCAAGTTGAACCTCATAATCATTGGTGCATTGGTACAAAACAGAAAACAAACCTATGAACTAATTTAATCAGGCCGGGTCTATAATAGGAGTTTAACTCAGTTCGCGTTCACATTCACGTGCGGGGTCGATGTCGGTGAGCTGGCTCGGCGTGATGGCCGCTGACGCTGTCATGGTCGAGAGATGACAGGCTGCGGTTCCATGTGCGCACGCGCTACTGGTGATAGCGAGTATGCAAAACGAGCTTCCGCTTGTTCTATCCAGGGGGCTTGTCGAGGTGAAAGGTGCCGCTGTGAAGTTGCGATAGAAGGCAACATCAGGTTAACAGAATGTCGGACTGGGCAGTCGACGTCGCATTTGTTGAAAGCATAGCTGTATTTTCCATTACGGTGATATGTTATCTTTAATTTTTATCCCTAATTGCGCTCAGAATTGCATAAGCTTCCTGAAATACGCACTGTACCCCCCTCCCTCTCGCACCCCCTCGGATGTACCTGTTTTTTTTTTGTTTTACCTGCCCCGATAGCGCCCCTCAGCACTTCCACGACCCCATCCAATGAAGATCTCTTAAACACATTTTTACAAAAAGGCTTGATATAGAAGTTTTCACGGCGACTGAATGCAAACTCTTCATGCATTTTATCGTACAAATTTATTTACCATAAACAGATGTATCTTTCGCCACGGAAGAAAAAGCACCATTTAAGTAAACATAAAACGAACATTGCCGTCTTTCTGTAGGAGTCACCGCAGCGCACTTTAAACCTACACTGCCGTTGGGAATCACGACAAAAACGTGTAGATAGACGTTTTGGGTAATATATATTGCACAAACATTGTTATCACAACTGAGAAACACCGATGGCACACATTTAAATTTTAGAACGCAAACAGCTAGACATCTGCTCAGGACAAATGTTCATCCCGTATATTTTTATGCATGACCACCTTACCTCGGCGTATCATGCGCTCGTTGCAGGGGTTATAACGTGCACGCCAACCCAGCTGCTGCTATAGTGATATTCCTACAGCTGGCAGCCGTGCCACAACAGCAGGACGCACTGAACTGCCACTCCCGTAGGTAGTTCAGAAGCATTTCTGGACGAGACCCAGCACTGGCAATCAAGTGCAACTTCGCAAACAATTATCCTTGCGCATCAGCACCGTAACAGAAGCATATAGGTATGTATTGATCCATGTTTATTACTTGGCGGAGAACGCCATGACCGGTTTCGTAAAAAAGATCTCCTCACGGAGCCGTCGCCCGCAGAACCCAGAACGTCGAGACATAGACAAAAAAAATAACGACTCGGGAGGGAGTGAGGGGATAGGACAGAAGTGTATTAAATTTGCTAGGGGGTGTTAGAAATAATTTCAATAGAGCAGGGAAGTGGCTTGTTGATAACCGACACCTTGATACAAGAAAATCATAACCGTATTCAATTGGCGACGTTCCCGTCACCCGCAAGTGGATTCTTGGGTTTGTGGCACAAAACGCCGCCGTTGTATTAATCAGTACCGACTACAGGGATCAGAAATAAAATGTTGTGGTTTAACGCCATCGGCTATGGAACTACACAACCATAAACCTACACTCAAATAGTCCAGACGGGAATATTCATGTGGTCGAGCAGCAAATTCTATTGCTGCGCATTTCAGGAGATATGATCTATCATTTCAGAAGATATGATCAGGAGATATGTCTATTCTATCTGGAGATAAACTTACTTTCAGTTTGTGCTGATGAGTACCTTTCTTAGTTAAGCTCTTTCATCCCATACGCAGACGTTGACAAGAACAACGTACAGAATGTGCTTGTAAGCAACTCCAAGGTATTATGTGTGGCACACCATCTATTTCACACTAAACAGGGCGTCTCATACCGAGAAAGGCACTACCGGGACGTGCACTTGAGAGGGTGCGGCTGCTCCACTACAATAGAAGCCAATCTGTGGCAGCTTCCGAAGAAGGCCCACAAGGACAACAAATGAAAATGATAAACATGGCGGCTTATAGCGCTCAAGTACTGCAATGAGGACGGCGTCTATCTTCTAAACTCATTCCGTAGCTGTTTGCGAGCAGTAGTTGCA
Source organism: Haemaphysalis longicornis (assembly GCA_013339765.2). Lineage (NCBI taxonomy): Eukaryota > Metazoa > Arthropoda > Arachnida > Ixodida > Ixodidae > Haemaphysalis > Haemaphysalis longicornis. The sequence goes on along the minus strand of CM023451.1, from coordinate 47,454,352 downwards.
GGAAACTTCTGAAACAAACGTTCCTCTGCAATGCGGGTGACGCTATTGAATAGTGTTACGGAAAAATACACCATCGCTTACAACGAATTCCTCACAAAAGATACACGCAAAAACTTTGTTTCACACGCAGTCGAGTCTACACGAGATTCGCTCGGGCACCATGATAAATCAGCAACGACTAAGTACAGCTACCCTAGAAAACATTACGAAGAAAACTTATAACTTTTTAAAAATATGGAGGCGAAAGCCTTTTCGGAGCTTCTGTTGATCCACTGTTGGACTTTATGTTGAACTTTGTTGCTGGATCTGTCACCCGTTGACTAGCGTCCTCTCAGAAACTCGCTCCGCTCTTTGGCGCCATCGCCAGCTGACTTCTCTTTCAACCTTGGGTTCTTTGACATCCGTAAGCGCTTCGCGTTGCACGTCCACAGCGGGCTGGCCTTTTTTGGCTCTGTTGTCCCCCTCTTCGGAGCACGCCCTGATTTTCTGTGGGAATCTGTACTCCTCAGAAAGATGCTCAGTACCTAAGTCCCTGGAACATAGACAGCTAGGACTTTCCGGTACTAACGGTTGCCAAACACGCAAGTACGCATTCCGACCAGAAGCAGGCAGGAAGAACGGTTACCTTGTTGCCTTTTGAACGCTTAGCTGGTTAAGCTCATGGTCCATCCGTTCTTGGCACCCCTCAAAAACCGGCGGAGCAAAGTGGAGGAGAAGAAACTTCTAGGCCAAGAAACGTCAGAGAAAGTAGCGCGGAGGTAAGGAGCCTAGGAGCGAATGTTGGGAGTGCGCGCGCTATGCAGAAACGCTTCACGTGTTCGGAATATGACCTAGGTCCCTCACGTTATGAAACCGGCGTCTGTTCCACTGCGATATAATCGCATTCGGGGAACACAGCATTTCCTTTGGAATTGTACCGCGGCCGTTGCCTTTGGACTTTGGCTGAGTTGAAGTGAACTTCGCTTCTCACTTTGGCAGTATGATTTTGGGATTTACGAGTGTTGTTCTGGATTTTATTTAACTCGGTTCGCTTTGAGAAAGCTTCGCTTGTTACTCATCTTTCTTTTACAAAAAAGGCGGAGCTAAGAAAACCCAACTTAAAGCAAGTGAAGATCACCTGCTACGCTGTTCTCTCATTCTTCGAATCTGTATTGTGAATGTGGCCCAATTTTTTCTTTGTGTACGTGTTTTAACTTGGCGGCAGAACAAGTTAAGTTGGTGAGCAATCTTTGCTGTACCAGTCAACTGAAATATTAAAAAAATTGGGAGAAAAATTAAACTTCGACGCCAGTGAACGTACGTTTAAAACATGTCAAAGAAGTGTTACTTTAGCAAAACGCTTGCATACTGTTATAGAATTAAAGGTTTGAAATAGATGTCGACATGTTCCCCTAAAGTTAGTACTAAAAACAATTACAAACAAAAATACATTCATACGTAATTGTGACATAGCAGTGTAACTGATGAAACTTCATGCGTACGAATTTTTGCGTTTATGTGTACACTGTGATCCTTCTGTGAATTTTAGACCTATGCTTTGTATAATACATAGGAAATGTAGTAATGACTTTGCTTCGTGTTATTTCCCTGTTATGATTGTGCTTTTATTCTTAAATTTGTGAACAGACGTGTTATTATGAACGCTGTAAATCGGGTGGCTGAGGCCCCTGTCAGGCCACGTCCGCCTTTAATCTCAGCCTCCCCTTGGTTTTCCCAAGAAATAAAAATCAAATACTAAAATACTAAGTTTCGTAATTTGAAATAAACCTCGGTTATTTTGCTGCCTCTTTTTGCAACTAGCTTGCTTTCCTTGTTTTTTGTTAGGCATCTTTATCACCATTTTCTCTTCGGATAGATATAAGCTGGTGGTATGCCCGTGCACACTACTAGAACATATAATGTTTCAAGTAGCGTAATTTTATTAAATTTAAAGCCTCTTGTTTCTACTCATACGAGACAATTGACCGTCATTATTGTCAGGGCCCAACGAATAGCGCTGAAAGTCGCGTGACCACGGAGGCGAAACCTGCGCAATGAAGGACCATAGTTGTGCTCTTTCGCGTTGCTCATCTGTCAAATAGGCAGGTTGCTGCTTGGCGCGCAGGTGTCTGTATGTCATAGTAAAGCGCGAGTGCCCAACGCGGAAAGGCGGCAAACGTACGTACGGTGAATGTGTTAAAAAGACCGCCCAATAAGAGGGCCGATCATCGTTCACTAGTATCTCCAACTGATGTCTTTTGAGTGTTGTTGGGTTTCTCTTTAAAGGGGCCACCATAACATATTACAAGGTAGGTTCGAAAATACTAGGTTTCGGTAACTCACTGATCAACATTCCAGTCACGAAAGTCGGTTTTTTGACAGAAGAAAGAACGCAAGTAATGTCAAGCTTTTGAATTTTGCGCTAAAGTACAAGACCGGGAGGGTGACCGTAATGTGACCTGAGCGTTAAAAAAGATTAGTGCTATTCCACTTTGTGAAGGAGGATGACGATGACCTGCGAAGCTGGACGCTGTCTAAGGAGAAACGAAACAAAGCTCGCTGGTTTGTAATTTGCGATGGAGCATACTGCGAAGCCAATAAGTGGAATTATACTTGGAATAACCCGAGCTTTATTCTAGCGGACAAACATGGACCTGTGGCACTCCCGCATCGTAGGCATCTTACTCCTTGTGTAACACGCCAAACCAATCTTCTCGACCAGTAAAGACAGCAGCAAGGTCGCATTCGGCTGTTTGACGCCCCCGTTTAAACCTACTGCCATCACAACGGAGTTGTCATGAGTCATCAGTATGGATCCGATACCTATAGGTGCTATTCATTGAAACGTTTGGCGGTCAATTTCTTCGCCTGGCAACATTCGAAACGGCCACAGACATGACCGATGCTCCAAGGACACGGCACGGCTTGGGCCACTGCGCCCGCACGCAGAAGGAAAAAAAAACACCGGCGTGCGTCATCTGCGCCGTTTCAGGTTCAATCCGATACTAAACGGTGGCGTCAACAGAGATGTTATTAATCAAACTCACATTGAACTCGGGGAATACTGTGCGTTCGGTGAGGTTAGAGTGTGTAACGTGAAACAGACGTGTTTCACAGTCGTGCTTAGCATGGACAAGTAGCGCCAACCCGCGGAGACCGACCTAACAAGTGACGGCGCACCACCGCCGGGCTAGAGCGGCGGCGAGCGCTGTGTTGATACGGCCTTCGCAGCGGTGGCGAGGAAAATGCAGCCCCGTCTCGACGCAAAGTTCCGCCACCAACCCGCGCACGCCGCTGCTCTAGCCCGGCCATGGGCGCACTCACACGGTTGCATGGTGTAGAAGAGGGGTGCCTGATCTGCGGGCCGTGCGCACAACATCGCCTAGCAACAGACGCTTGACCACAGATATGGCGGCGCACACCTGTTTGTCTGCATGCATTCCGCACCATTGAATACCGGCTATATATGCACTTGCACGCACCCCCCCTTCTCCATCCACTCCCAACCCTCCCAACCTGCGCACGCATAATCCCGCAAACAGTTTTTTGCGCGCGCTTAAATGTGAAAGACAACGTCAAAATGTCGCTCTGAAAGTCCTTTAGGCTGAACAAGTTATATTGGCTCCCGGCGGCGTTTTAAGATGGCAAGTGTCTGTCCATCCGGGAAGAATTCGCAGCTACTCGACGAATAGGAAATTGCGGTGGTAACGGCGGCTGCAGCGGCTTTGTGTTGTTTTCGCGACAACTCACACTTCTGTTCAGGCTGACTATTCTTCGGCTCCCGCTCTTCTTCCTCAAGCTAACAACAAGTCTCAGTCCAATAATGAGTTAAATATTTGAAGGCCTGAAGCTTTATTTTAGAGGACAAAGTTGTTGGTGTCCATTTCCCTCCTCCTTCGTAGGTGCCTTAATATCTGTGTAACACACCAATCCCGGTCCAAACCGCTGGATTCCGGAGGACAGCTGACAGGGCGCGTTAATCCATGATACGTTTGCATTTAAATATCCTACTAGCGCAATGGGCTTGTCATCGGTAGCGGCATGAAGCCCAGCTGTGCGTGCACGCACCCTCCTTCAAGCCCAAATGGTGCACGCGTAAACGGGCAACCGGTGATGGACGCATACTTACTCGGAAAATACACCGGATTGAAGGTCGCTCTGAAACTCTTCCAAGCTCAAGAAGAATTATGGGTTCACGCCGGCGTTACGAAGCTAGCAAGTTGCTCTTTAAGCAGCTAATCGGCGAAATAGAATTTTAGGGGCAATGTCGGCGGCTACAAGTTCTGTGGCGGCAGCTTTCAGTAGTTTTTCCGCACATTCGCGCTTCTCCGGGCTGGGCATGGAGCTAAGGCGTTGCGCTGCCGAGAATGAGTTCGCGAGTTCGATTCCGGGCCACAGAGGCTGCTTTTCTGATGTAGCCGAAAATAAAAAAACGCCCGTGTGTACGATTTCGGCGCACGTGAAAGGTCTCCAGGTGAACAAATGTAATCCAGAAGCCTTAATTCGTAGCCCTTAAATATAATTATTCGCCTGCGTTGCGTCGGCGCGCTAAACCATACAATCAATCAAGTTAACAAAGTCTTGTTTAGGGGCTAGTCGGTATAGTCTTTATTTCAATATAAACGTACCTTGGGCTACATATTCGGACGAGTGAAAAGACAAACCAAGCGATGTTGCACACCATCGTTTGGTTTGTCGTTTCAGGGTCCCCGTCCCTCGTCCAAATATGCAGCGCACGTTTATACTGAAATCAATCAATCAATCAATCAATCAATCAATCAATCAATCAATCAATCAATCAATCAATCAATCAATCAATCAATCAAAATCAATCAAACAATCACCACGCGCGCTTCTGTTGAGTCTTTACATTGAGCGAATATCGGAGCTAGCACCGTTGTCAGCCGATTGCACAACATGTAAAAGTGGTATCGACGGTGGGCTCATGCCGGCGTTCCAAGTGGGTAAGTTGCTCTTCACCTGGAAAGAATGCGCAGCTGCTCGGCGAGGTTGAATTTGAGGGGGATTCTCCGCAATCATCTGATATCGGCGCTAGCACAACTGTCAGCCGATTGCGCAACTTCTGACAGAGGCATCGATGGTGGCGAAGCGCAAAGCAGTTTTGAAAGGGGGTTGGAAGTGGCGAGAAGGAGCCCCGGAGCGGTGCCGGCTAAAATAGCTTCACGCAATGAAAACTTGGCCGGTGCATGAAGCCTTAAAACATAATAATCAGTGCGTCTACTTGCACGTCAGCAATCACGTCATATGATCAAGCAAAACTAGGGGCCCCAATGCCGTGTGCCAGTCATGTTCGTTGACTTTGGCTCAGCTCGGCAGCCCCAATCGCGCAAGCACTACTACGTGACGGACGTAATGGTGCATTTACCAGAAAGCGGAAGAAGAGTCGCATCGCATCAAGTATTTATTCAAAGTTTGAGTTAAAATAAAGTGGCTTTCGTTTACCACTTGCCCTAAGCAGAATTTAGGCGCAGCGGCACTAAAACTGTGCTCGACCGCAGGTTACCTCGGTTAACGCACCGCCGTCGTACACCAGCATCCAGGTACCCAGCTAGAACGGCGCGTTTATCTGCTGGGGCAGACGCACTATAACCTTCGTCACAGGTAGCGGTGACATCATCGTCGAACGCACGTCGCTACTCTGGTAGAATCTCAAAGTGCGCCGCACCATTTCAGAATGTCAACGCGGCCTCTGGGTGCTGCCCTTCCGCTTCCCCTATCGCCGTACTTTGTTCCCCGTCTTTCCAGCTAGCCCTATCTCGTCTGTCTTCGATTTGTGAAAACCGGGCGGTCACAAAAGATGCGCTACGCAAGTGGAAAGGAGAATTTTTATTCAGCCAACCGATGCAGCAGAGGTACAGTCTCTGATAAGTAAAGTGGAGAATGATATGTTGCTAGACATGATGGCATTCAACCAGAGGCAATGAAGCACGTGGTTAAATAAATAAGTCATGTTCCTAATAACAATATGAGTCCCTACAATTCTACTATAATCTTCCGCGATCAACTTCAGCTTGCAATTATTACGCCCATCCACAAAATAAAGCATTGAAAAAATGTCGAACTACCGGCCAATATACATGCTGGCTGTGTTTTCTAAAATTTTAAGGAAACAATTTTGGACAAACTCCATTTTCTTAAACAAGCACAATGTTTTCGCCGATAGTCAATAGGGGTTTAAAAATAAAGGAATCTAGGAAACACGCGCCGGTAAGCATGGAAGGCAAAATAGGCAAAAACATAAAACAACAGAAATATACGGCAGGGGTGTTTCTCGAGTTTGACTATGAAAGTTTGTCAACAAAGCTAGAGAATTTTGGAAGACGGGATATTGCAAATAGTCATCTGCAAAGTTACTCATAGAAAACAATAACTAAAGATAGGGACATTTTTCTCCCCGGTATTGTGCATTCAACGAGGTGTACAACAACGACCGAAATTAGGTCCTTTGATGTTTTAATGTACAAAAACAATATATGTATACCAGCATCTCTTGAGCTTGTTATGTACGAAGATGACACAAACATTTTCTTTCCTTCCTTGGATGCAACTGAACTGGAATCGCAAAGTAGCCAGTACTTAACACATTTCTCAAAATTTTATTGCTAAACAAGTTGGAGTTCAACGTAAAAACTACCACCTACGTAGTATTTAGTCCAGGTAACAACATCATACAAATGAAACTCCTGTATAAGTTTAGTGGTGTCACAATAGTACAAGTAATGCAACAAGAACTCTTGGGCTTTTGGTTTGAAGGAAAGGTCACGTGGACTACAGAGATCACTTAGATTATACAGCGAATTGTATAAATGCATGTCGGTGTAATAATGACAATGACACAATTGATACTGTTTTAGCTGAATTAACAGTTATATAATACCCTTTTCTACTGTAAACTCTGCTACGGCGCGCTGGCTTGAGGCAGAGAGACGAAAACAAATTACTCCAAAATAACTCTTCTGCAAGAACACATCCTTTGTATATAATCCAATTACCATAGTCGCCGTGCAAATCGGCGAATGGCTCTGTTTGTCACGTCAATTATCCGGGCGAAACAGATGCAGAAAACCGAGACGTTCTATATGCGACGACAATACCGCGAGCGACTCCACACATCACACCGCTCCTCACTGCAGTAGTGTAAAACGTCCTGTACGCAAGCACAAGACACAGTTAGCTTCCGCTCACTTTCCAATTGATGTCCGTTCCTGGTTGTAGCTGTAATCAGTAGGGTCCAGTAGTCGATGACCACTTGAGAGGCTTGCAAGACACGCTGCCGGAGACCACGGTGCCTAGCCCCGGGTGACGTGGGGTGCGCAGCCCGAGCGTTCAAGCCAGGCAGCCCCGCTGGTGGTCGTCTCTGAAGCCGCCAAGGGTGCGTTGTTGCGCTCAGGATCGTTTCCGCGCTCAGGAGGCCGGCTGGGTGCCTTTCCAGGTTCGGTACCTAGAGCTTCCGCGCAGGCGTCGCCATTCCTCGCTCTCCTCGTTCCACGCGCCTCTCTTCTTCTTCCCCTTCTTCAGTCCCCTCCTTGAGGGGGTTGCCCATGACATTCTCCATGTCTACTTTTTCCTCCTCTTCTACTAGTCTTCTTCCGTAAGTTAGTCTGTTGGGGGGATCGCTCATGACACCGTTTTTTGAGCGCTTTGCTATGCGTGAGCTCATAGGATATATTACTTGAAGCTTTTGTGCACCACGCATGCAATAAAAATGCAAAATACAAATACCAGCAATATTTGCCACTATTATTTAGGCTTAAAACCCGACACCCCCGAAGACAACGACTAATTACGTAAAACAAACTTTCTCATATCAGTCGACAGAAATTTTAAACAAACTTTGGAAAGTTGTAAGGTTCAACGTTTCTAGAAAGTCGTTCAAAAAGGAAGTTAAACTATTTCTCGTTGAGAATGTGTGGTTTCTGGAAAGGCTTACACTTTTTTATGCGTTTTATTTTTCTACTGTTTACAACACCGCGTAGAGATTTATCAGCGGATTTTCCTGCGATTTTTATTCAGCGCATTCTTAAGTAGGAGATATGCTGCCCCAAGCTCCTATCGTAGAAAGGTACTTCTCAAGATGCATAATTTTTTTTTCGTATTTTCGTTCTTTGTCTTGGCAGTAAGTATTTGAGCGCGATCTTTTTCTGTGTCCCACTGTGTATACGTGTATGTATATGTATGCCTAGACAAAGATTCATTTTTTGTTTATTTTTAGAAGATAGCGTTTTTGAGCTTTGTGCTGAAATTCTTGTTCTTTATTTATTTTATGAAATTATTCTTCCGTGTTTTTCTTTTGCTCACCTCATTCCACACTCCCTTCCTAGTCGTTTATCGGTACTTCTTATTCACCTATTTGTGAAAACGATTTGCTCTGTTCAACTGGATGCGTAGACAAGTGTACTGACATGTATGTTGCCGTCACTGCGTAAATGGCTGAGATCCTCCGTCAGACCGTCTGCGCCTTTAGTCCCGTTCTTCTATCGGTCAGACAAAACATTAAGGCTTTTCTATTCAATTTGATGTCTACAGCAATCGAATATGTGCGCGTAATTTTACGCCAACCTTACATTTTATCAATAAAACGAAAAACTAACCAGAAAAGAAACGGTCAGGTTGGGAAAGAATTTTTCACAACATTGTGGCGGCGGTTTCGCTGCCCGGTACATTACATTTTCCCCGTTACACCTCATATGTGTTCCCGCCCTTCGCGCAATGAACGTCACGGGTACTTCATACCTTTTACATGCTTGTAGTTTGCGTTCGCACATGTCATGTCTTTTTTGTAGACCGTTTGGAACACGGTACACATGGAATTCCTTTTCTACTGCTCATCCCACTCGTGACTGACCGATCCCATTCCGCGCGGCATGGCCTGAAGAATAATGACTGACATTCAGTTACAGCTCCGGATTTTTCTGTATCTTGTTCTCGTCATACCACTTGTAGCGGTGTTTCGAATAGACGGCTTGTTGCCTGACAAGACAAGATCAACCACCAGGCGCAGAACAAATTGTAGAAGTTCTTACGTGTGCTTCTGCGCTTTCAAAGCGAAGGTAGGGCCATGCTTATCAAAGACGTCGCTACTGCTACATCATTTTGGCGCCTCTTTGTTTTTGATTTAACGACTTTTTTTTTCAAACCTCTGGCATACATAGACCTTTGTAGCAATACTTACTATTGACTGTGCCATAATTTAGTTGAATTGGTAGCGCGTACATTTCATTCTGTTACGAAGTTGGAACACTAGGCACTCGAAGGTCACAGTTCTTGCGATCGTTGAAGTGGCTATGTGCCACATAGAAAAAAACAACAACAGGTGTTGCTTCGCCGCTTTTAACGTGCGGAAATAGCGCAGTAGTGCCGCATTGAGGCTCTAAGCGTGAAATTCAGGATCAAATACTACACGAACCCAATCGAGATTATTGCCCCTTGCAGCGGAGGTCGTTCTTTCTATGGGAGAACAAAAACTTTTCCAAGAAAAGCCCACACGTTTTTTGCCTTGACTAGGCGTTAGCTAAAACACGGATGTGAAAGCCAAACCGGGCCATACGGGATCTATTTAAATCACCAACCGAACGAAATAGCACAAAAACACGGGTACGTTGTCAACAAAGTTTATCGCGAGAGCAAAGGTTACAAAAAGCCTTAATTGAGAAAGAACGTTCCATCCCAAGACACAATATCCCCCCGTTTTGCTTCCACTTTATTCCAAAATGAATGCTACTGCGAAACCAGAGGGGAGGAAGAAGGGTGAAAACGAAATTATCCTTAGTAAGTACGTCGCTAACGGCCTTGTCGCACAGAACTCCGTATTTTATTAGGTAAACCATAAATTATAATTATAAATTAAATTATTAAGACCAAAAGAAATAGATAGGGTCAAAGTTTGCCGGCAGAAGCAGGAAGGACGCGGTGCCTAATTTTGAGAATTAAGTTGCTACAGTTTACAAAAATTAATCGGGATAGTTTGAGGCGAACATCTACTCCAAATGTTCTTCTAACACAAAGGTCGACATATTCTGATGAAAGAAAATGTATAGTCGACATCACCGTCACAGTGATTGAAAAGTGGCTGTAAAAATACTTCAGGGCTCACTCACCGGCCCTTCGAAATAAAACACAAGGACACAGAGCAGCGGGGCAGCACCGCTGATTAAAATGATGTTGTTCGGCTTGCGTTCTACGTGATAATCGGTTTGACCCCGGTATGTTTCTCTCGGAGGTGCAACGGGGCTTAGCGTCAAAACGGCAGGTGTGCTTTTCGCAAAGCACAAGCGGTAACAAAGGGGCACACCCGGGAAACCGCCGTCACATTCACTGATATTACTCCAAACATTTTATCCGCAGGAATACAGCATCCCCCCACTCCCTTCCCGCAAGCAGTGCGGAGAGAACCTTTCTACAACACCACAGTTCATTCAAACGTCTTTTCACGGCAGTTATTCGAAATTCAGAGAATTTCGGCACGGCTAATAATGGGAAGGAATGTTGATGTGCGGGCCGTTACAACTTCAGCCTGTATCTCAATCAGCCTGTAGAGCCTCGGAAGGTGTCCTATTCAAATGCATGGGCGTCACATTTTACCAACAATGGACACAAAAACTGCGCAAAGCTCTGCAAGTTTTATATGTGTTCATATCTATATCAAGTGAACTCGTGGCTGTGCGCGAAAAGTTACTTTTTTCCTGGTTTTTCTGGGGTCCTGGGCAGTCGGAATTCGGGGCGAGAAAGCTAGAAATGTCAAATGGTCCCCTTAAATTTTTTTCGTGCTGTCCAAAGCTCCTCATTAACCGTGGCTTGCGCATGGGGACAAAATGAGTACTGCTGCCTCTCTGGCCAGCTGTAATTTCGGTTTAGACGGCTTTCTGTTTTTCTGCCATTCCTGACATCCCTTTATCATTGATTTTGTTTTCTCTTTGGTACGAAATATTTTGCAGGAGGGGTTGTGTTTGTCGGGCGGCTCTTCAATCGGTTCCAATCTAGTAACAGGTGAGTACGCTACCCACGTAGACATACAGTGCTAAATTATATCCGCTAGTGATGTTTGCGCACTTGTGTAAGGTGGATACCCTTTGCGCGTTCACATCTCTGGCAGTGAGGGTTCAGGTACAGGAAAACTGCCCCCCCCCCATTTCAAATGAACCTTTTTTTAGAACAGAGGACGTTAGACAGCAATCGTTAGATCTTGCTGCTTTAGATAGAAAATTTTTAGGATGACAATTTGCCCTATAGAAGTTTAGTTTAGGAGGGAAGTTTTGAAAGCAGTGTTTTCACAGTGTATGGACTTTCAACAAATGACGCTGAAATTTGTAATTATTACATTGTCGAACTATGCGAAATTGTGAAACAATGTCCGTGAAGTTTTGTCCACTGTCCGTACTTCTTGGTATCGTTTTAGTTTTGCGGAAGGCACCGCAGTTTTCAAGCATTCCATATTTCGTTTACGCATGAAGTATACATGAACGTACAGTGCTCAGCATTGAAGCGCGACACTCGGAGAGCGTGACTGCCGATGCTTGTAGCGCCACAGGTGGTGCCTTGCGAATGCGAGCTGACGCATCCTAGGTACTATGCGGATAGGGGGCGATAGCGTCCGTGACGCATGCTGACTGCATCCGGTAGACAGCCCTTCAGTGTGTGGTTCTTGGCGGCGCCAAAAAGGAGCTGCGTGTCATGGCTTCAAAACTCCGATTTGCGTGCCGTGCCACACCACTCGCAGCGGTCGGAGCTGGCAGCGCGTGCCTTGAGACATTGCCAGCTCCCACAGCTTCGCGCTGCGCGGCACGGCACGCAAATCAGAGTTTTGAAGCCATGGCATGCAGCTCCCCTATGGCAAGGCCAAGAACCACACACTGAAGGTCTGTCTACCGGATGCGTCAGCATGCGTCACGGACGCTATTACCCTCACCGTATACCTCATGCGTCAGCTAGCTTTGCAAGCACTCACCTGTGGCGCTACAAGCATCGGCAGCCACGCGCTCCAAGGTTGCGCTTCAATAGCTGAGCACTGTACACACACACACAAACACAATATATATATATATTATAATAATATATATATATATATAATATATATATATATATATATATATATATATATATATATATATAAGCTTGAACGTTAGTGACAAATAAAACGTGTTACTAAGCAATCATACAAGGGTTGTCCATACGCACATTCACAGCGTACCTTAGAAATTATCGTAAAATTAATGCTCGCAGTTTTATGTTTGCCTCGACGTCTGAGATCTCCCGCTTTCAAACCTATTTCACAGCGCTCCACTGCGGCGTGGCATGTAGCGAGGTTTTAGCTTCGGAGCGTAAAGCCTGAAGTAAAACTGAAATTTTGATTTCCGGCGGGAAGCGTGTGGGTAAAGCCAAGGGCGGGCGCTGTCCCACAGGTGGCGCACGAGCTATGTATACGCAGGAAAAATGAATTGAATTCAACTTTGTGAGTGGGAAATTTTAAGAGACCGCTCACATTGTATATCTTGGACAGAACCTTGAGCTGAAATTGGTTTCAGACATAGTACGCACCGGTAGTGTTTGTACGCGAATTCAAATTTTGTGTATCAATAAACTAAATTGTCTTTGAGAAATTGTTACTTGCCCAAACCTTCATTCGAAACATTAGGTACCTGTCAGGGAAAATCTTTTGAAGCAGGTATAAGAAAATAATATGGGTTAAATACAAAAAGAACACCTCTTCTGATATTTAAATCACCCTGCGATAACTGAGACAATTTTAAAAAGAATTGTTTCCCAGTTCACATTCCGCAGACCATTTTTTTAAAATTCAGCAATACTGAGCTCGTGCAGCCTGATAAGAATTTTCTCTTGAAACAACAAGCCTTGTTGCCGACAGCACAACTCTGCGCTGACCTGTTATTTTTTCCCGCTGTTAAGGGTGTGATTTGAATATCCCTCCAGCGTTTTAATAGTGTTTTAGGCAAAACCACACATTTTGGCTGTATTTTTATGAGCAAGATTTGTCACCCAAAACCCATCGACATATCAATTGTTGGAACATATATTGCGTATCTGCAAAAGCAAGCAATCCATTCTCGAACGTTGATCTACACCATTAGGGTAAGTTCAGGCAAAACCATGAAACTACGTTTTACAAATACGATATCTCAATGGGGAAGCGAGACAACGACGAGCTTTCGAAAAAAACGATTTGGCCCTTTCTCTTACTGGTGGTATTTTTACCCAAAAGCCTTGGTTTCCCATCCACGTGCGCATTCTCGAAATGATAAGTGTCGAATTGCCCCCCCCCCCCCCTTCCGCCTCCCCCGGTTACGGCTCGGCTGAGAAGAGTCACTAAGTGTGTCGGTGGGCCGGGGGCTTTTGTTGTATATGTAGAAAGGCTGCTCCTTGCTAATATTGCACTTGCTAGATTAAGCGATCTGTGCGTTAAGCCTAGGCTTCCGGAGCTTCCAACTTCGAGCTCTTAATATGCAGAGGAGAGGTTGCATGCCTGCTGCAGTCGGAAATCCGGCTTCGATTTCCTGGTTTCACTCAGGCAGGGCTTTGTTACAGCAGAGAGCTCCCCGAGACGTCATCCACCCGCCAAACACTGATAATTGTACTACGTACCACCATGTGTCAGCCGCAGCTGTGATGGTCGTCGCTAGCGCCTGTTGCATGTTGAATAAAGGCAATGAGCAGATGGCATCCCAAGTGCCGTATGAACAGCTGGTTGGAAGTTAGATGTAACATCCATTGTTGCCGGGGCCTTTTGCGCTTGCCCGATGGAGGTCCCACGACCGCATTCATCTTGGCTGTATCCGTTGGCTTCGTCGTCCTTCCCTTCACTCTCGCCTCCATCGTATTACCCCGCTCTCGTGGTCGTCCTGAATGAAGTGATGGGGCAGAAACTTTTGGCAAGTAAATTTTGTGAGGAACTGTTTTCAGACGAGATTTTTTGTAGAGTAGGCTACGAACAAAGTTTTTTTTTTCGAATTACGCTAAACATTAGTGCAAAGCCAAAGGCTGTACAAAGAACTGTTATCTGAAACTGGAGAATTTGCTAGACCAAGATTGCAACAGTGAACGGTGGACGTACTGTTTTACCGTTTTATGATCATGTGCGCCTCAAACACTAGCACACTATTTTAGAAACGTATAACACAAACACATAACCTACGTAACTTCCGTAGGATTCCAGGTGTTGTCTAATACTTCGACGTTCTGTCCTTTGTTGGAATGCGGTGGATACCGACCTTGTGAAGGCGATTTGTGCAGTGGCGTTTGGACTGGGGCCAATGCAAGACCAGTGAATGGTGGTTCAATTAAACGCATCTGTGCTGCAGTGAATCCTTCTCAGCCACAAGTGCAAGATGAAGCCTCGCATCGAAGACAGGGTTGTGTATTCTCCATACCCGGACATCAAGATTCCCCTGTGCTCATTCTACACCCTCATCGAAGAGCAGCTACAGAAGAACCCCAACAGCATGGCTTTGGTGAGCACTTTCTTCGAAATGTTTACAGCTGGCACAAATCTAATGTTTTTGAGGTTTTAAAATTGAGAAGAGAATGTTCCTTAGTGAAATCTCTGTCAACCATATAGGCATGTTGGGATATATAATCGTCCTGCATTGAGCTCCGGTGAACTTAATAGAGGGAGTTATTTTTCGCTTGCCCTCACGGGTTCTATAATGTGCTACGAAATCAATGTTTCATTTTTGGGTCTTTAACGCGCTGAAGCTACCGATAGACGTGCTATGCGGCACGCCGTATCGAGTGCTCTGGAAAAATTTTAACCACCTGTGGTATAAAACAGTTCGGGTCTCACACAGGACAGTTCGAGAACCAACCCTCGGAAGGATTCCGTTAGCGCGATCGCTATAATTCTATAATTAGTTATTTCTGTCCTATGGCGCATTAAAGCGTGTATTATTGGCTCCAATTTAGAAGTTTGTAGTAATCTTTGCAGTGAAACTGAACTTTTCCCTTGAAGTAAAGAAACGTATATTTAGTACAGGTGTCTTTAATACGGCATGTTCATAACGCGTTTCAGAAACATTTCTGAACCTAGTGGATGTGAAAGCGATCGGCGATTTCTAAATTAAAGAAAAGGATCGCCCGCTGCATAAGATCGGAGAATTTGCCAATAGTCTGTTTTTTCGTGCACTGTTTAATGTTTGACTGGAACCTCTCAATAGTGAGGTAGTCGTGAGGTGTGGGAAGTGGTTGCTGTGCCATAATAAATAATATAATTAGCGCAGCTTACCACCCCGTAGTGAACAGATAGATCGGATATCGCTCTGCATCTGTACTTGAAAAAGAAATCGAAGTTGCATATCTGTGACTGATATATTCAATGAAAAGTGGATTCCGCCTGTATGTCTTTATATTTAGAAAATTCTATTGTAAGTGCTAAATTACGCACACTGAAGGTCCTTGGATGCCTTTACCAGGCAAACAAAATATATTTCATAAAACAGGGTTATATGGTTGCAGTACATCTGTTGTTTATTAACTAAATTATTGCCCTCAGAAAGAAAATACGTTGGCTTTACTGAATCCTATTCCAATACAACACCTGTCACTGAACAAGCCTACTCAAGATTGTCTGAATGGCCATGTTGCAGAAATTTGTAATGACTCCTGTATTTACCGCATGCGGAACAGTACCTACTTGATTCGTTTTCCGGAAACGCAGACGAACGCGATGAAACCCACAAATACCCCAAAATATATAGAAACTGTTAAAGTGCATGTAAAAAGTACCATTAGTTATAAACTGTTCTTAGTCCCATCTTCCACAAAACCATGCCTGTCTGTGTGCGGTCTAGCGTCAACAAATTGTTACACCGTTTTTAAATCGGAAGCAATTAATTAACCTAGCGCAGGAAAGCCACTGTGCATCATCTATAGTCGCAACACAAGCCCGAAGAATTGCAGTGGGGAAATAAAGAATAAATGTAAATAAATTGCAAAAAAGCAATAAAAATTTTGCACGCGATAGGATCTAAACCAACGCTTCTGCAATGCGGTTCAGTTCCGCATTAACAGATCACAGGGCTGTCTTGTTTATTCCTGTGCTCAGGTATCAACAAAAACCGGTAAAACATAAGCTCTATGCACGCTAGTGGAGCTAATTTACAACGTGCATGCCCAATAATTTGATGAATATGGTTACAAATTCATACACAGGACTTTGCGTTCTAGATCTCCACAATCCTCCGGATGCTGTCACAAAATGCCGTATTGCCTTCATAAATCTATTGCGACATACTATCCGTCATCACATATTCCGTCAAGCACAAATTGCGCAAACAAACAACAGAGCACACTGTCATCGTTTCTAATAACTAAAACTGAATGTTTCGACCATGTATCAGGAAATAGTTTTTTGGCCTACAGTGACAACATCTCACACTCTAAGAAGACCACACAATGTGGCGTACCAACTTAGTGTGCACACTTCCGCCGTTTGTCACTTCGATTGTTCATTCTAGAGCGCTGTGGTGAAGAAACCTACGTTGCCTTCATCTCCGCCCAGTAATTGAAAAACATGTATTCCACAGTTTCTGCCGTCATCAATCGGGTTCAATACGCACCCCACGGGAGGAGCAGTTGCGTGTCCAGCAATATGTTCTGACAGGGGAAAGAAAGTGGTGTGTCATTACAGGAAAGAGGTCTTACGCCCGGTGAAGCTACAATCTTTCTGACCAGTACTGGCACGCTTTGTTTGGGTCGTACACAATACGAAGTTTTATGCATACGAACGGGTTACCGTAAGACATTAAGGTCGGTACACTTTTTTTCCATTGTTACTTTATGCAATTACTCCGAAGAGAACCTCATTGGAACAGAGGGAGTCGCATGAAAAACATGACCAAAGCAACCGTATGTTCCTCTAGGATATGAGTAGATTGTTGCGGAAAGTTTCGCAAAGCGTGGCCTAAACCTACCTGAATGAGTGCGTAGAAACAGGACCTTTCTATTATACTGAAAAGCAAACAACCACCAATTTTTGCTGAAAAAGGTGCCACAATAAGAGATCCGTGTGTAGGCGCGCCGAAAGAGGTTTTGGAGACTCGTTCGCTCCAACGGAAACCACAAACTCGGATTGAAAACGAGCAATGTATTTTGTATGCACAGGGTGGTACAGTGAAGAACGACAATCGTACCACAATTTTGCTACTAAAAATAATTTGCACGTCACCGTGCCCTCTAACATTGCGAGCATTATTGCTTTCCCTACCAATTTTTTACTTATCCGGTCCGTCTATCATCTGGATTTGTGATGATGGATAACGGCAGCTGTTGTTTTTGAGAGGCCCTTTCGAATACTCGGTGGATTATTTCATACGTACGTTGAGTAAAATCACAGTTGTCACGTAAAGGCTCATCATTTCTGGACTTAGAGGATCTTGCGGCACATTCACAAGACATTTCCACTTCATCAATCACCTCTCCTATGTTTCTGTATTTTCAAAAAAGGGATTTCATCTTCGTAAACGAGCAGGCCTTTTTAGAATATGTAGAAAGGACCGCCGCAGATGCAGTTACCGCCAGTTATACTCGCTCAAAAGTCTGATTAATACAGAGAAAGGTATTTTGGAAAGGCAACAGCCCTGATACAGTGTACCGGAATAGATAGGTGTGTCGTCCTCGGCCGA
Organism: Haemaphysalis longicornis; assembly: GCA_013339765.2. NCBI lineage: Eukaryota > Metazoa > Arthropoda > Arachnida > Ixodida > Ixodidae > Haemaphysalis > Haemaphysalis longicornis. The sequence goes on along the minus strand of CM023451.1, from coordinate 47,436,722 downwards.
TTAGGGGGTCCCTTTTGCGATCACAATTAGTGCTGAAAAACTTCTGTTGCACGCAGCGCCCCTTGCGGCCGCTGCTTACCAGCGGGTTTCAGAAAATTCTGTTAAATTATTCCCAATTTATTGCCCTAACTAGTCTTTTTTCTATATTTTATGACATATTGTTTTATAAAACCCATCAAATAACTGTTTAGTTTGATTTAAAAACCTATAGGTGTCGCTGGCTGCTACAGGAGTTCTCCGGGGAACGCCTGTGCTACATAGAATTGTTTAACCCAAAGGGGAGGTGCGATCCCCGCTACTTCTTCCCCCGAACGACACACAACTACCTTCTAGTACCCTGAAACGGTGATGTGCAGATAGTGGAAATTTAAGTGTTAACAGGTCTTTAAAAAGTATTTCTTGTATGAAGCCTTTCTCTTTGACATACTCACTTCGTCATGACGTAATCTAGAATATTATACAACAGTTTTTATGGGACGTGCTCATAAGCGCTGTTTATATTCATTGGTAGCCTGATCACAGCCCATTGCACACAATCGTAGCATACCCAGTTCTGCCTGAAGCGAAAAATTGTGTTCTAACGCAAGTACGGGTATGTAGCTCTAGCTAATTAATGGTGCGAAGCGGGGGCCGCCTTTTGCAGTTAATGCGGCGCTTCCGCTTGCTTTAAAACTTCGGAATCTGGTACATCCAGCTCAACGTGCAATGAGTTTCACGCTGTTTAATCGGGGCGTTAATCTCAACATTACTGTAGCTACAAATAAAGACTTAATATAGTGTGTCAGGATGAGAAATGAATGTGTTCGAAAGGTTTTCTAAAGGTACGTGTTATAATTGTAGTTCAGCTTGTTATGTTACCTGCATGGCCGCCTTAGTCTCTGAACTTCGCAGGAAAATGTGGGCTTAATACAAAACTAGAACTGACCGGTCTGCTTCGAC